>SMDT01003368.1:671371-1342743 GCA_005392925.1 Aquilaria sinensis
AAGATGTACTACGAAATACTTGTTGATGTGGTCACACTATATGTAGGTACTGTTACACTAACTAACAACATCGCATATGTGGCACATATATGTGACAAATTATCTCGTATGAATTGATAGAATGATGTTATGTAGAGCCTATGTGATGAAATGGATAAGAGAAGATAATTTCTACTCCTTGGCGAAAAGAGACAACCCTTACAAAGGTTGTAACTTTACGCCGAACCATTATGACCATTTAAGAGGTGGTTATGACTTTATTTTAACAAGACACAACTCTTAGAAAGGTTATGACTTAAGGCTAAACTATTATGACACGTTAGGAGGGGGTTATAACCTTATTTCAAGGAAACACAACTCTTAGAAAGGTTGTGACTCAATACAGAACCATTATAGCCCTTTAGGAGGTGGCTATGACCTTATTTTAAAGAGATATGACTCTGAGAAAGGATGTGACTTAAGGTTGAACCATCACGACCCTTTAGAGGGTGGCTATGGCCTTGTTTCAAGAAGACACAACCTTTAAAAAGGTTGTGACTCAAAGGAGTGAACCTATGCAACATTTTATGGAAGATTGTGACCCTCCAAAGACATTTTTTCACTCTTATAAATAAATTCAAAAGAGACAATTTTATAAATCATGTTTTTCACCATTCTCTCTTAAAAAATAAGGTCAAAACACACAATATACACTTAGAGAAGTGTTATATCTCACCCTTTAAAATAAAGACATCAAATTATTGAGCATGAACAAGTATTGGTAGCTGCTCCAATAATTTGGTTATCATTCTGGTCCTAGAAATGTGTGAAAAAATCACATATAACTGGAAATACCAAGAAGACATTTAAAGCTTGCAAATCTACCCAAGTTAGTTATTCTAACTATTTTCTTTAATTCCTAGGATTTTTATATAGATAATCAAAATCTTTCATTGGTGTCAGATCATTTGGTTCATAATTAAATTGCATGTTTTGAAAGGAGCAACTTGCATATATTTGAATTTGTTTCTATCTTATGCATGTTGATTAAAAAGGCTATTTTAAGAAAAATATAAGTAAAATAATGGAAGCATGCTAGAATATCTCTAATTGCATGTGCATGTGCATGTTTTTGCAATGTTTTAGCATGAATACATTGTTTTACTTATTTTTGTGCTTGAAATTGTCTTGTTGTGATTATATGCACTTATTGAGTACCTAATTGCATCTTTTAGATAGCAAGTGCCATAAAGGGCATTATAGCTGAGTTGAACAATGACCTAAAGCTTGATGGAAATAATTATTCCATTTGGCAATAGAAGGTTCAATTCATACTCACTGAGCAAGACCTCTCAGAAGTGTTATTTAATGTGGTGGATGCACCAGTGGTTGGTGTGCATTGTGCTCAATATGAGGCTTATAAAAAGAAAAACACCATGGCTCAGATAACCTTGTTGAGTACTATGGTTGATGAGCTTATGGTGGAGTTTTTTATGTTGGAAAGTCCTAGGCCATATGGAACTTGGCCAATGCCAAATTTGGAGATGTTTCTCTAGAAAAACAAAGGGCCATGATCCTACATTTTAAGAATTACACAAAGAGGCATGATCATACAATGAGCAATCATCTATGAGGGATGTCACGCATGATTTACCAACTAAAGACTACTGGTCATGTGCTCACAGATTAGCAACAAGTCCAATCGGTGATTTGTTCTCTTCTTGATGATGAGTGATAGTTGATGAAAGTCAATTTGCACCATGATAATCAGATCAAAAACTTTGATGATATTGCTAGGCATTTGTTGGGTTTCGGGAGCCAAACAGCGCAGCGGAATTTAACCGAAACCCTCCAGGATCCAAGTGAAACGGGGTAAACCGGGTGTTCGAAAATTTCATACCTAATTTTCGGTTGAGATCTCTCACTCAACTGTAGAGTCGAATCACAAAACCTGAACAGTTGACGTGTTCAGGCTCTCTATGGTATCCACACGAGCCTCTCGGGATCACCACGCTTCCACCACGTCCCGGCAGATGCGTTTCTCTTGCGCACGCAGTGCTAGCTTGCGTCCTCCAAGGAATTGCAAGAGAAGAGTGCGACTGTCCTTTTTGGAGGCTAGGGCAAGGAGACCTACGAATTTCTCACTTAAAAGTTGTATTTATAGTGAGACTCAACTTCCAGGCCTAATGGGTTTCAAAGCCCTAATCCAATTAGGATTTAATTTCGGGCTTAATAATGGCTCAACTCTTGGGCCCATTATTAATACGAAATTAAAGTGAAACCATAACCCAAATAATTAGCCCATGCACTCTAATGATCCAAATAGCTCTATGTGTGCGACCCAATAGGCTCTTGCCATGTTGGCAATGATCATAAATCACATTTATGATCATAAGCAATGAGCGGTGTCTAGCAACACATCATTGCTACCCAAGTGACAAGATTGTCGGTGAATTCGACTAAACCTTTATGATCATCACCGATATATGCCATTGTCCCTTTGTCCAAGATATCAAGACTAAGCACGAGACATGGAATGTGTCACTCTCGTATAGCCCAATCTTTGGTTTCTTGATTACCGAGTAGACCAACTTAAACTGATGACATTGATATCATATATCAACTCATCCGAGCATGGCCATGCATTTTCTAAGTCTCACTCTATCAAGGGGCCCGAAGATATCACTCCCGTTACATAGGAGGGACAAATCCCATCTTGATCATACAAATCCCTCCGCATGATATGTGACATACCCAATGACCTCCTTCAAGTTCACTCAGTTACGAGCAACAAAGGAAAGTATCAAAGTATGTGACTCACATGTAGGGAACCTTGATGATCTTAGGTCGAAGGACTACATATACCATGATCACTATGAGAATCACTTATGACACTCATATAACGATCCATGAAGTGTTCTCATGGTGGGTCGGTCCAGTACACAAGTTCTCCAACTTGTACCCATATGTAGACTAGATATCTCATATTAGTCTCCACATATGCTAGTCATTATGTATTATTGCAACCCGCTCCACAATAATACTAGACTAGGGACGTTTAAGAATATCGTTATTCTAGGGTTACAATTATGCTTATTACGTTACGCAGAAACAAAACAACAAACATAATTGCTGGATTAATGCCTCAATAAAATATCATGACTCAATGTGCAAAAATACAATCATCTCATGATTGGCTTTTTGGGCACAATACTAACAGCATTCACTATTGGAAGCAAAAGTTATGACAATTAAGAATCATTCCAAGGTATATGTTGTCGATACCCCTTTTTCCCAAAATAATAAGAAAAAGAACAAGAAAGGGAAGAAGATGGAACATGGAAGGAATGGTTCAAATAATGGGTAGAAGTCCAAAAAGAAATGCAAATGCAATAAGAGCAATTTAATGTGCTTTAATTATGATAACAAAGGACACTTTGCAAACGAGTGCAATTAGCCGAAGGTACATAAATCTTCTACTTCTTCTTGTGTACATGTTTTGTCATGGACCTTCTTAACTAAATCTAATTCTTTGTGAATTGTCAATTTAGGCACCATAGACCACATAGTAAAGGATTGGAGATGGTTTGTGGGTTATAAGAAATTACCTAAGGGAACAAGAAGTGCTTATTATGGGGACAAATTCGAGCTCGAAGTAGAAGGTATTGGAACTTGTAAAGTCCCTTTAAAGGGAGGACACAATATAGTTTTAATAAATGTGTTATATGTACCTTGTATTTGTAGGAACTTAGTTTTTCTAAGTTCTTTGTTAAAGTTTGGTTTCTTTTTAAACTTCTACCCCAATGTACTTGACATTCAATTGAATGATAATCCAATTAGTTCTTGTGTCTTATTGGATGGTTTATTTGTGTTGGAAACAAAACATAATGATTCTAGTTGTTTTGTAACTGAGACCATAAATGAGTTAACTCGGCATACATGTTTGGGAAATATTGGACAAGAAAGGATGAATAAATGAGCCAATAGTGGCTTACATGGTTTCTTAAACAAAGTATCCTTCCCAACTTGCCACTTGTGCCTTATGGGTAAAACAATTAGAAAACCATTTGGGACAAGTACTAGAAGTGAGTTTACATTGCAATTAATTCATTCTGATCTTTGCGGTCTAATAAACATTGAATCTAGACTTGGGTTTAGATATTTTATCACATTCATAGATGATTACACCTGATTTGTCCATGTGTTCTTACTAAAGTACAAAAGTAAAACAATAAGGTGCTTTGAGACTTATGTATCTTTATTTAAGAATTAATTGCACAAAATGATCAAGACTTTAAGAACCGATTATAGAGGGAAGTATTTCTCAAATGAATTTAAAGCATTTTGTGAAAGGAAAGGTATTGCTGGCCAATTAACCATTGTTTGAACACCTCAACAAAATGAAGTTGTAAAAAGGAAAAATTCTAATGGATACAGTGTGCTCTATGACGGTAAAAGCCAATCTAGACATTTCTTTTTAAGGTGATGCTTTACTTATAGTCACTTATATCTTGAACAGAGTTCCTTCAAAATCTATTGAGACCATGCCTTCTGAATTATGGACAAAGAGATCTCCTGATTTAAGCTATCTGTGTCCATGGTGGTGTGCTGCTTATGTCTATAAGCCAAACCATCCTTATGGAAAATAAGGTCCAATATGAAGGAAATGTGTTTTCCTTGTATATTCTGAATAGTCCAAAAGGTACATGTTCATAGATGTCAATCATGAGGTGGATAATGTCTTTGAATTAAGAGATGCCACTTTTGCTGAAATTAATTTTCCAAAGGTAGGCAACGATGATAAAACGTGTTCATTGGAGGAAGTTTCTAAATTTGGACAATCTAATCATCAAGGAGGAATAAAAACTTTTCATTTTGGTTGAAATGTGGTGCAGCCTTTGGCAAATATGTTGCCACCTCAAGTTGTTGAACCAAACATAATAAATCAACAAGATCACCATGATGCTGTTCATGTTGGTCAGATTGAAAATCAACATCAAAAGGAAAGCCTAGAATAAGAGGTAGTCATACATCCTCAAGAGCCAAACGATTTGACAAATGTGCAAGATCAATTACAGCCTCCTCCACAGGCGTTCAGGTAGGTTATCTAGGCCACCAAGTTGATGGAATTTGTATAAAATTGAGGCAAACTTGATATTATCTAAAATAGATGAACCAAGTAATGTGAAATAGGCTCTTCAAAGTCCAAATAGTGATATATGGATCATTGTAATGTAAGATGAATTGAATTCTATGTATACAAATAATGTATGGGACTTAATAGATCTTCATCTAGGCCGACAGACAATTGGTAACAAATGGGTTCTCAAAATTAAAATTAATGTTGATGGATCATTTGAGACGTACAAGGCCTATTTGGTGGCCAAAGGGTTCACACAAAAGGAACGTGTTAACTATAAGGACACTTTCTCTCTCTTGTTGTGAAATTTAATTCCATCAAATTAATACTACTAATTATGACACATTTAAACTTGAAATTGCATCAAATGGATGTGAAGATCGTTCTCTCAATGGTGATTTGAGTGAGGAAATCTACATGGAATAATCTGAGGGTTTCATTCTAGAGGGTTAAGAACATAAAGTATGTAGGCTAAAAAAATCTATATACGATCTTAAGCAAGCTTCAATATAGTGGTACTTTAAGTTTCACCATGTCATTTCGTGCTTTAGTTTTCAGATGTTGCATGAAGACAATTATATTTATGTGTTTAAATCCAAGAATAAATTTTCCATTTTGACATTGTATGTTGATGACATATTTATTGCTAGTAATGAGAAAGGTTTGTTAAAGATATCAAAGATTGGTTATCTTCTACCTTTGATATGAAGAATATGGGAGAAGCAACCTATATTCTTAGTGTGAAGATCCATAGTGACGATCTAAGAAGTTGTTAGCGTTAACATAAAAACCTTATATAGATAAGATTCTTGCATGCTTTAACATGACAAATTCTAAACCTACGAACACATATTTTACCATTGATTACAAGATAAGTGAGGCTAAAAATTTTGAACCTACGAACACCCATTTTGCCATTGATTACAAGATAAGCGAGGCTATGTGCCCAAGTACTTCTCATGAAAAAGAGGAAATGAAAGTTCCCTATTTTAATTCCATTGGAAGTCTAATGTGTGTCATGTTATGTACAAGGCCTAACATTAGCCAAGCCGTAGGTTTGTTGGCTCGATATTCATCTAATCCCAGCCCACAACATTGGAAGTGTGTCAAACAAGTTCTTTGTTACATAAAGGGACAAAAGACTATTGATTGTGTTACCAAGGTAACAACCTTAAGTTGCAATGATACACTGATGCTGATTAGGGATGGGATAAGGATGATTGTAAGTCTACATCAGGTTATATTGTTTTTTTTCAACAATGGTGCTATATCTTAGAGTAGCAAGAAACAGATATGCATAACATTATCAACAATGGAGACTAAATTTGTTGCAAGTGTTGCTGCCTTGCAAGAAGTATTGTGGCTTGGTTATTTCATAGATCATTTAGGATTTCTTATGCCTCTAAGCAACTAATTTCCATCTATTTGTGATAGTATGACTGCTTTGGCTTACACCAAAGATCCTAAATATCATAAAAAAACCAAACACATTGGAATCAAATATAACTTCATAAGAGATGCAATTGAAGAAAGAAAAGTAAAAATGGAGTTTCTTTTTGCAATTTTGATGGTGACTGATCCTCTCACTAGGCCTGTCCCACCAACTTATTTTGCTAGACATGTAAAGGCATTGAATCTCCATAGATTGTAAAGTTGTTGGTCTGACTTGTTCTTGTGTCACTTATGGTAATCTTATATAGACACTTGTATTTCATTGTATGTTAATGAAATATGTGTGTTAATCCATTCTTTTATGCATATTCTTTTATCACAATGAATAACTAAGACATGTCAAACATAGGTTGAGCATTGGTTCTCTCACACAAATAACCTACCCTTAATCTTTATGTGAGATTAAGGATGAGACCACTCAAGTATTTAAATGTATACTACTTGAAGATTTTTGCCTCTAAGTGGGAATTATTTTTAAGTAGGAGTCATACTGTCCAACATGTGACAACTTAAGTTTCATGGTTGCTTTGATTCCGTATCAAGATGAGGTAATGCTCTTGCACCACATTTGTATGCCCACTTATACATCCTAACCTATGTCTAGCATTATTACTCATTTGTGATATATGTCTAATGCTACATGGTATGATTTAGACATGTGCACCTAATGGAAATGCACTAAGAAAAACACTATAGAATGTTTTAAAAAGAAGAATGACACATTCCTGCTTAGTGGTGTGTAAAACATTCAATAGTATAAATATATACCAAGGTACATATAGATTTATGTATTAATATGACCAAGAAAGAAAATAAATAAGTTTGTATCTTATCTTATGTGTGAGTTTCTTTATCTATACCCATAGTGCCTATTGACCAATATTAAGTAACTTGTAGTCATTATGGTTATCTTAGTAATGTGTACAAGTGGCTATGATAATTTGGCCATATGTGTCCTCTCACTAGATAATCAAGTGTTTTTAAGTTACTTGATAGTTAGTGCAAAAGGAAAGATAAATTGTTGTTGTAATTGTTTTAAACTACATGGTTGATACATAACTCTTTATATTCAATTTTGAGAGCTCACAAGTATTACTTTGTGTAATACTTTGAATTGAGTACAAAGATGTTTTGAAAGTCAAGTGCACTTGCTATTTAGTACAGTTCAGGAATTCTATATGAGAATTCACAAAAATGATTGAATGTAGCCAAACTATGTGTCAATAAGTCTTGGGGCATAAGACATGGTTAATGTTTAGAGAATCATTAACATTTGCATTTTTGATTTGTTCAAATATATATGGTGAGATAATTCTTCTTTGTATATTTAACCACTACATTATGAGAATATTTTATTCACATGTCTAGGGTCACACGCTTAAGCTTGCAATTTTTTTTTAACTTTTAATATTGTGTCTTTGAATTTTCCTTGTGTTCCATCTAGTATATTTAGTGCGAGTAGGAGTTGTTGGAATTTAATGAGTAAGAATGATTGTTAAATTCTATAAGATGCACTAAGACATACTTGTTGGTATGGTTACATCATATGTTGGTGCTGTCACACCAACTCACAACACTGCATGTGGCATATATTTGTGGCACATCATCACGTAAGACCCAATAGGATGATGCCATGTTGAGCCTATGTGGTGAAATAGATAAGAGAAGGTAACTTTTAGCCCTTGGTGAAGAGAGACAACCCTTAGAAAGGTTGTGACCTTAGGCTGAACCATTGTGACCCTTTAGGAAGTGGTTATGACCTTATTTCAAGGAAACACAACTCTTAGACAGGTTGTGACTCAAGGCTGAACCATTATGACCTTTTAGAAGGTGGTTATGGACTTATTTCATGGAGACACAACTCTTAGAAGGGTTATCACTCAAGGCTAAACTATTATGACCCTTTAGGAGGTCATTATAGCTTTATTTCAATGAGACAAAACTCTTAGAAGTCTTATGACTTAAGGTTGAACTATAATGAGCCTTTAGGGGTGGTTATGGCCTTATTTCAAGTAAACACAACCTTTAAAAGGGTTGTGACTCAAAGGAGTGAACCTATGCAACATTTTATGGAAGGTTATAACCCTCCAAAGGCACTTATTCACTCCTATAAATAAATCTAAAGGGGACAACTTTAGAAATAATGTTTTGCACCATTCTCTCTTCCAAAACATGACCAAAACGCACAAATATACTTAGAGAAGTGTTATATCTCACCCGTTAGAGTAAAGACATCAAGTTATTGAACGTGAACAAGTATTAATAACTACTCCAATAAGTTAGTTATCAATTTAGTTCTAGAAACTTATGGAAAAATCACATCTTACTAGAAATACCAAAATGACCTTTAAAGCTTGCAAATCCACTCAAGTTAGTTGTTCTAAATATTTTCTTTAATTCCTGGGATAATTATGTTGATAATTAAAATCTTTTAGTTTTCGCCTATTAGCAAGGTAAAGCAACCTAGTATTATAAAAGGAGTTACTAGAAGATGGTGAGGGGCTACCGCTAGATAAACAAAGCAACAATACAATTAGGGGGTAAATAGTGCCCACAAATGGTACACAATCCTTAAGAAATTCCGGTCAGGAATCAAAACAAACAAAAGTATTACCCATGGTAGTTAATATCAGAGGTTTTATTTTTTTTTTTCCATACCAAAAGAGCATAAAATTCCCCCACCTACTAAAGGATTCGCTCAACCTTTTTTTTTTTTTTTGGATTATTAGTAGAACCTTGGAAAGAAAGTTTATTTATATCTTTCTAAATATTCCATTAGGCAACAAGCAACAAAATTTTCTAGGAAATACCATACCGAGGAGACAAGCTTGAATTAACACATATATTTTTGTAAACATCTAGCAAGATAAAGATAAATCAATAGAAACATTCAGGAAATACCAAATCACATAAGTAAAAACTGTAGAGTTTTAGGAGTCAAACAAGCACAGTGGAAGTAACTGAAACCTTTTAAGATCCAAGTGAGATGGAGAAAATTAGGTGTGCAAAATTTTTACCTAGTTGGCTAAGATTTTTCACCGAATTGCTGAGCTAAATCACAAAGACTTGAACAGTTAACGTGTTCAATTTCTCTATGGTATCCATACAAACCTTTCGGATCACCACACCTCAACCACGTCTCAACAAATGCGTTCCTCTTATGCCCGTAGTACTAGCTTGCATCCTAAAAAAAAGCAAGAGGAGAGTGTGGCTGGAACCTTTTAGAGCCCTTCTGATTTCATCCTTTTTTAGAGGCTAGGGTTAGGTTTTATTTTGGGCTTAATAATGCCTCAACCTTTAGGCCAATTATTAATCCAAAATTATCATGAAACCAAAACCAAACAATTAAGCTCATGCACTCAAATAATCCAATTGGCTCTAAGTGTGCGACTTTACAGGCTCCTACCACATTGCAAATGATCATAAATCATATTTATGATCATAAATAATAAGTGCTGTCTAGCAACACATCATTGTTACCGAAGTGACAAGATAGTCGATAATTCGACTAAACCTCTATGATTATTATTTGTATATGCCATCGTCCTTTTGTTCAAGACATCAAGACCAAGCATAAGACATGGATTGTGTCACTCTTGTATAGCCCAATCTATGGCGTTGATATTGTATATCAACTCATCTGAGTATGGCCATGCATTTTCTTAGTCTCATTCTATCAGGGACCTAGAGATATCGCTCTAATATATAGAACGGACAAATTCCATCTTGACCATACAAATCCCTCCTCATGATATATGACTTACCTAATGACCACTTTTATGTTCACTCAGTTACGAGCAACATACAGTAGTATCAAAGTATGTGATTCACATATTGGGAACCTTGATGATCTCAGGTCAAAGGACTACATACACAATGATCACTATGAGAAACACTTATGACACTCATAGAATGATCCATGTGGCGTTCTCTTGATGGGTCGGTCCAGTACATAAGTTCTTCAACTTGTAACCATATGTAGACTACATATCTCATATTAGTTTCCACATATTGCTAGTCTTTATGTATTATTGCAACCCGTTCCACAATAATATTAGACTAAGGACATTTAAGAATATCATTATTCTAGGATTATAATTATGTTTGATTATGTTACGCAGAAACAAACAATAAACATAATTATTAGAATGATGCCTTAATAAAATATCACAACTCAATATGCAAAACACAATCATCTCATGATTGGCTTTGGGTACAACATTAACAAAACCATAGTGCATAAATATATGAGTAGGATCTTCCACTTGGGTTGGACATCTTATGCATGCATTTATCATTAGCATTTCAACTTAAATGATGAAGAAAAATGATGGGTCAATAATTTGAGTGTGTGATCGTTAGATGCACTATATCAAGTTTTAAATCCTCATAACCTTAACCGCAAGTACACAAGAGTTGCATGTAAAGTGGTGAGTAGAGGTCGAACTCACAAGGACTATGTTGCTTAACTAAGGCTATTATTAATTCCCTATTATCAAATTGTAATTATGGACAATTCATAAAATGAGAGGAATGAAAAATGTGTAACAAGTTGAAGAAAATATCAATTATACAAGGAGGATGAAGGCTAAGATGCACACCAAACTTAAACTTAGCTTCTAAACCAAGAGAACTACAATTCATCAAAATATAAGACAATCACAAAGAAAATGGCAACCTCCTAGTTTGGGCTAAGTTTCATGAATGGGTCCACATGTCACACATTCTCGCATCCTAAGGTGATGCTCCCTTGTAAATACTTTCATAGATATCTCCAGACTAGATAAGCCTTTAAACCCTTGACTAAGGGCATCTTCATGCCTCATACATCAACGACTTGAGCTTTAGGCAACAACCTTTTCCACCAAAAATTGTTCTTAAGACATTCTCATGGCTCTAGCAAACCACCTCTATCCATTCCAAGGGCCTAAGTCCATGGAAAGCTCTTTAAAACATTTCTATGAACACCTTATGGAATGTGTGTATGTGTGTAGCCAAAACAAGCACAACATGTAGATTTAGCTCAGAAATGAAGATTACTCTTACCACAAACATATGCTTAGAGACACATTTCAACCATTCAATCCACTAATCACCCAAACCATGAAGTGTTTGGTGACTACTCATTCATGAACATAAAACTGGAGAATAAAGTAAGATTGGCATAACAAGCAAAGGAAAAGTAAGAAAACACAAACTAAAGGAAACAAAAAAAATCATCATAACAAAGATTAATCATCCATTAAAATCCTAAAGGTAAGACCTTTATGCCTCATAGTTCTCAAAACTCCAAGCTCCTAGAACTAAGTTGTTCTAAAACCTAAAAAACAAGAGGTGGGAGATTCTCTCTTCTCCAACAATTGAAGTTTTATTATAACCAAAGTCATCCAAAATATCATGAAGCCATATTGGACCAATTACACGAGTGGTTAGAGAGATATTTTGGACCACAAACATTTGAAAATGACATGCAACTGCTTCCTAAATCTGTAGGAAAAAGGTCCCCCAAGTCACCGTGTGCCGTGAGAAGATGAGGCTCCAGGGGCAAACCGCAATAGTGTGTGCCTGGTCAGCTCTTAGAATCTGCCACATCGTGCCTACACGATAGGCTACTGGGAAAAATTCTCAACTCCTTTTTCTTGCTTTTCTTGGCTTAGGAATTCACTCTAGTATTTTTCAAGCTTAAATCTCGCCCCTTTGCTTGTTGCACTCCATTTTTCAGACTCTTATTTCGTCACATGTTAACAATCACATTTTAGCTCTTCTAACATCCTTCAAACTTGACCTCCATCACCTAAGAAAAACACATCAAATAAGACTTAGAACTAGCAATTATACATGTACTAAGCATAAGCTGAGGGCTAAAATATAGTCATGTAGAGCACTCAACAAAAAGCCTTAGTGGGGAGCCTATTATGCATGATTTTCCAAATGAACATCCTAACTTTGGGTGGGTTTTGAGCTTCTAAATCCACTCTTACCCAAAACTGCCATCATTAAAAGGGTAATTCTTCCTTGCAACATAAGCAAAATTTAAGCTAAACTTTCCTTTTTCAATAAAACTATACATTAACCTATCACTTTTTGAGTAACTAGCACTTGCATATGTGCATGAGATTTGTTCTTCATGTCACAAGGAAACATAAAGAAAATATTAGTCATCTGATAAAAACAATTGACCAACCAAGACCTTATCTTCTTCTTTATTTAACAGACCCTAACCAAGGGCCAAAAAGGTCTGAGAAAAAACCAATTGTCAAACCAATAGCTAATTCCAGTCCTTCCACACACAATCCAATGCACATGATCCTGCAGCCATTCTTAGCTGTATCTCGTATTATTCTAAAAGTTGAAAACACTCTTAATGAAAAGGCTCATAGTTACCCTTTAAAACCTTAACCTAAGCAGAATTGTCAGCACTATATGCTTGCCAGGTTACCTTAGGCATACGAATTGCATTCAGGTCCTTAGCCAAGGAAATCCCCAACACCCTAAATTTTTTAAGCTTAGTAACAATATCCTAGTTGACTAAGTGTAATATTTTCCTCTTAGGGGTAGAACCCTAAATAAAGTTCATATAGAACATGTCAATATGATTGGTTATAATATTTGGGAGGATATTTAGTAGCATAAAAGAGCTTAGAATAGTAGCTAAAATAAGCCTAGTTAGTTGAACTCTACCACTATGGATATGCAATTGCTCTTCCAACCACCAAGTTCTTTATTCATTTTCTCTAGAATGCAAGAACATTGGTTTTTGGTTCATTTTCCCATATAAAAGGAAATTCCAAACAATTACCCAAGTTATTGTCTCATGAATGCCCAGGATATTGTAGACGGTTTACTTATGCCTATGTAAAGCATTATTGGAAAAAATAACATGGGACTTTAAAAAACTAATTCTTTGGCAAAAAATGTCATAAAAACTTTTGAGCACGAACTCAATTGTCCTGGCTGACTTCCTTGTAGTTTTGGTAAGCAAAATGATATCATCAACAAAAAATAAGTGAGACAAAGTTACTCATTTTTTCTAATGCTAAAACTTCCTAATCAACCTTTTCACATTCTAAGCAAATTTCATAAGCAATAAATTCTAAACAAATTATAAAATGTAGGGGGATAAGGGGTCACTTTGCCTTATATCTCTTGAAGGAACAATTTCATCATACAGCTCATCATAATAAGAAAGGGCATAAAGTTAAAGGTAACACAGAAGAGAATACAATCATAGGCATTTGCTAGGAAATAAAAAAATGGGGCTTCTTTGATGAGGTCCCATTCTAGTCCATCATAAGTTTTATCAAAGTCAAGTTTAACAAGTATATTGAAACTTTTACTTTTTTTTTTTTTTTGCTTTAAAGGAATTAAGAATTTCTTTGACAATTACAACACTAACTAATGGCTTTTCTACCAAGGATAAAAGCAATTTGCCAATGCTGAATCAACTTATTAATATCACACCCTAATCTTTTAACTAGAATTTTTAAAATGATCTTGTATTTGGTATTACAAAGATTAATGGGCCCGCAATTTTTTATGGAGATTGTCAGTTTTTGTAATAAAGGAGACCAAATACTTATTTCAATCATTAGGGAATTTCTTCTTAAAAAAGATATCACTGATGTCACATTCTAAAGAGCATTTAATGGTATCCCAAAACCTTTGAAAGAAAAAGGAGTAGTAACCATTAGGTCTGGGAGACTTAAGGGGCTTTATGTCCCAAATGGAATTTTTAATTTCATCCAAAAATAAAATTCACATAGAAACTATAGGCCATAAGGAGGATTGTGAAATTTCACCTTAATAAACCAAAAAGGCAACCATTAGACAGAATCTTTAAAAGAGTGAAAAGAGCCTTGAAGTTACCCCTAATTATTCTAATATATCCTTAGGATTATTAACCTAATTACCTAGAGGACCTTTTAGTTTGATAATCATACCTTTTCTTCTAATTAGGGTGGAATTATGAATAGAGTGAGTGTTACGATCTCCCTTAGTAACCCTGTCAATGCAAGGCTTAAGAGTGTCCACAAATCTTTATCTAGATAAGGAAAGAATTATAATTGTCAATCGGGTCTTTTTTTAACCTTTCCAAAAACTAATTTAAACAGCCAATTGAGGGCGTTTGGACACCAACCAATCTAGCTAAAGTTCTCTTTTTAATTATAAAGACATTTCCAAAAATATTTATGTTCCAATATTTCAAATTAACAGTCAAACAATTAAGGTTAGACTCGAAATCAAGCATGTTAGACCAATTATTTTTAACCACTTCATGAAACTCAGGACAGTGAGTCCATCAAAGCTTAAACTTGAAGGGTATTTTACCTACTTTGGGGCTGGTACAATCTATATCAATTAGGATGAAGCAATAATCAATGTTATCTAAGAGAGATGGAAGACAATAGCCTCAAGGAAAAGCTTTTGTTAATTGGCATTTCCAAAGCGACAGTAGCATCAAGGAAAAGCTTTTGCTAATTGGCATTTCCAAAACACCTATCCAGTTGTACCCAAATAAGACTCTTACCTTTATAAAGATTGGTCCAAGTAAATTTCTACCCTTAAACCCCAAGTCAAGCAATTGGAAATTATTCAAGCAATCACAAAACAAAGTACTTTTAGAAATACTAAAAGAAGTACCTCCTAGTTTATCAGTTGGGGAAAGAAGTTCATAAAAATTATTGCCCATAAGCTAGGGGCTAGAAAAATTTTCACTAATAGATCTAACCTCATTCCATAACAACAATATATTGTCCAGGTGAATGCTAGCATAAATCAAAGAGAATAACCAAGGAGCAACTAGATTTACATTATGAATTACCTAAATTCGACCATGGATAGTCTAGTTGACATGGGAAGTTATGTTAATAGTCACTTTAGCTTTGTCACACAGTAGCCATATCTTATTAGAGAATCCACTTAAGTCAATGCAGTCCACTCCCTCAAAACCCAGGCTCTCACTGATATCAAAGACATCACCTCCTACCATACAAAGTCTCCATAATACCCATAATCGTAGGCAATGAACAGAAATGAGATCTTTGATTGTTTTTTTCAATATGGCTTAACTACAATTCCAACAAAGGATCTTCATATCAAAATTAATAAGTGTTGTACCCCAGCCACTTCTTAACGATATCTATCTTTAACAAAGAAACTTCTTTCTCCTTACCTAAGAGAATCATATTTGCATTGATGTATCTACTCAAGATGATGACAATCTTCCTCCATTTGGGTTCCAGCACTATTTTCTTCATCTATATCAAATGAATCAACATCTCCCTCATTTCCTTTTCTTTATGAAAAATGTGGTAGAAGCCAATTCATTGTTAAACTTAAGATGGAAGATCTTCATATTAATAGAGTCAAATCTAGATGAGCTATCTTTGCCAGTAGATCATTGTTTAGTTTATGAGATCATAAATCATCAACTCATATAGCCACACCTCATTCTCCACTAGCGTACTTTCCTATAGTATTCTAGAGATATTTGAATTGGGGGGGTTAGAAAAGTTAGGTTGATAAGTCCTTTAGGTTTTGACTTTTTGGAACCAAAAGAAAATTGTTCTAGCATTCTTCAATCTCCTCCTCCGTCCACCTTTAGTTAGAGTTAAGATCTATATTTAGAGACACTTCCATAACTTTGTCCACAAGAATGAAGTCTTCCCTGCACCTCATGTATATGTCAAAGTCAGCATTTATTAATATAAGGTTAGGTGTAGTCTTTGCATTAATTGAGCTTTGATTCAAACTAAGATAAAAAGAACCTTTCTTACCCTTTCTTGATCGATATTGTCTGATTAGAAGATAAGGGTTTTTTAGACTACTGAGTGGTTTTATTCTTCTTTCCCTTAGGCCCATTTTAATAAATATTTAACTTGTCATTTGGGTTGATTGGGTTATTCAATTAAGATGAGGATGGGGTTTTAGCTGCTTGGGCCTTCAAAAAAAATGGGTCAAAAATGGATGTCCATTGGCTAGGTTGATAAGGTGGTTGGTGATGTCCATTGGGAGGGCCATTTATCAAAACATTAGCATTCAATTCTTCCATTGAAAAACTGTTGTTCATGGTGTGCATACTGTGCCTATCAGGATTTTGTAAGTTCCTCAGGCCGCTATCACTGTTCAAAATTTCTGAGAACAAACTTCTTCTGGTATTTTTTAAAGGACATCATTTACAGTAGACTTTCATCTATGGACCATACTTGGCCTTATCCTCCCAAAACATTTGAGTTCTTCTACTCATCTTTGGTTGAAACATTAAAACTCAACTTTATGTTTTTAGACTCTCTACATATCGAACTGTTAGTGCTCTAGATTTTGCATTCAGTTTTCCTATAACTAATATAGCCACATCCACAACATAGGGCTGTAATTCCCTCATAGACAACTTGCTAAATCAGACCTAATTGAAACACAGTAACCAACAGCATGTTTAGGTTTACCTTCATGCAAAGTTTGGCATATTGGCCACTTGCACCTTTCTCTATGTTTGGGTCAATTTTGAGCAAAGTTCTTAGTTTGTTTCCTACATCTTGAAGTGCATTTTCCTCATTAAAATCAATTGGGTCTTTTGAAAGCCTAGCCTATAGAGCTGTTGTGGTGATCTTGGCTTGCTTTGTTTGAAATTTATGTTCCCACTTCTTGATTATAACATAAAATGGGCAAACAAACTATGACCTTCAAATAAAGTGTTCTTATAATCCTCATGCAACCTAAATCTTAATAGGAAGAAACCATCACCAAGGTCTGTGCATGTCATCTGGCCTTTACATTTCCACTAACTTTTAATTTTGGCCACAAATATCCATACCCAACTCATTTTACAAAGACTTTGATGATAACTAATTGCTGCCACTTTTTCCAAATTTGAGCTCTTTGTTCCATCATGATCTACACAGTAGGAATTTTATCATCATTAGATTGGTCTTCCTCAATAACATCATCATCATATTTTCAAAAGAAGATATCCTGAAAAAACTGTTTAGTTCCCTAATTCAGCTGAGTGGCTTTGTAGGAGAGGGGTATGACAAAAAATTCCTATTAGGCTTTCCTTCCACCTTTATGTCTACCAAATCTTCTCTTATTCAAAATGCAACAATGATTAGAGAAAAAGGAGTATGGTTAGCATTCAATTAGTTCAGTTTGGAACATATCCGAATATAGTGATGCAATTTGTTTTTGGTTTTTATAAAATATTTTTGAAATGTCCGAATTACATGTCAGAACGAATTCAAACTATTCAAATTACAATTTAGTTTATTCAGTTCAGTTCATTTGGTTCTCTTTCTAAGCCTTAGGCACATAGTAAATGAAAAAAAATAAATAAATATTCAAAGTTTTTACATGCCATACCCAAAATTAAATAATGATCAACAACATATAGTCAAAAGTTAGTAAGATATAGCTCCATATATGAAGGATCTTATGGATAATGGTCAAATATTTATTACCACTTCATCTACTTAGTTTATTTGCTTTCAAATATATGATCTTATAACTGATTTGATAGCTAAACATGAAATTTGGTTTTGGTCTGAATCGACCAAACTAGAAAAATACATAAATCATTTTATCCAAATGAATCAGTCATTTCAACTTTTTCTATTCACCTTTAAAAAGATAGTTTATCTTTCTAAGTCGATTTACATTGCTTGAGAAGTGGACACGTATATATACTAGCTTTCAGTATTACCTTGGATTTCTTGGAGGACCTATTTTTCTGATTTTCAATGATTGAAAGATGAAACCATAGAGACAATAAAGGCCACAAAAAATTTTTGTGGGGTATGGTCAACTATAATTGTCTAACTAGTGGAATAATATTCTAGCTTTCCATTAACCCAAATTTATTTGACAGGTTGAAGAAAACCCTTTAAAACCTATGATAATGGGAAAAAGAGCACAAAAATATGGCACAGTATAGTTAAAGAAAAAATAAAAGAAATTCTTGTGTTACTATTCCTAATTCATAAGCTTTTAAGTTGTACAAACATGTAATAATGATATAGGCAAAGGAAGAATTCTGAAACAAAAAATTGATAATAAAGCAAAATGGCTATGTTCACTTACGGAGTATCAAAACAAAAGCATAAAAAATTATGCTACAATAGAAAAAGGAAACCTAGCATTTTTTATTTAGGTCACAAAATCTAAAGATCTTATTAACTAGAAATTCTTAGTAAAAGTATATAGAAAAGCAACTAAAGATGTCTTATTCAAAAATTTTAAAAATTTTAAAAATTTTAAAAGTATATAGAAATTTTTGCCTAATGCCAAACCATATTATTTGCATTCAATTTTGATATTGAATATATTGCTAGTGATACAAACTCTCTTTACAATTTCTTGATTAGAGAATTTTTGTAGAGGAAAGAATATAACAAACAACTAGAAAAAAAAAAATTTGTTAGAATTTAGTTAGCAAGAGTGATTGCTAAATTCCATAGATATACTAAGGCATATTTCTTACGCCACTGATTTGTGTAGTAACACCATATGTTGGAACTATCACACTAACTCACAGTGCCGTATGTGGCATGTCATCACTTAGGAACAAATAGGATGATGCCATGTGGAGCCTATATGGTGAAATAGATAAGAGAAGCAACTTCTACCCCTTGGCGAAGAGTCACAACCCTTCAAGGCCAAATCATTGTGACCCTTTAGGAGGTGGTTATGGGTTTATTTTAAGGGAACATAACTTTTAGAAAAGTTGTGGCTCAACGCCAAACCATTATGACCCATTAGGAGATGGTTATGGCCTTATTTTAAGGAGACATAACTCTTAGAAGGGTTGCGACTCAAAGTCAAACCATTATGAACCTTAAGGAGGTGGTTATGACCTTTATTCAATAAGACATAACTCTTAGAAGGGTTTTGACTTAAGGCTGAATCATTGTGACCTTTTAGGAAGTGGTGATGTCCTTATTTTAAGAAGACACAACTGTTAGGAGGATTGTGACTCAAACAAATGAGTGAACCTATGGAACATTTTTGTGGAAGGTTATGACCCACCAAAGGCACCCATTCAATCCTATAAATAAATCCAAAAGGTACAAATTTAAAAATCACATTTTGCTGCCTTCTCTATTTCAAAACAATACCAAAACATAGACATACTCTTAGAAGAATGTTATATCTCACCCTTTAGAGTCATGATATTTTATTAAGGCATTAATCTAGCAATTATGTTTGTTGTTTTGTTTCTGCATAATGCAATAAACATAATTGTAACCTTAGAATAATAATATTCTCAAATGTCCCTGGTCTAGTATTATTGTGATTACAATAATACATAATGACTGGTATATGTGGAGATTACTATGAGATATGTAGTCTACATATGGGTACAAGTTGGAGAACTTATTACTGGACGGACCCACCATGAGAAGGCTACATGGATCGTTATATAAGTGTCATAAGTGATTATCATATTGATCATGGTATATGTAGTTATTTGACATAAGATCATCAAGGTTCCCTACATGTGAGTCACATATTTTGATACTTCCCTTTGTTGCTCGTAACTGAGTGAACTTGAAGGAGGTCATTGGGTATGTTACATATCATGCGGTGGGTTTTGTATGATCAAGATGGGATTTGTCTCTCCTATGTAATGGGAGTGATATCTTTGAGCCCCTTAATAGAGTAAGACTTAGAAAATGCATGGCCATGCTCGGATGAGTTGATATATGATATCAATGTTATCAATTTAAGGTAGTCTACTCGATAATCAAGAAACTAAAGATTGGGATATACGAGAGTGACACATTCCATGTCTCATGCTTAGTCTTGATATCTTGGACAAAGAGACAATGACATATATGGGTAATGGTCATAAAGGTTTAGTCGAATCACTGACAATCTTATTACTTTGGTAGCAATGATGTATTGCTAGACACCGCTCATTGCTTATGATCATAAATGTGATTTATGATCATTGCCAACGTGGTAAGAGTGATTTATGATCATTGCCAGCGTGGTAAGAGCTTATTGGGTTGCACACAAAGAGCTATTTGGATTATTGGAGTGCATGGGCTAATTATTTGGGTTATGGTTTCATAATAATTTCATATTAATAATGACCCCAAAAGTTGAGCCATTATTAAGCCTGAAATTAAAGCCTAATTGGATTAGGGAATTGAAACCCATTAGGCCTAGAAGTTGAGTCTCACTACAAATACAACTTTTAGTGAGAAATTCATAGACTTGCCTTAGCCTCCCAAAAAGGACAGCCGCACTCGTCTCTTGCTATGCCTTGGAGGACGTAAGCTAGCACTGTGAGCGCAAGAGAAACACATCTATCGGGACGTGGTGGAAGCGTGGTGATCCTGAGAAGCTCGTGCGGATATCATAGAGAGGTTGAACATGTTAACTGTTTAGGTTTTATTATTCGACTCTATAATTTGGTGAAAGATCTCAACCGAAATTAGGTATGAAAATTTTCGAACACCCGGTTTACCCCATTTCACTTGGATCCTAGAGGGTTTTGGTTAAATTTCACTGCACTTGTTTGGTTCCTAAAACCTTACAGTGGTATCAGAGCTATTGGTGAAACCTTAAATTGGGATTGAATGTTGAATCGCATGATATTGTGTGTTCGGTTGCTTTTGGCCATGATTAATTAGATTAATTCATGATGCATGAAACCGGAACTCGTAATGAATATATGAGATATATGAAGAAATGATACAAATTGGTTAATGAGATTAACCCAAAATTGATTGGTATGAGATACCTATATGGATTAGGACTCTTGCAATAGTTGCAAAACCCTAGCATGGATTGGATTCGACTTGTTCGGGCACCGAAAGTAGAGTACTTTTGGTAGCTCAAATGGAGGTGTCTCGGGTGCCTACTTGCTCAAAATAAAAGATCTCAGGCAACACAATTGTAAGACAATTTTTTACGCTGGGAGGGCGCTGTCTTTCTCACAGCCCCCCATAAGGGCGGCTCCTCTTGACCTCACTAGCTGACCGGTCAGCGGGACCACTACTCGCTGACCGGCAGTGGGACCGCTATATGCAAAGTGCTACATAAATAAAAATTGGTTAATCAATGCACGTTAATTGACATGCATTTTTGTTGAATGAGATTTGACATGTTATGCTGATTGGTGGTTGTTGCATGGTGCGTGGTTATAGCCCTTGATTGGTTATACTTGTAAATACGGACTGTGAGTCATGCCTTTTTTAGTTACTCTCATTGTACATTCTCTTCTCACCTTAATCCCCTTGAATGTAACTCGAGGTTTCTACTATTGATGTAATAGTACATTATGGGGTCGTCCAAGGTGGTATGTCCAAGGAAGAGACAACAAAAGGGCAACTAAGAAATGAGGAGAAGGAGCTTGTGAAGACCCTTTTCTTTTCTTAGGCTTTTATGATATTCTCATTGGCTTGAGAATATCGCATAGCTTAGGCTATAACCATGTCACGTTTACTTTCTTGTTAGCATGAGATGCATGTTTTGTATTTGTATGTGATGCATGTATAAGGCAATCGGAGATAACAAATTGGTGAGATCAAAAGAAAAATCCCTCAAACAAATATTAAGTCATTAAATGTAATGCCTTCCAAATGTTGGCACTTGTCAAGACTTTGATCAACATTGGCTGGGTTTGCCAAAGCAAAGCACCTATGTTCATCTTGGTAAGGCGCGATGGGATAATAATGACATCCAAACTGCTAACTTTGGGTTCGATTTAACTAAGTTATCCTAATAGAATTAAGGACTTAGAGGCATAGAGTTGGGCTCAAGTTCATGAGATGAGCTTGGACAAGTGTTGTTGACCCAACTATCCAAGAGTTGCATGAGATGTAATTGGCAAGGGGTTGCCTACTTAAATAACTGTAACTTGAGAGAAAAGCCAAAGCTAACTCAGGTTGTGGTGAAATATGGGTCTTGGCCCACTAGAATATCTCAGCGCCAATGTGTTCTGAAATAATACCAAGGGTTATTATTTTGAGGAAAATAATGGGAGTATCGTTTAATAAAAGTCCTTATTAAATGAATTAAAATACATGACTCTTACACTGCATATTTACAGTTGTAGATAATCATGGCACAAAACACATCGACACTTTCGTTGCGATCGATCCTTGAGAAGGAAAAACTAAATGGGACCAACTTTCTCAAATGGTACCGAAATTTGAGGATAGTCTTCAAGTAAGAGAGAAAGCCTTATGTCCTAGAGTAGCCCATTTCGAATGAGCTGAAAGGGATGCTCATAAGAGGCATTCTGAAAGTAAGAGAGAAAGGCTTATGTCCTAGAGTAGCCCATTTCGAATGAGCTGAAAGGGATGCTCATAAGAGGTATTCTGATGATGCTTTGGATGTTGCTTGCCTTATGCTTATTACCATGGAATCTGAGCTTCAGAAGCAACATGAAAACATGGAGGTGTTTGATATGATCGAACATCTCAAAATGCTTTTCCAAGAACAAGCTAGGCATGAGAGGTTTGAGACCTCTAAAGTATTGTTTCAGTACAAAATGTCTGAAGGAAGTCCCGTGGGTCCTCGTGTGCTTAAGATGATTGGGTACATTGAGAATCTTGAGAGTTTGGGATTTGCACTTTAGAAAGAGTTGGCTGTTGATGTAGTTTTGCAATCATTGCCTGAAAGTTACAGTTAGTTCGTCATGAATTATAACATGAATGACCTTAACAAGTCCCTCCCTGAATTGTTGAACATGTTGAGAATTGTTAGTATTGTGACCAAAAACGAATCATGAGATGATTGTATTTTGCACATTGAGCCATGATATTTTATTAAGGCATTAATCCAGCAACTATGTTTGTTGTTTTGTTTCTGCATAACATAATAAACATAATTGTAACCCTAGAATAATGATATTCTCAAATGTCCCTGGTTTGGTATTATTGTGGAGCGGGTTACAATAATACATAACGACTAGCATATGTTGAGACTAATACGAGATATGTAGTCTACATATGGGTACAAGTTGGAGAACTTGTTAGTAGACCGACCCTCCATGAGAAGGCTATATGGATCGTTATATAAGTGTCATAAGTGATTCTCATAGTGATCATGATATATGTAGTCCTTTGACCTACGGTCATCAGGGTTCCCTACATGTGACTTACATACTTTGATACTTCCCTTTGTTGCTCGTAACTGAGTGAACTTGAAGGAGGTCATTGGGTATGTCACATATTATACAGAGGAATTTGTATGATCTAGATGGGATTTGTCCCTCCTATGTAACGGGAGAGATATCTTCGGGCCCCTTGATAAAGTGAGAAATAGAAAATGCATGGCCATGTTCGGAAGAGTTGATATATGATATCAATGTCATTAATTTAAGTTAGTCTACTCGGTAATCAAGAAACTAAAGATTAGGCTATACAAGAGTGACACATTCCATGTCTCGTGCCTAGTCTTGATATCTTGGACAAAGGGATAATGGCATATATGGGTAATGATCATAAAGGTTTAGTCAAATCACCGATAATCTTGTTACTTGGGTAGCAGTGATGTGTTATTAGACACCACCTATTGCTTATGATTATAAATGTGATTTATGATCATTGCCAACGTGGTAAGAGCTTATTGGGTTACACATATAGACCTATTTGAATTATTGGAGTGCATGGGCTAATTATTTGGGTTATGGTTTCCTGATAATTTTGTGTTAATAATTGGCCCAAAAGTTGAGCCATTATTAAGCCCGAAATTAAAGCCTAATTGGATTAAGGCTTTAAAATCGATTAGGCTTAGAAATTGAGTCTCACTGTAAATACAACTTTTAGTAAGAAATTTGCAGCCTTGCCCTAGCCTCCCAAAAAAAGATAGCCGTGCTTTTCTCTTGCAATTCCTTGGAGGACACAAGCTAGCACTGCGAGCACATGAGAAATGCATCTGCTAGGACGTGGTGGAAGCATGGTGATCCCGAAAAGCTCGTGTGGATACTATAGAGAGCTTGAACATGTCAACTATTCAAGTTTTGTGATTCGACTCTACAGTTGAGTGAAAGAACTCAACCAAAATTGGGTATGAAAATTTTCCAACACCCGGTTTACCCCATTTCACTTGGATCCTGGAGGGTTTCGGTTAAATTCCGCTACGCTTGTTTGGCTCCTGAAACCCTACAAGAACTGCTGAGCAAAACCTTAAGAAAGCTGAGCCCATTTTGATGGTTCAAAAGGGCAAGGGAAAGGGAAAAGTCAACAAAAAGAAGGATAAAGCTAAAGGAAAGTCCAATGCTAATTTTTCTTCAGCTGCATTGAAACTAAAGGGTGGTGTGGTAAAGGAAGAGGAGTGCTTTCATTGTAAGCAACCGGGACACTAGAAGTGTAACTACAAACTCTATCTTGAAGAACTTGCTAAGTAGAAGGGAAGTAAGACTTCCACTTTAGGTATTTTTGTTATAGAGACTAACTTTTCTACTTCCTTATCTTAGGTATTGGATACTGGATGTGGATCTCATATTTGTGCAAATGTGCAGGATCTAAGTAAGAGTAGAAGACTGGCCCGAGGTGAAGTGGACCTACGTGTTGGAAATGGAGCAAGGGTTGCTGCCTTAGCTGTAGGGACTTATGTTCTCACTTTACCTAGTGGATTAGTTTTAGAATTAGACAACTGCTACTTTGTGCCTACTATTAGTAGAAATTTGATTTATGTTTCTTGCTTGGCAAGAAATTTTTTCATTTACAATAAAGGACAAATGTTATTCTATTTATTTGAATGAAACCTTTTATGGTAGTGCTCAACTTAGCAATGGGTTGTATGTTCTAGAACTCGAAGGTATAATCTATAATGTGAATACCAAGAAGGCCAGATTGAATGATTCAAACTGGACCTATCTCTAGCACCATCGCTTGGGCCATATAAACGAGACCCGCATATCCAAGCTCCATAAGGATGGACTCTTGAACTCATTTGATTTCGAATCATATGAGACATGTGAGTCATGTTTGTTGGGCAAGATGACCAAAGCCCCATTCACAGGGCAAAGTGAAAGGGCTAATGACTTACTAGGACCCATACATAGTGATGTATGTGGCCTTATGTCTACACATGCTAGAGGAGGCTTCCAATACTTCATTACCTTTACTGACGACTTCAGTAGATATGACTATGTGTATCTCATGAGATACAAGTTAGATTCCTTTGAAAAGTTCAAAGAATTTAAGAATGAAGTAGGGAATCAACTTGGGAAAAGTATCAAAGTACTTCGATCAGATAGAGGTGGAGAGTACTTGGATCAAGAATTCCTTGACTATCTAAAGGATTGTGGTATAGTATCACAACTCACTCCACCTTGTACACCTCAATGGAATGGTGTATTTGAAAGGAAAAATCAAACTCCGTTAGACATGGTTTGATCTATGATGAGTCAAGATGACATTCCAAACTCATATTGGGGACATGCTCTAAAGACAACTGTATTTACACTAAACCAAGTTTCATCTAAATCGGTTCAAAAAATCGGTTCAAAAGACACCATATGAGATATGGAGTGGGAGGCGTCCCAGTTTGTCTTTTATGAAGATTTAGGGTCGTGACGCTTATGTGAAACATTAATCCTCTGAAAAACTAGTGCCCAAATCTTATACATTCCTCTTTGTTGGGTATCCCAAAGAAACAAAAGGTTACTATTTTTACAATCATTTTCAGCAAAAAAGTGTTTGTTGCTCGAACTAGTGTCTTTCTAGAAAAAGAGTTTATCTCTAAAGGAACCAGTGGGAGGAATATAGAACTTGAAGAAATTCAAGAATAACAAGGGGACATCGAACCTGAAATGAAACCTAAACAAATACCACAAGATGTTGTGGTTTAGGAGTCTGTTCCTGTAGCATAGAGCCCACGTAGGTTTGGTAGGATTTGGTGTGAACTCGAGAGATATGGATTTCTTGTTACTCACACTAGCGACGTGATGCTCATAGATCAAGATGAGCCCACAACCTACCAACAAGCTATGTCAGGGCCTGACTCTAAGAAGTGGCTAGTGGCCATGAAATCCGATATGGAATCCATGTATGAAAATCAAGTTTGGACTTTGGTTGATCTACCTAAAGGGGTAAAACCTATAGGGTGCAAATGAGTTTTTAAGAAGAAAACTGACATGGATGGTAATGTGATTACCTTTAAGGGACGATTGGTTGCAAAAGGTTTTAAGTAAATTCATGGTGTTGACTATGATGAAACTTTTTCACCAGTTTCCATGCTTAAATCCATCCAAATTTTGTTGCTTATTGCTGCACACTATGATTATGAGATATGGAAAATGAATGTCAAAACTGCATCTCTAAATAGAAAGTTACTTGAGGATGTGTACATGACACAACCTGAAGGTTTTTTCACTCCTGAAAATGTCAATAAAGTGTGCAAGTTCCAAAGGTCCATTTATGGACTGAAGCAAGCTTCTCGAAGTTGGAATCTTCATTTTGATGAAGCAATCAAAGAGTTTGGTTTTATAAAAAGTGAAGATGAATCTTGTGTCTACAAGAATGTTAGTGGGAGTGTTAATGTCGTCTTGGTGTTGTATATAGATGCTATACTGCTCATCGAGAATGACGTTTCCGAGCTACAATCTATAAAGACTTGGCTAAGGAAATGTTTTTCTGTGAAGGACTTAACTGAAGCAGCCTATGTGTTAGGCATCAGGATCTATAAAGATCGATCTATAAAGCTTCTCGGCCTAAGTCAAAGTACATACATTGACAAGGTGCTAAAGAAGTTTAGCATGCAAGATTCCAAGAAAGGATTCTTGCCTATGTCACATGATATAACTCTTTCTAGATCTCAGTGTCCGAGTACACCCGAGGAGAGAATGCATGAATAAGATTCCATATGCCTCAGCAATTGGATCTATCATGTATGCTATGATATGTACTCATCCCGATGTCTCGTATGCCTTGAGCATGACAAGCAGGTACCAATCGAACCCCGGTGAGAGTCACTAGACAGCTATTAAGAACATCCTTAAGTACTTACGAAGGATTAAGGATGCATTCTTGGTCTTTGGAGGTGAGGATGAGCTCATTGTAAGGGGTTACACCAATGCTAGCTTCCAATCTGATAAGGATGATTTTAGATCGCAATCTGGTTATATGTTTTGTATTGGCTATGGTATTATGAGCTGGAAGAGTTCAAAGCAAGAGATAGTAACCGAGTTTACAATAGAATCTGAGTACATTGCCGCCTCTGATGCTGCGAATGAGGCAGTTTGGATCAAGAAGGTCATGACTGAACTTGGAGTGGTTCCAAGCATTGCCGACCCGATAGAGCTCAACTGTGACAACAATGGAGCAATCGCACAAGCTAAGGAATCTCAATCTCACCAGCGATCTAAACATATACTCTGATGCCATCATCTCATCGGGGAGATCATCGAAAGGGGTGATGTGAAAATATGCAGGACTTTGACAGATAGCAACATTGCTGATCTGCTGGCAAAGGCCCTTACGCAGCAGAAGCATGATAGCCATTCTAAGTCTATCGGTATTAGATACATGGATGATTGGCTTTAGTGCAAATGGGAGATAGTTAGTGTTGTGCCCAAAATTCAATCATGGGATGATTGTATTTTTGCACATTAAGTCATGATATTTTATTAAGGCATTAATCCAGCAATTATGTTTGTCTTTTTGTTTCCGCGTAATGTAATAAACATAATTGTAACCCTAGAATAATGATATTCTCAAATGTCCCTGTATTATTGTGGAGCGGGTTAAAATAATACATAACGACTAGCATATGTGGAGACTAATATGAGATATATAGTCTACATATGAGTACAAGAACTAGTTATTGGGCTGACCCATCATGAGAACGCTACATGGATCGTTATATGAGTGTCATAAGTGATTCTCATAGCGATCATGATATATGTAGTCCTTTGACCTACGGTCATCAAGGTTCCCTACATGTGACTTACATACTTTGATACTTCCCGTTGTTGCTCGTAACTGAGTGAACTTGAAAGAGGTCATTGGGTATGTCACATATCATGCGGTTTTGTATGATCAAGATGGGATTTGTCTCTCCTATGTAACAGGAGTGATATCATCAAACCCCTTGATAAAGTAAGACTTGGAAAATGCATGGCCATGCTCGGATGAGTTGATATATGATATCAATGTCATCAATTTAAGTTAGTCTACTCGGTAATCAAGAAACCAAAGATTGAGCTGTACGGGAGTGACACATTCCATGTCTTGTGCTTAGTCTTGATATCTTGGACAAAAGGACAATGATATATATGGGTAATGATCATAAAGGTTTAGTCGAATTACCAACAATCTTGTTACTTTGGTAGCAATGATGTGTTGCTAGACACCGTTCATTGCTTATGATTATAAATGTGATTTATGATCATTGCCAATGTGGTAAGAGCTTATTGAGTCACACACATAGAGCTATTTGGAGTATTGGAGTGCATGGGCTAATTATTTGGGTTATGGTTTCATAATAATTTCATATTAATAATGGACCCAAAAGTTGAGCCATTATTAAGCCCGAAATTAAAGCCTAATTGGATTAGGGCTTTGAAACCCATTAGGCCTAGAAGTTGAGTCTTACTATAAATACAACTTTTAGTAAGAAATTCGTAGCCTTACCCTAGCCTCCTAAAAAGGACAGCCGTACTCGTCTTTTGCTATTCATTGGAGGATGTAAGCTAGCACTGCGAGCGCAAGAGAAACACATCTGCCGGGACGTGGTGGAAGCGTGGTGATCCCGAGAAGCTCGTGTGGATACCATAAAGCGCTTGAACACGTCAACTGTTTAGGTTTTGTGATTTGACTTTATAGTTAGGTGAAAGATCTCAATCGAAATTATGTATGAAAATTTTTTAACACTTGGTTTACCCTGTTTCACTTGGATCTTGGAGGGTTTCGGTTAAATTTTGCTGTGCTTGTTTGGCTCCCGAAACCTTACCTAAACAACAAGTTATTGAGCATGAACAATCACTAGTGCTTGCTCCAACGAGTTAGTTATCAATTTGGTCTTACAGACATATGGAATAATCACATTTAACTGGGAATAACAAAAAGATCTTTTAAAGCTTGCAAATTCATCCAAGTTAGTTATTCTAACTATTTTTTGTTCTTAGGATGATTATGTTGATAATCAAAAATTTTTAATAAATCCAAGAGGATGACTCAATGAAATTGGACATGTTCAGATACATCACCCTAATTAGAACTAGAATCAAAGCAAGTAATTCAAGTCATTTTGGCTCAAACCCTATAGGACTATATGCCCTTAGCTATGCTTAATGAAAAGCTAAAAAAAAGAAAAGAATTGTCTCTAGTTAACAAAAATAATTGAGGAAACACCTTCCAAGAAAGGAGATTTCTAAAATGCTAATGATTCCCATTACCTTCCAAGAAAGAAAAAATTATGGGAATGACTAAAGTAATTCCTGAGCAAACTCTCAAAAGAATATTCATAACAGGTTTTGTAAGACCTAAGAAATTACCATGAAAAGTCTTGGCCTTGAAACCATGTGCTAGGAAAAGATACAAAAATTCTTAATTCACCCATAAAACAAAGACATGAAACATCTACGGACAATCAAATTAGCAGAAAAAAAAAAAACTAGCTAGATCATCAAAACCTATAATGACATTTAACTAACAATCCAGAAATTGACAATTTAAGAAACTAGGATTATGTGATCTTATTGATCCAGATTTCACATCTTCTTCTTGTTGTCTAGATGTTTGTCCTTTTTTAAGAACAATAAGATCAATCATATAGATTGAATGTAAGACTTGTTCTATGGATAATCTAATTCCTCATATTATTTTTTCATGTTCATATTTCGGTACATAAGAGTAAGAAGCTTTGGAAGGTTTATAAAAGATTCTTGAAGGTGTTTTTCTTAGTTCTAATTAAGAAAAACAAATTCTTGAAACTTTACCCTTAATAAACCTTATCTCAAGCTCACCATGATCATACTCAACAATTCTTTTAAGTTCATAAAGTTCTAATGGTTGAATTGGTTTCTAATTTTTTATAATCCATCTTTAGGAGTTTAATATTACTTCATCTAATTGGTTTACAAAATAACCACATGACTCTTATTAATGTTGGCTTGTAATAAGAGTGTTTCTCTTCTTATGTCAAATTTCATAACATTTGGCTCAATTTTATTGTCACTATTTAAAGATAAGTGTTGAATTTTAAGATCCTTAAAACATATCAAAATCAGATGTCATGATTTTTGCAGTTAAACTTTTATTATATGATGACCTTGCAATGGGATAATGAAGTTTGGGTAGCAATTAAAAGAATTGGGCCATCACACAAACTTGATTCTGCCATACCTAATAGAGTCAGAGAACTTATTATGTCTTCATTCTCTTAAAGTAATGATTGTAGAAAAATTTAAACTATTTCTTGTTAACAACTTCAAAGCAATATGAACTAATCCAACATGCAGATAATTGGAATGATTATCTAGATGATCTTTTGTCATGTATTTGGATAACCGTTCAAATTTATGGTCTTCTTTCCTAATAGCCACAATTTTTTTCAATGGTATTTATGACATAAGTCATTTCTGAATCCAAAGTTTCTTCTTTTTCTGTTTTTACTTATTTGAGGCAGACTTAGATAAACCTCTAAATATTCTAGCCATTAGTAATTGTTTAATCAATATTAGGATTTTAAATTGCATTTTGTTAACGGATTTAGTTGAACTTACTACCCTTTCAACTCAGTAATAAACCTTATGGTCAGGGGCAAAGTCAGGATTTTAAATTAAGGGGGGCTAGACTTCATTTGAAAAATGTTAGAGAACCAAGAAGTAGAAGTATTTCAATAATGCAAAAAGAAAATAACAAAAATAACTTAAAATATATTAAAATATATTAAAATGTTATGTTTATAAGTTATACACTTCCAAAATAGTAAGTAAAACTTACTAAATCTCAGTTTTCATCCATATAATGAATCGATGATCATAAGCTTTAAATCCATATCACATCTCCAGTTTCCCAATCAATGGAAAATTAGTTATGTTACTATACATATACACATGTTCGATTAATATCACATAGTAAATAAAAAGATATATAATACCTTGTGCATCTTGAGGTGGGCATACTTTTCTTTCAATGTATAAAAATCATTTATTATCTTGTTTATTGAAAAGGTCTCAACAATCTCTCTTTCAATATAAAAAATCAAGTGATTCTTGATAAAATCATCACCCATACTACTACCAAGTCTTGTTTTCACAATTTCCATTGCTGAAAATGCTCGTTTTACTGTTGCAGTCAAACAAGAAGAGTCAATATAAGACTAAACAATCTGTTCACTAAGAAATAAATTTTTCACTTTCATATTTTCTTTAGTCCTCTACACAATTCAAATATTGTAGATACATTTTTCAACTGTGGATAGCGGGGCACATTATGCTCATAATACTGTAGCTGATACTTCAAATAAATCTTTTATTGTTCAATGAAATCTGAAGGATAAAAACTTATCAGCTAATCTACATATGTTCTCAATATTAAAAAACTTATAGAAATCTCTGGGATCTAAAGCAACACTAAGAAAAAAAAAACTCCACCATCTGTTTACTAATTGACTTCATCTATTTCTCACGAGACACACCTTGGTTAATGCAAAATTTTGTAGTTTTACATTTCTAACTTTTTAAAATATAATTAATTAATTTTTAGTAAGAGAGTAAAATTAATTGTTTGATGTTGGACTTTTCTTACATTTCTCACACAAATCGACCACATGCATTTATGTATAATTTTAGTGAGATAAAGAAAATTATTACCATTTTACATATATACTTCTTAAAATTATTATTATGTTTTATAATTAAAAAATGAGAGGGGCCATAACAGATATAATATAATTTTTTTATCTTTATTTTTACATATACATATATATAATACATATAATTTGCAAAATAGTTGGGGTTGGGGGGCGGGCCCCCCCAGCCCCCTATTGCCTCTGCCACTGCTTATGGTTGATACACAATTTGGGTGATAAACTAGCAAAATTATTAATAACAATCTTTGATTACTTAGATGATGAAATCCTTTAAAATATGGCTAGCTCTTCCTTCAAAGAATTAGGAGCATAGAATAAACTTTAGGGCTTGAAAAGTTATGACAGTAAACCTTAAAGGGCTAGGTTGTTAATTAACTAACAAAAAGTTAAAGCAAGTGGTCCAATTGCATTTCTCACAAATTAGTAGGGATGGTAAAATCTGACTTGACTCGATGATCTGGCCTAAATTACTCGAATTCAAGCTCGGTCTGACCTGATTTAACCAGAAAAGTCAATGACCTGAACTCAACTGTATCCAACTTGACCTGAACTAGGGAACCTGACTGATGCGAAACCTAAGAAAACTCAAAACCCAAAAGACCCAAACCCGCAATAACTTGAGCTCAAATTGACTTAAACCCGAAATGACCTAAACCCAATACTAACCTTACCCGAACCTAAAATAACCTAATCAATAAACTTGGCAATATCCAATTTTAACCCAAATCAACATAAAATATATGGTCAATAGAGATTTAAAAAAATTATGATTTTTTATATATTGATTGTTTATCCAAATTGTACATTAATTATGACAATGTAATTTAGGAAACTTTCAAAAATAATTTTTATTTAGGGATCTTATGGAATTTAAAGAATAAATCAACGAAATAGCTTATTTTGGTTTGTTTAAGGGTCTTTTGGGATATATTAGTTTAAGGATCTTCTTAGTTTTTTGGATTAGGAGTTTCAATCATATTCAAATTAAAGACAAAAGTAATATTTTTTTTCAATTATTTGCGCACAATTTTGGATTCAATTAATGTAATTAAATATTTTATTTAACTCTTTCTATTTGTCTCCAGTATATACTTATTAAGCCTAAAACCCTATAGCCCAACACTAACCTTAGCCATAAACCCTATGCCTATATCTAAACTCTAAACCATAAACAAAAACCCTAACCCTAACCCTAAACTTCAAAACCATCCTAAATACAAAAACTAACCTAACACATAAATTGCACCCAAAAATTGAATTTTTTAATTTGATTTTTTTAAAAAAATTTGAACAAAAAAAATTAAATCAATTAAGTCATTTCGGCCTATGCATCAATAACCCTAGTGAATCTGATGGTCAACTTGAAAGTTACCCGGTGCTGAAATTGACATGATCTGTACTGAACCTAAATCCGAATAAACTCAACCAAATCCAACTTAAACCCAAAATCAACCCAAATTAAAATAACTCAAACAAAAATAACCCAACCTAACCCTGATTGAAGCATAGGAACCATAATTGGAGCAAATAACTTAATCCATTTTAGCTTTGACCCTACAGGACTATATGTGCCCGGCTATGCTCATAGATATAGCTGAAAAAAGAAGAGAATCCTCTCTAGAAAACTAAAAGAATTGAGGAAATATCCTACAAGAAAAAAGATTTCTAAAATGCTAAAGATTTCCATTACCTTCCAAGAAATAAGAAGTTATAGGAATTACCAAAGTATTTCCTTATAAAACTAGCAAAACAATATTCATAAAAGGTTTTATCTGGCCCAGAAATTACGATGAAAAGTCTTGGCCTTCAAACCATGTACCAATAAATTGACATAGAATTCTTCATTTACCTAGAAAACAAAGATACAAAAGATCTGCGGACAATTAAGGGCCAATTCGTTTTGTCTAAAGTCAACTAACTTTTTTTAACTTTTTCATCTTTTTTACGAGAAACCAATTTCATTTGAAAGTCAATATTATATAGATGCAATAATCAATTTGAAAGTAAATTTTTAGGATGTTGTTAAATTTTTATGAATTTTTCTTTTTTAAGACTTGAAACTAGAAAAATTCATAAAAATTTAGTAAGATTATAAAAATTATATTTTCAATTGATTATTGTAGCTACATAATATTGGCTTTTAATTAAAATTAGTTTCAAGTAAAAAAGATGTAAAAATAAGAAAAAGTTATTTTGTAGTCAATTGACTAAAGTTAAAACGAATTGGGTGTAAATTAGTAAAAAACAAAATACTAGTTGAATCATCAGAATCCATAATGACATTTAACTAAAAATTTCAGAAATTAGGATTAGGTGATTTTATTGATCCAGATTTTACATCTTTTTTCTTGTTGTCTAAATGTTTATCCTTTTTCAAGAACAAGAAGATCAATCATATAGACAGGATGTGAGACTTGTTTTGTGGATTTTCTAACTCATACTATTTTTTTCATGCTTTAATTCTAGAACATAAAAGTAAGAAGCTCTGGGAGGTTTGTAAGAGATTCTTGAAGGTGTTTTTCTTAGTTCTAATTTAGAAAATTACAAAACCCACTAAGGTTTGCTTAAACCTATAGTTTTTCTTCACTGTTTCAAATACCTACACCTACACCTTTAAAAGATTAACATACCAACACTTACACCCCTTAAATGTTAATTCCATTAACGATAGTTAAAACAAAAAAAATGGAAAAACTCATTTTTTCTCCCCAGCATTCTTATTTTGATAATTTCACCCCCTAGAATTTTGTATCTAACGATCTACCCATCTCCTTCCATTGCTCAAACCTAGAACCATTGCCATCGTGTCGCCACTACTTGACGCTGCTACACCATTGTCACAAATCGCCACACTCGCGATTACTTCAATTAGCTCATTTGTCAGTTTTTTTGCCCTAGTTTCTTATTCAATTCATTCTGTAAAAGCTTATCTAGTCTAGATTTGATCTCTCCAATGCAATCCACTCATAACAAAAGAATAATTAGCTTACTAGTCCAGATTTTGCTTGCAGGCAACTTTCTCAGTGGAGAATTTCTAGTGGTCCCCAACTAACATCATCGCATCGTGTTCTCTTTCACAGGGCTGAAATCACCCCTGTTGCCTCATGTTCTCTTTTTAGCTTGGGTTGGGGTCGAATTTGGGTTTACTCATCGGTGAACTCTCTTGTTCTTAGATTTTGTTTTTTGTTTAGACTTCAGATTGTTAGATGCAAAAGTTGGGGGTAAAGTTTTTATGAAAGTAAACTAGGGGAACAAAATAAGTACTTTCTTTTTTCTGTGGAGGGGGTAAGTGTAGGTTAGTTTAGGTGTTTTAATGGATGTTAATGGCGGAGGGGGTAAGTGTAGTGATTTTAAGCTTGTAAAGAGGGGTCAATGTAGATTTTTGAAACAGCGAGGACACAAGTGTAGGTTTGACTAAACCTCAAAGGGGCTTTTGTAATTTTCCCTACTATTTTTTCATGCTCTGATTCTGGAACATAAGAGTAAGAAGATTTAGGAGCAAGGCTATCAGGATCAGGATCCTACCTGGATCTTTTTTCGCCATGCAAGATCAAGATTGTGGATCGTAAAATCCTACGAAAACATAAAATTTATTATCTAAATAATATAGTTCATATAAAAGATCAACTATATTGGGTACCTATGTAAAACTTGAGTGTCATAACAATGTAAAAATTCTCATTTTTGTTCCCTATTTTTTTTTAACTCTTGATTGGCTCTCGTTTTCTTCTTATATGGGCCATGTCAACATTTGTCATGTCTTAAAATTTGAAAAAAATAAATAAAATAAAATACTAATTAAAAAGATGGAGTATTTGACCGGCCTTCATTCATTTTATTTATTTCCTATATTTTTTTTTCTCTCTCTCTCTCCCTCTCACAACTTTCTTTACATCTCATCTTCCTTTCTCTCTCTGTCTTTGACTCTTGATTGCATTCTTTTCCCATTTCCCTCTCATTCATCTTTAGTTCTTCTATCTTCCTACCTCTTTTGCCCCTCTCTGTTCATCTTATCTTCCTCTCTCTTTGACTCTTGAACACTGTTTCTTTCTCATTTTCATCTCTTTTATTTTCCCTTTGTCTCTCCCTCTTTTGCAACTCTCTTTCACAGATCGTAACTTTGGTTGGCTTGCAAAGACCACAGGTTCTTTCCGGTGACATGGATCTTCCGGCCTCATCTAGGATGACAATCTTCCGACGACATGGATCTTCCAGCCTCATCTTGCAAGGATTTGTGGGATCTTTTATTTTCTTATGATCCTACAATTTTGAAAGCGATCCACCATGATCCTGCTACAGCATCGATCTTATTACGAGTCAGATAGGTTTTTTTGGATCCGGATCGTAGGATGCACGATCCTACTGTTAGTGTTGTGCCTAAAAGCCAATCATGAGATGATTGTATTTTTTGCACATTGAGTCATGATATTTTATTAAGGCATTATTCCAGCAATTATGTTTGTTGTTTTGTTCCTGCGTAACTTAACAAACATAATTGTAACCCTAGAATAATGATATTCTTAAAAGTCCCTGGTCTAGTATTATTGTGGAGCGGGTTGCAATAATATATAACGACTAGCATATGTGGAGACTAATATGAGATATGTAGTCAACATATGGGTACAAGTTGGAGAACTTGTGTACTGGACCGACCCACCATGAGAACACTACATGGATCGTTATATGAGTGTCATAAGTGATTCCCATAGTGATCAGGGTATATGTAGTCCTTCGACCTAAGATCATCAAGGTTCCCTACATGTGAGTCACATACTTTGATACTTTCCTTTGTTGCTCGTAACTGAGTGAACTTGAAGGAGGTCATTGGGTATGTCACATATCATGCGGAGGGATTTGTATGATCAAGATGGGATTTGTCCCTCCTATGTAACGGGAGCGATATCTTCGGGCCCCTTGATAGAGTGAGACTTAGAAAATGCATGGCCATGCTCGGATGAGTTGATATGCGATATCAATGTCATCAGTTTAAGTTAGTCTACTCGGTAATCAAGAAACCAAAGATTGGGCTATACGAGAGTGACACATTCCATGTCTCGTGCTTAGTCTTGATATCTTGGACAAAGGGACAATGGCATATATCGGTGATGATCATAAAGGTATAGTCGAATCATTGACAATCGACAATCTTGTCACTTGGGTAGCAATGATGTGTTGCTAGACACCGCTCATTGCTTATGATCATAAATGTGATTTATGATCATTGCCAACGTGATAAGAGCCTATTGGGTCGCACACATAGAGCAATTTGGATCATTAGAGTGCATGGGCTAATTATTTGGGTTATGGTTTCACTTTAATTTCGTATTAATAATGGGCCCAAGAGTTGAGCCATTATTAAGCCCGAAATTAAATCCTAATTGGATTAGGGCTTTGAAACCCATTAGGCCTGGAAGTTGAGTCTCACTATAAATACAACTTTTAAGTGAGAAATTCGCAGGTCTCCTTGCCCTAGCCTCCCAAAAGGACAATCGCACTCTTCTCTTGCAATTCCTTGGAGGACGCAAGCTAGCACTACGAGCGCAAGAGAAACGTATCTGCCGGGACGTGGTGGAAGCGTGGTGATCTCGAGAGGCTCGTGTGGATACCATAGAGAGCTTGAACACGTCAACTGTTCAGGTTTTGTGATTCGACTCTATAGTTGAGTGAGAGATCTCAACCAAAAATTAGGTATGAAAATTTTCGAACACCCGGTTTACCCCGTTTCACTTGGATCCTGGAGGGTTTCGGTTAAATTCCGCTGCGCTGTTTGGCTCCCGAAACCCAACACCTACAATCTGGATCGCATTTTTAACAACCTTGTTTGGGAGGCTTGTAAGAGATTCTTGATGGTGTTTTTCTTAGTTCTAATTCAAAAAAATAAATTCTTGTAACTTTATCCTTACAAAAACCTTATCTCAACCTCGCCATTGCCATACACAACAATTTTGTTAAGTTCCTAAGATTTTAAAGGTTTAATTAGTTTCTCATTTTAGAAAATCCATTTCTCTGAGAGTTTAGTATCACTCCATCTAATTGGTTCAGAAATAACCATATGACTCTTATTAGTGTTGGCTTGTAATAAGAGTGTTTCTCCTCTTATGTCAATTTTCATAGCCTTTGGCTGAATTTTTACTATCATTACTTTGTAATAAAGACAAATGCTAAATTTCAAAATGCTTTAAGCGTATAAAAACCAAATGTCATGATTTTTATAGTTAAGAATTCCATTATGTGATGATTGATGTTGCAATGAGATAGTGAAGTTTGGGTGGCAACTATGTGAAATGGGACAATCACGCAAACTTAATTCTACCATGCCTAATAGATAATTAGAGAATTTATTAGTCTGGTCGCAGAAGTATTCAAATTAATTCTTAACAACTTCAGAGCAATGTGAATTAACCCAACATGTAGATAACTGGAAAATTATTCATATGATATTTTTTTTCATGTATTTGGATAACCATTCAAATTTATGGTCTTTTTTCATGATAGCCACAATTTTTTTCTATGATCTTTATGATATAAGTCTTTTCTGAATCCAAAGCTTCTTCTTCTTCTTACTTCTTTAAGGAAGGCTTAGATAAACTTCTAAAAATTCCAGCTATTAGTAATCTTTTAATCAATATTAAAATTTTAAACTGCTGTTTGTTATCAATTTTAGTTGAACATACTGCCCTTTGAAACTCAAGAATGGGCCTTATGGCTGATACACAACTTAGGTGATAGACTAGTAAAATTACATATAACAATCTTTAATTACTTAAGAGGATGAAATCCTTTAAAATTTGGCTAGCTCTTGTTTCAAAGAATTAGGAGTACAGAATAAACTTAGGGGCTGAAAAGTTATAACAGTAGACCTTAAAGGGCTAGGATGTCAATGAACCAACTAAAAGTTAAAGCAAGTGGTCCAACCGCGCTTCTCACAATTTGGTGGTGTAAAACGTCTGTAATTGCTTTCGAGAATCACGTCATGCAATTATATCCTTTTAGAATTTATGCGTTGGAATAAAACGAATAATAACAGATGACAAAAGGTTTAAAGAATAACTAACCAAAGAGATCAATGGTTCCATGTTGGGGATGAATTGAGCTGCCCTAATTTATTGTCACATTGAAAAGGGAAATTTGATTTTGATGGATGGCCACAATGTTCGACGTCTCGTCTGTGTCCTGTCACACTACTATAACCCATTCTACAACAACTTTGGCACTAATGCCAGCTTGCGCGACACCAATGAGGAAGCCGTCTTCCATAAGTGACACCCAGGAAAGTCAAACCATTTGATGGTTGGGAAACGACTCATGCAAAAGAGAAGCATCAACCCCATTCACTGGGGCAAACAGAAGCATAAGTTCATAAACACACAATACGCATATACACAACAAATTAATATAGTTATGTTAAACACTATATAACTGTAAGCTCAATATCATGAAAAGAAGCTGCAAATACAAAGTTTAACGGCAATTATGAGGAAAACTTGACGTAACCAGCAGCCGCAAACTTGGGGCACAGACCAAAGTAATCAGAGCTACCCTGGGCAAACCTACACATGTATAACTTACACGTGCCCTGCAAAAGATGAGACTAATTGGGACCCGAATGATAAATGCAGGACCCAAAAAGCACAAAAATATGAAGCTGATTTATCAGAAACACCACAATGGGCTACAGAAAGAGAGAGGTCCGCCATCTGTGACACTAAAACTAGACATTACAATCTATTTGTACTCGAACGATGGGACTGGAGGAGCATCAAAGCTTTCCAGTACCTCTGTCTTATTTGCACCGCTAGTTGAAGACTCCTGCTTCTTTCCACCACTGAAAAGTCCTCCAAACCATGAAGAGGAGGAAGAGTCTGAGGAAGTTGATGACGACAAAGGGGATGGTGCAGATGAGGATTGACCATGCCTTAAACTATCAACTGACACTGGAGCTTGATTGGGCAATTTCCCTGTGGGATATCCAGGGAGACCAGCAACATCAGGGGCAGGCTCCTCCATCATAGGCATATTCTGTTGAGCACTAAGAAACTTATTCAACATGATCCCAGCTCCTTCAATCAAAGCCAGCAAAACACCACCAAACATGGCAGATCTAGAAGCAGCTCCGAGACCTTGACGCATCGAAAGAAACCCTCCAGTTGCAGCACCAGCAATTATCGAGTTCCACGGATCCTCTTTCTGTCGCACATAGACCATTGTGCAATCAAAGGCAGAAAAAAGCCCACCCCAAACTGCAAAACTACCACCGACACGAGGGGCATTCATGCGCACTGCCTGTGTTCCTCCAACAATGCGAGCACCACTAGGGGAGTTGTAAACACCTTTCACGAAATGAAAGGCTGAACCACCTACAGCACCCATCCCAAATGCACCCCCAATATCATCAAGAATACGATCAGGGCAGGGCTCCCGAGAGGTCTCTGGAGTCCCCATGATTCACCAGCAAATACAACCCTGCCGCTTCTACGTCCAGAAAATCTCAAAGTCTAAATTCCCTAGAAAATCAACCAAACAACAAATGACTTACCATACTCAGACAAATCAATTACATTGCAATTCAAAAGACCCAGACTAGTTGACCATTAAATTGAAATAATTCAAAACAGATGGTCTAAAGAAGCTGACAGGCTGTGAAAGATCAACAAATCAACCAAAAAGAAATTAACCATCAATTTATGATTAGATTATGGATTACGACCAAGATGTCCAATTTATGGTGTGTATTGATTATGGATTGCTTTTCTTCAATGATTCAACCATCAATCAATTAGAACCGTGATTGTGAAGCCAAAAACATCATAAAAAACAAACAAAACTGACATAATTAGATTCTAATACCAGGAAAAGCCACCAAGAGAAGTGTCTAATATCACCAGAAGAAGCTTCTATTACTTACCTAGCCCAGGAACTTGGGCAGGTTTCAGCGTACGAGTATCGAGCCAGGGAAAAGAGAACCCTAGATCACTGAATAAACCAGGGGAGCTTAGTGCAGCGCCTTTCTCCATTTTATTTTCCTCCACTTTTTTGTTTTTCTTTTTTCTTTTTTCTCTTTTTTTTTTAATTTTTAGTTTTTTGTTCACTTCATGTTTTTGGGTCCCTTCCTTCCTATTGGGCCCGAAGTTTCACAAGGTGCCTTCTTCGACCCAAATTCGAAGCCACTTCTTGATAGTTAATATTTGCCAAAAAACACTGGTTGTGCCTACTTTGGACGGCTCAGGGGTCTCTCTGTACAGGTCTACCTCAGGGTTTTGAATCTCGTATAAGAAACATCACAGTTTTTCAGCAGTACAGTATGATATAATATTGACACTGTATAACCTTATTTTGGATATATCGGTTATATATTCCTCCCTTCACAATGGTTAACTCTCTTATATTTTTTTTTATTAAAGTTTGACTTAAATATATTTATATTAATTTATATTATAAATTTTTTTAAAAAATATATTTATAAACAGTGTCTTTAGGGTACTATTTTCATATAAAAAGTTTATATTTGTATAAGAAATTTTGAAAGAAAGGAAATCATAAAATAATTGTTGTGAATGGTAAAAAGGACAAGTTTTCTGAGACAGAGGTAATATATATTATATATTATAATACATACATACATATATATAAATGAACATATAGAACATAATAACTATTAAAAGTGTGTAAGTTTAAAGTGTATATGACATGTATCTAGATTTTTTTAAACATAAATATATATTTATAAAATAAAAATATAACCTTAAGGAGTGTAGAATAAATAAAAACACAAAATTCTTTCAAATATAAAAAAATTGTGTTACACAAGCATTCAATTAAACATAATAATTATATATTTCACTTAAAAATACCAAAAACTAAAAATAAAACTTAAAAAGGTGTATTTCCCCTATTCCGAGATGGTACAATACGACATGAGATGCTTGAGTTGTTCGATACTAGCTAGTACAATCTGGTACATAGGACAGGACAAAACACACACTTCTTGTATTATTTTTTGACCGGTATGGCCAATGTGAGATATGAGATTAGCCCCAATCTTTTGAAAATTGAACCATATTTCAAACCTTCAGGATTTTCACGTTACGATCTAACCATTTTAACTAGTTAAACTATAGATTTATTATTCTTTTTTATTTATATTGTATGAGTGCTGAGTGACATGAAAAACTAGGAAAAAATTAGACTACAATGAAATTTTATACATAATATAAGAACTAAGTTTACATTTTGCATGAAATATTAAGTTACAAACACTAATATAAATTGGTTCTCTTTTCTATCTCCAGCTAAACTGTAACCTGCGCACTGCTCCTTTATTTTTCCTTTTTTTTTCTTCTTCCCCTTTCATCTTTTTTTTTTCCTTTTTGCCTTTTTCTGTTTTTGTGTTTTTTTGTCTTCTTCTTCTTCTTCTTCTTCTTCTTCTTCTCTCTCTCGTTTAATTTTCATCTTTCTTTTTCTTCTTCTTGTATTTTTTTTTACAATTTTTAAATAATTGTTTTAATATACTGGTTTGTTCCGATTCAATGGTTCACAATTTGATAGTTTTAAGCGATTTTTCCCTGGCATTGACCAGTTTTAACTAAATATGGCCACTAAATGGGCTAGTGGCATGACATGTTTGCTGTCAAACTAGCTAATTCAATCCAGCTTTGGCAACATTGATTCGTGCAAAGATTAAGAAAACAAAAAAATTGAGTTATTTTCTCTTTTATTCTTCATTTTTTATATTTAAAATAAGAAAAATAAATAAATAAAAGCATTTAGATAATATTTTTAAATGTGATATAATAAAAAATTTAATAAATATATAAATTTTGCAAAGATTTGGGACGTAGAATAAACATCATTTGGGTCTATCATGGGGGCAAAATCATGTTGTTTGTATCGGTCCTGTAGCTGAAAGGTGGGGCCCTTGCTTTTATTCTCTTGTTAGCCCTAAAGTTGACTTAAATAACATTTTAAGTGTAGCACTATATTTGATGTTGGTTACGTCATTAGTTCTGACACATGAGATTGACTCCAATCTTTTGAAAACTGAACCATGTTTCAAACCTTCAGGGTTTTCACATTACAGTGTAACCGTTTCAACTAGTTGAACTATAGATTTATTATTCTTTTCTATTTATGTTGTTTGAATAATAAGTAACACAAAAAATGAAAAAAAATAGATTAAAATGAAATTTTATACATAATATAAGGACTAAGTTTGTATTTTGCATAACATAACACTACTATAAATAGGTTTGCTTTTTCGTCTCCGGCTAAGCCGCAGCCTACGCATTGCTCAGTTCTTCTTCTTTCTTTCTCCTCCTCCTCCTTTCATCTTTTCTTTTCCCTCTTTGTCTTTTGTTGTTTGCTTCTTCTTTCGTTTTTCTCTTATCTTCTTTTTTTTTTTTTCTTTTTTTCGTTTTCATCTTTCTTCTTCTTATTCTTCTTCTTTTTGTTTTTTCACAATGTTTAAATAATTTTTTTAGTCTACTGTTTTGTTTCGATTCGATGGTTCACAATTCAACAATTTTAAATGATTTTTCCTGGCTTTGACCATTTTAACTAAATACAAATTAGGCCACTAAATGGGCTAGTAGCGTGACATGTTTCCGGTTAAACTAGCTGGTCTAATCCAGCTTTGACAACACTGATTAGTGCAGAGATTAAGAAAAAGAAAAAACTGTGCTGTATCCTCTTTTATCCTTCATTTTTTGCCACGTAAATAAAAAAATGAAAAAAATGCATTGAGAAAATAGTTTAAAATGTGATATGATAAATAATTTAATAAATATATAAGTGTTGCAAATATTTGGGATGATATAGAATAACCATCATTTGGGTTTATCAAGGGGCAATATCATGTTGTTTGTACCGGCCCCGAAGCCACACCCCCTGCTTTTATTCTATTTTTAGCCCTAAAGTTGACTTAAATTATGTTCTTAAGTGTAATCCAACCAATTAGGCCTCACTAAAAGATTGAACAGAAGCAAAATCCTAAATTTTGTGAACCTCGGGGACAAATCCATTCCATTCGAGGTTGGTCTCACTTCCAGAAAACACGGTTATAGGGGGGTCATCAAATTAAACTTTAACTGGGCGTTTGTGATAGGCATTTATGATTAAAGTTTTAAGAGCATTTCCATCTTTTAAAGCTATTGATTTTAGAAGTGGCTAGGCTAGACTAGTTGTTGGGTTATAGAGCATAATGAGGTTCAAAGGCCTATGCATTGCGGCAATTACATAATTCACAATATTAAGCAAAATAATAATGAAGAAAAGCAATAAAAATAATTTGGGGTCCTAGAAAGAAAATGTAAAAACCTTATGTATTAAGAGTTCAACAATTAACTTAGAAAAAGTTAAAGAAAAAAAGTTCTATTTCACTAAAAAAATAAATAAACCATGGTGACTAATGGTTTAGTTTAGAAAACAACATAGCATAAAAAAAAAAAACCAAGAGATTAAACAAAACCACTATAACTAAGTAGTTACTGTTTAGGGTCCAAAACGTCAAGCTAATCAAACTCAAGGTCTAATATGGGAAATGGAAACAATATAAGAACTGGAAACGCGTTTCACCAGAAAGAAATGTAAAAAAAAATGAAAGTGAGAGATTACCAAGATAGACCCTAAAAAAACTATTGTCTTTAAAAAAATCTAACCAACTTCTAAAAGAAGTGATTGTGTAAAAAAAAAAAAGTCAACTGATAGAGCTGGCTGCAGCCTAGCCCAAACTGAGGGGCAAAACCGAAAAGACACTGTAGTTATTGTTCAAATGAATAGTAACTAGAAAATGGCTTTTAGTGTATAGTATAATGCCTAAGATTAACCCACCTAATCTCGGGCTAGGTACAGGCTAAGAATGACCATAGCTTCAGATGTGACAGTTGGGCTTGGCCCATTCTTTACTTTTCAATTTGATTGGGCAGCCTTTCTAAATGCCAAGTTGGGCTACATTCTGGGTTTTTGTTACCATATTCACCATGCTCTGGATCTTTGGTTTGACCTAGGTTAGTCCTAGTTGACCCAACACAATGCGTCATATCTTGTTGTATTAAGCTGTGGCCTTTTTGTTTAATTATATTGTTTGTTTAAATAAAAGTAGTCGGTTGTAGGGGTGGACCGAATGGGAGGTTGGCATAGCCTCAGTTAACGCAATTCGATGTGGCCAAATATAGTTTCATTATGCTGTGGCCATTTTATATAATGATATTTTTCTTTTAAATAGAGGTGGTTACTTGCAATGGTGGGTTGGATAGGGGTACGTGTAGGCAGCTCAACCTCCCTTAAGATTAGGAAAACATTTATTTTGCTTTTAGTTTGTAAAAGTACTAGATCTGCCACCAGTTACTTGTTTAAAAAATTTGATAAAATCAACCAGATTTAGCCTATTTGTGAAATTTTATTGGAAGATTTTTATTTATCTTTATTGTTTTCGTTCTCAATTGTAGTTCTATTTTAATTTTTTTTTCACTATTTGTTTCCCTTAAGCAATTATAGTTAGACAGAGTTCATTTATGTTAATGGGAAGTAAAGAGGTTGTATTATGTAGGATCAAAGTAACTTGAGATTTTATGTACTAAATTAGCCTTGGGTTTGGTCTTATTTTATGGTGTTGTGGCACGAATTGAAGTATATCACTGGACCCAATGATGGGGTTGGCGATGGAATTGAAAATGGACTAATGAGGCAGATTTAAATAGGCAACATAGCTATGGGCACTTCGAGCTTCAGTTCCTATTATGTTAGCGAAAGAGAAGCTCTATGGTATAACACTGTAAATAAGACAAAATTTAGGGCTAAGTTTTGAATATTAAATCATGGATTGTCTTGACTTGAAAATAACTCAACCTAACCTATACATAACTCAACCTAACCTATATATAATGCAACCTCTTTAATGCTTATTAAATGAAAATGAACCCCCTTCATATCTTTTTGATTGGCAAATAGAGGTACAAGAATCTGTTGAGTTTCAGAAGCCAAACAAGCACAGCGAAATTTAACCGAAATCCTCTAGGATCCAAGTGAAACGGGGTAAACTGAGTGTTCGAAAATTTGTATACCTAATTTTCGGTTGAGATCTTTCACCCAACTGTAGAGTCGAATTACAAAACCTGAACAGTTGACGTGTTCAAGCTCTCTATGGTATCCACACGAGCCTTTCGGGATCACCACGCTTCCACTATGTCCCGGTAGATGCATTTCTCTTACGCTCGTAGTTCTAGCTTGCGTCCTCCAAGGAATTGCAAGAGAAGAGTGCGGCTGTCCTTTTAGGAGGCTAGAGCAAGAAGCTACGAATTTCTCACTAAAAGTTGTATTTATAGTGAGTCTCAACTTCTAGGCCTAATGGGTTTCAAAGCCCTAATCCAATTAGGCTTTAATTTCGGACTTAATAATAGCTCAACTTTTGGGCCCATTATTAATATGAAATTATTGTGAAACCATAACCCAAATAAGTAGCCCATGCACTCTAATGATCCAAATAGTTCTATGTGTGCGACCCAATAGGCTCTTACCACGTTGGCAATGATCATAAATCACATTTATGATCATAAGCAATGAGCGGTGTCTAGCAACACATTATTGCTACCCAAGTAACAAGATTGTTGGTGATTCGACTAAACCTTTATGATCATTACCGATATATGTCATTGTCCCTTTGTCTAAGATATCTAGACTAAGCACGAGACATAGAATGTCACTTTCGTGTAGCCCAATCTTTGGTTTCTTGATTACTGAGTAGACCAACTTAAACTGATGACATTGATATCGTATATCAACTCATCCGAGCATGGCCATGCATTTTCTAAGTCTCACTCTATCAAGGGGCCTGAAGATATCACTTCTGTTACATAGGAGGGACAAATCCTATCTTGATCATACAAATCCCTCCGCATGATATGTGATATATCCAATGGCCTCCTTCAAGTTCACTCAGTCACGGGCAATAAAGGGAAGTATCAAAGTATGTGACTCACATGTAGGAAACCTTGATGATCTTAGGTCGAAAGACTACATATACCATGATCACTATGAGAATCACTTATGACACTCATATAACGATCCATGTAGTATTTTCATGGTGGGTCGGTCTAGTAACAAGTTCTCCAACTTGTACCTATATGTAAACTACATATCTCATATTAGTCTTCACATATGCTAGTCGTTATATATCATTAAAACCCGCTCCACAAGAATACTAGACTGGGGACATTTAAGAATATCATTATTCTAGGGTTACAATTATGTTTATTACGTTACGCAGAAACAAAACAACAAACATAATTGCTTACCTTAATAAAATATCATGACTTAATGTGCAAAAATACAATCATCTCATGATTAGCTTTTGGGCACGACACTAACAGAATCGTCTTAGAGAGAATGATGATGACCCAATAACCCAAGACTCAAATAGCCCAGCACTACGAACAAACCCCTAGAAAGAAACCTAAAAAAAGCCCATAAAACAAAGCGATAAAACCCAAATAGCCCAAGGGACCAAAAGCGAAAAAATAAAAAAAAGGTAACCTTAAAAACAAAAGAAAATTAGGCCAAAACCTAAGCTTATGCTTGGAACTATAGCTCGAACTAATGTAGGAAATCCTAAATTGGAGGATAGAAAAATAATCGCTAGATTACAAAGCTTTTTTCTGGGGACTTAATCCTCCATTCTAATCTTTTCAACTCGCTTGATAAAGCATAACCTTTTGTCCTTGAACACATCCTTTTCTGCCATTTCCTCTGATCTTTTTTCTTATAACAATTCTCTAAGACGCTTAATTTCAATTCATCACACCTGTTGAAAGACTTGATTGTCTCAACAAAATCAAGCCCACCAAAAGATTTAGTTGGCCCATTACCAAGCTAGCCAACAAGGGCATCACATGACCTAGAATTCTTATTCTCCAAGCTGCCTGTAGCAACTTTTCTCACTTCCCCAACCAACTTCACCTTTATTAATAAGCCTTACATTCCTGAGACAGTTTGACTTTTTGGAAATCTCATTCGCTATTGTGCAACCAACAGATGGCACCATAATAAGTTCATCCAACTTTTGTTCGCTCGCACAAGCATCCCTCTTGGTTGCCTCATTCTACTTTTTTAATCATAGCCCACCACCTGACGCCTTTTCATCTTCTTCATTGCCAATCTTTGATGCAGCCTTGTCAGCATCAAAATGGATACCACCTCATTGCATTAGGGATGACAATTTGGTAGGTTGAGTCAGGTTTAGGTCAGGTTATTCAGGTTCAGATTTAATCGGGTTAGCACAAATTCAAGTCCGGGTAGGGTCATTTAAGTTTGGGTTGATTTTGGGTTAAGTGAATTTTAGGTTTAGGTTGGATTAGGTCGAGTTTATTTGGGCTCGGGTTCAATTCAAATTGGGTCAATTTCAGTTTTAGGTAATTTCAGGTTGGGTTTCAGTCCAAGTTCATGTTGAGCTATCCAGTTGTTTGGGTTATTAATATATATGCTACAATCACTTAATCAATTCAATTTTTGTTTATTTTTTCTTAAAATTTAAATAAAAGAACTTGATTTTTGGTACAATTAATTTATGTTAATTTTTTTGAAATATATTAAATAAAAAATTCATAAAAATTTTCTTAATTATGTTCCAGCAAATTTATTGTGATATCCAATTTTTGCTCTGAAATTTTTATGAAATATAACTCTAATTCACTATTACTCTATTGGTGACTACACTACAAAATTTTAAAAATTTTTAGGTGAAGATTTAAAGATTTGAAAAGTTTAGGGACCTATTTTATAGCTATTATGTTTACTAGAAGGAAAATTTTTAAAATTTAGGTACTTTACTATACTATACTTAAAAGTTTAAGGACCAATGTTGTAATTTGACAATTACCTACCAATATCATCACACTTACTAAATATGAAAGTTACTTAATTTTAGAAGAACTCAAATATGAAACTTATTATACATAAAAGTCTTTGAATATGAGACTTGCTAAATATGGATGTTCCTAAAAAAATAATTTATTAAATATAGAAGCTCCCAAATCTAAAACTTATTAAATATGGAAGATAATAAAAGAGGAAAGTTAAGGTTTAGGGTAAAGATTAGAATTAATTGTTAATATTGAGGATAAGGGTTAAGAAAAAGATTATGTTTAATGTTTAAGATTTTAATGTTAAGATTTATGGTTAGAATTGAGGGCTTATGGTTAAAGCTAGGGTTTAGTTTTATGGTAAATGTAAAGGTTTCAATTTGAGTTAGGGTTTAGGTTTAGTGTTCATGGTTAGGATTGAGGGCTAATGATTTAAGTTAGGGTAAGTGTTTAAGGTCTTTAGGGTTTTGAGTTTAGGTTTATGGTTTATCATAAATTAAATTCAAATTCAAAGATAAATAATTAAAAATTAATCTTCTATTTACCATTCGTACTAATACAGGACAAGAATATTAGTAATATAGGGCAGGTAGAGAATATTAATAACAGTGAAAGAAAAAAACTAATAAAAAGTTTAATTTGACAAGACATAAAAAATACCCTAATTTGAAACATGTGAAATCAATTGAATCAAATTTCAAACAAAGAAGAGAACCATACTAATTAAATCAAATTTCAAATACCCTGATTTGAAACAATTAACTATATTCAATTAATATTATATTTACCAATTGAAGTTTGCATGGTAAACTTGAAATTTAAAACCCTGAATTTAAAACCCTAATAATCAATCCTAGTATCCAACAATTCAACAACTTGGTGCAAGATTTAAAAAAGAAAAAAGAAAAATTTTGTATGGCAAAAGAAGTTTTCCATAAATGGATCTACTGCTAATTAATATAGATTAGTTTAAGTCTAATTTAACTACCAAATGAGACCCAATATGTCGGTTGTATGTTTCAAAAGAATATATAAGCAAATCTCTAAATTATTAAATTCCAGAATACCCTTACATAAAGAATATTATTTTGTTAATTTATTCTTTAAAGGCCCCTAAATAAAAATATTTGTATTGTATTTTAAAGTTTCTTAAATTGTAAAGTCATAATTGATACGTAATTTAGATAAGTAAGCAATATATAAAAAATCACAATTCTTTAAATCTCCGCCAATCATATATTTATGTTAATTTAGGTTAAAATCAAGCTATGTCAGGTCTAGTCATTGGGTCATTTCGGGGTCAAGCCATTTCAGATTTAAGTTATTTTAGATTTGGACTTTCTTTTGTTTTCCTTCAATCAGATTTTAGTTTAGGTAGGGTTTGGGTCATTGGTTTTTCTAGTTAAATCGGGTTAGGTCGGGTTTAGATTTAGACAGATCGGGCTAGATCATCGGTTTGAGTTATATTTTACCATCCCTACCTTGCATCTTGGATGCCACCTACTTGCCACCTTAGCTCCTTATCACTTCTCCCCATATTCTATTTCTATCTTTGTCAAAGATCACTGAATGAACCAGGGAAGCTTAGTGTAACGCCTTTTTGCCTTTTTATTTTCCCCCACTTTTTCAGTTTTATTTATTTTTTCTTTTTTTGTTTAATTTTTATTTTTTTGGTAACTTCATGTTTTTGGGTCCCTTCCTTCCTATTGGGCTCGAAGTTTAGCAAGGTGCTTCTTAGACCCAAATTCGAATGCCACTTCTTAATAGTTAATATTTGCAAGAAAACACCAGCTGTACTGACTTTGGATGGCTTAGGGGTCTCTGTGCATAGGTCGATCTCAAGGTTTTAAATCTCATATAAGAAGATATCCCAGTTTTTAGTAGTACAGTATAATATTGACACTGTATCACCTTATTTTGGATATACCAATTATATATTATATATTATAATACACACACATATATACAAATGGACTTATATAACATAATAGCTATTAAAAGTGTATAAGTTTAAAGTGCATATGACATGTATTTAGAATTTTTGACACATAAATATATATTTATATAATAAAAAATATAACTTTAAGGGACATAGAAGAAATAAAAACACAAAATTCTTCCAAATATAAAAAAAAATGTGTTATATAAGCATTCAGTTAAACATAATAATTATATATTTTACTTAAAAATATAAAAAACTAAAAATAAAACTTAAAAAGGTGCATTTTCCCCTGTTCCAAGATGGTACAATATGACACAAGATAGCTGAGTTGTGCGATACTAGTCGGTACAATTTGGTACATAGGATGAAACAAAACACACCCTTCTCATACTGTTTTTATCGGTACGCCCAGTATGAGATAGTACTAGCTAGTATGGTAGAAAATTTAAAACCATGGTCTATCCCTTTAACTTATGCCTCACTTATTTATGTTTGACTTTTCTGTTATTAGTTTATTAGGATTGTTCATATCCTTATGTTTGATGTTAGTTACTTCATCAATTCTGACATATAAGATTGGCACCAATCTTTTGAAAATTGAACCATATTTCAAACCTCCATGATTTTCACATCACAATCTAACCATTTCAATTGGTTGAACTATAGATTTATTATTATTTTTATTTGTATTGTATGAGTGCTGAGTGACATGAAAAAATAGAAAAATTGGACTAAAATGAAAATTTATACATAATATATGGACTAAGCTTACATTTTGCATAACATATTAAGTTACAAACACTAATATAATAGGTTTTCTTTTCCATGTCCAGCTAAGCCGCAACCTACTTACTGCTCTTTTCTTTTTCTTTTTTCTTCTTCTTATTTCCCCTGTGCCAACCAGTCTTGTCAAAGCTGGATTGGACCGGCTAGTTTGACAAAAACCATGTTACGCCACCAGCTCATTTACCGACCATGTTACACCACCAGCCCATTTAACGGCTAAATTCGTATTTAGTTAAAACTAGTCAAAACCGGGAAAATTTGCTTAAAATCGTTGAATTGCAAACCATTGAATTGGAACAAGCCGGTAGATTGAAACAATTAATTAACATTGGCTTTCAAATGAAATTTTTTTCTGGTAAAAAAATCTAGAAGTAAAAATAAGTCCAAAAGCTATTTTTGGCCCTTAAACTTGATAAACTTAGACGCTCAACCCCCTGGACATCAACTCAATCCAACTCAGCCCCCCAACTTGAAATGGTACACTTTAGCCCTTTTGTGTCATGTGATTGCCACGTGACCTGTCTTAAGGGAACAACGCTTGCAAGATCATTAAATTGTGGAAATTTGTTTCACACGCAGGGACAAGTGATCGATAACCTTGTGCCCATGGTTGGCAAGTTCAAAAGGGCAAAGCAACATCTTAAACCAGAAACTGATAGGAAAAAACAAAGATTGATATAAGTTATCAGAGAATATACAAGTAATTTATGGAGATCCCAAGAAGTTTGTGGGTTATAGTGGTGCCAACAGTTGCATCAACTTTTTTTCCACTAGCTCACGTAGTCACTTTGTCTTCTTTGATTACTCGAAGAACTCAAAATCTTTTTGTAGTCTCTTCACAGAGCCTAGTGTATTGATTAAAGTACAATGAAAGTGAGGAATAAGTTGCATCCCTTTGCTTCCATCTCAAGGAGAAATAATGCTGCATTATATTTCTTAGACTTCTCTTTTTCATTTTATCAAACACTTGGTGTGCCTTCACATATGCAGTGGATGTTTTAAACTACTATTTAGTTCATCACTAGACATAGGTCCACGTGTTACTGTTGGTTCATCATTTTATAGAGGTAATTCACTTGCTACACATGGAATTTTTTGTGGTACAGCTACTGGTAACTCCAGGTGGTGTAAGTGGATCATCTAATTAAGTAGAAACCAAAATGTGAATGGAGTACATGTTAGTGCATGTTCATATGTAAAATACAAAGACCAATCAATAAAGATATAATCATCCAACAACTCTACTCACCACGATTTATTGTGCATGTGGAATTTAGTTGTATAAAACAAATATGCTTATAGATTTTAGAGGGGGTCAAAGGGATTATAATATTACCCTAAAGAAACCAAACTAGGCTTGCATGCCTTTGCTTCCATCTTACAAAGCAATAGTGCTTTGTTGTATTTCTTAGCCTTCTATTTTCCATTTTATCGAACACTTGGTGTGCCTTCTTAACTTGCCTAGATTTTCCCAAGGTGTTAATTAAGCGGTTGTAATCTAATTGTTCGAGCTTCAAGCCAAACTCTTCCATCTTCTCAAAAAACCTTGATCGCCTCATCAACTTACTGGGCTTAGTCTCTTCAAAACCACCATGATAAGTTCTGGCGACTGCTCAATCAAAGCAAATTCCAGGAATTCAAGGAGGGATTTATCATCCAAGAAATTCGTCAAGGTTTGCTACTTGGGGATCGACTTCTAAGACCAACAATGGTTTAAGTTTTTGGGCTTGGTTTGAAAGGAACTCTTACATCTTCTAAAAAATCTAGTGGTCAACCTACAGTTGCTATTGGTGTCAAAACATTGATTGTATGCTGATAATTAACAGTCTTGCAAACACCATTCATTAAGTTGGGTCACATGACAATCATATGGCACAAAAGGGCTAAAGCATATCCTTTTTTCAAGTTTGGGGGGCTGAGTTGAACCAAGTTGATGTCCAAGGGGCTAACTGTCCGAGTCTATTAAGTTCAAGGGCCAAAAATGGCATTAGTCTAAAATAAGTTAGTTAGCTTAAGTTAAAATGAATTGGCTCTTAATAAATATATAAATGCTACAAAAATTTGGGATGATGTAAAATAACCATCATTTGGGTTTATCAAGGGGCAAAATCATATTGTTTGTACAGGTCCCACAGCTAAAAGTGGGGTCCCTGCTTTTATTCTCTTTTTAGCCTTAAAGGTGATTTAAATTATGTTCTTACATGTAGTGCAACCAATTGGACCTCATTAAAAGATTGAATAGAAGCAAAACCAAAATTTTGTAAACCTCTGGGCCAAATCCATATTGGTCAATACATGGTTGGTCTCGTTTCTGGAAAATACGTTAATAGGGGTTATCAAATTAAACTTTAACTGGGCATTTGTGATGGGAATTTATGATTAAACTTTTAGGAGCATTTCCATCTTTTGAAGCTATTGATTTTAGAGGTGGCAACTAGGCTAGACTAGCTGTTGCGTTATAGAGCATAATGCCCAAGATTGACCAACCTAATCTTAGGCTATGTACGGGCTAAGAATGATGATGGCCTCAGTTGTGACAGTTAGGCTTGGCCCATTTTTTACTTTTCAATTTGATTGGGTAGCCTTTCTAAATGCCAAGTTGGGTTACATTTTGGGTCTTTATTACCTATTCACCATGCTCTGGACCTCTGGTTTGACCTACGTTAGTCCTAATTGACCCAACACAATGCATCATATCTTGTTGTATTAAGCTATGGCCTTTTTGTTTGAGTATATTGTTTGTTCAAATAGAAGTAGTCAGTTGCAGGGTTGGACCAAATGGGAGGTTGCTAAAGGCTCAATTAACCCAAGTCAATGAGATCAAATATAGTTTCGTTAGGCTGTGGCCATTTTATATAATGATATTGTTCTTTTAAATATAAGTAGTTGCTTATAATGGTGGATTGGATGGGGGTAGGTGTAGGCAGCTCAACCTCCCTTAAGATTAGGAAAACAATTATTTTGGCTTCTACTTTGTAAAAGTACCAGGCTTGCTACTAGTTACTTGTTTAAAAATTTTGATAAAATCAACCAGATTTAGCTTCTTTGTGGAATTTTGTTAGAAGATTTTTCTCTATCTTTATTGTTTTTGTTCTCAATTGTAGTTCTATTTTCATTTCTTTTCACTGTTTGTTTCCTTTAAGCAATTATATTTAGATGGGTTCATTTTTGTTAATGGGCAGAAAAAAAGTTATATTATGCGGGGTTAAAATAACCCGAGATTTTATGTAGAAAATCAGCCCTGGGTTTGGTTTTATTTTATGGTGTTGTGACACGGATTGAAGTATATCACTGGACCTAATGACGGGGTTGGCAATGGAATTGGAAATGAACTAGCTAGGTGGATTTAAATAACATAGCTACTGGCACTTCGAGCTTTAGTTCCTATTGTGTTAGCGAGAGAGAAGCTCTATGGTATAGCACTATAAATAAGACGAAATTTAGGGTTAAGTTTTGAATATGAAATCACGGATTGTCTTGACCTGTATATAACTCAACCTAACTTGTATATAATGCAACCTCTTTAATGCTTATTAAATGAAAACGAACCCCCTTAGTATTTTTTTTATTGCCAAACAGAGAGGCAAGAATTATCTTAGAGAGAATGATGATGACTCAATAACTCAAGACCTAAATAGCCTAGTGCTATGAAGCAAACCCATATAAAGAAACGAAAAAAAAAGCCCATAAAACAAATACATAAAACCCAAACATCCAAAGGGACCAAAAGTGAAAGAATACAAAAAGTGTAACCCCAAAAACAAAAGAAAATTAGGCTAGAACCTAAGCTTATGATTAAAACCATAGCTAGAACTAATATAGGGAACCCTAAATTGGAGGATAGAAAAATAGTAGCCAGATCACAAAGCCTTTTTTTGGGGACTTAATCCCCTATTCTAATATTTTCAACTTTCTTGACAAAGCATAACCTTTTGTCCTTAAACCCATCTTTTTTTGCCATCTCCTCTAATCTTTTATCTTGTAAAAATTTTCTAAGATGCTTAATGTCAATTCATTACACCCGTCTAAAGACTTGATTGTCTTAGCAAAATCAAGCCCACCAGAAGATTTAATTGGCCCATTACTAAGCTAGCCAATAATGGCATCACATGACCTAGAATTCTTCCCCAACCAACTCAATTTCTGCTTCATTAATAAGCCTTAACTTCTTGAGACAAGTTGACTTATCTGGAAATCTTTCTTGCTATTGCGCAACCACCATACAACACCACAACGAGTCTATCCACCTTGCAACGAGTCCACCCACCTTCTGTTCACCCGCACGACCATCCCTCTTGGTCACCTCCTTTTACTTTTTTAATCCTAGCTCGCCACCTAAGGCCTTTTTATCTTCTTCATTGCTGGGCTTTAAAGTAGCCTTGTTAGCATCAAAATCAATGCCACCTCATTGCGTTAAAGATGACAATTGTATGTGTTAGGTCAGGTTCGAGTTTAATCAGGTTAGTATGAATTCAAGTCCAGGTTGGGTTCAAGTTGGGTCATTTAGGTTCGGGTTGATTTTGGGTTAAGTGAATTTTAGGTTTAGGTTGGGTTGGGACAGGTTTATTTGGATTTAGGTTCAATTCAGATAAAGTCAGTTTCAGTGTTGAGTAATTTCAGGTCGTGTTTTAGTCCAAATTAGGGTTGACTTGTCTGGTTGTTTGAGTTACTGGTATATAAGCGAAAATTACTTAATTAATTCAATTTTTGTTAAAATTTAAACTAAATAATTTGATTTTTAGTGCAATTAATTTATGTTAATTTTTTTTGAAATATATTAAATAAAAAAAATTCATAAAAATTTTCTTAATTATGTTCCAACAAATTTACTGTGATATCCAATTTTTGCTATGAAATTGCTCTGAAAGATAACTCTATTTCACTATTACTATATTAGTGACTAAACTAAAAAATTTTAAAAATTTTGGGTAAAAATGTAAAGTTTTGAAAAGTTTAGGGACCTATGTTATAATTATTATGGTTACTAAAATGACAATTTTTAAAATTTAGATACTTTACTATACTATACTTAAAAGTTTAGGGACCAATGTTGTAATTTGACAATTGCCTACCAATATCATCAAACTTACTAAATATGAAAGTTACTTAATTTTAGAAAAACTCAAATATAGAACTTATTAAATATAAAAGTCTTTAAATATGAGATTTACTAAATATGGATGTTCCTCAAAAAGGAAGTTATTAATTATGGAAACTCCCAAATATAAAACTTATTAAATATGGAAGATAATAAATGAGAAAAGTTAAGGTTAGGGTAAAAATTAGAATTAATTGTTAGTGTTGAGGATAAAGGTTAAGATTAAGATTAAGTGTTAAGGTTTAGGGTTTAGGGTTTTCAAGCTAAGGTTTAGGGTTAGAATTGAGGGCTTATGGTTAAGGCCAGAGTTTAGTTTTATGATAAATGTTAAGGATTTAATTTGGGTTAGGGTTTAGGTTTAGCCGTTTAGGTATAGTATTTATGGATAGGATTGAGGGCTTATGGTTTAAGTTAAGGTAAGTTTTTAGGGTTTTAGGGTTTTGGGTTTAGGTTTATGGCTTATGATAAATTAAATTCAAATTCAAAGATAAATAATTAAAAGACTAATCTTGCATTTACCATTTTTACTAATATAAGACAGAAATATTAGTAATACAGGGTAGAGAGAGAATGTTAATAATAGTGAAAGAAAAAACTAATAAAATGTTTAATTTAACTAGACATAAAAAAATACCGTAATTCGAAACATTTCTATCAATTAATTTCAAAGAAAGAAAAGAACCATATTAATTAAATTAAATTTCAAATACCGTGACTTAAAAAAATTAACTATATTAAATTAATATTGCATTTATCAATTGAAGTTTGTATAGTGAACTTGAAATTTGAAACCCAAATAACAAATCCTAGTATCCAATAATTCAATAAATTTGTGCAGAATTACAAAAAAAGAAAACAATAAGAAAAATTTTGTAAGGCAAAAGAAGTTTTTCCTAAATGGATTTACTGCTGCTAGATATGAATTAGTCCATGTCCAATAACTACCATATGAGACCCAGTATGCCGGTTACATGCTTTAAAAGAACATATAAGCAAATCCCTAAGTTATTAAATTCTAGAAGACCCTTGAATAAAGAATATTATTTTATTAATTTATTCTTCAAAGACATCTAAATAAAAATATTTTTATAGTATTTTAAAATTTCATAAATTGTATAGTCATAATTGACATGTAATTTACATAAGTAAGAAATATATAAAAAATCACAATTTTCTAAATCTCTGCTGACCATATATTATGTTGATTTGGGTTAAAATCGAGTTATGAGAGGTCTAATCATTGGGTTATTTTAAGTTCAGGTCAAGTCAATCTCAAGTTTGGGTTATTTCGGGTTTTGGCCATTTTAGATTCGAGTTTGTGTTTTCTCGGGTTTCATTTCAATCGGGTTCAGGTCATTGACTTTCTGGTTAAATCAGGTTAGGTCAGGGTTTGGGTTTGGGTGGATCATGTCAGGTCATTGGGTCAGATCATATTTTGTCATCCTTATCTTGTACATTGGATACCACCTACTTGCCACCTTGACTCCTTGTCACCTCTCCCCATATCCCATTTCTAGAGTAGTTATTACGTATATCTATGTTAAATTCTAGGTAGGGGCTTTTAGTTTTCTTATTTTTACAAAGAAGGACCCAAGTTTTTATAACATACAATAAAATAGTAGTTTCAGCATGAAGACAATAATCTTTTGTGGCTCTAATACTAAAATGCCCAGGTGCATTAAAACACAACACACCACATAGACAAAAGCATATATTATGCACATATATAATTTATTAACTTGAAATACAAACTTACAAATAACCAGTGAAAACTAGTTTACCACACAATAATGAAGGATAGCAGGACTATTACAAATTTGGTTTGTTGAAGAAGGAGACTGAGCTTTAACAAGACCAACACCATTCTAGTAGAGGTATGAACACACCACTTAAACACTAAACATAAAATGCAAATTCTGGAGGGAATAAGAAAGACGTCCAACATATGGACTATAAGAGAGAGAGATGATATTTTTTTCCATATGCTTAGACTCTAGAGGAAGGCTTCCTTAAATAGACAGAAATCTTTGGCCTTGATGATAACTTTCATCCATTCTTCACCAATCAGAGAAAAGGAGAATCTGGGACCATTAGTTAGTGGCTGGATGGTGCTCCATTATGTTGGTGGATGTCATTATCCTAGGCAGTTGGCAGACAGCTGTCTGCTTTCTTTCTTTATTAGTTTTTGTTGACACCGAATTTCATCATGTAGAAATCAAGGCCTTTCATCAGATATGCCTTTACTTGGACCTTGCTGAGTCATTCTTGTTGGATGAGGATCCGATGCTTTCCTGGCCTTTCTAAGTTAATTGTTTCTGGGTAGACCTCAGGATTTTTTCTTTTATTAAAGAGATAGGCATTTGGCTATCTCTGAATTGTCATCCTTGGTAGAATTGATTAAGCATGACATCTAAGAAATCCTCGTCTGGGTTTTCTTTTTCATCAATTATATCAATTTTATCAAATTTGATATTCTTAGGTAAATACTGGTTACAGATACATTTATCCCACCATTTTATTTCCCAAATTCATTCCAAGCAAGGAGTAAAGTGGTTGTCATAATCCAGTTCTTGCTTTTCATAGTGCCTTTGAAGAATCCAAGGAATATGGTTCATGAAAAAAAAGAAATCAGGGAATTGCACCTTTTGACTTTCTGGAGAAATTGTTCTTGGAATATACAGAATTCTTGAAAGGACTTCATCACTTGTTCTGGGAAGGAGTCTCTAAACAATCCCTTTTCAAAGTACCAATTATAAAACCAATTCGGGAATTTTCTTTGCTTGGTCTTAAATAAAACAATCCATGAATGTTGATGGTCTTTATTCTGAATATGGAAAACTTCTTTCTAAGCCTTGATATAATCCCAATATGAGAATAACATATTATCATTGTTATGGCTCTCCTAGTGGAAAGCTAATGTGGAGCTTTATTTCAAGTTCACATAGCAAGAATAGGTACGCTGGGCAAAGTTTACTAAGTTCTGAGAAATTTAAGGCACCAAATGAAGTTCGGGGGCAAAAGGGTAACTCTGCATCCTGAAGAGTCGGGCTAAGTCCCGAGAGTTAAAAATGATTTTTAAATCTTAACTTTTACTTTTAACTTAAGTTCAGTTCAAATAAATAAGATTTGATCAAGTTTGATTAAAGTTACCAAAAAAGAGGGGACTTATTTGTAACTTTTTAAATAGTTTGGTGGCTTAGGGTTTAAAAGAGCATATAAGTTGGTAAAGGTGAAGGATGGCTGCCATTTGCTTCCTAAACCTGAGCTCATCCTTCTCTCTACTAATTCTCCATCAATTCAAGCTCAAAACCAAGAGATTTTCGTGAAAATGGAAGCCACCAGGGTATTTATGCCAAAGGAAGCTTGCTCCAAGTAAAGTTTCAAGTTTTTGGAGCTTGGAACTATGTTTTCCACATCCCCTATTTTTTATGCGAGGTAGCTTGTAATTTCTTGGTTATTTCTTGTTTAGGAAGTGATTAGATGCTTGAGTTTTGGTTAGAAGTTAGTAATTTGGTGTTTTATGCCTTTGTTTGCTTGGAACTTAGGTAGATTTTGAGGAACTTGGTTTTTGGTGGAAGAGTGGATTGATTCTTGCTTATGGATTGAAACTAAGATGAAGGAGTTATGTTTTCAAGCTTGATTAATGCTATTAGACAGAGTTTGCTTGCTGAAATCAAGTAGTTTTGGCAATAGCATTAGTTAGTGGTCTGGTTTGATCATGGTGGGCTAGTGTGTTTAGCTTGATTAGAATGATGTTATAATGCTTGTGATGTTTATTTGTGGTCTCTACAACATGTACTACATTTATGTGAAGTTTGAAGGCCATCCATGCATGTTTGATATGTTTGGAAAATGTCCAAAGTTCATAGTAGCAAAACTGGAAGTTTTCTGGGCGTTTCACAGGATTTGTGACAGTTCCCATGATGCGTCGCCAATACCTTAAAAGCAGGAAGCATGTCGACAACTGTAGCGACGCATTGTCGTGATAGCATTGACACCTAGTTCTGTTTTTGGCATAACTTTTCACTCGGGTGTCCGATTGAGGTGATTCTAGATTCCACGTGAAGTTGAGAGGGAGTACTATCACCTCTATGTGTTTAATACACCTGGAATGGCCTAGGTTTAAAGTTATTTCACCTCAAAGTGATGGTAAGTTTTAAAGGAAAATATGGTCACAATGGGTACCATTAGTTGGGTGGAAGGTTTAGTGCCATCGAAAGCCTAGTTGGGCATTTGTATTTAAGGCTCAGTTGCAGAAACCTTAGTGCACCTAGGTGGGTTCCAAAGAATCTAGTAAATGAGTTCATCCATGATCATTGCCACCCCACTAGTGTAAACCAAGTAATGGTGGATAGGAGAACACCATGGATGAAGGCTTAGTGCACTTGTTGCCTAGCCAAGCTATGCCTTGAGGCACAAGTGAAAGTCTAGTGCATCCGTGGTAGGTTAAATGGGTGGAAGCGTAGTACACAAGTGACCTAGTCAAGTTTAAGGACTTGGGGAACTATGTGGAGGCTTAGTATACTTAGTGGATTTCTTATAGTGCAAGCAAGGAGCATCCACCATGTTCACCTGCACAACAACTAAGGGAAAGCTACATTACCGTGTCAGTCAGTAAGCTAAGGCTTACTAGGAGCGAGTTAGTGGCTAGAATTCGCGAGGCAGAGAGTGACGCCCCATGAGGAGGACTAGGAAAAGAAGAGTTCCTAAGGGACCTAGGTATATGCATATATTAGACCCTCAGGCTGCAAGCAAGTGCAGCAGGTTTCATATCCTTGTATATGTGGAGTCCTTAGGATTTTTCTTGCAAGTTGAACCCCTTACTGAGAATCTTTGATTCTCACTCCCTTACTTTTTGTTGTGTAGTTTTGGGAATCGTTGAGCTAGCGATCGTTAAAGGTTATTGAACTAGGCTTGTGAGCAAGTATTTGGTTGATGTAAATCTTTATGATTATAGTTTATGGGTTGCTTGTTTGTTAAGTTATTGTACTAACTACAGTTGTCTTTTTAGCCTATAGAGGCTAATGAAGCACAAGGGAAGGCTTGCGAAGCTTGCCATTGGGAGTTTGCTTTAAGGTGGAAGCTTGGTTCTAGATCTCAGTACGGTCATTCAATGTATAGTTCTTATACACTAGTTTGCCTCCAATGGTCATGTTTGAGTAGTTTACTTTAGAGTCACTCTTGGGTGCGAGCATAGTCTACTCTTGTTTGGATGCTTGCACACAATTGATTATGTGTAGTCTTCCATTTAATTGCTTTGAATGCTTTGACTGTTTTGATATTTGTTTCCATTAAAATATGCCATGGCAATGTTTCAAGAACCATTTCTTTATTTTATTGATTAAGTCAAAGCATAAACTCATGCATGACTGCATAGTAGGATTAAATAACTAGAAGCATAAAGGTTTTAACTAGTGCGCACGTAATCAATTAGCCAATTACGACTAGTGTGGGACAAGTTCTAGGCTGGGCCATGAGGGGTCGTGTCAATCATATTTTCCTCTGGTTAATATTCTTCTTCTTCCAGGTGGAACTCCTTATTTCTCAAATATCCAAACTTTTAATATTTTAAATGAGGAAATTCCTAATTCTGAAATATATTTTTCTGAAAGTTATTCATCACTAGTTTTAGGATTGATGGTGATCTCAGTCTTTCTGGGTTTATGTTCAAACTCAACAAAATCAGTTTCTTGTAATATTAATTTTAAAAAAATGAGGCTTCTTGAGTGGCTGAAATTGTCATTGGGGATTCTGATGATCAGATCAGTACTTTTTTGTCAGTTCTATGACTAAAAGATGTTCAAAATCTTTATTTTTGGGGAAATTAAATATTTCATTTCTATTTCTTGAAATATAGTTGGTATGCCAAAACTGTGCATGGAAATTTCTTGAGGCTTTGGTGGCCTTAAAGAAATATTTTTTTACTTATTTTCTTGGGAATTTCTTTGGCAATTCTTGTATGTTCTTCTTTCTTGGGAGGGCAATGCTTCATCATTGCCAAGCCAAAAGTCTATTTTCTTAGAGGGCTCTCCCTCAGATTTTGTTTATTTCTCAATCAATTCTTGGGATGGATTTCCTCTTTCTTTAGGATTTTTCTACTGGAAATGATTCTGAGCTAAGAGAGCTTTGGTTAATTCTGCGTCCATTTCCAGACAACTTTCTATTTTTATCATGTCTTCCTTGGATTCTTGACAAAGAATAGTTTTGTTTTTCTAGTTCAAATTCTTTGTCATCTTCTCTTTCCTCCAAAAATCCTTTGGTCAATAAATCAAGTAGAAAATTGGTTTCTCCTATAATATACTCAATATCAAAATCAAAAGTGGATAAAATGGATTGCCATCAAGCAAAAATTTTCTTAGAAGCTAAATTCTTAACATCATTAAGCAAAACATCTTTTGCTGCTTTACAATCAACCCTAATTGAGAATTTCTTGTTGAGGAGATTTTCCTCAAATTTTGTGACATAAAGCACAATTACCAAAATTTCCTTCTTAATAGTGGCATAATTTTTTTGGGCTTGGTTCCAAACTCCTGAGGTAAATCTTATTAATTGTTCTTTATTATCATTTTTTTGTTTTAATATTCCACCATAGCCAATGTCACTGGCATCTGTTTCAACAATTTTAAAGGCTTCTAAGTTAGGAATATTAGCGCAAGAAATTTTTTTTATTCTACTTTAAACTAACTAGACAACCTTAGTTTGTTCTGTGCTCCAGTCAAGAGGGTTCTTCTATACTCTATCAAATAAAGGTTTATAATCCTTAGCAAGATCTTTATAAAAATCTGCAACATAACTTAAATTTCCTAAAAACCTTTGTATTTGTTTCTTGTCCTTGATTTCATTAGGAAATTTATCAGCAAAACTTATTGATCTATCAATTGGTTTAATTGTTCCTTTATGAATTATATAGCCCAAAAATCTAATTCTAGTTTGGAACAGTTCCATCTTCTTTGCTGATACTACTAATCTAGCATCTCCTACTTTTTTAACAATTTTTTTAAGTGCTTCCAATGTTGATCAATTGATTGAGAAAACACAAGCACTTCATCAATGTAAACAAAAATAAAAGAATTATAAGGATTAAAAATTTCATTCATAATTTCCTGGAATTCTGATGGCACATTCTTTAACTCAAAAGGCATGACATTTCACTCATAATTGCCAAATGGGACATTAAAACCTGTTTTATATTTATTTTCTTCGGCCTATTTGGATTTGCCAGTATCTTCACTTCATATCAAAATTTGAGAATATCATACCATTATGAAGTCTAGATAAGAAATCTTTCTTGTTAGGTATTGGAAACCTAATCCATCTAATGACTTTATTTAGAGGTTTATAATTGTTTACCCATCTAGGCACTCATCTTTCAATTTCTAAGTTCTTAATCACATAGAGAGTAGAATGGCTCCATGGTGAAGAACTATTTCTAATTAATTTCTTTTTCAACAATTCTTGAATTTCTTTTCTATAGTGGGTCATTAATTCTTTGTTTATCTGATTTGCTCTTGATCTTGTAAGAATGCTTTTCTAATTAAAGTCTGGTTCATAAGGAAGGTTCACAATATGTTTCTTTCTTTTCCAAAAGGCATTAGGGATATCAGCACATGCTTTGATGGCCAAAACCCCTTTGAAATGTTCTATTTTTTTTGTTTTAGTTCTTGATCTTCTAATTTTTCTTCAAGAATCTTGTGTTTTATTTCTTCTTGTAAACACATAAGAACATTATGTTTTCTTCCTAAATCTATATTGAGTTCTTCTAATAATGATCTTCTAGGTGGTTCAGTAAACTAGAAAGTAATTTTCTTTCCAAATTTCTTGGTAGCAATTCCATTCATACTTACCTTAAAAGACATGATTGCAGCTAGGAATGGAGTTCCTAAAATTATTTCTTGGTTCATGTTTAAAACTGTGAAATATTATTTAATACAGATATCTTCATTGCATACATCAACATTTGTTAGTGTAAACCTCATTGGTATTGTTTCTTTATTGGCAGCAGTAATAGACCCAAAGGACTTATCAAGGTATTGGTATAGAACAATCCCTTCTTTAATACAATTTTTATCAGTTCCTGAATCTACTAAAACTGCTACTATCAATTTGAATTGATTTTCTATTAATAAAGTCATTCTATTGGTGAATCTTTGGTTTGACATAGAATAGACTTCATTAATTTGTAAAGGTTTTTCTTCTATTTTTAAATATTTATTTTCTTGGTTTATTTGTAGAATATTTCCCCCCCTCTTTTTTTTTTTTTTTTTACTTTAAACCTAAACTCTTCCATATCTTCCATAACTAGTTCATTTTCTAGAAGATCTTGAACGTATCCTTCAAAATTTTGAAGTTCTAAAATCTCAATTCCATTTTTGAGATTTTTTATTTCTACCTTTATTTTTGAAATTTCTCTTTTCAATTTTGCTATTGTGAGTTCATTTTGGCTCTTTTGTGCCTCGCTATTTTTTTTAAGGATTTTATTTAAACTATAAACAGGAGGCTTAGTTAATTCTTGTATATCAACATTCTTTTTGAAATTTCTCCTGCCTTGATTTGCTTGATTTTCTTTTTTACCAACTTTATCAAGATATTTGATTAGGATTTCTTTTCTTAATTCTATATTATAAATCTGTTTAGCAATTTCTAGGATTTTTCTCATCTTGTTTAGTAATGGCATTGACCTGAATCACATTTAATTGCAGACTTTCAAATGTGTTTTGTAATTGACATGAATCACAATCACAATTTGAACCACAACTTCCTGACTCAGATTCTAAACTATCAGAAAGACTAATTTCATTTATTTCTCCAAACTTTCATAAGTTATCTCTTTTTGAGCCTCTTCAAGTTCATTGTCACTATTTAACAAGATTTGTAGTAAACTCTTTTTTAATCCTTCATCTATTTCTAATGAGTTTATTTTTTGTCTTGTTTTACATTTATTAGCAAAATGTCCTAGTTTACCACATTTCCAGCAAGCTCTTTGGTTCTTTTTGGATTTTATCTTTTTAAACCTTTTTAAAGGTCCTAGTTTTTTTTTCTAATCTTTCAAACTTTCTTCTCCTATATTTTCTATAGGATTTGTGTTTCTTTTTTTTTTCTAGGTTCATATTCAGAGTATGACCTTAGGATATCATAACCAAATTGAGAGCATAATCTTCCCATTTCTCTTTTCCCTGCTAATTTTTCTCTTTTTACATGTTTTTGTCACTCCATTTCATGACACATTTTTAAACCAAGTTCTTTAATTTCTGCTATAATTTGACCGTAAGTATAGTTTTCTAAGTTAGGGTGACCTTGGTTTTTCTTTTTGATGTGATCCATGACTAATTGACCAAAGTATTTGGGTAACCCTTGAATGAATTTTTCTTTCCAAATAGAGGATCTGCAATCTTCTCATACACTCTGGTAAGGTAAGTATCCTTATACCATTCTAAACTTGATAGAGTTCTGCATTTCAGATTTAACAATAATTCACCATTTCTATTTTTTTTATTTACTGCATCACCAATAAAATGAGAATAAACTGTACACAGCAAAGTATTTATAACATCAGGTTCACTTGTTTGGATTAATTGGTTTCTATGTTGTACTATGTTCTTGCATTTTTTATTTTTTGTTTACCTTGTTTAGACACTTTTCCCACCAATTTTTTAATTATATAAAACCAGATATGATCATTTCAACTCATTTTCTTGCAGCTATCCCAAACATTATCATATGTTGGATAGTGTTTATTATTTGGTATTCTAACAAACCATCTATATTCCATTCCCTTATTGAATCTCCTTTATACTCAGGAAAGGCGTAAGGCTCGGAATAATTAGTTAATCTTATGTCAACTGGAGATGGTTTTATTGGAGCATATGGATGAGCTACTTTTCAGACTCTTGAAATATTTCTAATTAGACCTTCTTTCCCCCCTTAAGAACAAATACGATTTAATTCTAAAGGTTCATGTCTTGAGTGGTAGGAATCAACCAATTTTTGGATATTTAGAGTTTCAATAACATTTATTTGAAGACCCTTTTATTTTTTATTTGTAGTCTCCTTTGATTCTTCAGACCAAATTTTCAATTTAGTTATTTGATTAGATAAATCAGTAAAACTATCATTTGGTTTTAATTTAAATTTTGGAAATTTATTGAGAAAACTCATTAGGGATTTTGTTGTTTCTGGCAAAAGTTTTGCTTTAAAGACTCAAGCATTTGTGAGACCAAACTTATACTTATCTAAAGCTGTTTTAATTCTATTAATCTGTTTACCTCTAGATTGTAGGTAAAAATTTGTATAATTATTCTGTTCCATGACATTTTGGAGATCTTTTTTATCCACAAGTTTTTTGGCAATTTCATGGTTTTCTGCGTCAAAAGCTTTGAAAGGTGAAGCAGATGTTTTAGTTTCTTCTCCCATTATGAGTATAGTGTTAGGTGGATGTAGAGATGTAATTTCTTTTCCCTCTTTAGTTTTATATATAGACCAAGTTTCCTCTAACATATCTAATGTAATTTCTTCATCCAACACTATGGTTGGAATAAACCATTCCAAGAATTTCAAATTCTTTTTAGTTCTCATTATTCTTTTTATACCAAAGATGTTTAATCCCTTTTATGTCCTCTTTGGTATAAGTATAAAAAAACCATCTTCTTTTAGTCCCATTTTTCTCTAACTAGAAATCTTCATTTAGATTTTGAGGATTGAACCTAAATGGTTTTGTTAAGACATTTAATTGAAAATCTGGAAAAACTAGGATTAGGAGATCTTATGAATACAGATTTTGTTTCTTCTTTTTATTCTCTAGAATTGTGTCCTTTTCTAAGACAACTGGGTTAATTCTATATATAGGATGTGAAACTTGTTCTATTGATTCTCTAACTCCTCCTACAAGTTTCTCATGTTCAGATGCTGGAACATAACAGCATGAAGCTCTAGAAGGTTTATAAGCAATTCTAGAGGGAAGCCTTTTTTGTTCTAATTCTGAAAAATCAATTTTTGTAATTCTATCTTTACTAAATCTTATTTCAACTTCTCCATTTTCATATTTAACTATTCTTTCTAATTCTTGAGGTTTTAGAGTTTTCATGGGTTTTTCATTTTGAAAAATTCATTTTGCTGAAAGCTTGATATCTCTCCATTTAATTGGTTTTGGAATGACCACATGACTTTTTTTTTTTGTATTAGCTTTTAATAAGAAAGTTTCTTCTTGTGTATCAAGTTCTAAAACTTTAGGCTCAATTTGTGTTGTCATTACTTTGCAATAGATTCTATAAACCAAAGCAAGATTTTGAGATCCTTTTAACATGTCAAAACTAGATGTCATGATATTTGCAGTAAAAACTTTCATGATATGAGGATCTTTCAAAGAAATAGTGAAGTTTGGATGGTAATTAAAATAAATTGGTCCATCAAACAAACTTTGATTCTATAATGCTTAATAGAGAATTAGAGAATTTATTATTTCTACAATTTCTCAATGCAGTTATCATAGAAGTGTTCAAACCATTTCTTGTTAGAGGTTTTAAAGCAATTTGCATAAGTCCAACATGCAAGTAGTTATAATTATTTTCTAGATGATCCTTGATCATATATTTTGAAAACAATTCAAATTTATGGTATTCTTCCATTATCAAAGTAGTCTTTTCTACCATTTTAATGACATAAGTCATTTTGAGATCAAAAGTTCCCTTTTAATAAACTTCTTATTTATCCATTTTAGGAATATTCTAATTTCCTTATTTCTTTTCAGCATTTCTAATTAATACAGCTTGTGAGTTCTTTATTTTTCTATTCCCCACAATTTCTTCTTCCTCTTGTCTCTTTGAAACAAACCTAGTCAAATTTCTAAAGATTTTATTCATGAGAAATTATTAATTAGTGTTAATTTCTTTATTAACCATCTGTCAACATTTTACACAATCTTGCTGCTCTCTTACTTCAACAATAGGTCTTACGGTTGCTACGCAACTTGGGTGATAGTTTGAAAAGATCTTAACAATAATCTTTAATTACTAGTAGGAGAAAATTTTTGGAAGTTTGATTAATTCTCGAATCAGAGAAACAAGACAAAAAATAAACTTTAGGGACTAGAATGATCAAAGCTTGAAAGTTTGGTGTGGGTGTATGAGATGCACCTGGTGTACATAAAAATTTGCCCTATATCTATCTTTGTCAAATCAGAAGCTGCCAAGTAAAACTCACTCATCATGGGTTGCTCTTCTTTCCTCCTCGACTGACGCCAGAATACCTCCACTACCATCGAACTTATTAGACAAGCTAGCCATGCTTACCTCCCTAAAACCTCCGCCACTCTTAATCTCAGTTAGCACTTTTGATGCCTCGCTGCTTCTCGACTAACTTTCAGCCTGCAAATCTGACAATGAGAGTCATCAGAGACATGGTCTGGACAATGGAAACCAGCTTCCAAACCAACACCAGAGATAGCACACATCATCTTAAGAATTCTTATCCACCCTTGTCAATTTTTCCCTTCCGGAAAAATAATGCTCGTTCGGCTGAGTTCCCTTAATTCTACCAATTCTAAAAACTTACTATGATTATTCAATTTTAATCCGAAAGAAAGAACCTTGCTGGTTGATTGAAATTGCTGCTGCCTCCCTCCAGCTGAAGAATTTCCGATAAACTCCTTCAAAATTGATAATAACCAGCCAATTTCATCCGCTGCTAAATCAATCGATCCCCGGTAATGATGCCAAAATTCAACAATACTGATGATGCCGAAATTATGATAACATAAATTATAATATATATATATATATATATAAATTATTGAATTTATGTTATATTAAAATAATATTCTAATATTTATTTATTTTTTTATAAACACAGTAACGATATATGATGTGGTATACCTTAAAAATTTAAAAAATAATATATCTAACGATAACAGTATTTAACACATTATATGTAACTTGTTTTTGCTAAGAAAGCAAAATGCCTTCCTCCTATTCTGAAAATATTCCTCTACATACTTATCGAACTACTGAATAACCAAAATCTCAGTGTTCCCATGAAACTTTATATTTTCTCCATGCCATATCTATTGAACCTGGCAATTGAGGTGCTGATTGAGTATGTACTTCACATTAGATGCGGACAGTTCTTGTTCCGATATCTTACTATCTCGCTACCAGTGCGAGACGTAAGTCAAATCGAGTGCGGGGAGTGTTGCGTGCAATTAATATTTATCTTCACTTTTTTCATGGATTAATTACATGATTAAATCCTAACATTTAATTATTATTTCAGTTCTAACCTCAAGTTCCATTTTATTTGTAGGACACTCTAACTTCATTAAAATGTTACATATTGGCACCTTTTTTTATGGAAATCGTAATATTGGATAGAAAACACCATGTCAACATGGGATTTATAAGGGAAAAAGCTTGTTTTAATCCTCTAAAGACTTTCCTTTTGTCAAATAAATCTTAAAACTTTGAAATCTAACGATTTGACCACCACCTTTGTCTCCTTAGCATCCACCTCCCTCAATGAAATTGTTTGGCGAGTTTCTGGATTAAGTGTTGTGGCATTGCCATGCTAATGAGTTATCCGGTGGTGACACCACCACAAAAAAAAAAAAAATCAGCGTTTTAAGCGGCCTTCATGGTTTAGTAGTTTTTTTTATTTCTTTTAACTTTCTCTTCTATGATTTCTTCCTAAAATCAACTGATTTTTGTAAATCAAGCTTCAAAGATTTAAATTTCAAAATTTTAAATCCAGATCAATAAAAATCTAATGAGATTTGGAAGAAATTATAGAAGAGAAAACTAGAAAGAATGGAAACATTATCAAACCAAGAAACTTGATTAGAATTATAGAATTTTTCTTTTCTAATCTAGTGGCACAGACTTGCAAATGATGAGTTTCCTAGTGGCACCATTAGATCAGAAAAAAATTTCAGAATTTTGATCAGCCTTCATGGTTTGGTAGCATTTTTCTTCCTCTTTAACTTTTATCATTTATCATTTCTTCCAAATCTTAGTGGATTTTCATAAATTTGGATTTGAAATTTTGAAATATAAATCTCTGAAGTTCGGTTTACAAAAATCAGTTGAGTTTTGGGAGAGATGCCAAAAAAGAAAGTTAAAGAAGATGAAAACAACTATCAAATCATGAACTCCTGATTAAAATTTTAAATTTTTCTTTTCCCGGTGATGAAGGGGGTGATCAGATCATCAAGTTTCAAAGGCCTAAGGTTTCTTTGACAGAGAAAAAGTTTTCAAGGGGTTAAAACTAGCTTTTTCCATTACAATCATATGCTAATGTGTCATTTTCTGTCCACAATACTGACTTTTATTAAAAAAAAGGGCCAAAATAGAACGTTTTAATGAGATTAGGGTGTCTAACGAATAAAATGGAGGTTAGGGCTAGAACTAGAATAATAATTAAAGGTTAGAGTCCAATAGTTTAGCCCCCTTCTATGATATTTTACTTTTTTCAGAAAAACGTATGATTCATCAACCTCCCTTTATTTTTCTGCAAACACTAGCCATTCCCTTATTCTTTTGCTTAAAAGCAGGTCTTTGTTCCCTTCTACATCTTCCTTTATCTACATTTTCTGCCTAGAGCAATGATGCAACAAGACCTTAGCATTTTGCCTATAGTCTTGTTGCTTCATTTAATGTAATAAAAATTTATTTTAAGGAGAATATTTGACAGATCACTTTTGATATGTGCCAAAAATAAAAAATAAAAAATAAATCAACATTTTTTAAAAGTTACTATCATGAGTAAATTGCACCCATGGTGCATAATATTTTATTATTGTACCATTTTGGACCTTATCCTACATTTTTTGCTTAAGATATCTCTAACCTCCTAAAAGTGTATTGTTTTGGACTTTTTGTAGATAGAAACAGTTAATATGGACAAAAAATGACATCATGGAATGCCAACTTTCTTATTTTGCCACAATGGCACAATAATAAACTACTGATAATGATGTGGAAAGCAAGAAAAAAAAAAGAAAATATGAAAAAGCAGCTCTACAACTTCATCCTTAGCTTCAAATTGCTCCCTCATTTCTCCGATGAAAATGATTGATGTGAACCTCTTTGGTATATGGACCAAGAAATATGCCCCAAGATACTAACAAGTTCCACAAACACATACCAACGATTGGATTTAAAACTCCCACCGCTAACCAACTTGTGGTTAGAAACAAGAGCTATAAAAAAACACAAAGAAAACTAGCTCCCTTGTGTACCAAGGTAAGTTCACCAAGAACTCAAGAGAATAACTCTTAAAAGTAATATTATTAATCAATGAAATCTATGTTTCACAAGTAGAATAGAGGCCTTTATATAGGCTCAAAACAAGGGTAAAATAAGGCCTAGGTTTGGCCAAGAAACCCTAAACCTAAAGAACTTAGAAAACCTAATCAAACTAGGATTCTTGCACATGGTTTGGACTCGTTTTTGTGTGCAATCCGTGTGACATGTTTCCCATGTGACAAAAATACATCCCGAGGCCTAAAAACATCTTAAAGATTACAATTAAATAGAAAACAAAAACAAAGAACACATCACTAAATAAGCCAAAACCCCAAAGTCCCTTAAGGAGGCTCTTGGGTGCACCCTATGGCACATGTAGGATTTGTACTTGTGCCTCCTAGGTCTGACTGGTATCTTTGTGTTCCTTTGGCTTGAGGTATTCCTTTAGGATGTGTAGAGACTGAGGAGGCAATTTTTTTTTTAATATTTTTTTTCTTTATTTTTCTTCCTTTTCACATCATTGGTAGTAATTGATTATTGTGTCACCATGGAAAATTGCACATGCTGGTATGCCACGGTAGTGTTTTCCATTTACATTAACGATTTTCATCCATGTAAAGTCCAAAACTGTACCTTTTTAGAAAGAGAGACGTCCTATGCAAAAAATATAGGATTGGGTCTAAAACGATACAATAATAAAAAGGTTATGGGTCATAGGTGCAATTTACTCTTACTATCATTTATTGATCTTATATTGAAGTACGGATAGTACATAACATCTAGATCTTATACAACACCCACCTCAATATTAGAGTTCTCAGAAGGTACTTTATATTTATCCCACCTGCTTTGTCAACTGTATCAAAGACCAATAAGGAGAAAAAAGCAAGAATTCCCTTTAGTATCATAAGTTTTGCATTTATTTGTAAATGTGGAAATAAATTTTTGGTCTTTGACCCAAAGAGAGACCTGAAAGTAGGTGTCCAGCTTCCTCTTCAAAATGACACGCTCCTCCTTGATTTGCTTGAAAGTCCTAATGCATCTGTAGATATGAAAAGTTTTAGATACAAAACAAGTGTTTGTAATACTCAAATCCCGAACTGGCCTAACAACTATCTTAAGTCTGACTTTTTGGTCATACATTTTCAAACTTACACTTAAGTGGTCCTGCATAGCCATCTACAATTAATGTTGTAAGAATAGAATTGTAAAGGGAGCCAGAGAAGCCACTGGTTACATAGGTCATTGACCATACTGAAAAGGGAAAATTATTGATGCCCACCATCCTAAAGAAGTATTATGTTTGTTCATGGTTCATTGGTTTGAACAGTTTTAGGCGATTTTGGATGGTTTTGATAACTAAATATCTAATGAGCTGATAGCAGCGGGTCCAATCTAGTTCTTACAGCATTATCCACAATTACAATTCCTTCGACTGATTGCACAACTTATGGTGAGTAAACAAAAGCCCCATTGTTTTTCACAACCTAATAAAATCTTCTTTCTCTGTCCCAAATTATTTGCTTCATTTTAATTTTTTAAACTAAGTTTGACTTAAGTTTATGTATATTATTATTTTAAATTTTTTTAAAAAAATTCTATTTAAAAACTATAAGTCTCGTAGTTTCTTAATATATATATATATATAATAATATAAATGAATTCAAGTCAGTCTTAAGTTAAAAAACTAAAATGAAGTAAAGAATTGGGATGAAAGGAGTAATTGCTACTTTATAATTAAACTTCTTATTTCAATTTATTAAATTGATCAAAGTCAACTTATTAAACATAAATTAAGGATATGACTACAGGTAAAAATCAGCATTTGTCCAAACATTAATTCCCTTTACAGATCATTCCTCAATCTTCATTTCATTGTAAATTGGCCTGTAACCTTTATGATTTATTACATAGTTCTATATAGGCACAACAATTTGATTTTCAAATAAGAATAACTGATAGTTTAAATTGCCTATTAATTGTTGAAAAATTGTGACACAATTTGAATTTATCAAAACATAGTTTGTGACTAATTTAAATTAGAATTTAAAAAGTTAATATAATATAATTTATGAAAGTTAACAAATTTAAACTGTTTGCTAGCTAATTGCCTTCAAATAAATTCAAAATGTGTCATAATTTTTTCATAGTTAATTGCCAATTTAACTATCGATTTTTCTTCTCTGTAAATTGAGTTTCTATTCTAGCCTAGGCCTTGGGACCAATATCTAATGAATTAAAAATATTTATGCCAATTTGTAATGAAATAAAGGTCATAGACTGATTTGTAACAGGAATTAAGGATTTGAAACCATTGATGCTAGTAACCCATATGAATTTGGGTTGACCAGCGGAACTTTGGGTGGAAAGCTCCTTCCAAGCGCCACTATTTGGCTAGTTGGACATAATCTTAAGAGTTTAAGGGTAGCAAATGTGAATCGACTTCGGTTGAAATACCCAAAAATTAAATTAGTAACAATTTTGGAGCCAGTATTGGATTTAAGATAATTTTTTTTCCTTTTCATTTCCAAACGTGTGGATGAACAGAAATGTACCCATCAGTGTTTTGTCGGCTGCAGAATTCCTTGAACAGATCGCATCCGTTCTTCACCTTTTTCCCTCCGATGCTTCACCAAAGGTGCAGAAAAAAGAACCAAGTTATTTACCTTCTTTTGGAAAGTAAGTGGAACGAATACTTTCAACACATTATTTAAACATGAAAGTGTGACTTTTCTTTTGTTTTCTTTTTCAGGGACCATGTGGAGGCTAAATAAACGTAATAGAGCTTTATATTCAAATTTTGTAGTTCGTAGATAAGAGCAGTACATAACTTGATGTGAGATCATATAAAAATATAAAATATATACGGGATAAGAGTAGTTTTAAAAATTCAGGAAATGCAAGTATAATTATTTTACCATAAAAGACACAACAAATTTGACTTAAGTGTATTAATATTATTATTATTTCTAAAATAAAGATGCATCTATACATAGAATATAAATGAGGCTAATAAAAGTGACTAGTAACTAACAAGCCCAACAGACCAGGCAACAGAAAGAGCGGCAAAATTTAGCGAAGCCAAAACATAAATTATTGAACAAGATGGAAGGGTTGAAACAAATGTCTAATATCATCCATCAGGACATCGTAGAAAATGTTTTTAAAAAATTGTAGTTAAAAACTATAAGACCTATAGTTCTTGAATATATTTTTTTTTGAAAAAGTTTATCAAATAATAATATAAATAATTTAAGTAGAAAAAAAAATCTAAAATAGACAGTGAACTTGAGATAGAAGGAATGTAAAAAAAAGTTCAAGTTTATTACATGCACAAACCCTAGATGTACCTGGAGCAGCTGCCCTTTAACTTATGCATGTAATCTTCCAGCTTTTCAAAATCAAAGGGGCTCCTTTCTCTACCAATTAAGATGAAGAGACAAAACTAATAAAATTGCAAAATGATCTTGGTTTATTCACAATAAAAACTCTGGGCTTACAATGCCTGCTCAATGTTGTGGATCAATCTTGCTGAATCATTATAGTACTCATTGACGATTTCTTCTACAAAGTTAGGGTTAGCTTCATCCCGCAACTCCTCTAGCTCAATGAATTGCTCGTCGAGGTAACCCTGGAAATATAAACCATTATTTTTTATCACCAAAAGGAAATATGTTAATATAAATATTGAACAGTCCTGCTGCCTCATGATAGTTGTTTTGAGTCTTAAGGACATGACTTGGCAGAAGTTGGAGGTTCGAACGTCATCTCTGCCATGTTCCTCCTATGATTCAATAGCCTTTCATGATCCCGAAAAAGTAGGCATACCCTTTTTCCTTACATATATATTTACTTAACCTCATACACTTATCAAAATGCTTTTTAGTAAAAAATATACATATATATCAAACATAGATACAACTCTGACATAGAGTTTAAAGAGATATATGGAACCTGATCAAAGAGGGATTTCCTCAGGGAATCAACCTTCTGGCACAAGTTATCGCCACTCATTTCTTCAACGAAGAGAAAAGTTTCTTGAAATTTAAACCCTTCTTGGACGTGTCTTCTTTTGGTGTGCATGGCCTGCCTCTGCTTCGCGTTATGTGTATATATAGCATCAGAGGAAAGAGGACAGATCATTTGGGCTACAAAACTGATAGGCACACGTGGTGGAAATTAAACCAAAAAAACAAAAATGGCATATACACAGAATAATGTTAAAACTACAATTACTTTATTACAGTCCAAGGCATCAATCTAAGTGGTTGAGGCTTAGGGGCACCAGGTATAGGTCAGGTTCCAACGTCACCTCCGTCATATTTCTAATAAATATTAATTATGTTGGTTTGGTCACAGAAAAAGTAGACATATAGTATATTTAAAAAAGTGTTTAAATAAAAATGACTTGATAAATATAGCATATTTAAATAGAAATACGTGAAGAGTTTATTTATCAATTTAAAATGTCTAACAACTATTTTAGACATAAGTTTGAGAAATTGCTTTTATAAATTATCAGTGCTGCATGTGACACTTATATTTAGATGTTGAATGGCATCTTTCTCTTCAATTTTGGTGGGATATATATGTGGTAATATGGAATATAGGACTTTTCCATTACCCATGCTTCTGTTGTCCAGAAAGTTTCCAGCTTTCACTAAAGGAGCTTAGGGATATATAGGTCACATCATCATGTGGATGGTTGATTCTTTCTACTTCCCCATCCAATACATACATATAGTCCCTCGCCAAAAACTTTGTGTCGACATATTTTTTGTGTGACGCATCTCTCCATACACTAGTTTGTGAAAGTAAATGCATGAATTTCTATGGATGCGACAACACTATAAATTATACACACAAGATGCAAAAGCATAGGCATTGCGGCGGATTTAATCTATAGTAACATTAAGTGGACTTATTGGATAATAATGGTTGGAGACCAACGAGGTAAAGAGCCGGATTTTCGCAATTACAAGTGGGCTTTAACTATTGATCCAAAAAAGGGAAAAAAGAAGAAATTAAAGCCGGGAATTAACGGTGCACTACTCAACTAGTAATTAAAGGATTGGGATCAAAAGAGAAAATCAAAAGATTTTAGGGACTAAAATGACTCAACAAAAGTTAAGAAGGAAAAAAAAAAAGAGAAATGACCATGCTAATTAAAACCTAACATTAAGCACAAAGTAGATTAAAACTTAAGAGTAGGCTAAACCAAGCTCAAAATCAGAGAAGCCAATTGCACAGATAACATTTGTCATTGCTCACCTATAATAACATAAGGTGTGTTTTAAAAAAGTTAGTAATAGAAATGTCACACATTGATCATGTGCCTCTATTGTAGCATTAAGTGCAAATACAAGCAACAACAATTGACAATCATAAAAAGCCTTTTATAAAAGTAAAATAAATGTCACAAATTGGAGTTCGTTCTACAAAAGATAAAGTTTGGGGATCCAATGTCCAATTTGTGGTATTTTTGCAACTAAAAAGTGAGTTCAATTGTTGATGCCATAAAAGCAAGAACAAAATAGTAAGGCTGCTTTCATTGAAATTGGGGGGCCATTCATGGAGAAATAATGTTTGCAAATTAGTATGATAAAAGAAAATGTTTAAGGAACTAAACATGGATTCAATCACTTTTATAGAGGGTTTGCACCTTACTGTGTAGGCTTGAAGAAAGTAGGGGTCAATTGGAAGACAAAAAAAAATTGAGGACCACTAAAATAAAGCATAAGATTCTAAGGACCTTTCTTTGTTCCAATTCCTTTTTCCTTGACAAGTTTGTGGGCATTACTCATCTCCGGCCCAAAACTTTGTTACTGCAAAGTGCGGATTTGAGTGGAAGATGGGAAAGTTTAAGAAACATTAAAGCAAAGCATTGTGATCTTGAAGACCTTTCCTAGTATTTCTCCAATTTTTGTTGTGGACATATTCTTGGAACAAGATGTACACGGTTCACTTCCGTCCAAACTTATGCTGTGTTCTTCGTTGCCAATTAATATATAACGAGATTCATTTGTCCCGTGCATTATGGCGATTTGATATGCAAGAGCATTTAATGTAAATATAGTAAAATAATTATTAAACAATTTTGTGGATAAAGAGAGTAAAGATTAGAGTTTTGGAATTAAAAGTGAACCATTGATACAAAAAAATTTCCATGAAAATAAAAAACTGAAACTTGGATTTGACATAGAATCATCATCTAATCTCTATATGATGAGGTTTTAGGATTAATAGAGTAAATAGCTAAATTCTAGTAACTAAAAGTGGTGCTCAACCATGACTTAAAAAAATTAAAATAATAAAAATGGCACAAATTGCGGGTTTAAACCAAAAAGTTTAAGCAAAGTCTAGGAACAATCCAACTCATGTCCAAAATGAGACAAACCATGCAAAAAAAAGTTTTTTCCTTAGAAGATAAAAAAAACACCCACAAAAAATTATGCTTAAACATTGACACAAAACTTAAAGTAAAGTTTGGTGGTCAATAAAGTAAATGGAAATGCTATAAGTAGTGAAGTTTAATATTGAGTTAATACAGATAAAAAAAGGATCAGGGATTAAAATGTATTTAACTTAAAAAATTGTGAGATAAACAAAACCTAGAGAAAGTTCTTATAGTTCTCCTCTCTAGCAGCTGCAGCCCCCAAACTTGCGAACCTGTCAACCCCACCATTATCTTGGTAATCTCTTAAGGCTTGATTGTGACATGGAACAATTTAGGAACCAAAATGAAAAGAAAGGAAATCTACATGGGGTGAAATATGGGTTAGACCATTACTTAGAAAAAAAAAAGTCAACATAGTATTTTTGTTCAACAATTAATATATAGTTATAATATAATACTCCCAACATCTTATATTGTTTGAAACATTTCACTGTTTTCACTTAAGTTTGACTTGAATTTTTTTATATTATTATTTGATACGAAAAAAAGTTACAAATATATATTTAGAAAGTATATGTCTTTATTTATCATTTATATATAAAGATTTTTTATTTATATGATAAAATGTTGAAAATAAAAAATTATAAATTAATTACTATGAATAGTGAATCATGTAAAGAACTTGAAAATGGGGAGTACCTGTTAAAGTGGAACGTTAGTTGGTCAATGCTTATTTTAACTAAATTCCTAGCAATCCCAACACCATATCAAGATGGAATGAATAGTTTTCCCGTCCTTGATCTTCACATACAATATAACCAGCATCCATGCACAGCAAAAAAGTTGACAATGACCTACTTTGACAAGGTCAACAAGGATGTAATAAGATACACCGGTCGAGATAGACAAAGTAGAATATAAATAAAAGAATCTGTGGGCCCCTACCGATAAGTTGCTTTTACCACTTATATATGAAAATGGCTTGATAAGCTCAAAGAATATAAGATAACACCTGTCGAGATGGACAAAGTAGAATATAAGAATAGCTAGGAACAAGCTCGATAAGCTAACTTGGTTAATTCTAGTCATGTCAGCAAAAAGATTCTTAGAATATAGTGGACAAGACATTATAGATTTGCATCAGATAGCTAGCTGTACAATTGTTGTTCTCACTCTACAACTTACCCAAGGCTTTATCCAGATAGGTTGATTATCTCAAAGATGGATATCTCTATTTTTCTCACCCCCCTCATTAGTGTCTACTTTTCTCTTACCTTTTCTTTCTCACACTTTATAGTATCAGGTAGAAAATTATTTTTTAATATTTTTTTACTCCATCTTGCATCTCTATCCTTACTATCTTTTTTTTGGCAGAAATATTAAATTTGTCACTAATGTTTTGGGTTGGGAACGGATATGTCACTATAGTTTTGTTTTACTTAATCTCCTACTAATGTTTTAAAATGAACCAAATATACACTGAAGTTTCAAATTAAGAGTGAATATGCCATTAACCGTTAAAAAGCTAACAAAAAATGTTAAAAATAACAAAGCTTGAAATTTGAGGGTGATAATGCAAGTTTAAATAAAATTTAAATACTTTTTGTAGTTAGACTCTCTTTATATTTCTTGAATGCCGATAAGGAGATTTGACAGCAAAGACAGAGGGAGCAATGACAGTGTTGAGGCGCTGGTTAAGGAGACAACGATAGAGTTGAAGTACTGATGGTGGAATCAAATCCTCTTTTGACAAAAATTTCAAAATCTTGATATTTTTTTAAAGATGCATTATAACCCCAAGATTTCAAAATTTGCTATTTTTATAATTTTTTATTATTTTCTAACAAGTAGTGACATATTTAGCACATTTTAGAATATTAGTGAAAAATTAGACAAAAAAAAAACTATAGTAACATATCTGCTTCCTACCCAAAATATTATTGGTAAATTTAATATTCTACATTTTCATTTTTAACTTTCTCCTCTTTTATGTCCCCCCCCCCCCCCCCCCCCTCCCCCCTTGTAACATTTCCTTTCTCTCACCTCTCCTTCGTCCCATTCTACTTTTCTCACACCTCTTCATCTCTCACACTTTTTACTATCAGTTAGTAAATTATTTTTTAATATGTTTTTACTCCATCTTGCATTTTTGTCCTTACTATCTTTCTTTTTTATTTTTATTTTATTTTTTACTTTCTCTCTCTTCACACCTGCCAGTTTTGATTCTTACATTTTTTTCCTCTCTTTTCTTTCACGCTACTTGTCCCCTCTCTCTCTCCCTCTCTCTCTCTCTCTCTCTTATGTGCTAGTGTACTGGGATACGGGTGAATGGTCACTGACAAGTAGTACGTCCTAAACCATCCATTTGTTTTATACCATCAAATAGTTACTTATTTATTTTTTTTATTACGTAATTTATTTTTTTGGGAATTTTTAATTTTAAACTTAGACACCTTCAACTTATAATTATTAGACAGTTATGTTTGAAAGTTTAAGTTCTTCCAATTTGTTTAAAATTTTAAAGTTCATGCAATTATTTTATTAACCAAAATGTATTATTTATAATTTTAAGCATTATATATTATATTTTATTATATTTAAAGCTTTTAAGAGAAGGCTAAAATATATTTTACTTTATGATTGTAGTCATTCAATGTTTTTAATTGGTTTGATTCGTCATTTAAACTCCATTTTATTTTTATTTTAAAAAATCACAATTTTAAGTATTTATAATCGTAGTATGTTGTAGACCATTTAATAATACAAAATTAGAGCTTTCATATTTTATTGTTCTTAACCATCTTTCAATTGTTGCAAGACAATGAAAAAAATTATATTGTCTTTTGTGCACATCATTCTCACAATAACAAAATATATGAACTTCCCCAATCCTATATACCATTCAAAAAGGGATAATGAAGGATTTTGTCGTGGATATGTCAAAATTGAAACAATTGATGGTCGTGTCAAAATCTGCAACGGGAAAGGCAATCATGTAAGAATAAAGGGTGCCAATGAGAGTGCGATAAAGGAGGTAGTGAAATGGGTAGAACTCATGTATAAGCTCAAGATTGTGGATGCTAACTACATGGATATGGATGAGCAATTCTAAATATTCAAGGAGGAGTACAACAAATATATGGTAATTGGTTTTGATATTGATCAGCTTGAGACAAAAAATATGCACCTTAAAAGGAAGGTTAGGAGGCTAAAGAGGAAGATCAGAGAGCTTCAAGATATCAGTACATTAGATTTGACGAATGATGAATAACATACTAATTATACTTTCCGAAGACGGCCTAGTTCGTTTTGGGTTAATACAAACCCATTAATATGTTATTTGTTTAGAGTGGGGCCCTAGGTGAAGAAATGTTTATGAGTGCCCTTTAGTTGGCTTTATTTACAGCTTAAACCAAGCTGCCAGTCTTGACTGTCGCACCATACCAACATAGCTAAACCTTTTCCTCCACCACAACCCCACCGTCCCCCCATCTCCTTAAACCGCCACCATAATAAGCACTTCAATAGCTTCTGCCATGCATACCTGCAAACACCTTGCCCTCCTTGACCCATCCTCTTCCCCTACCACCAGCTCTTCTTCTCGAATATCTTTGACCTCTTCCACCTCCACTGTTGCTCTTAAGGCAATTTTTAAGCCCCTAGCTACCTTCTCTGGTGGCAGTTCCTCTTCGCTGAACACCAGCGCGTCATGTCATTTTCAACTTCACAAAACAAGGGCTTCTGTAGCCTTTGGGAGCCTTAGAGGAAATCCTACGATGGCAAACGGGAGGCCAAAATGACTAGAAAATTTTGAATCTGAACCAAAAAATTTGGGGGGATTCATCATCTTCTTCTGTTACTTCAATCCAATCTCCCCTCTCTTGGAATACAAAGAATAGGGAAATTCTAAGAGCAAGAATGAGGAGGAAATGGCAGAAATGGAAACAAAAGCAGAAGCTCAAGAAGCAAAGAAATGGAGGTGAGTTAGTAAGGTTGCCAATGGAGAAGCCAATTGGGAGGCAGTCAATACAGAGGCAACTTGTCTAGGCTGGTTCGCATTTTCAGCCCTCTTCAGTTCAAGCTAAAATAGCTGGAAATACTATTGTGACAAACTTTCTCTCACTAGTAAATGATTGTAAATATCAACAAGTTCAGTGGCACTATGGAGACTAAACTATTGGCCCTATGTTGAGCACATGTTCCCCTATGAAAAAACATGTTAACGTTGACGTGTTAATGTCTACCGAACAGGCTGATAGTTTTTATGGTTCTTTAGGTAATTGCTACTTTTTTATTACTCCATCCATTTCATATTAGTTGGTCATTTTACCTTTTTTTACTAAATTTTAACTTGAATATATTCATATTAATATGTATTGAACAAAATTTTAAAAATGATATTTAGAAACTATAATCTTTAAAGCTTCATTTTCATTTAAAAAATTTCATATTTTTATGATAAATTTTAAAAGAAATAAAATAATAAATTAATTGCTATAAATAGTAAATACGACAGTTTTTGTGAGACAGAGAGAGTATATAATAGATTACATCTACCTATGGTACCTTTTCTTTAAAAATATTAGATTATTTGTTCTCACCTTCAATATTAAAAAAAAATAAAAAAATATTATCGCTAGTAGTGCTATATTATTACCATCTTGTATTTTTAGGTGTAACATTTAACTCATAAAATGCCAAATATAAGTATTTTTGCAAATTACTTATAACTTTTCAAATGAAAATATATGTTATACTGTTTGAGTAATCACTAGAATATATTTTGGTTTATCATTAATTTAATTTAGTTTAAAAGTGCATTAAATTTTTTTTATTTACAAAGATTCTATGTAATTGGATTAGTCTTTTTAGATTATTACTTATCATACACATATTTAAATAATGAAAAGAAAAACATAATTATTGCACATATTGCATCAATATGTGCTATAAAAACAATTCTTGCATTCTTACTTATCAATTAAATTATCATTCATCTAATACTTTTGGTTATTTCACTAATCATGCAAAGTCCAACATGATACCAATTCATTTTATTATTTTTTCCACATAAGTTGAAAATATGTCAACAAACATTCAACATAAAGACATAACTTCTATTTACATGTTATTATGTAATAGTTGTGATGACTTTTGATTTCCAAAAATTTGTTAAGTCGTTATGAATTATAAAAAAATATACATTTATAAGTAAGTTTACAAGATAAGTCAGAATAAAATCATACTTTTGATCACAATGGCAAAAAATCATTACAAAATACTCATTTTAAAATACTAAGTTGTATAGATGTAAGAGCATACAGAAAATGGCTCAAGTGCCTAAGATCCAATATTATTGAGTCCAACAACACATTTGACAAAAATTAAGAGAAGAAAGTTGCTGATAATTTTAATTTGTTAAAGTTTAAAGGCAATTAATTATATATTTGTTTTGACTTAGATATTCATGGAAATTATAAAATTAGAAAATTGAAAGGATGAGACACCAATTTTGGGTATACAATATGTGTGCCTTTATTATTACTAGCCATAATTTGTATGATATTAAAATAATAGTTATATTCCTTATAATTTAAATAAAAAAATGTCTTTGTATGTTTTTTCAATTTGATGCATCTATTCGTGTAATTTATTCATTGTTAGCTTGGTTGTTGTATTATAGCATGAAATGGAATTTAGAGATAGATGAGCACACCGCAATCACATTTTAGCCTCACAAAGACAAGAAAAAAGTGGACCTAATGCTGGTGTGAATAGAACTCCCATTTCCATAGGTACACCAAGGGCGCAAACTCATTCTTCAAATGGTGGATTTATTATCTTTAGGTCCATGTCAGCTACTCTTAGTGGTGATAACTATTCACTGAATGGAAGTTCAAGTAATTATACACCCATGTCCGCAAGCAATGGAACAATGCATGGTGATGGTGTTCTGCCTTCAGACATGATGAGAATGCCCTTTAAAGACATAACCAATGTGATTATTCTACCTAATAGTTGTGCTAATACTGAGGTAGAATTAGCAATGGTTGGAAAACTTTCATGCATTATTAATCTAGGTATGCAACAACTGTTATTGCATACAAACTTTGAATGTGGAGAAGGTTCTAATAGTGCAAATTCTCGTCCAAAAAGGTGTAGACCACTAATTCTTAAGCTTGATCCCATTCCCTTCATGGAGCTTGATAATGTTAGTATTATGACTTAAGGTAACCTGGTCTTTATTAAATTGTCCATCATATATTTTGGCTAATAAAATTTTCTTTAAACCAAATCATACTATTATGTAGATAGAATGCTTCTGAATGGATCTTTTGGAGATAACATTTCTATGGAAGGACGAGTTGTTACTCACTACTTGAGGAATGTTCTTACCTTCATTCCATACCACATACATATTGTTTTTCCTAAAACTCCCTTCATTCTAAGATGATACTTTGAGTGAGAAGATTTGGCTCACCTGATTGTATATGTCCTCATCAGCATTGTCAAGTGATTGTTTGGTACAGTGAGAAGAATGTCAGGTCACGATGTTCAAGAAATCCAACATTCTTCATCTGTTGTCAAAACGGAAAAGGGCAACTGCCATATGAAGCACCACTTCCGGAATTACTTTGTAGATTGATGGATTACAATGGTGATATGGAAATGAGGCATTTCTGCAATCACATCAAGGATTTCAATTGTCATTTTTCCTTTACTTCAATTGGTGCTAAAACTAATATGGGGATTAATGATGGAGGTGGGCCTATTGTGTTTCAAGCTAAAAGGGAGAATCATCATTGAATTGGCTTTTTGGCACTATTTAATGGTAACTAACCAAGATATGCACATTTGTATATCCATGACATAGAGCATGAGATTGAAAATTGCATCTAGAGCTTTAGTAGTAGGAATGGAAGTGTCATGGATAGAGCCATCATAGAGGAATTAATCTGCATGTTTGATGAGCATAATCAGCTTGTAAGAAAGTTTAAGAGGGCTCGAGACATGTATCCCAAGTCTGATAGCCATCCTGTTTGATTGAGGTTAATGATATATAGATATAGGGATGATCAGTGTTATAACCTACCAAAATCGAGCGAGATAGTTGGAATTAATTAGTGGTCTAGAAGAGGAGGAAAGCCATACAAGTGATATTGTTGTTTAGACACATCATCATGGACCTATTTGTATTAATATGTTGTACCCTAAACTAATTTCATAGCACTTCCCAATCTTAACCCTACATAGTAGCAATAGGTACTATCAAGGAATTCTTCATTATGAAGCAGGATTAACAAGATCTGCACAAAATAAGGTCATAATAAGGGAGTGCTATGCTTTTTAACTTTAGCAATGACATGTATATTCCTTGGTGCTCCGAGGCGGTAGACTTTTCCAACAATATGTCATGTTTGCGGATTGTTGTATTTTTTAGGAACACTTCAACTAGATTAGAGGACATCAACAAGAACTTCGTTGTGAATTATTGTATGGTTTAAAAGATCCAGTTAATAGGGGTGATTTACGTGCAAACTTGATTGGTAGTCCTTGTATACAATGATCATCTTTCACTGGTGGTCCTTGATATATTACTCAAACCTATCAAGATACAATGGCTATTTGTCTCTGGATTGGTCATCCGAATTTCTTTATAACTATGGCATGCAACCCAAATTGGAATGAGATAACAAAGTGTTTAGAACTAATTTGAGAACAACACACTTGTGATAGACTTGACATTGTTGATCGAGTATTTGAAATAAAGTACTAGTCTTTGCTTGATGACATTACTAATGATCAACATTTTGGCAAATCTATAGGAGGTAATATTACCTCACCTAAGTCATTTTTCACTTTCAATATTAATTTTATAAATATTATTAGTCAAAACAAAATTTATCATTATGCCACTTTATATAGTGGTCATTGCAATTAAGAACAAAAAACATGGTCCACCTTTTGTACATATTGTTATTTTCCTCTATCTTGAATATAGACTCAATGATACTGCATCTATTAATAAATACATATCTGTTGAGTTGCCAAACAAAGAAAATGACCTTATTGGTTATGTGGTAGTGGCTAAGCATATGATGCATGACCCTTGTGAAAATGCTAACTTCAAGTTATTATGCATGGTTAATGGAAGATGCAAGAAAAAATATTTTTGACTATTTTATTTTGAAAACTCAATTGGTCAATATAGGTATTCTATTTATAGACATTGGCCTACATAAGATATAATAAGTAAGAGTGGAGCACTTTTCAACAATCGTTCTATTGTTCCTTATAATGTTGATTTGGTGGTAAAAAATGATTGTCATGACCCACCTGTTGAACATTTTTCATTCCATTTACCTAATGAACAAAATGTTGTGTACCTTGCAAGTGCTAACATATGTAATGTTGTTGAACACTAGAGAAATAGTGCTACTAAGTTTCTGTCATAGATGAAACTCAATATTGATGAAATTGCAAAGACGTTAACATATGTGGAGTTTCCAATGCATTATGTTTGGAATAAACAAAAGAGATACATGTGTTTAACGAAAAGTGTCGAGGTTCATCCAACTATTGGTGAAAAGTATTACTAACAAATGTTGCAAAATGTACAATGAGACCTGACTTTATTTGAGGACTTACGCATTGTTTATGATATTGTTTATCCTACTTTCAAGGAACCATGCTTTGCATTGGGATTGCTAGATGAAGATGGTGAATGACATTAGGTATTACAAGAGGGTTTAGAATGGGCGATGCCTTTTTCCTTATGTGAACTGTTTGTTACATTATTATTGTTCTGGCAAGTTGTTGAGTGATTGAATTTGTGGAATCATTACCGTAATGCATTGTCTAAAGACATTATTGTGCTTCAGTATCGAATCAGGAATGATCCTACTTTGATATTATCGAAGTCTGAAAGATACAACTATGCATTATATGATGTTGAAAAGATCCTTAATAAGAATGGTATGAGCTTAAAAGAATTTGTTGGGATGACTTACCCTGACCTCAATTTATTGGTTTTATAGGAAAATTCATTGTTATTAGAGCAAATGAATTATTATCAATATGTATTATCGGCCGAACACTCAATGTTATTTGATGGGTTAAATGAAGGCTATTTGCATGTCTATAATTTTATTATTGGCTTGATTGATTTTGGATGTAATGGATTCCTTTTTGTATATGGGAGTGATGGCAATGGTACGACGTATTTTTGGCATACACTTCTTTCACGCATCCGTTTGAAGAGAAAGATAGGATTATCAGTTGCATCATTTAGTATTGAAGCACTTCTGTTATTGGGTGGTTGTATTACATGCACATGCTTGAAAATACTTATCAAGTTAGACAAAGATTCTATATACAATGTTAAACAATCAACATGATTAGCTAAGCTATTATGCAGGGCATGCTTGATAACATAAGATGAAGCCCCCATGACACATTGACATGTTTTTCAGGCTTTAGATAAAACTCTTCGTGATATTATGTAACCACATGATCCAACATCTGCAAGTAAAATGTTTGGCAATAAAACTATGGTTTTTGGTGGGGATTTTTGTCAACTTTTACCAGTTATCACTTGTAAAAGTAGGGGTGATATTGTGACTGCTTTCATACCTTCCCCGACAATATGGTCATAGTGTCGTGTCTATATACTTGATCAGAATATGAGATTAGGGAATTTAATATGTTCAAAAGTTGTATAGTTTCATGAATGGATGTCAAAACTAAGGGGAGGGATTAGAGAGGCTATATGATGATGGGGAATAACCAACTTGAACCAAAATAACCGACAAAAATTGAAGATTGAGATCCTGTTATATTGTTAAGGAATATCAATCAGGCTAGTGGTTTGTACATTGGCATGGGAATTATTATTATGCGAATGGTTGATAAAGTAATTAAGGCAGAGATCTTGATTAGTAACAATGTTAGGAATCATTACCTGATTCCACGTATCGAAATGGTTTATTTGGATACTCAATTACCCTTTGATTTATCATGACGGCAATTTCCTGTGAAACCCTGTTTTGCAATGACAGTAAATCAGTGCTAAGGACAAATATTTAACCATGTGGATTTTTACCTTCCAGAAGCAGTATTTAGTCATGGACAATTGTATGTTGCAGCATCTCATGTAACTTCACCGGATGGGTTTCATATGTTCTTACAAAACAACAACCCAAGTTTCATGTCATTCATGAAAAATATTATATGCACAGAAATATTTGATTGCTTATACAACTGCCATTTTTGAGTCAATTATTCTTGTATTGAACATTGGTATAATTTAGTTACTTCATGTCTTACTGTTTAACATAATGCAATAGGTTGTGAGTGCTTGTTATTGTATTTTTTCAGGTTATGTTTGTTTATTTACATGTTTAAAACAATATTTTTTAATTTTTTGAAATTAGAGTTTTAATATGAGAGAACAACAGTCTATTATTAGAAACCTTAACCATGTTTGATATAGTTGGTCCTTAAAGGTTCATGCTACCCTTGTTTGGAATGCTATGACTATAGGTTGAAGCTTTATCGGGATTAAGATAATTCTTTTGGATTCTAATGTAAAATTTTAAATTTATTAAATATCAAATTACTATACTTACATTTTCTGATTTTAACATTATACTTACTAGGTTTTATTTCTCCAGAATGACCACATATGTGCAAGGATTCTGAAGGAGCTTGATTCCAAGTTTCGTAGTGTCATTAAAGAAGGTTTTGTATATATTGTTACAAATTTTACTGTTGGTCGCCCATCTAATATTAAGAGACCTGTATCATATATAGCACAAGTATATTTTTCAATATTTATATCTGCAACCCGAGTTAGTGGTGATTTTCCCAGGATTGGAAGGCACAAATTTGAGTTTGTTGAGTATTCAGATATCATATGATGGCTTCTACACAATGTCAATTACATAGATTTTTTCTTTAATGAACTTTTTAAGATTTGATATGCATACGACCTAACAACTAACATGTTTTTTTTTTAATTCGATTATGGTGTCATCATAATATAAATAGATGTCATAGGGAAACTGTGAAAATTAGGCCCTATTACTTATCAACAAATTTAAAACATTGGTATCACTCAAAGGAGCACATTACACTTAAGGGATCACATGTGATTGTTTTTTATAATAATATTGATTTATTTATATTTTTTTCTTAGTACTGTAACTGATATTTTTTTTAATTTATATATTGGTGCAGAAATTGATATTGTGTTATGGAGTGATAGAGTTGAATTCTTGATTATTATTTTGCCATTATAATGAGAAATAGATATATTATTTTGGTTGCAATATCTACTTATGTAAAGTTATATCAAGATATGAAATCATGAAGTATTGTTTGTTTATATTGGCTTACCATATTTCAATTGTAGTATAAATTTCAATTATGAAACATCTACATTAATTGGTGTTTTATTCCATTTATAGGGAAAGACTTTCTATACTCAACTTGTGCAATAAAAGTATACATCAGCCTTGAAATCCTAGCGGTTGATTTTATACTAGAATTGTAAGATTGTAAAGAATTTATAATTTTTTATGTACATTTGATATGAGTAATGTACAATTTGCTATTAAAACAATTTTATAGGCAAAATATTGTGAGGTTGGCATTATTCACAATATACCATACCAGTGAATTGTGCAACAGTCAAAAATCAATATGGTCACTGAGCGATTGGCACTAATTGATATTGAAAATAGGCATTTAAACCCTGCAATGGAGATATAATTAATCAAACTATTATTAACCAAAATTTTTATGATCTGATTATTCAATATAACAATTAATATATGCTATTGTAAAATAAATTTATCATGTGTCCTGCAATATTTTATGTGTTGATCAACAGTATCCTTGATACTATGAAGGATGTATTGCTTGCCTGAAGAAAGTACATCCAAAGGGTCTATGTATTGTTGCAATAATTGTTATAAAATGACTTGCAACTGTGTCATAAAGTTTTTATGAGTGACTATCAACATTCCTTTCTATTTTAATTATTATTTTAATAATGAGTGACTCATAACTATGCCATAAAGTTTTTTATTATTACACTCGTGACCTTTTCATCATATATCATGTGTAGGTATAAAGTAAATATGAAGGTTGTAGATTATTCATTTGAGACATTTTATTATGTTTGATAGAATTGTTGAGTAGTTGTTTAGATATCTAGCTTCCAAATTATACATGGGAAAAGACATGGTGAGTGTTTCAGTTTACTCTATGACACCTATATTTTATCCATAAATTGGTATAATCTTTCACATTTTAATGTAAAATTGTTGACTTTATTTATTGTTACTTTACCAATAGGTAGAAGGACAAGCGAAACTACAAATGATATTTAAATGATTATTAGATGCACAATTTATTTGAAAGATTTAGATAACTAGATATCATCGTGAGAAAATAAGCTTTGGATTTCTATAAAGAAAATATATGTAGCAAATTAATCAGCCAAAAGCTGATTCCTTATTAAGCTTATTTCAAAAGTATAACATTCCCTCATGTTACCATTTAAACCATACAATTATTACTTATAAATAAATGACTTATGAAAAACTAATTCTAAGACTATAATTTTGATTAAATTTTTTAGTATCAATCATTTAATCAAGGAAGTTCATGTTTGAAAAGATATTTTTCAAATGATACAAAGTTGAATACCTAGCACCCTAAACGACAACACTACTTTGGGTTTGAATCTCACAATTAAAATTTTGTATATATAATATGATACTAATTTTCTAAAATTTTTGCTCATATAATAAGATGAATTTGCTATTTGTTTGTTATAATATTGATACTATAGCTATCAACATAAAAAACATTAGTAGTACATCTAGAATAATCAATAGTAGGTTTTTCCTTTGAACATTATATAGCTATTTAATTAATATGAAGCATTCTTAAGGTAAATCATACCTTTCTAATGATTGCCCACCAAATATCTAATACATGTGTTAACTTTCACTTCATTTTAATATATATGTGTACATGTTTCATTACTTTTTACTTAGTTATGACCGTTCAACTTTTGAATTTGTTATTATTAATATCGTATTTAATTGAACCTAGTTATTTGTTTTACATATGTAATGGGTCAAAATTTAATAATACTAGTAGTGGTAGTATAATCAATCACATTTCATTGCATTATGGCCCATCGAAAACAAATCATCACAGCATTCTAGATGCACAAATGTAATTTAAGCATTACAATTATGTTATGCATATTTAGATTACTAGCTTTCTTTGACAGCCTGATTTTTTTTATTTGTTTTAATAGTAATGAGCTACATAATTATCCAATAAGTTCTTTTATAAAAGTTGGATCATTGGATGATGAATTTACTGAATCTTAACACATATACACTATTTTTACTAAAAGAATGCATTACATGTTTCTTTTAGAAAACTTACATTTATATGATACATTCTTCTGTATATATATTTATTGAAGTTCATTGATTTGAGACCAAATAAAAGTAAGGGTCTGAAAGATGATAATGTGTCTCCTTGAATTGTTTTTATTTAAAATTTAAAACTTTGACACATTTGATGATTTTGTTTGCAATACTAGATACAATGCCAGAAAAATTTTGTTATTTTTTAAATTGTTGGTTTTTTGTAATATTTTTATAATATTATTTTTATAGAATTTAAATATATATATACGTTTCTAAAACTCAATATAATTTAGAATCCTATGGCAACGCCGAGTATATAAAATATTTTTAACTAAATTCCTATCAATCCCAATGTTATATCAAGGTGGAACAAATAGTTTCCCCATTCTTGATCTTTACATACAACATAACCAATATCAATGCACAACAAAAAAGTTGAGAATGATATACTTTGACAAGGTCAACAAGTATGTAATAAGATATACCGGTCAAGATGAACAAAGTAGAATATAAATAAAAGAATCTATGAGGCCCTAACAGTAAGTTGCTTTTACCACTTATATATGAAAATAGCTTGAAAATCTAAAAGGATATAAGATAACAATTGTCGAGATGGACAAAGTGGAGTATAAGAATAACTAGGAGTTAGCCCGATAAGCTAACTTGGTTAGTTCTAGTCATTTTAATAAGAAGATGCTTTGGGCATGATGGACAAAACATTGTAGATTTGCATCAGGTAGGTCGCTAAACAGTTATTGTTGTTACTCTGCAACTTACCAAAGGCTATATCTAGATAGGTTGATTCATAAGAAGACCTTAACCTACAAAGTGATTTTAGACATGAAGAGGACACTTTATTATGTAAACTAAAAAGTAACATATTTTATTGATTTAACCCAGTTTAGTTTGCTTAATTGTTCAATAATACCTATAGATATGTTCATAGGACAATTTTATGTCCAAATAATAATTCTACTAATTGAATTGTGATTTGTTATAGTTATTTGCCTTTAAATGATTTATTTGGAAATAAAACACTACTAAATAAATGTCAAATTTCAATTGAATGGAGCAACTGGAATTCAGCCCATTAAGAATGTTTAGAGACTTTTTGATCAATTGCTAGACAATTAGGCAATTTTCTTAAATGATTGAAGAGTGAGTGAAAGCTTCAGTCGCCTTTCAATTGGCATCCAATCGCAAATATTTCTAATTCAGTTGAGCTTTAGTAGTTATCTCTAACTCAGCCACCCTTTTGTCACCCCTACCACATATACACTACAAATCTACTTCTATATCGCATTTAAGCTGTAACTTGCAATATTTTGTTCTCCTCTTTCATCAATGATTTCTTCTTCTTCTTCTTCATTTGCTTCATTTTCTTCAGATATAGTATCATACATTGGCTACACAAATTGCAACTTTAACCTTCTTTCTTCCCCCAAGCATGTAAGAACTTTGTTGTTAGAATCCTTGCTTCTTTCAACACAAATCTTTCATTTTCTTTATAGGCCTTGAAGTAAACCCAAGGCATGTAACTATTTTTGATACATGAAATTGGAGATAGAAATGCCACAATCTTTCACTTGTTATTGACCTCCTAAAGTTATTAGACGTCTTTGTCTATTCTCAGCTTTTTTCACAACGTTCAATCCATTTAAAATAGTTACAACCCATATCAATTTGTTTAAAATTATTATACAATTTAGAATTTTAATGTGTAAAACTAAAATAATTTAAAAACAAACCTAAAACAAGGGACTAAACTTTCAGTCACTATGTTGTGCGATTAAAGTGTTAAGTTGCTTTATTTCATGCTCTACCTCATAGGTGTGACTAAATATTTCAGTTGATTGTTTTAGTCACTCATCAGTTGTTGTACCCTAGCAATTGACTAAAAGGGCTTTTTCCAACAAAAGAGTGATTGGGATGGTAATGAAATTTTTGCTTTAGTTTTTTAGTGAAAAAAGAACCAAAACCATCATTACCTATGCATTTGTTTTCTGTCTAGTATCAAAGTTATAAAACATTCAAATTACACACATAAACACATGTTTTTCGCTTGTAGATAGTGATAAGGGAAATTAATCCCACAAGGAAAATTACTAGTAATTTATGATCTCATTGTAGCTAGACAACCCAAATCTAATTGTGAACAAGAAGGAAAGTAAATGTATCTATGCTAAACTAACAGTTAAATTTAGTATGCAAGTATCTACTAATGGAATACAACCTACCTCCTAGGACTTCATTACATGAATGGACAAATATGTTGATCATGTGTCTTTACCCAAAATTTGTATTGGACCTTGCTTTTCCAAGCTAGACTTTCTCATTGCCTTAAACTAATCAATAGAATTATTATTCTAGTTAATTGGCTCATAGGTGGGCTATGTTATAGACTATACTTTATCTTTGAATGGGAAAGACAATTTTATTAAGAAAAGCAACATATAAACAAGTTGCAGTTGCCTCCAACAAAGTACTAAGGTTCAAAACAAAGAATTAGTTTAATGGCTCCAAGCTAGTATATTTTGTAATCTTGTTTTAATTTATATAATTGTTTTGCCATTAAAAAATAACTAATTTAATGATAATCCTTCACTGTTAAAGGATCTGCTGTCTTTAGAATCAAGACAATGAATGATGCATTGCATGCTTTTTCAGTTTTCCCTTGGTTGTCGAAATCCATTGCATAGTTTATGACTTCCCACTTAATGGTTTCACCATTCTTCTTAATGAAATTAAGAATAGAGCCATGAGGTCTGGGTGCTTTTGATCCACCAAATTTCCATACCGCATCTTTGATTTCCTCATTAAAAAATGGCTTCTACAGCTTATTTGCCAATTTTATAAGTAGTCATTTGAATTTGTTGCTACAAATTTAGGCATTCGAGAAAATTTCTCATTGAAATTTGTTCTAAAAATTTTAAGAGTTTTAGCTCTGGTTTGAATTAGTTCTTCTTTTCTTTCTCCATTAATATAAATCCATGAGAGGCTATTTTTCATATTTTGCCATTTATTATCATGTGAAAATAATTTGTGTTTTCATCTCCCTCTTTAATCCACTTTTCTATGGATTTTTATTTCAACTAACATTCCTTATGATTTTCCATTTCATAGCGATTATTGTTAGCTTTCACTTTCAACATCATTTCTTCTTCATTTAACTACATGCTTCCTACTGCTAAGTCTTATCTTTCAATCTTTGTCATCCCCATTTCAATATGAGAATTTGTATATCCAAAAACTTCAACTTTCCAAATTTTTAATGCTACCATCAAAAGCTTCAGATTCTCTTTTAGAACAAACTCTGGCCCTCTAGTTATTTTACTTTCAACCCATACTTTCTTCAAAAGATCATTAAAAGTTGCATGTTACATCCATACATCAAAGAATACAAATTGTATAGGCCCAAAGTCTATATAATTTTGCTTGAGCAGGATTCAATAGTGATTAGAGATGCTTCTCTTCAAAGCCACAGTGACTATGTTTCGCCCTTTACTAGTAAATGTTTTTAAAACTAAAATATGACCCAACCTATTCTCCTTTGATCTATCATTATGATACCGGGTAAATTTTCTTTAACCCAAATTATGTTCAACAAGTTCTAAATGCTCAATAAATTCATTGAATTTATGTGCATTATTTTGATTGAAGACATAGCTTCTTCTTTCATCCTTTATTATAGTAGAATTAAAGTTTCTAGAGAAGCATTTTATGCCATTAAATTTACTCATATCATTTGCAATGTCGTTCCATATACTATTAATTAAAACTATTGGCTTCTAAGGTATGAATATAGTAACATTTAGAGGAACCTCATAATGATTTAATTTTTTGAAACAAACTTTCATCATGTTTTGTTTCCTTTTGAGCTATAAAATCTACTTTCTTCTTGTATATTTATTTTTTCAATAGCCTTATATTCACACTTTTACCTACCTTTCTAACATTTAGGCTAAGTAAATGCATAATAGAAACATAAGACTTCTTACCTTCACAACACCATACTAAGGCTTGGGTTCTATTATGCTAAGATTCAATAATAGTACCATCCATTCACAATGACTCCTGAACCAAATATTTATTTTTTTTCCTTCAAATAGAAGTCCTAATTTCCTCTGAAGCTTGATAATCTTTTTTTTTTTTTTCATCTAATGCACTATTTAAGCCTTTAGCAAAGCATGCTCCAAACATTCATCTTGCTAACTCCAACACATGATCTATATTTGCATCAAAGATCAAATAATTTACTACTTTTGCATTGTCTTGATTAAAGGAATTTGAGACTCCTAATATCAAATTTGTGCTCGACATTATTACTAATTTCACCTTTTTTTCCTAACTCTAAATTTTCTTTATGAATCACATGTTGCCAATCCAATCGTAGCAAGATTTGTACACAGTCGTATTTTGTGATACACACCAGATATGCATATGAGTTTTTTGTTACTTTTTTTTCCTTTTGCATTTTTAATTACATTATGGGTCTTCACAGAATTATCATTGGGCCGTTAAATAGAAGACTTAGACCCAATTTAGCCCTTACCTGCTATATTCTTCAATAGAGTTCCATTATTCTATTTTCCTGTCTATACTCCTCCAAGTGTATTTTCCTTTCCCTAAGGATGTTGATCCATTTTCTCAAATGTATGTATCATAACATTCTCTTCAAGACTAACACAGTCATTTAATTCTATTTTAGCATCATAATTTTCTTCTTCTTGTTGATTCAAACCAAATGAACTAAATGCACTAACTATATTAATGATCGCACATAATGATGTTTCATCAATCGAATTATCCTTTGCCAACTATTGTTCATCATCATCATTATCTTCATTTTTATGGAAAATTGATTCAATGCTGGATTCTGAGGCATAATCATCATTATAATTCGATAAACTTCATCAATGGACTGGAATTAACTCAGACATTCACTAATGAATTAACTTCTTCTCTACTACTTTAACTTGAAGTAATTCACAATCAACTTTCAAGGTTAAAATTTTCTCAATATGATCTAGTAAACACATTGAAACTTAGGACCTTTCCAATATCAAAGATTTTCTTTCTTGTTGCAACTTTGTCAACTTGAATGACCTTTGCCCCTATCACCTCAATTGTTGCAAAGGTTTGCTTTATCCAAGCTTCTAGAGGGATGCAGTTTCAGACAAGCCAAACAAGTCTTCCAGGTCTATTAAGATTTTTCTTCCATAGCATAATCTAACTAAACCATTGTGGTAGCCATCCCTTGTTGTTTTCCAACATTATTTCTACCACCTCATTTGTCATACATTCTAACAATACACGTACACCACCAATGTATTTTACTTTGCAAGGTCCTATTTCTTCAGTATCACAAATTCATTGTAATGATTGAATTAAGCCATCATTCAATAGTTAACCCACTCAACATCTTTCAAAGCATAACTATTCTTCATTTCTTACATTAATCTCTATTCTAGCTCATGTTTTATTTCTCAATTGCACCTAAACTATTTATTTTGCACCATTTTCCCTCTAGTCAAAATAGTAGGAAAGTTTTAACCTTTAAGCCTAGTGTGATTCTCTCTTAATAAGTTATTGGCTTTAAGATATATACCCATCAATGTGCCATTTATTTTCACGCTCAAATCTACTTAAATTAACACATATTTTGTACTTATCAATACATATTTGAAAAAGTACTAAGTAGATTTGGAGCCACCCATAGAAACAACTACTGTGTACCACCCATAAGCTAAAAGTCAAGCCAAGTCATCTAATAGAGAAATCAAGTATATTTTAGAAAAAGTAGTTTTGATGTCAAGAAAAGATTGGCCTCTTAAGTTAAATGACATATTATGGGCCTTTTTTCCTTTCGGTGTTGTAAAGATTAAACATCCTAAAAAAAGAACATTCATGGTGAATTGTCACCAGCTCAATTGATATTTTAGAGGTGAGATTATTCACATACATCATGAGGATATTGCACTCAGGCACCCTAAACTAAGCACTAATTAGGGCATTCATAATGTCAAGCTGACAATGTTAAACCAAGCACTTCTTGGGAGACAACCCAAACATTGAAGTCTTCCCATTGTTTTTGTTAACTCATTTCCTTCAAAGTAGGTTAATTTTCCTTGGATGGTTTTGTGATCTTATGATTTGCATTGTTGGTGTAGCAATCTAGAATATTTGGGGAAGAATTTTGTGCTCAAAGTAGGAGAAAAATGTTAAGTTCAATTCTGGGTAAGTTTGCAAAGTTTTTCTAAGTTATAGGAGATAAACATTTCCATGTTAAGGGCCCTGTTCATTTTCACAAAGAATTTTTATTTGAACTACATGAGCCTAACATAGTTTGTGTTATAGCTGTTTAATAAAGCATGTTAACCTTATACAGTCTCATATATGGCCATGTTGTTACCCATGTTGTCAAAAGCTTAAAATTCCAGAATTTCCACATATGCACTTACATGGCCATGTTTTAAAATGCATTTATCCTACACAGTTTAATACACAACCATGTTTGAAATTGAGTTTCATTTTTTAGTTTAAGAATTTTATGTTCTAGAGCATAACACATTTACACACACAACTATGTTTAGCGTGTTTGTGGAACACAGTCCTATCCAAGCTATGTTGCTTTTTGTGTTAATCTTCAGATTTCACAAACAATTTTTGGGATATAGATTACAACAAGGTCTATTACACGTCCATGTATGAAGGTGCGTTAACTGTACATATTTTTAAACACACCAATGTTTGAGCTAGTATTAAGCTTTTGCATAAAATTGTTTCAACTTCTAATGGCATAACATAGTTTAAAACATGCCCATAGTTGAAACCGTGGATGCTATACACTGTTTGTAACATGACCGTGCAACAAACCCATGTTTCATATTTAGATCGTTGTTAATTTAAGATCAGGCAGCTAACATGGTGTTAAAGACACCCGTGTTGGTAACCATGTTCATTAAATTTTAAGCAACACGATTTGTTACAAGCCAGTGTATGAGACCATATTCAACCAAACCTGTTTAAAACAGAATTTTAGTTCTCTTTTATGATCTTTGATGCACTTTTCAGTTTTCTTGACACCTAAGTCATCTAGAGCTAGCATTTTTCTCTAATTTTAATCCCTCCAAGGTTTGGTTTGCCTTATTTTCAATTTTATTTAAGTATTTATTCTTTCTTTATTCTTTTCTTTGCTTCTTTATGTAAAAGAATTTCATGGAAACGCATCTAGCAAGAGGAAAATGGTAGTATTATACTTATTTTTCATGATTATGATCAGGATTAATGAGATGAAAGTCAGCTTTGATTTTGTATGTTTTATGGATGCCAAGCATGAATTATTGTTGTTGACCTTGAAGCATCAATTATTTATAACCTATAGGCTTTAAGATCTTCTTGCTTGTAGCCTAAGTAATTTAGTTCACAACGTGTGTGACATATGTTGTCAATGATTTTAGAAACCTTTTGCGATGAGTTTTTAAGTTATGGCATGACAATAGGATGAATATGAGCACATCTTTCAGGAGATCTCTACTTGATTTGTATCCCTTGAGGCATACTCTTTTAACAAGGCCTCCATGGATTGAACAATTATATTCCAGCCTCACTTTGATTATTTCGCTATCAGTCCACTTAGTATGCATTACACTATGATCCCTTGAAGTTGGGTGTGCCTATGTCAGCCGCCTACTTTTGGTTCGATGACGTTAGTGAAGGAGTTCTACGTTAATGGAGCTTTCACAGGTTTGTGTTTTGAGATGTCATTGTGGACATCCATGAGTGACATCGAACTGCATCTTTTTACAAATGACATTCGTCGATACTTGGGCATTGTTTTGATCCCAAGTTGTTTTTGTCTGCTTGATCTATACAAGCTGACTTAAACACTTTATGGCTGCCATATCACTTGGACCACTATGCTAGAGCATAGGCCATTTCTTCTTCTATCACAGCTGTGGGCCATCATGTGTCCATCGTTCATTTTTCTAACTGAGTGCCTCTATTGTTAGCCACTTGCTGATGTAGTTACTATGGAATAGATGCTTCTGTTGCATGCTATTCTCACCAACTAACCTGTTAGTATCAATTGAGTCATCCTACAGACCATCGTGAAGGCTGTCCACGATTTGACTTTGCCTATGGTTTTCCCATAGTTGATCAGGGCGCTCCTAATTGCACAAAACATCACTTGTCTACACAACAAGGGCAGTGGTATTGAGAGTGACATTGAGGAGGACGCCTTGGCCAATGTTACAGCTGATCTCACTATTGTCTAGAGTAATTACTTCCATCATGACTTAATTTGTTTTTATCATGGATGTTGTTATTGCTTTATACTTTCGTTAGTTATTTTTGACTTTAGAGCATCAGTTGCTCCTATATTTTGTTTTTGTACTATTTTATTTAGCATCTATATTTGCAAATGCCTTTTATTATATTTTGTGATTGATCATCTTTTTTGTTTGTTTGTAGAAGCCTTTCAATTTCAATTAGAGGCACGAATCAGCCCTAGTTTTGGAATTTGTGGGATGCTGATTTGCAAGACAAGCAATTGACTTTTTTGTTCAAGGACGATATCAGTTTCTATCACTCATTCTTTTTCACTTTGTTTTCTATATTAGTACATTGATGGTATTGTACAATTTAAATGTGGGGGGGAGTTTTATTTTTAGCCCTTATTTATTCTAATTTTTCTTAATTATATCTTGTTAGTGATTTTTTTTGGAAATTTTTAAATTTTTTGCATGTAATTGTTTTGAATCATTTTATTGAGCATGTTATTATTAGAGAATAGTTATTAATTTAATGTCATGAGTTGTTAAATTGAAGACCGAGTAAGTGATTCTTGATATTTTTCACTTTTTCTGCTTAATTTATTTTTGAAATGTTTTTGTGATTCATTAGTAAGCTAGTGAAAGGTGGTATCTAGAAGCTATTTTTTCATTGAGCTTTTTTGTTCAGTACACTATTCAAAACATGCTAAGTTTTGAGTCACTATGTTGGTTTAGTGGAAAGTTTGGTTGAAGGATTTGTGGTTAATTGTTGTTAAAGTTAAGTAAAGTATGGATATATGCTACTCTGCTATTTTTAGTGTTGAAGTAGGTTGGGGTATTCTCTTAAGGCAAGAGTTGATCACAGCTTGAAAAGATGTTAAGAGTATGAGTATGGTCAAAAGATCATCTTGGATTGTGTTGAGAATTAGCTTGAGTATAGATAGAGCTCCTGCAGTGTACACTTGCTTTTTAAGTTTTCAGCACATAAAGAGAATTGAAAAATAAAAAAAATAAAAGAAAAATTCAATTAATCACCCAATCCTTGGTTTATGGTTTGAATGGTTGTGCATAGTGAGCTTTGGCTTAGTGTGGTTTGTGCTTTTTATTTTGCATGAAAATTTGATGTTTTTCCCTTTAGCTTCAAAAGATATGAGTTGCTAGCTTGAGAATGCCACTAAATTTTGATTTGAAAATGTCAAGTTGAAGGTGTTGTATACTTAGTAGTCTTGTTTATTTCTTAAGACCCTTAAAGTCTAAATCCTCCAAACTTATGTCTAACTTACAAGCCCATATTCCAAACCAATGTTTAATTTTGTGAGATTTTATGTTTCAGAGGTGTTAGATGACCTTGAACATGACCATGTACTAGACTGTGTTTGTCCTATTTTTAGGGTTTCTTGGGTTATTTTAGAAAAAAGAGAAGGAAAAAGGGAGAAGGTAGAAAAAACACAGAAAAAAGAGAGTTTGTCATGGAGGAAGGTTATCAGAGGCAGTTTTGATGATCAACATCATTTTATAAGCACCAGATCAACGATTTCTGAGAGAAGAAAAGATTTAGCCATGGATAATTCTTCTTAGTTTTCTTCTGATCCTATTGTGTTTATTTTATGACACTATGAGTTAGATGTTTCCTACTCATGCTTAGAGTAGATGAACCCTAGAATGTTTTCGTGACTGTGATTGTTTTTTGGTTTAATATGAGTATGTGTTTTTCTTGTGATTTATCCAAAGTGCTTCATTGTTTTGATTAATAATAGCAAACTTATTAATTCAATGTAGGATGATGAACATGTGTCAAGTAGTATCCAGCATGTTTGTTGTGGATCACCATTGAAGAAAAGGGATATTATCATAATCAGGAGTAATAGGTGCAATATAAAACTTCTAGACTAAGGTAAAACCTAGTAGTGGGTCATAGGACTTGTAATGCATTCTTAAGAAGCGCAGTAGGCCTAGACACCTAATTGGTGACTTAAGAATAGGGTTAGTGTAACATGAATAATAGGGAGCTAATATATATGAGGTAGCACTCACGGTCAAAGTTGATCATAATCTTGTTAAACCAAAGTAAAAGCAGTACAAAGGAATTTCTAGGGGGAATTCAATTTTAAGTATGAGGTTTCTTATTATTGATTGTCTTAATTGCTTTTCTGTTGTTATTTGTTAGCTAGTACTTTATTTTACTGTGTTAGTTTAGTTTTGTTAATTCAAGGTAGTTATTTAAACAAACTCTATTAATTGCTAGTCAAATAATAGAGAGAGGTGGAGTAATGTAGAAAACCTTTGTTCTTTGGGGAAAACGATCTTGGTACTTGCCACTGCTATACTTTGATAATAGGTGCAATTGCCTGTGAGTTCACATATGTTTTAGTACAAAGAGATTTGACACATCCACATTATTTACTAGTATGGTGAAAAAGGTTTTTTGTGAATTACGAACACACCAACAGCCTTTAATACAGCCGTGTATCAAATTGTGTTTGCTTATTTTTTCAGGGTTTTTGGATTATTTCATGAGAAGAGATAGTAGTGCGGCCGATGAAGAAAAATACAGAAAAAGAAAAGAGTTTTCATGGAAGAAGGCTACAAGAGATAGTTTTTATGATCAACACTGTTTAATATGTGCGGGATCCAATATTTCTTGGAGAAGAAGACATTCGGAGATGGATAATTCTTTTTTAAGTTTTCTTTTGATTATGTTGTGTTTATTGTATGACATTATGAGCTAAACTTTTTCAATTCATGCTCATAGTAGATGAACTCTAGGATAATTTTATGATTGTGATTATTTTTGGTTTAATATGATTATGCTTTTCTAGTAATCTATCTATTGTTATTTGATGCGTTGATTAATCATTGCCGGCCTATTAATTCAATGTGGGATGATGAACAAGTACCAAGTAGTATTCGATATGTTTGTTGTGGATCACCATTTGATAGAAAGAATAGTAATGTAGCCGGGATTAATAAATGCGGTATAATATCTCTAAACTAGGGTGAAACCTAGTAATGGGTCGTACAACTTGTAATGGACTTTTAGGAAGCACCTTATCGGTGACTTAAAAATAGTAATTAGCGCAACGGAAATAGTGATCAGTGCAACGGAAATAATAGGGAGCTAATCTAAGTTAGGTAGTACTACACGGTCCAAGTTAATCATAATCCTGTTAAACCGAAGTAAAAGCTACACAAGGGATTTCTAGGGGGATTTGATTCTAAGTATAAGGATTTTTATTGTTGGTTGTCTTAATTGTTTTCTACTACCGGCCAATAGTTAGTTATTAATAGTTTATTTTTTCTGTATTTGTTAGTTTAGTTAATTCATATAGTAGTTAGTTAAACAACTCTTTTTAATTGTTAGTTAGATAACAAATAAAGGTTAAGTACGGTAGGCAACCTTCATTGTTTAGGGAAACGATTTTGGTACTTGTCGCTGCTACACTTTGATGATATGTGTATTTGTTTGTGAGTTCACATATTTACGAGTATAGAGAAATTTGATCCATCTACATTATTTGCTAGTGTAATGGGAAAGATTTGTGTGAACTATGAACACACCACCAAGTCTCACTAGCTCCTTACTATTTCTTTGAAGCTTCAATCTCCTCCTTGCTTCAATGTGAAAGAAACAGTTTAGGAAAAACATCTGTAGAGTTCCCTTATTAGAATGCATGATTTTAGATTTAAAACACAAGTTTAAAAGTACAAATCTAGAATATCCCTATTCATGTACAACCAATATAACAATAAGAGTATTACGTAGGATTTTTTGCCCACAAGTGGAAAACAAAACCCTCCAAAATGTTAAGTCATCAATTCGAATGTGAAAAATGGTCCCCCACATACTCCAAGATAGAATGCAAACACACAGGGAGAAGAGGTCTGCTCAAACCTAAAGAAGGTGCTTTTCCTGGAAATTGTGATAACTCACCATAGGGTCTAGTGTGTTGACATCTATCTGCTATGTTCTACTCTTCGCTATTTCTTCTTTTGGTGCAATGTTAATGCACGACCGAGAAAGGTCCGCTTGCGTTGCCTACTTTTTGATAGCTTTATCACCTTTCACATTTTGAGCACAACTTCCTCTACGGGTGTCTAAATGAAGTTACTAAAAAATGCATGCAAAGCTAAAAGAAAGAGCTGCAACTTTCATTCTTCCACCAAAATTGAATCAACAAATAAAAGGCCAAAAATTAGTGTGCAAGTTACCCTCCTTCTTGCCTTCTTCAAGCTCAAGTTTTATCCTTTTAGCTTTGATTGCTTCAATTCCACTTCCACACTTCCAATACCTCCTAAACACATACAAAAAGAACAAAATGTGCTAGAAGCTAGTAGAAACACCAAGTTTAAAGCTCAAATTTTGAAATCAAAGTTTACACAACATATGTATAAAGTCAACATATTAGCATCTTACTAAGTTAATGGGGCTAAAATATACCACTTGCCAAGTTGGGGGAGCAAAGTGTCACCTTTTAGTTGAAAGAACAAAGTGCCCAGTACAACAACTAATGTTTGCACCCGCAGCAAAAATTAGTCATTATATTATTTTTTTCATGGTCAACTCTGTCACTTACTTTTCTGAATGGTTGAAAAATTGTTTTCATATTTTAGGTAGGAAAAAATTAGTGACTACAAGAGGACACTCTGTTAGCTCGTAGGATTTCTGTGAAAAGCATTTTGAAAAATAACAGAAATATAACATTGATGTTTATCCTTTAGCCCAATTAACCCATTAAATGATTTTTTTTCAAATATAATATCTTTATATTTTTTTCAGCCGCAGAATGCATGTGTTTGTTTCCTTGGAATCTTGGGCTTTATCGAGATAACGTTGAAGGCATAGGAATAGGGGCTGAAATATGTCAGACAATAGGTCACAGCTGCGGCATGGGGCCCCCATTCTTCTTCTTTCTTCAATTGACAATGTATAGAGGTAGGGCTGGTCCAATGGTAGCAGGAAAGCATTATATGTTTCAGCCGTTAGCTTTCATAAGCTTGAGGTGTGTTTTGCAATGCAGAAACACGAATCTCTTCTCTTCCTCCCCCATTCATGCAATCTGGCAACAATGAGATTACTGAAGACTCTATCGGCTTGGGCTTTATTAACGGTAATCGCGGTGGCTCACGGTCGTGTAGCTGGCCTTTGTTGATGGTGTAAAACAGTGAGATCAACAATGAAATAGGTTAGGAACGATGACTTAGTAGCCTAGAAAATTAATCAATAGGTTGATTTGTTAAAAGTGTAAATGTTAGTAGTTTACTTGTTTTTTTTTCTTAATTTTTAATGGCGTGCTATGGTCGACTTTCATTTATTCAAAAGTGTTAGTGGCGGATTCAACTGCAACAAAATTATAATGATCTATTTTCATTATAAAAAAAAAATAATGGCAAATTCACCCCTTTGCCAAATTTTGTGGGTGTAGCATCACCAAAATAGTAATTAAAGATCACCAATAGAACCACAAAAACTATAGTAAAGAATATTGGCGATCTTAACCTTTGTTGCGTGAAAAAGTTTATGTACAATCCTAAAGTAAAGATGACAGTTTTTAGGAAAAATTATAAAAATCTTGTACGTTTGGTTGAGTTTGCCGTCTTATTTCCAAATATATTATTGCCGCTCTAGTTTCTAACCAAACATTTACATTCCGCCATAAATCTTAGCCATTAAAAATCTGTTAACTAATTTTTAGAATGGCAAATAAGAAATACTATTATCCAAAAAAAGTCTGTAGCAAAATATGAAGGACTGACTGTGATGATTTGATAAAAAAATTTATTAGATTAAAAAAATTGTATTTTAGTGAACATTATTTTTTGTTTGTCATTTTGGAAACTGGTTAGCGGGCTTTTAACGTCCAAGGTAAACGATGGAGGTGTTATTATTGGTTTTAGAAACCCGGGGTATACTAATATATTTCTGAAAATTGTAAACAAATTCCAAACCTTGATTATTAATTATTTTTTCTAGTTTTTAAGACATAATAATTTTTAATTTATTATTTCCTATATAATTTCATTTCCTTTTCTTGCTTTTTGTTTTTTGATCTTATAATTAGTACAATATCTTGTCGCTCATCACTCAGATATACCTTTTTATGAGAATTATTTAAATCTTCATAAAATTTTCACCTTGCATAGTAAAAAAAAATTATAATATTCCAACATGTTCATAAGGCACTTTTAATTTTCCTCACTTTTTTTTGTATATGAAGTTCATACATGTATGTCATTTAATTTACAAATATTTTAAATTTTAGCGCAAAATTAAGTTTTGATGCATTTACATCTTTTTTATACTATGAACGATAGTACTGAAATATAAACATTTATAGATTACGAGGTATGGTGTGTATTAGACTGTCCTGGCTATTTTTGCTAAGTAAGTAAAATTTGACTTAGGTTTCCTAGTGCCTTATAGGTTCTAGCCCTTACCCCCGTGTGCCTTATCCTTGTGTTCAACATATCAGAATAGTGCCTACTGGGCCAATATAGCACCATACTATTATCTAGGCAGTCTTAACATTCGTCAGATCAGTTTAGTAACAAGTTTTTGCCTATTCTCATTTTCCTACAAAGTCATGCGAATAATCTTCCATTATACATTAATGCTCATACATGTTAAGTTTTCTGGGGCCCTATCGTGACTAAGGGTTGGTTAGGCTTGTGATGATGGTAGCAGGTTACTAGAGGCATCAAGAACTAAGGTTTTAAGTACCCTTATATAGGCTCTATTATGACTAAGGACTGTCCAGATACCAGTATGGCGTAGTATTGACCAAGAAGGCACTATACTGATTTGGTGAACATAAGGACAAGGGACATGGGGCAGCAGCCATCCAATTACCCTGTAAGTGAAAGACTTGGTTTACAATGTGAAATGATAGAAACCCCAGGAGCACTAACTTGTACATCAAGTGGAACAACAAGGGTTTCACACCAAGGAGTCTTAAATGCCCAAATTCAAGCTTGATAGGGGAACTTTAGAGTTTAGCAGCACATGTGCTCATGAAGCTCAAGCAGCCTAAGGACCCAACATGTGGAATTCCACAATTCACGGTGCTAAAGAGACCTTTGCTTAAGCCGCATTGGGAGCTTTATCATATGCATGCTACATCCATGAGAACCATAGGGCACTCCTAAGTGAAGTCCATGCCCGAAGGCTCCAAGGGGCTTTGTTTGTGCCATAAGGGTGCATACTCGAGCCAAGGGGCAACCCTGGGCACTTGAGCCCCCCAAGGTTGAATTTGAGGCTACAAGTTATGAAGGTGTACATTATGGGCCCAATATGCTTAGCAATGTGTTCAAGGTGCCATTCCATGTCACAAGTGGGGTCTAATACAGAATAAGGGTTCCATCATCCAAAATCGAGCATTATGCCATCAAAGCTAGCAAATCCAAGCTGAGGAGTTTCAAAGAATGTGTTTTTGCTTCATTTAAGCTTATTTATCACATGCTACATGTGTGCATGTCAAAATACGCAAGGAGCACATTCCAGCAGCAAGGGAAAAGCTTTGGACTCGTTGTGGGATTATTTCATGTGTTCTTGACCATTCAAGCCTAGTTTGACTAAGAATTGTTTCTTTATGCCAGAACACATTATTATTACCTATTTCTAATAAAAATTTTGCTTGTAATAGTATTCCCAGTGATTCTATCACTCCTAGTTAGACTAATTCCTAGATAGTTAATATTTTTTAATAATTAGGACTTCTATGTTAATGAGACATAGAGTTATCTTGTGCATGCCCTTACTCGCTGTAAAAGGACAAACCTTGCTTATTACGTACACAACAGATTTTAATCAATGATATTATTGTAAGACTTTTTTGAATTCTGGGTTTTGGGAACTAAATTATCCAAGTAAGACTATGGTGAATTCGCTAGCATAGTTCAATCTTATATATTCCATTTCAAGTCACATTGTTGATTTGGGGCTAAAGATTTTGTCATCTAAAATAGCTTTCTAGGGTGATCTAAATTATTTGTGGGTTTCTAGGTCTTGTACCGATGAGTTCACATTAAGAAATCCTTCACTTAAACCACCATTGTGCATGTAAAATGAGTAAAAACTGTTAAGAGGTTTATAGGTTATAAATGGCACCTAAATGTTACTTGGGGTAATTTGTTAATTTTACCCTAGGTATAGGGTAAAATTGTAATTTCAATAATTTCAATATCAAAATAGTAAAATTGATCTAAAAACTCAAGATTATAAATTTTAGAGTTCATTTGAACCATAGAACTAAGTGGAAAGACATAATTACACTAAGTGTGAGAATTGAAGGCTTTATGTGCATTGCGTACATTAAAAGAACAATAACTAGTTTGGAGCTATGAAGAGACAAATGAAAATTTTTGAAGCATTCAAGCTTGAGGGATCTAATTGTGAGCTAATCAAAGGTTAGGGTTAAGGGAGTAGAAGAAACTAAAGTTGAAGTAGTTAAAGGATGGTTAAAATATTGGGAGAGAGGATGAAAAAGTTATTATTCACCCATCATCTTCCTCTCAAACTTGACCTTCTCTCCCAACCTCAATTGAAGCTATAATCAAGCTTCTAAATAATGTAATTTGTGGTGCAATTAGAAGCTCCTAAGTATGAACAAGTAAGCCCAAGCTAGGCAATGAAGAATTATGGTGTAATTAGAGGTCTCCAAGGAGTTATAGTTTGAGAACTCTAGGTAAGGTCCTTCCAAAAAATCAAGCATGGTTCTAAGTTGTTTATAAGCTTGAAAATGCTCTTGATTTAGTTTCTATGGTGACCATTTATGGACACATGATTGGCACCATAAGAACTCATGAAGTGCCTGAGATGCATTGGTGTTTAGTTTGCTTGATCTTACTTAATATTTTGTTTAAGGTAAGGGTTTTGCATGTATTTCATGTTATGTTAATACATTTATCTTAGCCATGGCATTGGGATTAAAGTTTGCAAGCCTAGAGTTGTTTGGACTTAGGGGCAAACATCTTATCTCCAGGATGAGATATTGTTGCATTGAAGGATGGTGCAATTGCACCATTTCTAGAGATCTTTGACATGTGGGAAGTGACTGCACTAAGGCTTTTTAGGATCACATCAAGCTAGGATGCTACAACATCGAGCCACAATGTGATTGTATCAAGCTAAGAAAGTGTAAGACGTGCGCAATGAAACCTTGGGGATCCGTAAGGATACTTAGGTGCCCCAAATAAGGCTTTTACATACTCATAAGATAGGTTTAATGCATTCATGGTGATTAACCAAGTAGTAATGGTCAAGAAATGGACTAGTTCTGGTGAGCTAGAATTTTGACCTAATTAAGTAAGTGTGCTTACTGGCGCACTAAGAGACATTAGTATTGTTAGTGTTGTGCCTAAAAGCTAATCATTAGATGATTGTATTTTACACATTGAGTTATGATATTTTATTAAGGCATTATTCTAATAATTTTATTTATTGTTTTGTTTCTCCTTAATATAAGTAAATATAATTATAACCCCAAAACAACTATATTCATAAATGTCTCTAGTCAAGTATTATTATGAAGGGGGCTGCAATAATACATAAAAGCTAGCATATGTGGAGATTATTATGAGATATATAGTCAACATAAGGGTACAAGTTATAGAACTTACTAGACTGACTCACCATGAGAATGCTACATGAATCGTTGTATGAGTGTCATAACTAGTTCTCATAGTGATCATGGTATATGTTGTCCTTTAACTCGAGGTCATCAAGGTTCCCTATATGTGAGTTACATACTTTGATACTACTCTCTATTGCTCATAATTGAGTTGATGTTTAGGGTAGTCATTGGGCATGCCACATATCATGTGGAGAGATTTAAATGATTAGGATGAGATTTGTCCCTCTTATACAATAGGAGTGATATCATTAGGCTCCTTGATTTTGAGACTAAGAAAATGCATGGCCATGCTTGGATAAGTTGATATGAAGATGTGGATGTCATCTATCTTAATCAGTCTATTTGGGAATAAAAAAATCCATAGATTAGGCTATACGAGAATAGCATATTCTATGTCTTCTGTTTAGCCTAGAAATCTTGGACAAATAGACAAAGACATATATGGACTTTCTTGTCACTTGGCTAGTAATAATGTATTTCTAGACATTGCTTATTTTTTATGATCATAAATGTAATTTATGATCATTACCAATGTAATAGGAGCCTATAAGGTTGCACAGTACATGGGCCAAATTATTTAGGTATGGTTTCATGGAAATTTTGAATTATTATTGGCCCAAAATTTGAACCCATAATTAAGCTTAAAATTATGACCAATTTGATTAGAGGATAAAACCTACTTGAATTGTGATTCATGCATCATTATATATAGGGAGATATATTGTGCATTTAGCATAGTTCTTCTAAATGAAAAACCAATAGAAGGTTTTATCAATTGCCAGCCCCACTCTTTAGTTGTTTTTCCTTGTAACACACAAGCTAGTACTATGAGCACAAAAAGAATGTTTCTGTCTATCCTGGAGGCAATGTAGTGATCCAATTAATTCATCTAAATATCTTAGAGACCTTGAACACGTCAATTGTTCAAGATTTGTGTTTTGACTCAATAGTTGGCTTAAAGATCTCAACTTACTTGGCATAAAATTTTAAACACCTGATTTATCCCATTTTAATATGGATCATGGAGTGGTTTTACTAAATTCTACTGCATTATTTGGCTCTCAAAACCTACAAGTATGGTGTTATATGGCAAAACTTGCTATTGTTAAGTATGCTTAATTAGGGAGTATGGCACTGACCCTAGGGTGGTAATGGACCATAGGAACTGTAGGAAGTTAGTAGCACCTAAGGGCTAAAGGGCAACACTATAGAACTAATATCGCACATGGATGCATATTTGCTGCATGTGTGTCCTAGGGTTTAAGTAGACCATGTAAAGGTCTTAATGAGGCATGACATAGCCTGGAAAGTTGTGTAGGTCCTAGGTAAGTCAGTACTGTCCTAGGAAATTGAGAAGTTCAACAAGGCTCTGAGTGTTTAAGTGACTTAATGTGCAAGCTAGTTTACTAAGGCACATTGAAGGACTTTAAGGTGAAAGGGAGGTATGCTACCTTAGTGCACTTGATTCCTAATATATGCTAGGAGACGTATTCAAATACTTAAAGCAAGCTTAATTCTTAGTATTACCCAACTGATAGTGTTTAGTATGTGTTGTTCTAAAAGATGGTCATGGTACACAAATGAGAAGGTTGGGATTTAGTAACACTTTGTTGCCTAGTTAGGTCTCAAAACTGAAAAATTATAGTTGGAAACTGGTATGCCTAAACTAGAGTGGCCTTGTATTGGTCAATGCTTCATCAGAGGAAGGGCAACGAATTTAGTAACAGCTACTAACCTAGCTAGGTCTCAGCATTTAAGCACTAGCATAGGCACCTTAATAAACCCAACTTGGTATGTCAAGTGTGTAGGTAACACTACCTAATATACAGTTGAAGCTAATCACTTGGATTTTCTCTTGCACATAAAAAATGGAGGGAGTTAAATAACTAGGTGATGACCTAGTGCAGAAGGCAAACCAAGGCGTACTATGGTTAGTTAGGGGCAATGACTCGCTAAAAACAAGACATCCTTCCATAAAGGACTAGGATGAGGAAAGGTCTCAAGGGAATTGAACTATGGTTATATGTTTAAACCTTTGGACTATATGAGCTCAAAGTATATAGATTGTTTACAAATGTGATATATTTTAATGTCCTTTAACATTTTTCTTTGTAGGTACACAAAAGACCCATTTTAATAATTCTATTAATTCTCACCCTTTAATTTATCATGTGTAGGTATGTGTAATTTTTCCAACAACCTTGGGAAGGTTATTGAGCAAGTTTTAGCATGTACATAATACTTACTAGTTTATTTACCCTAGTTTTACTAATGGTTTTGTACATGTGCTAACTAAATTTGATTGATTTTGAGCAGTGGTTGACCTAGAAGCACAATGGGAGGATTTGGGCTAAGGACAATTGGTGCATTAAGCTCGTGTGGACAAGCTAGTGTATAATCTTAGTAGTTCATACCTTGAATACTTAATTGTCCTTGTTACTTCCATAAATGCATGAAAAATTGGATGTTTTAGGTTATGATTCAATTTACATAGCTCAAACATGTTTTGCTTTTGGCTAATTTATAAATGGTTTTAAGTGCAGGTTCATTAGTGTCTTAAATGCTTTATTTTATGTTTAAAATCCATGTTGAGACTACTTGTGCATTATATATTGCTAATGTTAGAATCTTAGGTCACGCGCATGACTTTTGTCACAAGTGAAAGACCTAAAATTATGAACCAAAATTCATGAATTGAATAAATTCCTTGTGATCATAATATAGCTAGCTCCTTCGAGGTGATAATTTCCTTTGCAGTCATATAAGAGCTACGATTACCTAGAGGCATAGTTAACTGAGATCAAAGGTGATCCCCTATCTTAGGAATAACTAGTATGACCAAGAATTGTGTATTGTACTATATTTTTTTATAGGTATAGTGAACTACTGGGCAGATTGTGTCAGGCATGAACCAAAGATTGTTCTTGTAGGCCCTGTAGTTATGATGGGGCAAGAAATGATTAGTGCAAGGAAAAACCCAATCCTTTGTACTTGTAGTTTTGGTATCAGAATTTGTTGGCTAGTTTTGGCTTGGCCTATAAGTTAGTGATTTTAAGGAAATTAGAAATGGCCAAAACTGAAGCGAGGTGCATTCATACTTAATGATGCACTAAGAACTAAAGGCAACACCTAGAACCCTAAGACCCATTTGCTAGTGCATGGAACTTGCTAGTGCATGGAACCACACAAGTGATGGCTTTTAGTGCCTTAGAAAAATGAAACAGTTGCAATGTTCCATAATTTGAGTTGTCTTCCTAAGATAGTTTTGGTAGACTTAAGAGGTAACAAGGGTTGGTTGATTCAAATTAGTGAGTCTTTTAAGGTAGCAGAGAAGTTTTGTTAAACATTGAACAGGTAAGTAGGTAAGTTTTCAATTTATTTTCCAACCATGTAATGCAGATGATACCAATGATTACGGAACTTATTGAAAAAGGTAGAATGGATGAATAGAATTTGTTCATTCATTAGCTATATGCCCTAAGTGAAGGGCCAATAGCAACATTGGAACCAAAAAATGTTGTTAAAGGTTTAGTATATGGGTAACGGGGAAGAGAACACTAACAATAAGAAGATTACCATATATCAAAGGATAAATTGGTGACTTATGGTTATCATAACTAGGTTAATTGGAATCAAAAGCACCAGGATAACTTGCAGATTAAGGAAGCTCATCTAGTAGGTCTAATTAAGCAAAAGAATGAGTAAAGGCTAAGCAAAAGTAAATAGAGAGTGGAACAGATTTTTTGTCTATTGTTAATGCCAGGATTACTTGTGGAAGTTGAGCTTTTGGGTTAAAAATTAACCAAGTGATACCAAAAGAAAGGACTTTTCCATAGCCACAAGTAATAGAAGTAGAATGTAGGAAATTTCATGTTATAACTAGTCAAGATAGAGCTTAAAAAATAGCCACAGTACCTGGTAATTTTGCACCTTACTAGGTGTCAGTTTCAATATAGGAATATTTTTGCCCAAATGATGGGTAGTGATTTTAGTTTTTGTGCTATGCTAACTAATATAAGAGAATATTCATTGGAGTAGAGAAAATCATGAGGACACCTATGGTTTCTAGATCATGGGTGTAAAAGTAGTTGAGGGAAAGTTTTGGTTGAGCCAGTTTGGAACCCAAGGTTTGTACAAGTCCTACCATGACTTTAATATTTCTGAAAAGAAGAAAATGGTGACTTGTAAGATTGGATAAGGGCTCACAACTTTAGGCAGAAAGAGTGTGTAGCGGACTAAGTAAAGTTTGAGTGGAAAAGCTACCTGAGATGGCTAACATCTTTCCAAGTGTATAACCCATCAAGTGTTAGAGCTAGTTCCCCAACCAAGAAAGAAAAAAGTTAGCATAATGTGTTGATGGTGTTGTTATTGAGTATTAAAATAAAGATAATCCTTCTATAGATGTACTCATGTCAAGTAATTAATGGTTACTAGAGGTTGTATAAAGGCTTAAAGAAGCCTAGGGAAAAGATTGTGAAACCAAGTGTAACCAACTGAGAGGCCAATGGCATGGTGGAGCTAGTATAAAGGCAAAGGCATATAGGTTGGTATGATAAGCCAAAGATGCCTAAGGTAATGTGACAACTCTCCTAGTCAATAGGGGTGCTTATTCAATTTTTTCAATTTTAACCAAAACTAAATAACTAAATTTATTTGATTTTTGGTTTTATATACTAATAACTGAATAGACCAAATTATAGGAGAAAACTAAAATAACTGAAAACTGAAATAACAAAAAAAAATCAGTTATTTGATTTTCATTCAAAATATTTGAATTAGACACATACAAATTCCAAACTTCAAACATTCATCACTTATTTCAACCTAAACACACATTCTAATCACATGAAAAGTATCTATAATTCATTCCAAATCCAAACATCACATACATACATATAACAAACATCCATCACACACATAATCATTTCCAAATCTCAAACATAAATACTAGTAAAATTAAAATTTGGTTATTTCAGTTAAACAAATTTTAGTTGGGGCAAACTGAAAATTGAACCGAATTTCTATATCAATTTTTGGTTAAAATAGAAAACCAAAACTATTTTTAAAATCGATAACCAAAAGCCAAATTTTTTTTTATTCGGTTATTTTATATATAACCGAAATTTTACTCACCCATACTAGTCAAAAACTTATTTTGACCAGGTAAGTATGTTTAATTAAAGTGTTTTTATTTAAATGCTTTAAATTATAGTCCTATTAAGCTAGAAAAACAAGCTAAGTGAGGTTGTATTGAGCTCCTAAGTGTAAATGGCACCAAAGGGCAAAAGGGTAAAATAATATTTTTGACCCAAGTAAGTGGCATGGCTATAGTTTCATTGGAATTAAGGTCATGCAAGTATTTTTTATAAAATAAGTTAAGACCATAAGTTACTTTAACCATTGGAACAAAAAATGAAAGTTAGGAGACTAAAATGCACTAACTAAGGAATTAGGGCTATGGTGCCCTTGTGGCATAAAAATAAAAAGGCTAAGGGCAAGGAAACAAAATTCTCCTTTGGGAGCTAAAGTCAGCCAGTTGGTGATGGAAAGAAAATAATGAAAAAAGGCTTGTTTTGGTAAGTGGGGGAAGGTAAGTTAAAGATATAGTAGAAGTAAGTGATGATATTTTGGAACAAAGCAAAATAACTATTCATCATCACTTTCCCAAGAAATTTTCGTGCCTTCCTTTCCTCCATAGCTCATCTTCACCATTTCTTCAAAATCTTACCAAATTCATGCAAAATTGAAGGTCCTAAAGCAAATACATCAAGACTGTAGCTTATTTTTGGTGGTTTGGGTTCATTTGCCTTATATCTTACAAATTTTGGCTTCAAATCTTTAGGTTAGTTTATCCATGGGTTTAACTTGGTTCTAAGCTTGAAATATCATTAGCGATGGCCTTAATTTAGTGCTTGTGGTGCCCATTTTGCTTGGATTTAGGCTTGGAACCCAAGGAAAATAAATTGTGCTCAAGTGAGCTTTGTATGGCTTGTTTGCTTTAATGTTGCTTTGGTTTGAATTTGAGATAAGGGGTTAAGTTAATCTAATTTAAATTGATGGATTTTGTGTTTATTTCATGAATGGGAAGTGAAATTGTATGTGCCAAAGAGATGGAATTGCTTGGAGATTAAGTCGAATGGAGGAAAGGACATAGTAGACACGAAATGGCCGCACCTTCATGGGTGATGCAATCGCACCCCTTGGTTGGTGTGACCACATCTCATATTGGGGTGAGACCACTCCATCTTTAATTTGCCCAAAATGCATGCTTCATGGCCTTTATGCATCATTAAAGGCTTCCTTCCACTTCCAACATTATGGCAAGCATTAAATATATTCCAAAGTCACTTCTAAGATAATTATAAGCATCAATTAAGTTGGGTAACTAAGTGCGCGGTTTAATAGGGCTAAGTTTGGTGGATAAATAAGGGTATTTTAAGGAAGATTTAAGGTGTCAAGTGGGGGCTAAGTAAGGTTTGATTTCTCTAATGACCTAAGTGTTGGGTCATGGACCCCGGACTACTAAAGTAGAACTTAAAGAAGTCCCAAACAATCTAAGAAGCTTGATAAGTAGGTCCACTAAGGGAGCTCGAGTCAAGTTAGAAGAACTTGGAGAAGTCAAGCCCCTAAGCTTATTACCCCACACAATAAGCAAAGGAAAGATAAGTAAGAACTTAAGGGAGGCAAGGTACTCAGGATAAATATTCACTGTTTGAGCTTATGGTAAGTTTAAGACACCTTAGGGTGTAGGAAGTCCTGAGTGTTGTATGTTACATATCATTCACTCATGCATTGCATTTATTTATATTTTCTTATTTGTGGTTGTTTGTTTACCATATGTACATGTTTGCTTGAGTTTCCTTATAGGTACCAAGGGACCCCTTATTGAGTACGATAACGTACTCACTCCCTTAAGCTTATTTGTGTAAGTACTAACCCCAGGACAACAACTAGGTGGATAATTGTGGGTGAAGTTTCACTATTTTGAAGGTATTTATTTTACACGGAACCTTGTGTTTCTAATTTAATCATAAACTAAGTTTTGTACTAACTAAGTGTTTGTGCCTTTACAGTCTAAAAGCTAACAGTTGCACAAAGACAAGTGCAGGCCTTGCACTTAGAGCTTGATAGTTCAAAGGTGGGAGCTCAAGTAGATAATCTTAGTAGTATTTTGGCATGTACATAGAGTACCTTGTGTACTAAGACATTACTTCTATTAGGATACATTGTGGTGTAAGACCATTAAGTTATTTTTGGGTGCATGTTAGAGCTTATATGTGTGCACAAACTATTACTTAAAGTTTAAGTAACTAGTGTTTTATTGTCTTGACACATTTTAAATATGTTTAAATGAAATGCTTAAGTAATATTTTCTTTACTTATTTTATGTATTAAAGTTGTATTGCCAAGACAAATGCATGCATATCTTCTTATAGGTTAAGTTATGCAACTAGTGGCTCACAATTTGTTTTAATTTACCTAGGAGTAATAGTTAGAAAATAGTAACTATGTGGGATCATAGTCCCTAATAGCGTACAAGTAAAGTAAATTAAGGCACTAAGAACTCGCTCCGTGACAATTTGGTAATAGTGTAATTCAGTGGTCTTGGTAAAGGCAATAAGTGAACTAAGATCTAAGTGTTCTTTGTGCTAAGTATAGCTAGTGTTGCTTCTATGTTGCTCTGGGTGTGATCTTCTGGCTTTGATTGTAGGTATCATGGTGAATACTCGGCTAGTTGCTATTACTGAGGCTTAAGTTCTCAGTGAAGGAACTAATGACCCAAAGGTGGCGAATATGAGACAAGTGGTTGCTTTGTTGTGTAGGCTCAATGAATCTATGGACCGAATGCTTTATGGCATGGCTATCCTACTTGAGGAGTAGGCTTAACCTCTAAATGGAAGGAAGACCTTAGACGAACCTAGTGGGGTAAGGCCAAACAGTGCACCAAGGTCAAGGGAGAAATTCCCCCCCTAAAGGGCAAGTGCAAGGTTAGGAGCAAGTGCATGAATGTGTTCAAGTGAACATTGAAGAGCATAGTGAGGAGAAGGTTGAGGAAACTATCCATCCCCATAAAAGAAGAAGAAGATCTATTATTTTAGATCACATGGGGCTTGTCTCGATATATCAAGACCTTTACACTCCTAAGTTTAATGGCATGGGTGATCTCGATCCGACTGAAGGTTGGTTGTACCAAATTAATGATATTTTTTAGAACATGAAGTTGGATGACAAGGCTAAGATGGATTTAGTATCTTTATTCTTGGAAGGCAAAGTATCCTTGTGGTGGAAAGATGTCATGGAGAGGCTTAAGTCCTATAATGAGGGTAGACCTGGGAAGAGGCCTAAGGAGCTTTATTGGGCAAAATTTGAGAAGGAATTTTGTAATGAATTCAATAATGAGGTGGCCAAAGATAAAAAGAGGATAGAATTTGATGAGTTGGTTCAAGAAAATATGACAATCCATGAGTATAAGAGAAAATCTAGTTCTCTTTTTTTGTATGCTCCTTATATGGGCAGGAAAGATTAACTTAAGGCAAAGAAATTTATTCATGGAATTAAAGTGGAGTTAAGGAGTTAAGGAATTTATACAGTCATGAGGATGTTCAAAATACCTTTGCTTTATAAAGAGAGTTGATGAAAGCAAAACCCAAGGAAAAGGCTGTTAAGCTAAGGGTTGCGATGCACTCAAGGTTTGTTAGGCAAGAGGCCTAACCTAGGTGGAGACTAAGGTCCATCCAAGAAGGCATAAAGAATGGGAAGGGTCATTGCCAAAAGTGTTTGAGATTTTATGGTAATAAACCTTGCACCCTTAGGACTGACTTGTGTAATTATTGCCGCTAGCCTAGACATTAGGCTAGGGAATGCCCAAGGATTAGACAAGAGCAAGGCCAAGGAAGGATTGGAGCCTTAGGAGCCAGAAATGCACCAACTGGAGTCCTTATGCAACCCTGTGGTTTTGCTTTGATAGGCTAAACACCTAGGGAACCAACAACTATGCAAGGTAACTTTGATGTTCAGGATAGTATTATTAAGATTTTGTTTGATACTAGTGCTACTATTTTTGTCATTTCCTTAAGCATGGTTGTTAGGCTAGGACTATATAGAACTTTGATGGATGAGATGAGGTCTATTAAAATTTATGGGAGAAACATTATCTTCATTAATAAATTGGTTAAAAGGGTATTCTTTAGAGTTAGAGGGTTGTAGATTTTTGTGTGACCATTGGGTTGTAGCCTTAATCCTATATGATGTTGTCCTTGAGATGGATTGGTTAAGTAGGCATAAGGCCTTGATCGACTATGCAAGTTATAAGGCCACCTTAAAGGATGCCTCAGGGATAAGTGTAAGTTGTACAGGCAGTTTGGTAAGTAGTGCCAGGAGCTTGCACAAGTTGATGGAGTCCATTCTCATTGTGAGTGAAGAAGATTTTTACTCACTAAATAAAGTGGCAGATGAGGAGCAGATTAAGGAAATCCTAATAGCCAATCTTTTCCCAGAAGTATTTCTTGTAGACCTTCCAAGGTTGCCTTCATAAAGAGATATTGAATTCTCTATACACTTATAGCTTGGGGTAGAACCAATTTCCCTACCCCCTGTATCAGATGTCAGTACCTAAAATGGACAAGTTGAAAAAGCAGTTGGAAGAGCTACTTGAAAAAGGCTTTATAAGGCCAAGTGTTTCCCTATGGGTTGCCTCGGTGTTGTTTATGAAGAAAAATGATGGGACACTTAGATTGTGCATAGATTACAGGAAGTTAAATGCAGTAACCATTAATAACAAATACCCATGACCTAGGATTGATGAATTATTTGATAGGTTAAGAGGGGAAATGGGCTTTTCAAAAATAGGCCTAAAGTATGGATACTTCCAGCTAAGGATAAAGGAAGAAGATCCTAAAGTCTATATTCAAGATTAGGTATGGGCATTTTTGAGTGCATGGTTATGCCTTTTAGAGTGATGAATGCTCCAGCGGCTTTCATGGATGCATGAATTGAATTTTTAGACCCTACCTAAATCAGTTTGTTGAGGTGTTCATTGATAACATTTTAGTGTACTCCAAGACTCCGCAAGAACATTAGGAACATTTAAAGGTAGTGTTACAAATGCTTAAAGACAACCAATATTATGCAAAACTATCTAAGTGCAAATTCTGGGCATGTGAAATTCCATTCCTTAGACTTGTCATAAATGCTCAAGAATTAAGTGTCAAACCAAAAAAGGTAAAAGCAGTGGTGGAGTGGAAAAGTCCAACCACTATAAGTGAAATTTAAAGTTTCTTAGGGTTAGTAGCCTATTACCAAAGGTTCATTGAAAAATTCTTTATAATAGCTTCACCGTTGACTACCTTAACAAAGAAGACACAAAAGTTCATCTAGACTTCTAAGTATAAGGAAAGCTTCCAACAGCTTAAGAAAAAGTTAATTTTTGCTCTCATCTTAATCCTACCAGATTTGTGTAAGGAATTTGTGGTTTATACAATGCATCTAGGTCAATATTAGGATGTGTGTTGATGCAATATAACCAGGTTATTGCATGCAAGTTTAGGCAGTTAAGGCCTAATGAAATGAACTACCTAGTGCATGATCTTCAGTTAGCAGCAGTTATGTTTGCCTTAAAGCTTTGGAGACACTACATTATGTGAAGGTCCTTTAAGATCTTTACAGACTATAAAATTTTGAAGTATTTGTTTACCCAAAAGGACTTAAACATGAGAAAAAAGTGGATTGAGTATATCAAGGATTATGATTACTCAATGGACTATTGTTTGGGTAAGGGCAATGTAGTTACTAATGCCTTGAGCCGTAAGTACTTTAGGGTGTCCCTTTCCAATGATCAAGTAGCTAGTACCTTTGAAGGTTCCAACGTGGAATAGTTTTTGGTCCTATTTGAAATATGGCCGAACTGGGAAAAGGCTCAAGTCATGATCTTAGAAATTCAGTCAGCTTGGTTGGCTAAGTTTAAGGAAACCAAGGACAAAGACTTGAACTTGAAGAAAATTTCTGGGGAGGAAAAGCATGGTTCTGTGCTGAAGGAATTTCAGTAAAAGGATGGGTTACTTTATTATCATGACCGACTCTATGTGCCCAAGTAATTTTAGGCAACAAGTGTTGCAAGAGGCATATACTAGCAAGCTTAACGTTCACCCTAGTGTGAATAAGATGTACTATGACCTTAGGACTCATTTTTTGTTGCCAAAGTTTGAGAGGGACATATATGAATATGTGTCTAAGTGCCTCATTTGTTAAATGGTGAAAGCAGAGCACCAAAAACCATGAGGAATGTTACACAATTTACCTTTCCCAGAAAGAAAGAGGGGATCCATCACCATGGTCTTTTGTGTAGGTTACACAATTTGGGTGGTTATGGATAGATTGAAAAAGTATACACGCTTTATCCCAATTCAAATTGCTTATACGATAGAGAAGTTGGCCCAATTGTATATTCAGGAAGTAGTAAGACTCCATGGAATTCCTAATTAGATTATATATACTAGAGATCCCCATTTTTTCTCAAGGTTCTAGAATGCATTCCAAAAGGCTATGGGTTCCATTGCTTACCACCATCAGATCGACGGCAAACTGAGCAGGTGATCCAAACCTTGAAGGACATGCTAAGAAGTTGTATGATGGATTTTAGAGTGGATTGAGATTGACACTTGCCTTTGATCAAGTTTGCTTATAATAATAGCTATTAAGATGCTATTAAAATGGCGCCTTATGAAGCTTTATATAGGCATAAATGTGTAATGCCTCATTGTTCGGTGGATAAGGTAGATGAAGGTGTTGTTGGCCTAGAAATTATTGTCAAGACCACTATAAAGATTAAGTTGATCAAAGTAAGGATCAAGTCTGCCTCGGACCGGCAGGCCAAGTATGCTAATATGCCAATGAAAGATTTGGAATTTGATGTAGGAGACAAATATTCCTTAAGGTTTCTCCAATGAAGGGAATGTCGAGGTTTGGCTAAAGGGGTAAGTTAGCTCTAAGGTACATTAGTCTTTTTGAAATCCTTGAAAAGGTAGGGAAACTAGTTTACCGATTGGCTTTACCCTCCAAGTTTGGCCCATGTTCAAAATGCCTTCCCTATAAGTTCTTTGAGGAAGTTTGTTGTGAACCATGGGCAAGTGTTAACCCCATCTTTTATACTGATAAAGGAGGACCTAAGTTATGAAGAGTACCCTCATTAAGTTTCTTGATTGCCAAATCAGGAAACTAAGAATAAAGTTGATCTCAATGGTCAAGGTACTATGGTCTAACCATGGTGAAAAATAGGCCATTTAGGAGACTGAGCATGATATGCAAAGGCAATATCCAAGTGAAGTTACATGGTTAAGTCAGAATTTGGGGGATCAAACTTTTGAATGAGGGGAGGATATGACAACTCTCCTAGTCAACTACTTGTCAACTACTTGTTTTGACAAGGTAAGTATGTTTAATTGAAGTGTTTTAATTTAAATGCCTAAAATTAGTTTCCTAATAAGCAAGAAAAGCAAGCTAAGTAAGGTTGTATTGAGTTTCGAGGTGTAAAATGGCACTAAAGGGCAAAAGAGGCAAATCATAATTTTGAACCAAGTGAGTGGCATAGCTATGATTTCATTATAATTAAGGTCATGTAAGTATTTTTTAAAAAATAATTTAAGACCATAAGTTACTCTAACCATTGGAACAAAAAATGAAAGGTAAGGGACTAAAATCCATTAACTAAGGAATTATGGCTATTGTGCCACTTGTGGCATAAAAATAAAAATGCTAGGGGCAAGAAAACAAATTTTCTCATTTGGGACCTATAGTCAATAGGCTAATGAGGGAAAGAATAAAAATGAAAAACAAGACTTTTTTTGGTAAGTAGAGGAAGGTAAGTCAAAGATATAGCGGAAGTAGGTGATGACCTTTTCAAACAAAACAAAATAACTATTCATCATATTATTCCCAAGCCATTTTTGTGCCTCCCTTTTCTCCATAACTCATCTTTACCATTTCTTCAAAATTGAAGGTCCTAAAGCATATACATCAAAGTTCTAGCTTATTTTTGGCCGTTAGGGTGCACTTACCTTATCGCTTACAAGTTTTGGCTTTAAACCCTAAGGTAAGTTTGTACATAGGTTTAACTTGGTTCTAAGCTTAAAATATGATTAGTGATGGTATTAATTTAGTGCTTGTGGTGCCCATTTTCTAGGATTTAGACTTGAAACTCAAGGGAAACAAATTGTACTCAAATGAGCTTTGTATGGCTTGTTTGCTTTAATATTGATTTGGTTTGAATTTGAGGTAAGGGGTTAAGTTAATATAAGTTAAATTGATGCATTTCATGTTTATTTCATGAATAAGAAGTGAAATTGGAAGTGTCAAAGAGAAGGAATTGCTTGGAGATTAAGTAGAATAGAGGAAAGGGCATGGTAGGCATGAAATGGCTGCACCTATAGGGTGATACGATTGCACACCCTGGCTAGTGTGACCACATCAATTCTAGCAAAGGGGCCAATGTTAAGATGCTATCACACCTCATATTGGGGTGCGACCATGCCCTAATTTGCCCAAAATGAATCCTATATGGCTTTTATGCATTATTAAAGGCTTCCTTCCACTTCCAACATTATGGCATACATTAAATATATTCCAAAGTTACTTCTAAGATAATTATAAGCATCAATTAGGTAGGTTAATTAAGTATGTGGTTTAAGAATGCTAAGTTTGATGGATAAGTAAAGGTACTTTAAGGAAGAATTAAGGTACCAAGTGGAGGATAAGAAGGGTTCGATTTCTTTAATGACCTAAATTTTGGGTTGTGGAACCCGGGCCACTAGATTAGAACACAAAGAAGTCCCAACCAAGCTAAGAAGCTTGATAAGTAGGTCCACTAAGGGAGCTCAAGTCAAGTTCGAAGAACTTGGTGAAGTCAGGCCACTAAGTTGATTATCGCACACAATAAGCAAGGGAAAGATAAGTAAGTGTCGGGAGTGGGTGATGACCTACTCTAGGACCCGTAAGATGGACTTAGTGAAGGTAAAGTATTTGGGATACATGGGCCAGTGCCTCAATTACCTCCACTGTTTGAGCTCATGGCAAGTCTAAAACATCTTAGGGTATAGGAAGTCCTAAGTGTTGTATGTTGCATGTCATTCACTCATGCATTGCATTTATTTTTATTTTCTTATTTATGGTTGTTTGTTGAATGCTTGGCTGTTTGTTTTCCATATGTACATGTTTGCTTGAGTTTCCTTGTAGGTACCAATAGACTTCATACTTAATATGATAACGTACCCACTTCCTTAAGCTTATTTGTGCATATACTAACCCCAGGCCCAACAACTAGGTGGATAGCTATAGGCTAAGTTTATTTATTTTGGAAGAACTTATTTTACTTCGAACCTTGTGTTCTAAGTTACTAATTAGCTAATTTTTGTACTAACTAAGTGTTTGTGTCTTTATAGTTTAGAGGCTAAGAGTTGTACAAAGGCATGTGAGGGCTTTGCAGTTGGAGCTTGATGGCTCAACGGTAGGAGCTCAAGTAAATGATCTTAGTAGTATTTTTCTATGTATATAGAGTACCTTGTGTACTAAGACATTGCCTCTATTAGGATGCATTATGGTGTAAGACCATTAAGTTACTTTTAGATGCATGCTATAGCTTATATGTGTGCACAAAACTATTACTTGAAGTTTAAGTAACTAGTGTTTTATTGTCTTGACACATTTTAAATATGTTTAGGTGAAATTATCGTGCAATGTTTTCTTTAATTATTTTTATTTAATGGAGTTGTACTCCCAAGACAAACCCATGCATATCTTCTTGCAGGGTAGACTAAGCAACTTATTGCATGTAATTTGTTTTAATTTACCTATGAGTAATAGTTAGCCAATAGTAACTATGTGGAATCATAGTCCCTAAAAGCCTATAAGTAAAGTAATTCGAGGCACTTGGAGCCCACTCCATGACAAGTAATGTAGGATTGAGAGGTGCATAGCTAAAGACCCTATAAGGTGCTTAATGCATGAGGTAAATGTTGGTAGCAAGGTAATGGATGTGCTAAGGAGACATTTGTTGTATAAAATGAACAAGGTGTAATATCTATTAACACCTACAAGTGTATTGGCTTATTTCTAGTAAAGTGTGTGTGAGTTGGTGATCATTCCTATAAGGATTAATGTGTGCTAAACCTAACAGACTATCCAGTTGGGATTAAGGAATTAATGGGTCAACATTATTTGAATGGGCTACTGAGGGTAAAAAATTAGGCTACATAAAATGGTTTGAGGATAGGTAAACCTTGGGGTTATGGCACTGGGTATAATTTTCAATAGATCAATTCATTGTCTCCCTTATTGATCTCAAATAGCCACTCTTACACCTACATCCACTTATTCTCTAGAATGTTGCTTCCTAGAGGTAGTCACTTCAATACTGGCCACCATTTATTTGGGATCCAATTTTCATAAACGGATCCACCCTTTTCACTAACTGGCCAAGCCATTCACATATGACATTTCAAGAGCTTCAACCAATTTCGCATGCCCTTTTTCCTTTTTTGTTGCCACCATAAATGGAGATAACAACATTGGTGACCCGACTATTTTCTTTCTTTCCTTCCATTTTGCCTCTAAATTGACACATTTTCTGCAGCTCCTTCTATTTCCTTTTTTCTTGGTTTTTTTCCCTAACTAAAAATGGCAGGGAAGCATCTTGAGTAAATGTGAATTGAATAATGAAAATTATACCTCATGGTGTGACCCCATAATTTTACCCATCCTCAGACCCTTTTATACACTCCACTTCCTCACCCTCAGTTCACAGGTCAAATAATGTTGGTCAATTAATTACTGTAATCACAATTGAACAGCCTTTAAGGTTCCTACATACTCCTAAGCAATGAATGATATATTTCTTAAATTAAAAACAAAGAAGGGGGGACAAGGAAGTAACAATAATATAATGGAAACAATCAAGCAAAAAAGAGAGAACAAGGCAATGACTAGGTACAACTGAGCTGACTAAAAGGGTTATGTTGCGTACTATCAACTATAAAAAATGGAAAACACAAGAGAACGCAATAGAATAAAGGCAAGCTCCTAGAGTTAGGAGTTGGTTTCATAGATGGTGAAGACAAAGCATCATCTAGATACTGTGCTAGGATGCTAGTTCCTAAAGAGTCAATCTAAGACTATTTTAAGCCTAAGGAATCTTCGTAACACAAGGCCAAAATCATTCTCATCTATTGCATCAAGTGTCAAGGCCTTGAGTGGCAACCTCTTCCACCAAGACGGTTCATTAAGTTTCCTTAACCTCTATCAATCCATTTTAACATATTCTTCATGATCAAGCTCATGGAAGGCTTTCTCAAGTGTTTCCACAAACACCTTGTGTGGTGCATGCTTGAGGTACAAAAACAATAAAATCATAAAGATTATGCATAGAAATGGGTACAAGACATACTATATAAAAGATTATAAGCAAATTTCAACTATCTATTTCACAAACTGCCCAAATCGTAAGGGGGTTTGGTGACTACTCACATATAAATGAAAATGGAAAAAACAAAACAGAAGATGGGAACTTTGACATCAAAACAATAAGAGAAATGAAAGAAAGTACTCTACTCAGAAAATCTCACCAAAATTTGTGTACAAATCATCCACTTCAAAACCTAAAAGTGTGAGCTTTGTGTCGCAAGAAGCTTTTCGAAGTACAAGAAAAGCAAAGAAAGTGCAAAAGGTTCTACTCTTTAACATGTCTCCTTCTACTTTGAAATCAAGTTTGATACATCTCAAAATCATCCAAATTACATCACTGTCCCTTTAGACCAATTACAAGTGACTTTGGTAAGATAAGTAGGCCTATGAGCAAGAAAAAGGGATTCCTGAGCGTCAAAGGATCTACAAAAAGCATTGGTTTCCACTATCAACACGCACACCGTGGTGGCACAATGACACTGTCTGGGCATCCGTATTTGCTGTTACTCTTGCACATTAATGCCACACTCATGCCAAGTGTAAGGGGTCTCGTGGTGCACAGTGCTTAGTGTGGTGCTTGCTCTAGTTTGGCTTTGGGGGCTCACCACGTTAGCACTGCATGTGTGGTGCTTGGTGTGGTGAGTGATGCATCAGGGTGCTCCCTGGGTGCCCACCACATGCATAGTGGTGGTTCAGTGGTTAACTGCCTTAACTTGGCTCTTAAATTCCCTCCATACTCACCCCACTAGTACTATGTGTGCGCTAGTGGCGTGTTGAGGTGTTGTACATCTTTCTTTGACAATCACACATGGTTTCACCTAAAAAATCCTGAAACCAATCATCTTATTGGTCTGATCTCCTCCTCTCGTTGTCACTCCTCCTTCGCATAGCCTTTATATCTCCTCAAATCCCTCCTTGGTCTGATCTTCATCGTGCTTGCTGTCAAGACTCGCCGTCATCCCAAACCCACCTGCACAAGTCCTCTCCCAATTTCACCACTTTAGTTGTGGAGGAAGACGAGTCAATGGTTTCTTGCATGAATCGCACCATAGCCTTTGTGACCCTGCTTCTCAGCAACGAAGACACAAATATTTCATGCCAATTCAAAAAGGCACTACCATAACCTACTATCATTGAAAGTTGTTCATTCAGCCGAGACTGCTCAAAGAAGGGAAGTTACACGACTCACGGGTCTATAGGTTGCAGCTTTGTCATCCCTCTTTGTCCATCGATTCAGGTGCAAAATAGCAACGTGGGCTTATGTGTGACGGAGGCAATGGGAGGGTGCAATTCTTGGTGGCAAATTTGGCCAGACACGATTGGTAATGCTATTGAGCAACAACATATATTTGGAATTGTTAATTTTATGAGAGGAGACATTAGTAATTTAGCAGTAGGGTGCATGAAAAGTAGGTTGCACGTGAGATTCTTCCGAATAGACGTCTATTTCTTTCAAATTTTCAATTAGTGTATCCAATTAGTTAAAATATTCAGGTAGAAAATGATTCCCATACGCTTCACATCATTACGTATATATAGAGATCTCACATCGTAGCGCACCTTAGTTCACACGTGTAATTGTGAAAACAACTTGTTCTTGGTCCCTTCATCATCTTTGTCTGGTGAGAATCATTTTTTCTTATATTCTTGATAGCAGACAGCGTACTAATCATTAACATTTTTCTTTCAATTGTTTTAAGCGAACAGCTCAAGTTTTGCTCAACCTAGATTGATATAAGGTTCATTTAAAACCCGTTCACATTCTTTTCAATTCAAATATAAATAAAATATTAAACTTAATACACATGTTATGTTGAGCAAATAATCAACCTTCTATTGAGCTAGGTTTGATCCATTTTCAGGCTTAACTGTAAGAAACCTGAAAAGTACATGTACAATAAATATTAATGAAAAAAAATTAGCTCATAGTTAACGTACTTAGTAGTTATTTTTTTGACAGAACTACCAAAAATTCCCACTAATATTTCAATGAGGGAATAAATTTGTCATTGAAGATTTTTTAACTTTCTTTGTCCCAATATGTCGCATCAGAGTGAACATCCACTAAACTGATAATTTGGGAGTGGTTGCGCGGCTGACCATTTGAAACCTAATACAAAAATGAGAAAAGTAATAGTTTTTGAAATGGCAAAGGGGTAAAAAACGTATTGATGTTTTCGACATAGATCAATCTTCCACTATAGTATTTTTTGAAGTTAAATCACTCATTAGAGTTATATTATCAGTAGATATTGGTCACTGTTATTACTTTTATTGAGCTATATATGATGATTTAGATTATTTTGATTATGTGACAATAGGCGTGGCATGTTTACATAGCAAGGTTATGTACGAAAAGGAAAAATGCTTAACTTAGCTCCTAAACTTTTGTCCAACACTATAAAGGCTCATAAATTTTTACATTTTACAATTTAGATACTACCTCCCTCTAGGCAATCACCCGGACTTGATTTCTCCTCATTCACTTCTATCATTGCCTACACTTCAAAGCAATCACTATTGACCTAGCCCCATAGACAACCAATTCACATGCTAGGTCCCCAGTAGCATAGGCTGAGTGAAGAAACCATTACATGGTACGTTTGAACTAGGGAATTGGGATCCTGCAAAAATCAATTACTTTCAATTATGGTCGAAGTGATCGATTGTTCCAAATCTTCACACATTTGGTTGTTTGTCCAAGATTGAGCACTTCTTCGCCCGTGACCAGATTTGTGGGGTAGTGCCAATAGATTGTTTGCAAGTTGGCAGAAACTATCAATCAAGTCTAATTGTTGGCTGAAATGGGAGACCATGAATTGGATCCCTTGTTATATCGAGACCTATTTGAAGAAAAAGATTGGTTCTGTTCCTTCATCGCTGATGACTAAGAAAGCTTGGGTTCCTAATGGTTGACGAAGGAGGAGGCCATGCTTTAGATAATGGTAGGAGCAAATAGGGGAGAACAAGACATGTATTTGGCCAAACTGGAAATGGGGGGAAGATGAAGACAAAGGCTCCAACGATGGTGGAAGAGATGGGTGGAAAAGAGAAGAAGACAACTAGGGAGCTTATTACTTTAGAGGATAGGGTGGTGAGTGAGGATGACAAAGGATGGCTGGGGTGCCGGATCACTCGGCGAAGAATTGTTATATTTCTAGTTCAAGGACCTATGTGCATCAATAAATATAGTTTGAGAATAAATTCTGTAATTTACCCAAGAAGATGGTAATTAAGTGATTTTTTTATTTCTATTATTTAGCACACATAATAGAATATTCTAAAGAAAGTCGAATATTCTCTTTATTAGTTTTGTAAGTGGTTAATTTTCACACATTCAAAACAATAATGTTAGATTTTACTTGAATGTTAGTTATGGATTTAACTATAAAAAAAATTATAGTGGCTGATCTATGCTATAATAATAGCTCTAATGTGCAATTTGCCCCTTTTACCTTTTAAAAAAAAATTATAAAGTGATTATGTAACTTTCAACCAAATTCAGGGAGTTTATGTAATTTACCCATTTGTGTTTCTTGTCGATGATAAAAAAATATCTAAATTTCTTAAAGAGTGTCTGAAAAAAGAGAAAAATAAATGAAAAATCACAAATGACTACTTTTTTATTGAGTATGAAAGTCATTTTTAGACTTGTAGATTTCAAAGCCATTAATTTTACTTACTTTCGTTCATAGATATTGTACTAGTAATTGGCCCGCATTTCGTTACGGGTTAATTAAAAAAGATACAAATTTTTCATAGCAAATACACTTATATTGGAAAAAAAAAGTATTTAAAAAGTTATGAATTCAAAATTAAGTCATAATCAATTTAAAATTTTTCCGAAACTTGAAACATTTCAAAGTTATTTGTAACCAATTTGTTTTGGGATTGAAGCAAAAAATCAGTTCTTGATTCTAACTCATGTAAGCTTAAGAGCCTAAAACATAAAAATCAAAGGTTTAGAACAAGTTTTCTGTTTATTATGATAGGGTAAAAAACATTGTTTGATTTCAAACTTTGAGGACCAAAAGATATCTTCATACAAAAATAGAGTATCTATTCATAATTTTACCTTTTGTGAAAATGGCCTAACAGAACTTGAACAAAATGGGTACAATTCATAGCGTCCGTTACTGCAGCAGAATGACTACTACTGATTGTGTTGCTTTTCACTTTCTAATGGAAAAAAAAAATTAGGCAGAAAAACCGAAATACAAAAAAAAATCAAGGGAAAAAACAATCCAAATGTAAAAAAATATTGACTTCAGCCTAAAAAAAATAAAATAAAAAAGTCAACCCAAATGGGTTTAAGCTAAAAAAAACAAAAGTAACTGCAGCAGTAAGGTAAGGAGAAAAACAATCCAAATGTTAAAAAAAAAAAAAACTTCAGCCCAAAAAGAGAAAAAAAACCCAACCCAAATGTGAAAAAAAAAAAGAATTAATAGGAGAGCGGGGACTGTTACTAACATCCCATCAATCTCTTAGAGCTTCAGTATATATAAAGTTTAAAAAATATGCAAACTATAATTTTATAAAGTTTGTTATAAAAATAATTTTTTAAATATATTTGGAGACAAATATGAATTGAAAAATTCTAGAATTTATAAATATGGGAAGTTTGTTAAAACAGTTATTTTATGTAGGTAAATTCTACCGGTCGTCCCTAAACTATCAAATGTTACTTAATCATTCCTAAACAATATCCAGTGTTGCTTAATTGTTTTGTCATCTATCATACCATTAAAGATGAATGGAAAAGTGATACCACATTAGTAGCCACATAATTTTTCCATACTACATAAGCATCCTTATCATTTTCAGCCCATTCTTAACGGATGTGATAGACGGCAAGATGATTAAGTAACACTGGATATAATTAGGGATGATTAAGCAACATTTAAAAGTTTTAAGACGAATAAACAATAGTGGATGTATTTTAGGAACGACCGGTAGAATTTACATAATTTTATACTTAATAAAAAAACACTTGTTTGGAGTTTTGCATGTATTATTTGGTTTTTTAATCATTCTTCTAAAAAGTTATATTTTTATTTTTACATTACCTTTGTTGAAAAGTTACATTATTACTATAAGAATGACATATTTGCTATCAAAATGTAACTTTAGCGATATACAATGCACTTGCTAGTGGCATGTCAAGACCCAATAAGAGAAAAATATTAATAGCAAATTCACCCATAAACCCAAATAGTATTAGAGAATCTGGTATATATGCCAGTGGTTTACGAAGTACTTTGTTATCAACCTCCTATATGAACCTGCCTTAAATTTAGTCAGAATGTGCTTACAAATGCACTAGGCCTAGAATTGGGCCTAGCTAATGATCAGCTCCTAACTGTAAGACTTCAAATCATTTGATCAAATTAAGTATGGAAACAATAAGAACAAAGATAAGAGTTATACCAAATCATCCTAAGACTACCTTAAGAACACATTAAACAATATAAAAATATTATCATCATCACAAAAGTACTTAATACATAGTGATTTTTAACTTTATATTTAAACTCCTTATGTATAGTCACTAACTTGAGTGTCAAAGACTCTTCTTATATATATAACCCTAGAAAGCTACTCATAGATAGCTTTCTAAAACTATTATGCTAATTGATAACAATAATACCAAATATAAGGCCCTAAGTGCCATTAGTAACTATTAGATCTAGATGATAATGATGATAGTGTTAAAGATCATTCGGAGGAAGATTTGCAAGATCCTCAAGAAGCCTTATGAGTTAGCTAGCGATAAGGAAAAACATTTAGCCCTTTTCCCATCGATAAGCAATTGGTTTCGATGAACTATCATTGAAAGGATATAGTAAATCTTGGTCTCATTTGGGAACAACATCAGTGTTTAGCATCAGAGGTTGTAAAGACTATCCAATAGTAGTTTTTAGCATTAAAAATTTGGAAAAGTTATCACTTTTGTTGATAATTTATTCTGACCTCTAACGTAAATTTTAGACATTATTACAAAATCAAGCCTTTATAGAATTATTTGCTATAATTAGGAATCCTAACTAGATATAAAAGAAAATAGGTTTAAATGTACACCAATACCCAGAACTTTGGCAACTCGGCCGCTCAATGGCCTGAACTATAAACTGGATCAACTCAAGACTTATACTTTACAAATTGGCTCAGTTTAGTCCACATAGTCAGTTGGGTAGTCATGTGAGGTCACATGTCCTGATGTTGTTCGCCAACATTAAAGGAGTTAAATGCAAATAAAATGAATGAGATTATATGGAATTAAAATTAGGGAATTAGGGATATTGGCAGTCAAAACTCTAGACAACAATTTAGAATCCTTTCTCGGCTCCAATATTCCCTGGTTTGGCTACTTCCAAGAACAATTATGGTCAACTGATCTAGTGGTTGTTTTATACCTTTAATGTTGGATTATGGCTTTAACATTTAGCCCACATAAGGTATAGATTTTTTTAGCTACAAATAGTTGATCATTTTAGTGGTTTAGCCTCATGTTTCACCAATCAGGTGATATGCATTTGAGGAGTCTTTCATTTAATTAACTAGGAATGTGTAATTTGTGTTTTGGTGTTGAATTAATGAGTGTTTTGTTTTTTGCTCATTTTTCTAGTACATGGGCTTGCTTTTCTTGGATTGTTTTTTAGGTTTCAACATGCTGTTGCTATCTGCCTATGAACAGGTTTATTATTGTCTAGTTTATTTGCTAAATTTAGTGCTAATGTCTTTTTAGTCATTTTTCTACTAATTTTTTAAAGCTGTTGTGGTGAGGGCTTGGATGTGGGTTAATGGATTTGGTAACGATAATTTGATTTTGGTTTGGTTCCTTATGTAAAGAAACTTGTATAAGAAAAAGTATTTGGCTGTGCATAAACAACTTATTGAGGTTTTTTCTATTTATAATATACACTAAGATCGAGTTGCAACATGACTCGAACTACAAGAAAGATATGTATGATAGATACAATGATACTAGCAATTATTCTATACAATAGATAACATCACACTAGGACTTAGTATCATTGTATGGCAATTGTGACAGTTTGAAAGCTTGAGATGAGTCTTTAACATGCTCTCTCAATCTCAAGGAATGAGGCAGAACACTAAGATTGAAGTGAAGTTGATGAAAAGCTTGAGTAGGTAAGGGCTTAGTAAGAATGCCTACCACCTGATCCATGGTAGAGATGAACTGAACTTCAATGTCTTTTCATGCAACCTTTTCTCTAGTGAAATGGGAATCAACTTCAATGTGTTTTGTCCAAGCATGAAACATAGGGTTGGGCGTCAAGTAGGTGGCTCTAATGTTGTCACACTATTGATAGCCGAAGGGTTCTCGCCTCTTCCAGTATATACTTCCCCGAAGGATTGTTCGGGGAGCCTGACGTAGCTCGGAAAGAAGCATTGCCATCAACCTCGGCAGAAGCAAAGTCGAGCATGGCGAAGCAAGTACTTCGGCTGAAACGCCAGGCTATCTTAATGAGTCGCTGACTCCCTCAGAGAACCGAACATATCGCCTTTGGGAGAAAAGAACCAGCTACTGAAAGCAGGAGAAATTTTCCCCGAATGCGGAACTCCCGAGTTAGAGAACTCCCCGAGCCACTAGCGTGATTCCCGAAGGAAGGCATCCGTACCAGAGGGCGACCTCGCCCAAAGGACCTCGGGAGTACGGCAGGAGCATTTAATGAGCATTTAAGGAGCATCTGACAGGTCGCCCACACGCTGCCTGAAACGGCGGCCTGACACCCTGGCATCATCCAAGTCCCATCTCAGCCACAAAACTAGGAGCCTACAAACGGCTACCTGTTCTCTACGCCCAAAAAGCACAGAAAGAATCCGACCAAACACGTGTCAGGATCCAAACGGGCCAGGTACTTCTATAAATACTGGGAAACAGGACTTGGCAAGGGAGCTCTCTCGCCATCAGCACTCTTGCACAGCAGAGAACATATACAGGCCAGACCCCATATCCATTTAAGTGTTACTACTTCACTCACTATCAGGACACTAACTTGGGCGTCGGAGGCTCCTCCCCGGAAAGTCATCCCGGGGACCTCCTAACCCTTTTTTCGGAGTCTTTCAGGTACTTTCCCACCTGGGGAACCTCTCCGTCAGACGTTCTCCCTCCTCGGAAGCTCCCTCGGAATTCACCATGTCGCAAGACGAAGATGCTGAAGGGCATCAACTATAATAAGGGTGGTTAAGGTAGAGAAACACCAAGCACACCAAAATATGTCTTGAGCCAAACTAACTCGACAGTAGTTTTAGCCAATGCTCAATATTTGACCTCTGTACTAGGTCGAGAAACAGCCATTTGTTTGCAAGTACTCCAAGAAATCAATTTAGATCCTAGGAATGCAGCATAACCACTTGTAGAGCATTAGTCTATGGGCATCCTAACTACTCAACATCAAAAAATGCATAATTGATGTAGAAGAATACCTGTTTATCAAAGTTCAAAAGTAATAGTAATGAACCAGGTAGTGAAGTATGCGTTTTACTACTTTCCAATATGTTTTAGTTGGAGCATGCATAAACTAACACACCTTGTTTACAATGAAAGCTATATCTTGCCAAGTAAGAGTAATATATTGAAGAGCTCCAACTGTGCTTCGATAAAGAGTTTTATCAACAAAATTTTCACTATTGGTGCAAGACAATTTTTCAGAAGAAGACATAAGTGTGACAACAAGCTTGGCATGAAGCATGTTGGTCCAAGTTAACAGATCCTAAATATATTTTTATTGAAAGAGAATAAGATGATCATGAATAGCTTTATGACTAAGAAAATAACTTAATAAATTGAGATCCTTTATAGTAAAATTTTGTTGAAGATAGCTAATCATTGTCAACAATGTCCTATAACCAATATATCATCAACATAAATCAACACGTATAGTTGCAGTAGGCCATGCAAAATGCCAGGTGCTCAATAATGACCGATGAGAGAACTATGCTCTTGGTGCCTACTTAAGGTTATAGATGGCCCTGTGAAGATGACATACATTATGAGGTAACTATGGATGAATAAAGCCAGGCGGTTGTCTCATGTAGACTTTTTTTTATGGCTGGCCATGCAAAAAAGCATTCTGCGCATCCAACTAATGAATCTATTGTTATGAGAAATTGTAAGTGAAAGGACTATTCCAATGGTTGTTGGTGTAACAAGATTTTATGTCTCATTATAATCAATACCACATTGCTATTTATACGTAAAGGATCAGGATACGAGGAAAAACCTCCTCCAAGGGCCATGTAAGAATAGGTTGCACCAGCTACCTAGTTCCACCATAGCACCACAAGTTCCTTCTGTCTTGCCTGGTGAAAAAGTCAACATAATTTAGTGGTACAAAAGACTTTTCCATCCATCATTCTCTATAGTCTCCAAAGTCATTTGGCATAATAAGCTTCCACGTGAGAAGCAAATTATTTCAGTTGTCTACAATGCGTGTCAAAAAAGGAACAGTCATGAGTTACCCTTTGATCATTCTATTCATAAGTCTAGGAGTCCTTTAGAGTTTTTTTTTTTTAATGTTTAGGCACCACCTCCTCTCTCTCTATCAATGGTTATTGTTGCTATGTCATTTTTATTGGCAACTTTAGTAAATTTATCTGGCTTTATCCATTATCTTGCAAATTTAAAGTTAAAAAACAATGTTCAATGCCAAGTGCATGTTGAATGTATTTTAGACAGGAAAATCAAATGAATACAAATAATTAGGAAGGTGAATATAAAAAATTGCATCTTTTTTAACCCCCACTGGCATTGAACATAGAATTTCTTGCCTACAGAATCACCAACAAAATGGGACCATTGAATGAAGACACCTTCATATAGCTAAGTATGTCACTTCTATTGTAAGCCTCGATGCCTCTGAAATTTTGGGATGATGCCTTTCAAACTGCTTGTTACCTAATCAATTGGTTACTAATCCTGTTATTGATAATCTTTTGCCTATTAATTGTTTATTTCATGTGAAGCTTGATTATTTCTTTCTAAAAGTGTTTGGTTGTGCCTATTGGCCATACTTGAGATCTTATAATTCATCTAAACTTAAGTTTCAATCACACTAGTGTGTGTTCATAGGCTACAACAACAAGTACAAAGGATATAAATGCGTCTTATCCCCATTCGACACTTTTATATCTATCGGCATGTGGTATTTAATGAAAGTGTGTTTCATTTTTCCTAACTTTCCAACCCCAAAAGTCATACAAAAGCACCATCATAGCCATAACCTATTTTACTGCCTCCTACCCCCATATTAATGCCTCAATAACTTCTTGCCAATTCTATGAGCAAAATTCTTCAATGCCAATTGAAGCAAGATTAAGTTCCACATATGTTGCTTCTTCTCCTAAGCCACTTTCTCTCATCCAACATTGTATGCGCACTTGACTCAGAGACAGTATTTGTAAACCAAGTAGATTCACTAATGGTACAATTGCTTACCTATCCTCCACAGATAATAAGTCTAAACCCATTTCCTTTTGCACTATTGTATAGTTTAAACCATAGAGGGAAGCAATGAATGTTAAGTAGGTTCATTAATGGCAACAAACTTGGAGTTTAGTTTCTACTAGCCAAAATATGAATATCATCGAATGTAAATGGATGTTCAAATTAAAGCATTGAGCCGATGGTAGCTTCGAGCGTCATAAAGCCTGACTTGCAGCAAAGTGGTTCAAATAGCAATATGGTATTTATTATAATGAGACATGCAGTCCTATTGTTAAATCGGCAACCATTCAAATAGTCCTTTCACTTGTGGTTTCTCATAACTAGCATATTCTTTATTTCGATGTACAGAATGCTTTTCTGTATGGTATTTATTACAATGAGACATGCAGTCCTATTGTTAAATCGGCAACCATTCAAACAGTCCTTTCACTTGCGGTTTCTCACAACTAGCATATTCTTTATTTCGATGTACAGAATGCTTTTCTGCATGGCATGATATTAGAGGAAGTTTACATAAGACAAACCACCTAGATTTATTCATTTGTAGCTACCTCATTATTCATGTCATCTACACAAGGCCATTTACAACATCAAGTAGGCACCAATAACATGGTTCTCTCATTTAAGTACCCAATTAATTGAGTTTGGTTTTGTTCTTTTGAAGGCTGCTACATCGTTGTTTCGTGTGGCAACATTAGCTGAGGCATTTATTATAGAAGATTGCACTACAGAGTTTTTGTGCTCCAAACGAAGTTCATAGCTTAAGAAATATCTATATAGATCATTAAGACTAATGGGGTCGAGTTCGATTGTCAAAAAAGTAACTAAAGGATTGTAATCAAAATTGAGTCCAGCAAGAAGGTAAAAAACTATAATATTCCTGAAGCGGTTTACAAATGGCTAACAATGTGTCTACCGACCCCTTGATATGCTGGAAAGAATCAGCGATAGATGAATCTTTCTTTTGTATCATTGATGACTATAGTCTAATTTGCATGAATCTTGCCTAGGATTGGGATAAGAACATTTTCTTGAGAGCAACCTAGACTTCTCGAGATGTTGTCATAAATACAACATGACCAAGTATGTCATCCAAAAAAGAAGAAAGCAACACACTGAGTGTGACAACTCTCCTAGTTAAAGACTGACTTTAACTCAGTAAGTATGTTTTATTTAAGTGTCTTCACTTAAATCCCTTAAGTTAGTATCTTATTAAGCAAGAAAGACAAGCTAAGTAGAGTAAAGATGGGTGCCTAAGTGTGATTTGGCACTAAAGATTCATAAGAGTAAAATGATCATTTTGACCTAAGTGAGTGGCATGACTATAATTTTTATGAAATTAGGGTCATGTAAGGATTTTTTGACTAATTAAGTTAAGACCTTAAGTTATTCTAGCTCTTAGAACCATCATTTGAAGAAAAAGTGCAAAAATTGCACTAAAAGTTCAAATGAGCCATTTATGTCTTAATTGGCTTAAGTGTCCAAGACACTAAGTGTAGGATGCATAAAAACATTATTTGGAACCAAGGAAGGACAGTTTTGAGAGCGTGTCTAGTGGCCAAAATGAAACAAAAGAGAACTTAAGGGCCAAAAGGTAAGAAAACAAAAAGTAGGCTTTGGTGGAGTTGGTAAGATATTTCTACCAAATGTTGACCTCCACCATCCATCTTTTTCTTTACAAATTTCCTAGCTCTCTCTTTCTCCAGTAGATTCTATGCTCCAAACCTCCTCAATCTTACAATTTTCTAGAAAATTTAAAGGTCCCAAAGTGAAATAAAAAGCCTCCAACTAATTCTTGGCGCATTTGCTTTATTTTAGCTCTTTGTTGCTTGTTTTGGGCAAAAACCATAAGGTAAGGTTCTTGTTTTGGTTTGAGCTAGTTCTAAGTTGATTAAGTAGTTAGAAATGGTCTTAGTTTGAAGTTCTTCGTGCCATATCACATTGGTTTTAGGTCTGAAACTTTAAAGAGCTAAGTTGAGCTTAAATGTGCTTGTGGAGCTTTTGTTTTGTTCTTACTTTGTGGCTAAATTTTGAGGTAAGGCTTCAAGTTAATTTAACTCAAATAATCAATAGAAATGTGGTATTACATGTTGGAATGAACTAGAAGCAAGGCTCATTTGAATTGGGTTTGGGAATTGAAAGATTGAGCAGGTTTTATGCAAGATAGCATAAGTGTATAAAGTGCTGCCAGGCCATTGGTGACGCATCACCAACAACTTCCCAGGAAGGCGAAGAATAAATGCCCTTGGTGACCCCTTGGCAATGTGCCACTAATGACATCATGATGGTCCAAGCCCCTCAAGCTTGGGGCACCTTAAGAACGTCTCGATCTCTCAGTTAACATCCCTAAGCTATTATAAAATGTTTCAAGGCTTCGGTTAGGTCTCAAACTCATTCCTAAGTTGAGAATTATGCATTATTTAAGTTGTTGCCATTGAGGTAGGGCTAAGTAAAGTAGCTAAGTGGGTAAAAGTACTCGAGTTGTTAAGAGGGCACTAAAGGGGTTAAGGTGGATTTCAAAGTCTTCGTTTGCCCAAGTAAGAAATCTTAGACCTTTGGAAATAAAGAGAAAACCTAAGATGAACCCAACCAAACCTTATGGTTTGGTAAGTAAGCCACTAAGGAGCTCTAAGCTAAGCTCCAAAAGCCTAGCAAGCTGAACCATATAAGATGGCTACCTCGCACAATAAGTTAAGGGAAAGGCGGGTAAGATTTGATAGGAGGTGATGACCTACTCTAGGACCTGTAAGTGGAACTTAAGGGAAGTAAAGGATTTAGGATACGAGGGCTAGTGTCTCAAGTACCTAGGCCGTTTGAGCTCACGATAAAAATAAAGCATCTAAGGTATAAGAAGTCTCAAGGATTGTGTATGTTGCATATTATACATTCATGCATTGCATATCCATTACGTTATTTGTTTATGATGATTGTTTGTTGGTTGTTTGTTTGTTTATATGCCATATTTTCATGGTTGCTTGCTATCCTCTTTGTAGGTACCCCAAATGATCCTTACTGAGTACATTCATGTACTCACTCCCTTAAGTATGTTGTGCAAGTTATAATGTCGAGCCTAACAACTAAATGGATAGTTATGGGCTAAATTTCTCTATTTTGCAAGCACTTATTTAACTTGGAACCTTATGTTTATAAGTATTTATAAGCTAAGTTTTATGCTAACTAAGTGTTATGCATGTACAGTTTAGAGGCTAAGTGGTGCACAAGGATAAGTAAGGGCTTGCACTTGGAACTTGATAACTCAAAGGTTGGGCTCAAGTGATGGATCGTGGTTATAGTTTTGCCTTGTATATATATAGCAGCTTGTGTACTAAGACATTACTTCTATTAGGATCCATTGTGGTGTTAAATCATTTAGTTACTTTTTGGTGCATGCTAGTGTTATAGAATGTGCACAAACTATTACTTAAAGTTGAAGGCACTAGTATCTTGTTTTCTTGGCATGTTTTAAGTACATTTTGAATGGAATGCTTGAGCGATGTTTTCTTAAATGGTTTACTTATTTGTTTTACATCGTCAAGACAAACTCATGCATATTTTCTTGTAGTGTAGGTTGAGAAACTAGTTGCATGTAAATTGTCTTAATTTACCTGCGAGTAATAGTTAGTCAACAGTAACTAAATGGGATCAAAGTCCCTATGGCCTTACAATTTAAGCAATTGGGGGCACTAGGACCCTGCTCCATGACAATTTGGTATCAGTGCAGGTCAGTGGTCCTAGTTGAGGGAATAAGTGGAAGGTCAAGAGCAAGTGCATGAGCGTGCTCAGTTGATCATTGAAATTGATAGTAAGGAAGAGGATGAGGAAGATATCCAACCCCGTAGGAGAGGAAGGAGACCCATTATTCCAGACCACATAAGGCTTGTTTCGATATGCTGAGAAATTAGCACCCTTAAGTTTAATGGTGTAGGTGATCCTAATGCGGCTGAAGGTTTGTTGTACCAAATTAATGAAATCTTTGAGAACATGAAGTTGGATGACAAGTCTAAGATGGATTTACTGTCTTTCTTCTTAGAAGACAAGGCTTCCTTGTGGTGAAAAAATGCCATGGAGAGCCTCACGTCCTATAATAAAGGTAGACCTAGGCAAAGCCCTACAGAACTTGATTGGACCGAACTTGAGACGGAATTTTAAAATGAATTCAATGGTGGGGTAGTCCAAGATCAGAAGGACATAGAATTTGACAAGTTGGTTCAAGGAACTATGACGGCCTATGAGTATAAGAGGAAATTTAGTTCTCTTTTTTAGGATTCTCCTTATGTGGTCAAGAAGGATGAAATTAAGGCCAAAAAGTTTATTCATGGACTTAAGGTAGAGTTAAAGAGCTTCTTAGTTTTTACTAGGGTTGGGAACTATCATTAGGCCGTTCAAAAGGCCTTGGCTTTAGAAAGAGAGTTGATGGAACTGAAACCCAAGGATAAGGCCACAGAGCCAAGTGTCCCAGTGCACTTAAGATTACCAGGCAAGAGGCTTATCATGAGAGGAGACCAAGGTCCCTCCAAGAAAGGTAAGAAGAATGAAAAGGGTCATTGCCCAAAGTGCCAAGAATTCCATGGTAACAAACCATGCACCCTCGAGGCTGATCTTTGTAATTACTGCCGCTAGCCTGGACATTGGGCTAGGGAATACCCAAGGATTAGGCAAAAGCAAAGCCAAGGAAGGGCCAAAGCTTCAAGAGCCGACAATACAACTACTGAAGCTCTTGTGCAACCACGTGTTTTTACCTTGATAGGAGAAACTCCCATAGAGCCGACAACTATGCAAGGTAACTTTAATGTTCAGGATAGTAGTATTAAGATTTTGTTTGGTGCTACTATTTCTATCATTTCTTTAAACATGGTTGTCAAGTTAGGATTATAAAGAAATTTGATGGATGAGATGAGATTTATTAAAATTGTTGGGAAAAATATTATCTTCACCAATGAAATGGTTAAGGGGTATCTTTTCGAGCTAGGGGTTGTAGGTTTTTGTGTGACCTTTGGGTTTTAGCCTTGATCCCATATGATGTTGTCCTTGGAATGGATTAGTTAAATAGGTATAAGGCCCAAATCGACTGTGCAATTTATAAGGTTATCCTTAAGGATGCCTCAGGGATAAGTGTGACTTGCATGGGTGATTTGGCAAGTAGTGCCAAGAGCTTGTACCTCAATTTAATGGAGTCCATTCCCATTATGGGTGAAGAAAAATATTACTCACTAATTGAGGTGGCAATCGATGAGCTACTTAAGGAAATCCCAATAGCCAATCTATTTTCAAAAGTTTTTCTTGTAGACTTTCCAAGGTTACCTCTAAATAGGGAGATTGAATTCTCCATACACTTATAACCTGGGGCAAAATCAATTTCCATACCCCCATATTGGATGTTAGCACCTGAAATTGATGAGCTGAAAAAGTAGTTAGAAGAGCGACTTGGAATGGGCTTTATAAGGGCAAGTGTTTCCCTTTGGGGTGCCCCAATGTTGTTTATGAAAAGGAAAGATGGAACCTTATGTTTGTGTATAGACTACAGGAAACTGAATGCAGTAACTATAAAGAAAAAATATCCATTGCCTAGGATCGATGAATTATTTGATAAGTTAAGAGAGGAAAAGGTCTTTTCTAAAATAGACCTAAGGTATGAATACATCTAGATAAGAGTAAAGGAAGAATATGTCCTAAAAACTGCATTTAGAATTGACTCAGCCCTAGGCCACCTATGGCTACCTACACTGCCCAGGATCCCTAGGAATCTGGGGAATTCCTAGGTTTTGGATCGTAATTGTTGGTTTCTATGCTTGTAATAAAAATTAATGCATATGACTTAAGCTTACTAACTTAGATACTAGTATTAAACAATACATGATTCGCTTCGGCATGAAAATTTAAACATAAATTAAAACATTCAAAACAGTGGCAAATCCACACTTAAAAATAATTATAAAACTAGCCAAAGTCATAAACACATTTTTTACAAGCATTAACCCTATGTACATTATTTACTTATGTACATGAATCACAAACCAAAACATAAAACTAACCAATGTTGCTAGAGGCATTTAGTACAATTAAGTACTCAAACATAACCTACTGAGATGACCAAACTGGGCCAACCATCTGAGCTCCTCAAGTGCCTTAGTACAACTAAGCACAATTAAGTAATCAATCACTGCTAGAGGCATTTAGTACAATTCCATCATCAATGAAAATTGGCTTCTAATCAAGTAAAACAAAGTCTGATCTATAGGATTTTGGGGAAGGTTGGCCATCAGATGCGATTGTTGTAGTGTTTGTTGTAGTTATTCATGCTGATTGATGATTTGTTGTTGACCAATTTGTGTGGTATTTTGGGGTGAATGTTGTGGTAAGGAGTTTGATGGTTCTTGCGGGGCATGAGTGAAAGAGGTTTCTACTGTGCTGGTGTTTCAAATGAATTGAACCCGAAGAGTTGAATCTTGAATAACCATTATCATCACCAGTTTTACCTCAACCTCCTTACACGAGCTGCTGCTCCAAACCAAATTGCTATTATTTGTGTCTAAGTTTAGGCCACTGCCAATCCCCCACCCCACCCCTTCTGGTGACTTCTATTCCCCTCGCTTCATACAATCAACACCCTGAAATCCGATCCAACCAAACAAATAAAACAAATGCAGTATGAGATGAAACATATCATGGTTGACAAAAGCGATGACAGTTGTTGGAAGCGGGGTGGCAAAAAATGGTAAGGGGGGCAACTAATAGGAGGCAGCTGCTTAAAGTACAATTAAGTAATCAATCACTGCTTAAAGTCAATCCAACATAGTTAGTACTCAGCAACCAATAAACTCGAAGATGCAAACTAGCAAGTATAACTCATACTTGCTCAACTAGTTGAACAACCAAGCCCAAGTTGTTGGCCAAACTCTCTAAACCTGCACAAAAAAAGTAAGGGGTGAGAATCATAGATTCCCGGTAAGAGGTCTTCGGAGGTACCTGCAAAAGAAAACATTAGAGAACACTAGACAATAAATGTCAAAAATCTACCACAAGCTCATTACAGTCTGAGGCCTAATATATGCACATATACTCGAGTCACTTAGGACCCTTCCTCATCCTAGTCCTCTCCCAGCGAGTTCTAGCCTTGAACTCACTTTACCAAGCCTTGACTTGCCTACCGTGCCAGGTTGTCACCTTAGCACATAATAACCTCCCCTTGAATACTATGTGCAGGAATAATCCAAGTCTACTTGGCAAAGCCAAGTTGGGTGCACTAAGGTCTTACACTAGTGCCTTAGGTCTAGGGCTAGGCTAGGCCACTAGGTGTTACTAACCTTTCACCCTTTCTATAGTGAACCTTGACTAGTACATGGCCAATTTAGTTTGGTTGTACCAGGTTCCCACTTTAGCTCATCAGGCCTAAGACCCAAATAAGTAGCTAGGCATACTAAACCTCCACCCTTAGGTGTACTAGGCTCCCACTTTAGTCCCTCAGGTCTAAGACCCAACTAGGTAACCAAGTGTTACTAAGCCTCCACCTTCCTTGGTGAACCTTGTATAATACTAGGCTTGGCACTTGCTACACTTCAATGAGTTGGCCATCACTACGAATCATGTTTACTCTAAGTGCTCCTTGTGTTTCCTAGCATATATTAAGGTCCCAAATGCACTAAGGTAGCTTAACTACCTTGCTCCTTAAAGATCCCGCAATGTGCTCAAGTAATTTAGCTTGAGTGTTAAGTCACCTACTTACTTAGAGCTTTTAGTGTTCCTCTTGATTCCTTAGGGTAGGCTACACTTACCTAGGTATTAAGCAACCTCCCAAGCCATACCAAGCTCCCACATTACCCAATCTAGGCTTCCCATGGGCCCTAGAGCTCAGGTTGTGCCCTAATGTACTTATGTGCCCTTATTAGCCTCATAGTGTCTTCTTTGGCCCTTTGGTGTTTTCATTGAATCCTTTTAGTTCTTGTAGCCTTGAACCAATCTAGGGTCAATGAAATACTAAACCAAAACACCTTACCAAGCTACAAGAAGTTGAGCCATAAGTTGCCTACACTAACTATGCCTTAGTGCACACGCACCATTCTTAGTTAACTAGGCTATGATTCTAGTTCACCATTGTTATTTCACCATGTTCCTTGCTTAAAATAATTGGTTAATCATTATTAAGGCATTTAAACTACCTTAAGGATGACTACAAGCATCAACTAGGGCACCAAAATACCCTTAGAAACACACATGGTTTAATTGTGCACACATCATCTTCTCCTTGCTTCATTTGATCCATTTGTCATTTGTTCTTCATTCCACTTCCATTTTAAACCTTAATCCAACCTTAGGAATATTTCTAGGATGTTTAGGAACTAATTAGGAACCAAAAACAACCTCTTTGGATGAGTTCTGAAGTAACTCTAGTGTCGCAACGCGAGCCTGGCGCCACGGTGCCATAATTGTGTGATTTTGGCAAAAATGTGTCTATTGCACTGGCATCATAATGCAACTGGGGCTATAGTGCCTAGGCCACATTCTAGGTAACCATTTCCTTTGTGCCTCAATGCTAGAAAGGCCCCGTAGGGCCTAGAGCTCTCCAAGTTCATCCAACTTCACAAAATCTATGCACAATTGATCCAAACTTAATTCTAATCACTTCTAGGCTTGCAATTACCCATCCCTAAGGCCAAACATGATAGAAATGCATTAACATAACATAGGAAACAAGAAATCCTCTTACCTAAAATACAAATTATGCAAGATCAAGCAACTTGAATACCAAAGCTTTTATGGCTCCACTATGAGTTTTCTATGGTTCCTAGGCAAATTCATTAAATGGGTACCATTTTTAGCTCAATTAATCTTGAACTAACCTTAACGAAGCTTAAGAAACCAAGAACACAAAGGGAAAAAATGTACCCAAGCTCCCATGGACAAAAAATGTCCCTCCAAAGCTCTCCACACCAAAACTAAGCAAGAGCAAGCTTGCTTTCACTTGGGTATTCCATTGGGCTTCCAATTTCACCAAGAATTAAAGGGAATGAATGAGATTTGGGCATGAAATTTGTAAGGGAAGAGAGAGCTACGGTTTTTAGGTGGAGAAGATGATGAATAGTGGCATTCAAGCCACCCAAGATGGTTTAAATGCCAACTCCCCCTCCTGGCTCCTCCAACTTCTTTAACTTTGCCAAAAGAACCCAACTTCTAATACTGCCACTAACTTAGGCAACTTTATCCCCCATTTTGGTTTTTTGTCACTTAGGTCCAAATGAATTACTTTGAGCTTTAAAACTAATCCTATCACCTCATAACAGAAAATGACCATTTTGCCCCTGGTGACACTTAGGTACCTTTTGTGCTCTAAGAACCTTTTTATCCCCCTCCTACTTGTTTGAAATGCATAATAAATATTTACTAATGGATTTCTTACCTCGTAACCAAGTCTTACCTGACTATCACCGGTCCAATACCTGGAGGGCCGTAACAAGAACTTGGTATGGGCATTATGAGTACATAGTTATACCTTTCAGAGTGACTAATGCTCCGGCAGTTTTCATAGATGCCATCAATTAGATTTTTAGGCCCTACCTAGATTAGTTTATCGAGGTGTTCATTGATAATATTCTGGTTTACTCTAAGACTCCCCAAGAACATGAGGGAATATTTAAGGGTAGCTTTACGAGTGCTTAAAGATAACCAATATTATGCAAAACTATCTAAGTGCCAATTCTAGGCAATTGAAATTCCATTCCTCAGGCATACCATAAATGATTAAAGACTAAGTGTTGACCCAGAAAAGGTAAAGGCAGTGGTGGAGCGGAAACGCACAATCACTGTAAGTGAAATCCAAATTTTCTTAGGTTTAGCAGGTTATTACAAAAGGTTCATTAAAAAATTTTCTATGATAGCCATTAACTGCATTAACAAAAAAGGCACAGAAGTTCATTTGGACTTTTAAGCGTGAAGGAAAGTTTCTAGAAGCTCAAGAAAATGTTACCTTTCGCTCTCATCTTGATCCTACCAGATCTGCATAAGCCTTTTTTTGGTGTATACCGATGCATCTGGGACAGGATTAAGATATGTGTTAATGTAAGATAAGCAAGTGATTGCATATGGGTTTAGGCAACTAATGCCTAATGAATTGAATAAACCAATGCATGATCTTGATTTGGCAGTCACTGTGTTTGCTTTAAAGCTCTAAAGACACTACCTTATGAAAAGGTCCTTTAAGATCTTTACGGACTATAAAAGTCTGAGGTATTTGTTTACTCAAAAGGACCTGAACATGAGGCAGAGAAGGTGGATCAAGTATATCAAGGATTACAGTTGCTTGATAAATTATTATTCTGGTAAAGGCAATATGGTTGCCAATGCCTTGAACATAAGCACTTTGGGGTGATTTTTTCTAAAGACCAAGTGGCTAGTACCTCAGAAAGCTCTAATGTGGAACAACTTTTAGTTTTATTTGAAACATGGTGAGATTGGGAAATGGCTCAAGTTATAGTCCTTGATATTTAGTCAGCATGGCTGGGTAAGGTAAAGGATTCCTAGGACAAGGACCTAAACGTGAAAAAAGTTTCTAGGGAGGAAAGACATGGTACCATGTTGAAAGAATTTCAGTACAAGGGTAGGTTGCTTTACTATGGTGACCGACTATATGTGCTAAGTGACCTAAGGCAACAAATGTTGCAAGAGGCACATATGAGTAAGCTTAATGTTCACCCTGGTGTACGTAAGGTGTACCATGACCTTATGACTCATTTATGGTAGCTAAAGTTTAAAAGGGACATATATGAATATGTGTCTAAGTGCCTCATTTACCAAATGGTGAAAGCAGAGCACCAAAAGCCATCAGGAATGTTGCCAAGTTTTCCCCTCCCGGAGAAAAAGTAGGGATCCATCACCATGGACTTTTGTGTTGGGTTACCCAATACAAAAAGTGAACATGACTTAATTTGGGTGGTGGTGGATAGGATAACAAAGTCAGTACACTTTATTACCATTAAGATTACATGCACCACGAAGAAGTTAGCCCAATTGTATATTCGGGAAGTGATGAGACTTCATTGAATACCTAATTAGATTACATTTGAGAAAGATCCTCATTTTTTCTCAAGGTTCTGGAATGCCATTCAAAAGGCTATTAGTTCTACTGTGAACCTAAGTGTCTTATCACTCTCAGACTGATGGGCAAACTGAAGGGGTGATCCAGACCTTAGAAGACATGTTACGAAGTTGTGTGATGAATTTTAAAGGGGATTGGAGCCAACACCTGGCTTTGATCGAATTTGGCTACTACAATAACTATCAAGAATCTATTAAGATAGTGCCCTATGAAGTATTGTATGAATGTAAGTGTGTGATGTCTTATTGTTAGGCGGATAAGGCAAATGAAGTTATTGTTGGCCCAAAAATCATTGCCAAGATCATGATAAAGGTTAAGTTGATCCAAGCAAGGATCAAGATTGCTTTAGACCGGCAAGCCAAGTACGTCAATGTGTAAATGAAAGATTTGAAATTTGATGTAGGAGATAATGTACTCCTTAAGGTTTCTCGAATGAAGAGTGTGGCTAGGCTCGGGCAAATGGGTAAGTTGTCTCCAAGATACATTTGTCCTTTTGAAATCTTCAAAAGGGTAAGGAAAATAGCTTATCGATTAGGATTGCCACCAAGTTTGGCCCATGTTCACAATGTTTTTCGTGTAAGTTCATTAAGGAAATGTATTGTAAACCTCGGGCAAGTGTTGGCCCTATCCATCATACCAACAAAGGAGGACCAAAGTTACGAAGAGTACCCCATTAAGTTTTATGATCGCCAAGTCAGGAAACTAAGGTTGAAGTGGATTCCAATTGTCAAGGTGCTATGGTCTAACCATGGCAAAGAGGAGGCCATTTGGGAGATCGAGCAGGATATGCAAAGGCAATATCAAAGTGAATTCGCCTAATTAAGTCAGAATTTGATGACCAAATTTCTAAAAGAAGGAACTATATAGCAAGTCTCCTAGTCAATAACTGGCTTTGTCTCGATAAGCATGTTTCATTTAAGCTTTTTCACTTAAATGCCTCAAGCTAGTGTCTTATTAAGCAAGAAAGATATGCTAAGTAAAGTGAAGATGGGTTCCTAAGTGTGATTTGGCACCAAAGAGTCATAAGGGTAAAATAGTAATTTTGAACCAAGTGGGTGGCATGACTGTAATTTTACTAAAATTTGGGTCATGTAAGTATTTTTTACTAATTTAGTTAAGACCTTAATTTATTCTAGCTATTAAAACCATCTTTTGAAGAAAAAGTGCAAAAATTGCACTAAATGTTCAAATGAGCCATCTATGTCTTAAGTGGCTTAAGTGTCCAAGACGCTCAATGTAGGAGACATAAAAACATTCTTTGGAACCAAGGGGGGATGGTTTTGAGAGTTTGCCTAGTGGCCAAAGTGCAACAAAACTGAACTTGGGGGCCAAGAGCCAAGAAAACAAAAAGTAGGCTTTAGTGGAATTTGTAGGATATTTTTACCAAGTGTTGACCTCCATCATCTATCTTTTTCTTTACAAATTTCATTGCTCTCTCTCTATCTCTAGCAGATTGTCTAATCCAAGCCTCCCTAATCTTACAATTTTCTATAAAATTTAAAAGTCCCAAGTGAAATCAAGAAGACTTTAACTCATTATTGGTGCATTTGCTTTATTTTATCTTTTTGTTGCTTGTTTTGGGACTAAACCCTAAGGTAAGCTTCTTGGTTTCGTTTGAGCTGGTTTCAAGTTGATTGAGTAGCTACAAATGGTCTTGATTTGAAGTTCTTGGTGCCGTATCATGTTGGTTTAGGTTTGGAACTCAAGAGAGCTAAGTTTATCTTAAGTGTGCTTGTGGTGCTTGTGTTTTATGCTTGCTATGTGGTTGAATTTGAGGTAAGTATTCAAGTTAATTTAGCTCAAATAATGCAAAGAAATGTGGTATTACATGTTGGAATGAAGTTGAAACAACACCCATTTGAATTGGCTTTGGAATTGAAAAATTGAGCAAGTTTTGTGCAAGATAGCATAAGTGCCCGCAGTGTTGTCAGGCCATTCACGACGCATCGCCAGCCTTGAAGACGCATCACCAACAACTTTCCAAGAAACTGAAGAATTGATTCCCTTGGCAACACGTCACCAACAGCGTCACAAAGGTCCAAACCCCTCAAAGATCAGGGCACCTTAAGAATGTCTCAATCTCTTGGTTAACATCCTTAGGCTATTTTAAGATGTTTCGTAGCTTCATTTGGGTTTAAAACTCATTCCTAAGTTGAGAATTGTCCATTATTTAAGTAGTAGCAAAGTGGTGTGGTTAAGGTAGGGCAAAGTATAATGGCTAAGAAGGTAAAATTGCTCCAGTTGATGAAAAGGCACCAAAGGGATTAAGGTGGGTTTCGGAGTATTTGTTGGCTCAAGTGAGAGATCGTAGACCTTTGGGAATGGAGAGGAAACCTAAGAGAAAGCCAACCAAACCTTTATGTTTTAGTAAATAAGCCATTAAGGAGCTCTAAGTTAAGCTCCAAGAGCTTGGCAAGTTAGACCACATAAGATGGCTACATTGCATAATAAGTTGAAGCAAAGACGATTAAGATTTTAAAGGAGATGATGACCTGCTCTAGGACCTGTAAATGGGACTTAAGGGGAGTAAAAGATTCAGGATATGGGGGCCAGTGTCTCAAGTACCTCCGCCGTTTGAGCTCATGGCAAGAATAAGGCACTTAAGGGATAAGAAGTCCCAAGAATTGTGTATGTTGCATATCATACATTCATGCATTGCATATCTATTTTTTTATTTGTTTGTGATGATTGGGAATTGGTTGTTTGCTTGTTTGTATGCCATATTTGCATGTTTGCTTGCTATCTTCTTTGTAGGTACCCCAAATGACCCTTACCAGGTACATTCACATACTCATTCCCTTAAGTATATTGTGAAGGTTCTAACGTTGGACCTAACAACTAAATGGATAATTGTGGGCTAAGTTTCTCTAATTTGCAGGAACTTATTTTACTTGGAACCTTATGTTTCTAAGTACTTCTATTGACACCTAATTTTGTCTGGGTACTAACTTTTGTTTAGTTATAGGTTAGAAAAATTAGTCTAGGGGCATTTTTTAAGGAGCAATTTGGTCTTTTTGGTCATTTTGTAACTTAGGAAGTTGGTAGGATTATGTGCGTTTAGATTATGTTTTCATTTTGTGTTATGAATGTTTAGGAATTAAGAATGGTCATCTAGGGTATAAACAAGAATTAATTTAGTCTAGGTACTAATTGGGAGTTCTAAAGGTTTTCTAGGATCAATTTAGGCAAAAGGGAGAAGTTTGGGTGGAAACCGAGAGTTTTTGGAAGGTTCTAGATAAAATTGGGAATTCTGGGGCAAATATGCTAATTTTATAAACTTTCAGGCAAATCCGACAAGTTTATGAAGTTATTGGAAAATTTGGAAAATTTTTCAAAGATTTGGACTCAAATGACAAATTAGGAAAATTATGGGTGAAATTGGAAATTCTTATTAAATCTGGAGTTAAATCTGCGGGCTGAGAGTTTTTATGGACTTAGACTAACATTTTTACCAGATAACATCCTGGAAGGTTTAAACTTTATCAAATTTGATTTGGATGAAGCTTTATCTCACAAAACTGGGTTAATCTCGCCTAAAGCTCCTCTAGTGTTGGTATGGGTCATTATTTAAGAGAAAAGGCAGAAATAAGCCAGGAAAAGGGTAAAACTGCATTCCTAGCCATGGTTTCGCCACCCATCGCCCCAAAAACGTTAAGCTTCCTCCACCTGCTGCGATTACTACTGGAAGTCCAGCTCCTCTGCCTGACTCTGTCTCGCCGCCATCAGCCCTCTAGCCTGTCGCATCTGCTTCGTTCCACACCACACCGTCGCTCCTACTTGTTCCAAACCGCTGTTGACGCCAAACCATCGCTTCACTTCACTCAACGCGGCATCTTCCTCTTGGAACAGCCACCGCCGCCCATCCCTATCCTCCATTTGCTCCTCCAGGTGGTAGCTTTGTCGTCTCCCAGAAGAGCCAGGCCCCCGCCGCCCCACGTTACACTGCCGATCGTGTGAACCGAAGACGACCTGGTTTCCTCAACAATGGCCTGACCCGTTTTGTTCGAACCCGATCCGCCAACACCTCCAGTTTTGGTATAACATCTGTTCAGGCCCTGAACTTTGTATGTCGTTCATCTAGAATCTAGACTATTAACATTTTTCTCTTTTGCAGATCGATGAGTAACAGTGAGCCTTTTATTGTGTTTTTTTTCTCTATGTTTGTTTATATGTTTGTTTGGCCATGCATTAAATTTAACCATTAAATTTACATAGGAATATAACTTAGGATGTTTATTTATTTATCTTTTTGTTTATCTTTTACTTTCTTTTAATTTTAGAATAGTTTGATTTAATTTTTATTTAATTCTCATAATGCATCCTAAAAAATGATAGTACATAAAGTTATTTATTATGCTAGATAATTCAATTTAGCCTGTTCCTTTTTAGAAATTAGAAAGAAATTAAATGAAGGTTATTTTTTTAAATACTCAACAAATTTCAAAAATTCTGATCTTGGTGGATTTGATAAAATCTCAATATGGATTATTCATTCAAATCCGCTTAGTCTGATAAGATTCACGACTTTAAATAAAGTGCTCCTTTCAAATTCTTGGTAGATTTGATAAAGTCCTGAGATTTTAAGGACATCTAAGATTCCGTATTCAGTTGGTCTAGTAAGATTCATGGTTTGGAATTAAATTAAAAAATTAAAAATAATTAAATAAATTCATTAAAACTATCTTATCAATGATTAGGTATAGAAGAAAAATTTAGGAAAATGATAAAACCAAACCCCTAATGATACCTAATTTTATGTGTGAAAATAAGGTTATTTTAACGTAATAGACTCACGATCCTAGAATCTCTCATAAATCATAACATGTATTTAATCAACTTACGCGAAACTGATTGGTAGTGACTCCCAAAAAATACATTGCTACAACTTGGCGACTCCACTGGGGATAAGTCTAGCCATAAAAGGGTTTGGTTTTCTTGACTATTGATTTGATGCATTGCATTTTTGTTTCCATTGGTTTTAACACACGCACATTGGAATGCATAACAAGCTCAATACCCAAGCTCATTCTAACCAAAAGTTTGCAAAACACCTGGGTTAGGCTAGTCGTGTGAGACAATATTCTCTGCGCTTTCTCTAATTTTTAGTAGTAAGTAGTGTTGCTTGAGTGTGACGATAGTCACCTCATGGGATAGTGAAAGCTACGATTCGAATTAATCCTTCCTCACATAACCCTAGTTGGTGAGGAATTAGGTCTTTTCTAATCTGATAGTACTTAGTAAAAGGGATTTGGGAATCAACCTATAACCTATCTTTCAAAAAAACCACCTATGCATATAGTGGACGTAGATCCATTCATTAGGATTTCCATAACAAGGCACATGTTCGCTTAGTTAACATACTTCATAGTTCTTTTGTTATCATTTGTTTATTGTTATTAACCTTTTATCATAATTAGAGGCATGTTATTGTTTATCTTTGCCTTTTTACACTTGTTATATGTCCCTTACTTTTATTTTCATGACTTTATATGTATCTTTTGAACTTCATTGCATATATCTTTATTGTTTTCTTTGATGGTCTACATTGCATATTCATACATACATCCATCAAATCATATATCTAAAATTTGAAATGAACTTCTCTCTTTAAAAAAGGAAAGGATTGGTATATGCTCAACATCAATATTCAACTGGCTTCAAGCAAGACTAAGGGCAGAGCAAATGGAATGACATCTAAATGAGCTCAAGTCAAAGATAGAAAGCATGACAAAATAAATAAAACAACTAATGGAATTAATCAAAGGGAAGGTAGTGCAAGCTCCTGTCAAAGACACACAAGATCCCATCTACCCTCCCAGAATCACTCCACAACGGATCTCGATTCAAGAAAAGCTTTTCCAAGACTCAGATCCATTAGACACCATTCATTTAAGGCATAATCTGTTATATTATCCACTACCAAAGGAAGAAGATGACACTTAAAGGCTTGAGATCATAGAAAAAGGCTCCACACCATTGAAGGTATACCATATTTGGATTGCTTTCAGTTGATGATGTCTGTCTAGTGCCTGATGTAGTAATTCCCTCAAATTTTAAGGAGCCAGAATTTGAGAAATTTGGTGGCATGGGCTCACCGCACACTCATCTCACACTCTGTTTAAGAAAGATGCAACCTTTTAGCAAGGATAAAAAAGTATGGATGGTTCTTTTTCAAGAAATCCTCACCAAGTCAGCATTGCAATGGCACATGAGTTTGAGTTCCAAAAATATCAAATCTTGGAGTGACCTTGCCCATGCTTTTCTGAACAACTACAAATACGTTGAAAAGTTGGCCTTTGAGCACCAAGTTTTGCAAAATCTTAAGAGGCGATAATAAGAGTCTTTCAAGGAATGTGTACAAAAGTGGAAAAACTTAGTAGTGATGGTTCAACGTTCCATGGTTGAAGAAAAGATTATCACTTTATTTTTTTTCCAAACTCTAAAAGGGCCATATTATGAAAAGTTTGTTGGTATTGCCTTTAATAGCTTCTCTGAAATTGTGTTATCTAGAGAAAGAATAGAATATGAGATAAACTTGGGAAAATTAATAGATTTTATCACTAATGTTCAATGTATCAACGCTTTGGATGGTTCAACCTTCACGTTACATAGGAAAAGATGTCCTAGTGAGGCTGTAATCTTCAATGCTCCTCCATCAATACCATATACTACTCATAGGAGGAAAACTGCTTAGGTTGATCTAATTTCTACAAGCTACACCGAGCTACTCCGTAAGCTCATAAGGTCAAACATGTTATCACCCATACCAATGGTGGCAAAGATCAAGTGGCCTCTTCTTCTGAGTTGGTACGATCCAAATGCCAAATGTGACTATCACATAGGCTCAATCGGGCATTCAACAAAAAAATGTGCGGTAGTAAAAGTTAAGGTTCAACAGTTGATCGATTTTAAATGGCTAGATTCTGATGTGATTGGTAATTAAAAGTGAAGATCTTGAGCTGGAATTATATTGACTTTGGCAGGGTTCCAAGTTAGATCCGACCTAACAATTCACACACACTTTTGAATGATAGGGAATCCTTTGAGTGAACATGTATCTTTGAGAAATTGCCAAGGTAATTTAATAGTAAAAATGTCCTAGATTTAGTCCAAAATCTAAGGTGTAGTCTTTGTTAAATGGATATCTATTAATCTTTTCTTGTCCAATAAAAAGATGTAATGTGTGCATTCCACCACTTTTTACCAAAAATGCCATTTTATGTCTATCTCATACTCTTTGCCATTACGCCATTCATTTCACCATCTTGAAATCATGTTTCTCATTCATAAATGAACATAAATGTGACAATGCTAATTGTAGGTAAAAATGAAAGTTAAGGGAGGTTTGATGGTGGTGATCTTGAAAAAGCTACCTAATCTAGTGAGAAAGAACTTAAATGTTACACCTCAACTTTCATCATACAAAAGTAAAAGGAAGTTCACAGTGGTTATTAACATCGTTGCAAGAATTTTTTTGTTAGTTTTTAAAGAAAGTAGCCTTCATATTAAATGGCTTCGGTGGCATCTAATTATCATGAATACTCAACATAAGAAAATGTTCTCAGTTCTCTACAATGCAAGTTCCAAAAAGGAAAGAAGTTTATCGCTTCCATCAAAAGGCAACAAGTGAAATTCAAAGGAAAGAAAGGACTGAAAGTAAGCACAAGCAACTAATGTCACTTGAGTCATCTCACTTAAGGAGGGTTATCTAGCACATTATATCAAACCCATAGCTTACAAAAAAAAAAAAAGAAGAGAAGAGAAAGAAAAAGATAAGGGCTCACTAGGTTGCTAGTCTCTAAAGAAGAAAAAAAAAACAGAAAAAGATAAGGGCTTGCTAGGTTGTTAGTCTTCAACACAACCTAGGAAAAAGTTAGAGCAAAAAAAGGAAAAGAAATGAAAAGAAAAAGAAAAAGAAAAGTGAGCTATGGATTCTAGAATGAAAACCTATAAAGGCGGTTTAGAAGATAAAGGAAACCTTTAAAATAAATTTACACATAGATTGAAAAAGTTGGGGGGCAATAGATGAGCTCTAACTTTCTGGAAAATGTGGTAAGTTTGAGGTTGTCACTATCGAGTTTTTCAAGGCAATTAAATCTGTTCATGAGTGGCATTAAAAAGCCTTTCTTTCACATCACTCAAACTTAAATTTTCTCAACCTAACATTTGCCTCTCGATATCATTCTCAGTCGTTTAAAAGGTTATCATTTTAAAACCTATTTCAACCTTTTTGCCTTGTACATTTTATATCTTTGAGTTAGAAAATGAAAGAATAATAGGACATTTTAATCAAATACAAAAACCGTAAGTTATTTTTTCAAGCTCTGCAAATTGATAAAAGTTTTTCTTTAAGGCTAAACCATTATTCATTAATGTGTGCAAACTTAAAAGTGAGGAGATAACTTTAGTCTTTCCTTAAGAAGGTGTAGTCCTTACAATAAAAATTCACAATCAAGTGTCATCACGATGGTTTAAAAAGGCATGACTTTTATAATAAGAGGGCAAGTTTTATGGATCATAACTTAAGTTTGAGGAAAAAAATCATTCATACGATAACATGGGAAATAAATAAGCACCAGCACGGTTACAGAGAAAGGAAGGGAACAAAAAGGCATTGATAATTGAGCTTTCAGATAGCATGAAATCCATGGTAAAGTAAGAAGGAGTTCCAAATAACTCAATGAAAAGAATCACAATAGGTAATCATAGAATTCATTCCTGCATCATGATTTTCATCAAGGTCATTCTAAGAATGCAAAGATTAAGAAGCATGCATCATGAGCATCATCATATCATTTCCATCATGCTTTTATCATAAATATGTTTCAATAAAGCTTGGTGCAGATAACTAAGCAGGAATTTAGCCAACGCACAATAAGAAGAGACATTTTGGACAAGGGAAAGAGAAATAGTGTTTCAACTACTTAACATCTACCAAGTGTTAGAGACTACAATTTCTCAATGTTATTCGAGTGAATGAAGTTTTACAATGCAGGTCAGTTCACACAAATTGAGATCAAATGACATATAAGTTAAACTGGGGCTTTAAATGAGAAAGGTTTCTTTACCTCGTCACATTTAAAGAAAAGCTAAACCAAGGTTCCAAAGAGAAAATAATTCTCTTCCTCATAACTTAGGTTAAACCGAGGTTTTAAATGAGAAAGGTTTCTCTACCTCATCACATTTTAAAAAACAACTAAGCCGAGGTTCCAAAGAGAATATAATTTTCTTTCTTATAACTTAGGTTAAACCAAGGTTTTAAATGAGAAAAGGTTTTTTTACCTTGTCACATTTAAAGAAAAGCTAAACCAAGGTTTCAAAAATAAGGTAATTTTCTTCCTTGTAACCTGGGTCAAATCGAGGTTTTTAGTGAGAAAGGTTTCTCTACCTCATCACATCTAAAGGAAAGCTAAACTGAGATAATTTTTTTCTCATAACTTGAGTCAAACTGAGGTTTTAAATGGGAAAGGTTTTTCGAACTTATCACATTTAAATAAAGGCTAAATTAAGGTTTTAAAGAGAAGGTGATTATCTTCCTTGTAATTTAAGTGAAACTGAGGTTTTAAATGAGAAAAGTTTGTCTACCTCGTCACACCCACCACAAGGCTAAACCAAGTTTTCAAAGGTAAAGTAATTTTCTTTCCCATAATATGGGTTCATTAGAGGTGGTAAAGAATTAGGGTGCTTTACCTAAAAAAATTTAAAGGTAATAAAAAGACAGGATTCATAAAATATGGTAAAGAGTCAGGGTGCTCTACTTTAAAAGAATTTAGAGGTTGTAAAGAGATTAAGTTCTCTACTTCATAGGCAATAAGAGGTGGTAAAAAATGGATTTCTCTATTTCTTAAATCATGGTAATAGAGAGTTCTTTGCCAAAGTTAAAATGAATGAGAGAAGAGTTTCTCTCTTCCATAGAAAAGTTTCTACGAAGAAAAAGGGTAAAGAAGGTTCCTCAACCCATCAAGAAAAGAGGAAAAAGTTTTCCTCTTAGGTTTGGAAGCAATAGGAAGGTTCTTATTGCAAAAGGCTAGGAAAGTTCCTAGGCCTGGTAAACAAAGAGGAAAGAGTTTTTCTCCTTAGATTCTTAAATGATAGGAAGGTTCTTATTGTAGGGGTAATAAAAAAGGTTCCTTAACCTCACAAAGAAGAAAATGGTTTTTCTTTTTAGGATTTTTTTTTTACAATAGAAAGGTTCCCATTACAAAAAAGTAAAGAGAGTTTCTTAGCCTGGTGGGAAAGGAGGAAAGAGTTTTTCTCCTAGGATTCTTAAATGATAAGGAGATTTCTATCGTAGAGATAATAAGGAAGGTTCCTTAGCCTCAAAGCGGAACAGAAAAAGGTTTTTCTCCTCAAGATTTTTGATAGTGGGAAAGTTCTCATTGTCCCAAATAAATGCCGGATAAAATTTGGTAACAGCTTTGCATGTATCATGTTCTATGAAACAAATAAAAAGGGGTAGCTATTGACACCTAATTTTATCCGGGCACTAACTTTTGTTTAGTTCTAGGTTAGAAAAATTAGTTTATGGGGCATTTTTATTTTCATGGGCAATTTTGTCTTTTTGGTCATTTTATAGCTTAGGAAGTTGGTAGGATTATGCTCGCTTAAATTATATTTTTATTTTGTATTATGAATTTTTAGGAATTTAGAATGGTCATCTAAGATAGAAATAGGAATTACTTTAGTTTGGGTACTAATTTGGAGTCCTAAAGGTTTTCTAGGGTCAATTTAGGTAAAAGAGAAAAGTTTGGATGGAAACTGAGGGTTTTTAGAATGTTCTAGATAAAATTGAAAATTCTGGGGCAAATCTGCCAATTTTATAAAGTTTAGGCAAATTCGACAAGTTCATGAAGTTCTAGGAAATTTTGAAAAATTTTGCAAAGTTTTGGACTCAAATGACAAATTAGGAAAATTCTGGGTGAAATTGAAAATTTGCATTAGATCTAGGGTCTAATTCGCAACTTGAATGGTTTTCTAGACTTGGACTAGTACTTTTACTAGATAATATCTTAAGAGGTTTAAACTTTATCAAATTGATTTAGATGAAGCTTAGCATCTCAAAACTTGGTTAATCTTGCTTAAAACTCCCTTAGTATAAGTATGGGTCACCATTTAAGAGAAAAGGCAGAAAGAAATTTGAAACCTTAAGCTTCAACCAGGAAAAGGGTAAAACTACATTCGTTGTCCTTGGTTTCGTCACCCATCTCCCCCAAAACCTTAAGCTTCCTCCACCTACCGCGATTACTTTGGAAGTCCAATTCCTCTACACAACATTGTCTCGTTGCCATCAACCCTCCAACCCATCGCCTTTTGGAACAGCCACCGCCGCCTATCCTTGGCCTTCATTCGCCCCTCCAGGTGGTAGCTTTATCATCGCCTAGAAGAGCCACGCCACTGCTGTCCCCCGTTACGCTACTGATCATGCGAATCGAAGATGACTCGGTTTCCTCAACCATGCCCCGAGCCATTTTGTTCGAACCCAATCCGTCAATACCTCCAATTTTGGTATAACTCCTGTTCAGGCCTTGACCTATGTATTTCATTCATCTAGAGACTACTAACATTTTTCTGTTTTGCAAATTGGTTAGTAACAGTGAGCCTTTTATTGTTTTTTTTTATTTTTGTTTATTTGTTTGTTTGGCCATGCATTAAGTTTAACCATTAAATTCACATAGGAATATAACTTGGGATGTTTATTTGTTTATCTCTCTGTTTATCTTTTACTTTCTTTTAATTTTAGAATAGTTTGATTTTAATTTTTATTTAATTCTCATAATGTATCCTTAAAAATGATAATACATAAAAGTTATTTGTTATGCTAGATAATTCAATTTATCCTATTCCTTTTTAGAAGTTAGAAAGAAATTAAATGAAGGTAACTTTTTTTTAAATACTTAAAAAATTTCAAAAAATCTGATCTTGGTGGATTTGATAAAATCCTAAGATAGATTATTCGTTCGAATCCGATTAGTCTGAAAAGATTCACGGCTTTAAATAAGGTGCTCCTTTCAAATTCTTGGTAGATTTAATAAAGTCTCAAGATTTCAAGGACATCTAAGATTCCATCTCCGGTTAACCTGGTAAGATTCACGGTTTGGAATTAAATTAAAAAATTAAAAGCAATTAAATAAAATTCATTAAAACTATCTTATTAACTATTAGGTAAAGAAGAAAAATTTAGGAAAAGGATTAAACTGAACCCCCATAGTATCAATTTTTGGGTGCTAGAATAAAGTTATTTTAGCGTAACCGACTTATGATCTTAGAATCTCTCATATACCATAATTGGTATATAATAAACCTACATAAAACTGATTGATGGCAACTCCTAAGCTAAGTTTTGTGCTAACTAAGTGTTATGCCTTTACAGTTTAGAAGCTAAGTGGTGTTAACACTTGATAGCTTAAAGACGGGGCTCAAGTGATGAATTTTTGTCATAATTTTGCCTTATATATATATATAGTACCTTGTGTACTAAGGCATTGCCTCAATTAAGATACATTATGGTGTTAAACCATTGAGTTACTTTTGAATGCATGCTAGTGTTATAGAGTGTGCATAAACTATTACTTGAAGTTGAAGTAACTAGTATTTTATTATCTTGACACATTTTAAGTACATTTTAAATGGAATGCTCGAGCAATGTTTTCTTAAATGGTATAATTATTTGTTTTGCATTGCCAAGACAAACACATGCATATTTTCTTGTAGGGTAGATTAAGAAACTAGTTGCATGTAAATGGTTTTAATTTACCTACGAGTAACAGTTAGCCAACAGTAACTAAGTGGGATCATAGTCTCTAAGGACTTACAAGTTAAGCAATTCGGGACACTAGAACCCTACTCCATGACACTGAGCATTGTCTGTTTCTACTGAAACCATGTTAGGTAGGCTAGATTATCAACCCAAGTGGCTCCTATTTCAGTGCCTCTAGTGATTTTTTTGTAGCAAGCATGCGAAAGTTCCATCAACATAACCAAGGAGACTTTGCCTTCTATGGTATGGGAGAAACTGGGCTTTCCAAAGCAAATAATTGTTTTGGGTGAGTTAGATATTAAGTAGTTATACTATGTTGACTAAGGGTGTTGGCAAAAGTGGTAATGGATTTGAAAAGATGACTGAGGGTGTGGAGGAGGAGCGGTTAAGATCGAACATAATGGACGATTAGTCTAGTATAGCTCTAACACCATGTAAAGAAACTTGTAGAAGAATAAGTATTTGGCTACACATAAAAACCTCAATGAGGTTTCTTCTATTTATAATATATGTAGAGATAGAGTTGCAACATGACTTGGACTACAAGAAAGATATATATTATAGATACAACAATAGCAGCAGTTATCCTGTACAATAGATAACTTCACACTAGGACTTAAAGTTATTGTGTGGCAGCTGTGATGGTTTGAGGGCTTGTGATAAGTCTTTAACGCCCTATTTTGTGTGTTTCGAATTTGTTCCATATTCTAATGGCCATAGTGTTGTAGTGTTGCAAATTATATGTCTTAAATAAATGAAGCTACACTAATCAGTGCACTAGTATTTTTTGTGATATCTAAGTTCATTCCTATACTTCTAAGTTTTAAGTTTTTTTTTGTATGTTTAAAATCATCTTGGAATGTCTTAGGGCTACTTGGTGACATCACTGTGGTTTGATGAAGAAGTGCTGAATTGTAAATGCAAGCATCGAGCATCAAAGGGCACTATGAGATGCGAATGAGAGAACTTGGAAGGAAGATTTTTCTGCTGTCGATTTGATAGTGTAACTGCTCATTTCGTTTTAATGTGGTTGTTTGTTGAATTGGTAGAGTTGATAATAAAAATCTCCAATAGAATTTGATGTGGTTACCTTTTAATTGTTGGTTGAATTTAATGATTAATGTCCCCAAACAAATAAATCCTATATTATCGCCACTCTTTTGGGTTATAAATCTAGTCTAGGTTCTATTCTTTTGGATTATTGATGAAGTTAATGAAAAGATGTTGTATAATTTCTTTATGTATTAGTATATGGTACACAAAGTAATGATATGAAATTATGTGTATTTATGCAGACAAATAAGGATTGCAAAATTTTTAGGCTAATTGATAATGAGTTTTCAGAATGGGCAAAAGTGGTGATTGCTAACTATTACACAAAAGGGAAGGAATTGAAAGATGAAGTTCATTCACTGAAGGTGCAAGTTTTGTAACTCTATTTCAAAGAGGAACAAACAACTCTTAGTTTAGATAATAGATTTTTGGCTAAGCAGCTAGGGAATTTAGACAAGGAAGTTTCTGAATTGGGATTATTTGTAATTGTTTTGTGCTGCTTTTGTGTTGTGTCTTCCTCTTGCATAGTCATGTTTTAGTTATTGGTTAGGTAGATGAAGTAAGTGATAGGGCTATCTTAAGGTTGTTTTATAGGGCTTGTAGTACATGAGGTATGTAAAAATGCCATCTTATTATAATTGACACATTTGGAGCATTTGGTTTTTTATAATGGGAAGTGCTATTTGCATGCATAATCTTGGTCTAACTATTATTGTACTCATGCTTATAAATACATCAGAATTTGAATTTGAATATGATATTCCCTTTTTAGACTGAGGTGCCCTGATATTTCATTGTTTTCAAGTAAATTATCTTTTTTTAGTTTGAGGTATGATATTCATTAATGGGCAGAAATATTGCAGTGCAAGTTATTATTTATTCATAGGGTGAAATCCATCGGGGGTCACCTAATTTAATTTTTTGTCCTAAATAGATACCTAAAATTTATGTTGTCCTAACGAGATACCTTTTCTCCTATTATGCGTCCTGTTCAACTACTTTTTGTCAAATTGATTGTTAAAACGAATGGGAAATGCTGATGTGGCATTTAATATCACTAAGATAAATTTAAAAATATCAACATTAGTCCCTTAACTTTTTCAATCACTAACTCTAGTCCTTTAATGGCAAATTTGAAAAAGAGAGAGAGAGAGAGAGAGAGAGAGAGAGATGTCTGATGTTCGCTGCCATCCACAGCCCTTAAATAGCATCCTAATTCCAGTCTTTGCTCCTCCCCTCATTCTCATTCTACTCACCACCGTTGCCTGAAAAGACCATCATTAAGAATTGGCAGACGGAGTAGAGCATGAAAACTTGAAGCAGTCTAGGCCTAGATTCTCTATTATCACCCAGGTACCCACGGTCACTCAGATTAGCTGCTGCTGACCTTCTTGCCACTGTCACCCAGATCCAATGCTGTTTTCATGTTTTTATTTTATGGTGATTTGAAATCGTTGGTTTGAAATTGGAGCTTGGATTTTTTAGGCTCAATTCGACGTTTCATTTTTTGAGTTTGAAATCGTTTGTTCGATTTGACACTTAACTTCTTGGGTTTGAAAGTGGAGCTTTGATTGTGGCTCGGGTTCAATGTTGAATATGTTGTCTTGAGGATTTATAAGTTTATTTAGTTAATTGATGCAACTTTGGAAAGACGTGCAACGTGGCGATGAACGAGACAGGATGGCAATTGGGCAAGCTAAACTGAGGTGTCAAACGAATGGAGTAGCGGCTTCGACAGTAGCACGATTTAGCATAGGAGGTGACGGTGAACGGCACAGGAGGGTGGCCGATTGTGGGGTTGGCGGCTGGAGGGTGGTCAATAGTGGTGATTGGGTGAGTTGAGGTGGTTGTAGTAGAGATGGAAAGACTAAGGTTTGAGGGGTAGAATTGACTTGAGTGAAAATTTAAGGGTTAGAATTAGTAATTGAAACAGTTTGAGGACTGAAGCTGTCATTTTAAGTTTTTTTTAATATTATTTAATGTCACATCATCATTTTCCTTCCAATTTAACAGTCAATTTGACAGAAAGTAGTTGAATAGAATACACAATAGGAGAAATGGTATTTCGCTAGGACAACATAAAGTTCAAGTACCCTTTTAGGACAAAAAAATAAATTAGCTGACCCCCAATGGATTATACCCTTTATTCATATAACTGATCAAGTGCACATTACAGGTTACACTATAGGTTACAATAAGCTGATTAATAGGACACTTAAGGTTACAAAATTGGCCTCTTTAAACCCCCAAATCTATAAAAAAAAAAAAAAGAAAATTGCAGAATTAGAAACAACCCTTCTAATTTGTCAAAACTCTAAGACATGTTTTAGACGTAAATCTGCTTGCAAAAAAAGTTTGAGACAAACCTATGGAAAGTGAAACATTACTACTAGAGCTGAACATGAGTTCCAACTTCTACAGAAATTCTGCAATGTAAGTATTTTGAGGCAAAACAAATGTTTTAAACTCTTAACCTCATTTTTATATTTGAGACATAAACAAAATATAAAACCACATTTGTTATCCAAAAATTAGACTAAAATGAGATTCTGATCTCAAAGTCAAACTCTAGTTGACCTTGTGTCTTTTTATGAGCAATCTTTCTATAAGCAAAACCTATGGTAATGTAGTTCCCCTTCAAAAAATCAAAGACATAAATAGAAACTATAATAAGCAGCTACACCAAAACCATGTCCCTACAACATTTGTTTCTTATTCATTGACTAAAGCACACACATTCTTACAAAGAAGAAGTTAACAAAATAAGCTAAACTTAAAGTACTCCAATAAAATTTTTTCTAAGTAAATAGTTTCTAACTAGGAATTAACCAACCCTTGGACCCTCATAGTCTCCAGCAATTCTTGATGTTGTGATGGTGCTTTCTATATTGGATTGTTCTCCTTGAGTAGATGATTGAGTAAAAGGCCATCTGGATAGCTACCAACACAGCAAAAAAGGAACAAAATAACATTTTTATTCATTCTAAACATGTAAGAAAATTAGATTACATAAGAGTAAACATGGTCCACTAAAAAAGGAACAAAATAACTTTAGAATTGTAACGTAATACACATGCTAGTTGGCGTTAAAAGATGCTTGACTTTGGTTTACCTGAAACACATAAGTAAGTAAATTGCATGCATTTAGCTCAAAATTCGGAATCAAATTTGTTAAGAGTGAAATGTTTATACAATGATGAGGCCCCTTCCACTCATTGCCAATTAGTTTAGGGCTGGATGCTTTAATATAATATTAGAACTCAAGGTTTGAAGCTATCCTAGACATTGCCAAAAAATAATTCACATGATAAAGCCAAAGTGGCTTCCATGTGAGAAGGTGTGCTAAGTGGAAAAATCCCACACGGCTAAGAAAGGGGTTAGTGAAAGGTTTATACAGTGATAAGGCCTCTCCATCCATTATCAATTTTTTTTGGATTGGATGCTTTAATATAATTAGATTAAATTGAAGTATTTTTTATGTAAAAACTTATATCTCTTCTGAGGCATGACCTTTTTTTTATGATCAACTTTCGTACAAGTTGTGCAATACATGACACAGCCATGTTGTGAAAATGTAGTCATGTCTTCTATTGGTTCATTTTTGGACTTTCTTCTCTTTTTTCACGGTCTGCCTAGCATTGGCTATTCAATTAAAGATAATAGCTCACTTAAACCATTATCTTCCTAAAACTTTGCATTGACCATTGGTTGAATTGTGTACTTATATGCATTTTGGAACATTTCTTTCATGTACCAAAGACTAATGTAAGCCTTTAGTTCATCTCCCTTGTAAATAATGGCCCTGATTGCATGAGGGTAGCGGATTCCAGATAATTCCCATGCATTATAATTGTAATTCATGTCACATAAAGTAATAGTATGTTGTGTTCTACCAAAAGTAATTTGATAGTCATGTTCACCATTCCATTTAACCCTATATTTATAAGTTTCAGCTGTACTACAAGTAACAATTTTTATAAATTTTTTTGCCAAATTCATATCTTTGTTTGGAAGTAAACCTCATTCTTTCAATTGTTTTTTCCATGACATACTCTTTAATCTCTTCTAACATAGAAATGTTGGTTTGCTTATCACACCAATTAAAACCATATTAAATGCCTCGATGCTATTATTATAAATTGAATCACACTTCTGACATGGCTTGAAGTAAGCCTCACACCATTGTTTGACATCCATTTGCAAGAGGGCTATTTTAGCACCAGACTTTAACCTTTTTATTTCTTCCAACCTTTTATTAAGAATAATTTCATTTTGAGCCTTTGCCACCACATAAAATGTAAGCTTTGGGTGCTCATCTCTAGACTTTGGAAACCAATTCATGTAAATGTACCTTGCACAAAGCCTATTTTTAGCCAGTAGAAATGTCTCACTTATTGCGTTTAGTAGTCCCTACAAAGGCACATGAGTAAGTTACACTCACAAGCGAATAATCCGCTAAAAATAGTAATTGCATAAATACAAATTGATAATTCAAACATTTTGTTGGTCAAACATAAAGCACCATCCATATCTATCTTTACCATCAATGTCAACTTTTAGATGCTCTAAGAACCATAGCCACAAAGATGTACTTTCAACCTCAACAACTATCCACGCCAAGGGGAACATTTGATTGTTTGCATCCTTACTAATTGCAGCAAGTAGCTGCCTCTTAACTACTCCTTTAAGAAAGCAACCATCAAGCCTTATGAATTTTCTACATCCTTTAGGAAATCCTCTTTTCAAGGAATCAAGACACACGTAAAACCTCTTAAGAAATGGAAGGCAGCTAGGGCCTTTATTATTCACCTCTATGTCTACACTATTGCCTGAATTGGAAGCAAGTATTGCTTTACCACAATCATGCAATCATTTATACTCATGGCCAATATCTCTTTCCAACTTTTTGACAATGTAAGCCTTTGCTTTTTGCATTGATTTCTTGAAACCTCTATCTGTAACTCAGTCATTATCATGTCTTGAATATATTTAGGCTTTATTTTGGGATGAGCATATATCAAGGCTTCAAATTGATCTACAAGCCATTGTGCATTTACTCCAAAAAGCTTAAATATCTTTTAAACAAGAGTGATAGTCAATGAAAGTCTTTATCATGAAATACTTTTTCTGTTGAAAATGCTCAATAGAAGCATAAACCATCTACTTGCAACATTAAGCATTGCACTTAACTCTTACACGGGTTTATGACTATTTTAGGAACACATAATCCCTATTCTCTTAGACTGCATGCTTCATCAATGCCCTCTTAAATTGTTAATGATCTATAAATGAAAACTTGGCACAATATTTCACCTCTTTTGCATTCTCATCATACCTTGGATAATGGCTTTTCCTTCCCTTTAACACTATTGCACCATTATCATCACTTTCAAAGCAAAAACTTCCAACATCAGAGTCATCAAAGTCCTATTTCATCATCATTACCTTCAATTTTATCGTTATCTTAATCTTCTAGCCCTTGAAAAATTATAGTTCCAGATGTTTCAGCAAGATTAATATATTTGCTTTGGTTGAAGTTTTAGATATTATGGTGTAGCTTTATCTATTAATGCCCTTTCTTATTTTTTTTCCATGTCCAAGACACAAAGCCTAATCAATTCCATTTAATTTAGCCTCTAGCTCACATTCAAGATTTGCACCTTCTTTCTTGCTATCATTGCTCACTGTACTGCCTTCTTCACCAAGTGATAGTCACACATTCACCTACATTAATGTGGGTATTAAAAATTCTAATTATTTCCTTTGCCACACTTTGTTCACTAGGTTCATTAGTGAACCCCACAAGTAAGCCATCATGTAGCAACTTATTGTTTGTCGTTAACCATGATGGCATATATATATATATATATATATATATTAACTTCATATGCTTTCACACTAGTTGATAGCATCCCATAAACACTAGCTTCATTTTTAATTTCCTTTAATCTCATGTCCATTGATAGACCTTCCTGAGTATAAAACAATTCACTTTATATGAATGTATCTAAAGCCTAATTCCTTAAGTTTATCCATGAAAGACCATTTCATAAATTGTTGTTTAGTCACCACTTTGCAAAATACATTTTGATCAAAGTATTGCATTATAAGATCTCTTAGCATGATCCTACCATAATTTAATCGAACTTCCATGCCTCCCTTCATATGCAAACATTCCAATAAGATTCAAATAAAATTCTAGCTATGAATTAAATTGTACCTAGAAACAAAATGAAATTCCATGCAAACTTGGAGCTGTGGCTTTATTCTCACAAAATATAATCCACAGAGCATTATCATTTTTTTTCTATGCTTATTTTTTATGTCCATTGCTCATTCCACATGCAATTTCACTTATTTTAATTCTAACAAAACTCCAACAACCAAAAATTTCCAACAATTTGCTCAACACTTTAACTCATATTCAACCTTATAAAAGGTAACCAACACTACAGTATTGACCTGCTCAATAAATCGATAAACACCTTCTGATCAAAATAACTAACCCCAATATTCTTCTTAGTTAAAGTACAACAATCAATTGCCTTTTGACTTTTTTTTTTTTACATCTGTTCCTTGACCCACATGCCTATTAGGCATCTAAAGAGCAGTTGAAACCACTAAAACCAAATTCATGTACCTTTTTAGCAGCCTCCAACACACTTATTCCTTACAACCAGTCCCCAACTTTGGTGTAGAATCTTGGTGCCTTGTCCATTGATGGGGTGATAATGGCTAATAGGTTCTTTATTTGCTCTTTTGTGACTCACTTTTGTGTGTTTCAGGAGCAAAAATAGGGCTAAGATTCCTGCGATTGTAATTTGCCTCATCAAATGTTGGCAAAGCCTCACATGATTGCCCAACTGACCATGTGATTTGAATTGACCCAATTTGTAAAGTATGAGTCTAGAGTTGATCTTGTTCATAGTTCAGACACTTAAGTGTGAGTTATCAAAGTTTGGGGTACTAATATACATTTGAGCCAAGGAAATACATAAACATCGAAGACAGAAAGTGCTTAAGTAATCTCAATTAAAAGGATGCACGGATCTTATTCTGACTCAAAGATTTGCAAATGGAAGTAATTTTTACATAAGCAACGTGTGAAAGGGCTTATCATAATAAGATTTATGAGATTAAAGTCACCATATCCTATATCCTATATGCCTAACCCAATCCATCATACTTTTATAAAAGATAGCGTGATCAATACTCTCTTTAAATTGAAAATTAAAAAAAAATAAAAAAAATTGAAAAATTCGGTTGAGATAATTCAATTTTTCAATTCAATTTAGGTTGAAACAGAATAAGGTAAATATCGGTTTGAATTAAGTTTGTTGAAATAACCGAAATATTTTTCTTAAATACTTGGGTTTTTACTAGCCTAAAATGCTAAATTACAATATACACATCCATTTTTTTATTTGGGCCATACACAACTAGCCCCGGTTGATTCGTAATCCTAACCGGCTAACTTAAGTACGCGCGGGAAGACAAGCGCACATACACCGGTCGGGGCAAAGCTGTTGCCACTAAGGCACTCACCGGACAACAGCAGATGGCAGTCGGCACTCAGAGCGCAGACACCTGTCTCTCCCGCCGACACACCACACAGGTACACACACGCTGTGGCTGTTGACTAGTAACCGCTAGGCACCTCCGCCTTCTACTTTCTTGGAGATCATTTTTGCTTCTCTTCGCCGCCTCAGCCGCTCGGCGTCAATTGGCTCGTTAACCAGGCCATTTGGCCATCAACCATCAGCCATAGCCAACGGCATGGTTGAGAAGGTCCATTTCCCGTCATCGAACGATCACAACAACTACTCGTACAAGATTAATTATGAAATTGCAACTAGTTTTGCTCGGCAGCTTCTGTCTTCATGACTTATTTTCGGTTATTTCAGTTGGAGCTGAAAGTTCAGTTTAGAGGTTGATTTGGCTTATTCCGTTCGGTTTGAGCCAAAAAAAAAAATGGATACTCACCCTATATGATAATACAACACTATTTAAACTAGTGAATTGCGTTTTGTTTGAATTCTGTTTTTCCCACAATTGAGTTAATCATTTTAATACCCTAAAAGTTATAGATTGTTACTTTCTAAAATGTTACTATTCTAAAATTTTATTTTCAATTCGTTTTAACTTAAGTTAATGACTTATTTTTACTTTTATATCATTTTTTTCTGAAATTAATTTAATTTGTAAACTAATATTATATAGATACAATAATTTATTTGAAAATAAATTTTTATGATATTGTTAAATTTTTATAAAATTTTCTTTTTTAATATATTAAATTAAAAAGATGTATAAAAATTTAATAAAATTATAAAAATTATATTTTTAATAAATTATTTTAACTACATATTACTAGTATTAAATTTTAATTAAAATAATTTTAAATTAAAAAAACATAAAAATATAAAAAAATTATTTTATTATCGAATGACTTAAGTTAAAATGAACACTCCGTAATACTTTTCCTGAAACAAATGACAGTGAAGAATTCAAAATTTGCAAAACCAAAAGTTTTGGAACTAAACGTATCAATAGAAATTGTGACCAAAATGAAAATTTACTCGGAAGGAATTCTGTAGAAGAACAACGTCACTTTCGCCCAGTTTGGGAATTCACAGCGGCGTAGTGATGCAGTGGTGCCATAGATCACAGCAAGGCTCATGAATCAAGTGATTCCTTTGAAGTAGGAAAACCTAGAGAAGAGCGTGAGGAAGATAGAGACCTTAAAAAGTGCTGCCAAAGGAAGAAAAATGGCCGACGAGCGAGAGCGGCGTATGATCGAGCAGATTCTGGAGCTCGACTCGGAGGAGCTGCAGATCGAAGAGGTTGATGAACTTCTCGAGTCATCGGACGACGATCGAGAAACCTTGTGAGAACCATTTCGTTTATCGATTTCCCTCACATGTCGAGTTATTTCTCAACTATCTCTCTAGCTTATGGGTTTTTGATTTCGGAATTTGGGAATTTCAAGGTCCAACTTTGGGTCGGGAAAGAGGGGCGGTTAAACTACCTTGGGTATTGTTTAGTAGGATTAATCTCTGATAAGAATCAAAGATGAAGCTGTGAGAAATGAACTTTCTGTCTGGGTAAACTGGTCCACGTTTTGATACGGAAATTAAAATTGTTTCTTCGATGTTAAGATTGGTGAGTGGAGTTGATTGGCATTGGAAGGTCCAAGAATTTAGCAACAACTGGTTTCTGTCTAAGATGTATTCATGGTGGCTTAATTTTGACTTAATCAACTCCCGTTTGAACTATCTAATGTATCTTTCAGTAGGGTTAATCTGTCATGAGAATTGAACATGAATTTTAGAGAAATAGACCACTTCTCTTGGTGAACTGTTCCACGTTTTGGTGCACAAATGAAATTTATTGTTTTGGTGCTAAGACTGATAACTGGAGTTGATAAGATTAGAAGGTCGAAAAATTTAATAGCAACTAGTTTCTTGTCTTTGATTGGTTTGTTCACGGTGGTTTAGTTTTGATTTAAGCAACTGGTTTTGTTTCTATTGTGTTGATTTACATTTATTATGCATAGGGGTGCAACCTCATCTGATGAGTTTACCTTCAACACTTGTTTGGCTTCCCTACATTCATATCTCGGCGGTAATTACTTATTTTCCCAAGCTTCTTCTCCTCCTCTGAAAATTGTTGGTCCCCAGCAAAGAACTTGAGTTTTACAAATTTTAATTTTGCAGAAGTAGACGATACCCACCACAGGCAGGCTTTCTTGGATGGTGGTGCCATCTTGAACCTCCCCTTATTCTATCTTGAAGGTATTCATACATGGACCATTAGAAGTTTTTGGCTTGAGATACTTTTCCAGTTAATTATATCTGGTGGATTTTCAATCTGGTCCAAATCTTGGGTTATAAGAAATGCTTCACACACGTCATTTAGACAGCTGGTTAACCATTTGCTATTATGGGGTGATTCATACAGCATCCATTATTTTGATTCGTTTGTTGTAGCCATTAGACCCTAGACTCAGTGGAACTTTACTAAGCTTGTTATTGGTTTGATCCATTTGTTCCGGCCTTATACTGCTGGAAGATTTTCAAATAGCATTAGTGAAACCATGTGCTTGTCGGCTCTGTGAGCCAGATTATTAAATGGCTTTTTATTTGAGGTTCAACTTTGTTGTATTGGCTTGATCATTTCCTTGAAGTCTTCATAGTCCTACGTCACTTTGCTAGTCAGAATTTGTACTTTTGGGTCCACAATAATGAAGTTCTTTTTTTCCTTTTCCCCTTAGGTGTCGTTCTATTCCCAGAGGCTACACTTCCTCTTAGGGTGATCCAGCCAAATTTTGTGTCTGCATTGGAGAAAGCATTGACACAAGTTGATGCTCCATGTACCATTGGTGTCGTAAGTTTTTGTAACCTTTGCTTTTTATCTGTACACTTGTCTGTGCAATAGTAGAACCTTGATTTTATCATTGGTGGGGCTGGCATAAAGTCAACATTTTTTAATTTTAAGAAATGATTTATTTTTTAAAAGATGTTTAGGTGTCTACTTAACCATAGGTGCTTGAGCAAATATTTCATTTATTTACAGGATCTTCTTTCATCCTATACAACTTCTAAATTTGTTATCCTTTATAACTTTGTAATAAATTACTTGACATTGATCTGATTTGGTGTCAATTAAACCAAATCAAGTAGTTATGATTTCTGAAGATCATGAGGTTTACTGAATAGAGAAGCAGTGTAAAGGAAAGTAGTGGGACTATATATAACCACTGTATGTCATAGTTCAATATACTTCAAATGGCGATATCAAGGAAAATTTTGTCAAATTGTTTAATTGATTTGGGAAACGAATAAACTAATCCAACTGAAAATAAAGGTTGTGACTGACTAAGAATTCATCTATATGATGTTATTTCATCTAACTAGTTCTCAATTTCCTTGTTCATATACTTCATTAGGAACTTGAATGAGATTTAGATTTTTACAGGTCCATGTTTACAGGGATTCCGAGGATAGACTGGGAAAGTTTGCAACAACTGGGACAACTGCTGAGGTATGTGCCTCATATTTTCTTGCTCATGAGTAGCCTACCCATAACAACCAATCGAAAGAAAAGGTAGGAGAATATCTGTTAGCAGAGCAGGGGAAAACCTTCACTGGCTCTGTGTTATGCTCCTTCATCTATGCTGCCTATTGATACTAGTGTAGTAGGAGTGAACCACAATTCAGATCTATGAACTATAGGTGTAACCTTTTGCTCTGTACTAGAATCAATATTACAGGCATTTAAGGTGGCACTAATTTTGAATGCACGCAGAAGAATTCAAGAATTATTTACAGAAGACCTTTTTTCTGGAATCAACATGCATTTTGTCTCAGCTGTTGTCATTTCAGTTGAACTAATCAACCTGTATTTGCAGATTCGGCAATACCGTCGACTGGAAGATGGTTCTATTAATGTGGTTACTCGTGGCCAGCAGCGATTTCATCTAAGACGCCGTTATGTTGATGTAGAAGGAGCAGTAAGATCATTTTTGTTTTCTCAAGAAAATAGTTTGTACATCGTTTACCTACTCTATCATAAGACGCTACAAAGGGATGATATGATGTGAATTTGGGTTTTGTAGCCATGTGGAGAGGTTCAAATCATTCAGGAAGATGTGCCATTAAGAATCCCTCGAGATGCTTTTGGAAACTTGGGACCCTTGAGTAACTTCAGAAAGCAACAGATGTCATCTTCAAATTCATCTTCTAGATATGATGATGTTAAAAATGACTCTGAAGCAGATGCAGAGGAAAGCTTTGAGGATGAGCTGTCTCCAACAGAAAGGAGAGCTCACCAATCAGCAATCCATGCTTGTTATGGAAATAGAATGGATGAATCAACAAGTAGTGATGAGGATAATTGGTTTTCCTACTCTGATGGTCAAATCAGAGGATCACACTTGTCAGGGGCTGGTTTTATGGGATCATTCCATCGAGAACAGGAGAAAAAAGTTGGAAGTGCTGCCTCTCAAATTGGTAGTCAATCTGGAGCTTGTGAAGCAGTGAAATTAAAGAGGTCCCTGAGAGGTGGTGAGCCGAGCCTGCGTCATGTAGTTCCAAAAGCATTCTGGCCCTTCTGGGTTTATCGAATGTATGATTCATATCTCCTTGCTCGGAAGGCTGCAGGTAGCTTGATTCTCTGTTGTGGCTATAATTATTTTTCAGATTTCAAGTGTATGCTTTGTCCAGTTTTTGCTCTGCTTGTTTGTTTTTTTCTTGTTGCCAAGGATATCTGGTCTACATCAATCTTTTAGCTGTTCAATTTTTGTTTATGTTCATGTTTTTTCTCTAGCCAGATATTTGATGCTTTGGCATATTATCTCCCTTGGTACCAATCCTCTTAGTTCCTATGTTTTACAGACATGTGGAAACAGATTGTTGGAGCGCCTAGTATGGATGCCTTTGTGAGGAGGCCAGATCTCTTGTCATTTCACATTGCAAGCAAAATCCCTGTCTCTGAATCTGCAAGGCAGGAGCTTTTGGAAGTTGATGGGATCTCATACAGATTGCGCAGGGAAATTGAGTTACTAGAAAGTTTTGATTGTATTCGATGTAAAACCTGCAAGGTATTGAACACCTGTTTTGATGAAGTGCTCTCACTTTCTCTTTCCTTTTCTTTCTTCTCTTCAATATGCCCTTCATTGTGCTTGATTTAACCTTGTTTGCTCATTTGTAAATTGGAAATGCACGAGCAAGAATCCCCATCTAGTTAGGTGGCCGTCACCAAAGTATTTTTGCATCTCATTTTATTTTTCATGAATTTCAGGCAGAAATTGCAAGGCGGAGTGATATGTTGGTGATGTCTAGTGATGGTCCTCTTGGTGCATATGTGAACCCTTATGGCTTTGTGCATGAGATAATGACCCTTCTTAAAGCGAAAGGCTTAGCACTTAGAGGCAGACCTGTTAAAGAATACAGCTGGTTTCCTGGGTATGCCCACTCTTTTTTTTATAAATTCACTGACGGTGATGTTAGTGCAGAATTTTGAGGAAAAGTAGCTGCAGATTCTGTTGCTATTGCTATTGGATTATCCGCTTTGTTTCCCAGAAAACAACTATTCTTATGTTATTTGCTGCTACTTTCAGGTATGCCTGGACGGTTGTGGACTGTGCCTCCTGTGAAACTCAAATGGGTTGGCTGTTTACTGCCACCCACAGCAAGCTGAAGCCTCGATCATTTTGGGCTATACGTAGTTCCCAGCTTGAAGATGATACGCAAGGACGAACAGAATCTCGACAACGTTGATGATTCAATTTTACTACACCTTTAACGGTCCTATTGTACATATCAGATATGTAGACTAGTTGATTGAATCGGATCTCACTTGTGGCTAATCTTGTACTGGTAAGGAACATAGATGTTTGTCTGAAGTATGGTTTATCGTGACGGTTCAGGTTAATACGATTGTTCAGACAGGGCTTGCTTCCAGTAACTGTAACAGGTAGCAAAAATTTTGGTTGTTTGTGCTGGAGCAGAGTGTTGCAGCAAGTACTGACTTCGGGTATTAGACGTTCAGCCGAGTTCATAAACAGTTTTGAAGTTGATGGAAGAAACGATTGACGTGATACTTGTCGTTTTGATTACGAAGTGTAAAACTTCTTTTTGAACAATCAACTAAATACGAAAATGTGCCGAGGTTCCTTATTCCGTTCCCTTTTGCTGTCTCCTCTTAACCTTTCTGCCATCTTCGATTAGATTTGGATTTCAATCTGGGTTTGGTTTGGTCTCTTTTAGTCACTTTTATTACTTAATTGGCATTATTTGATGTTATCTATCAGATTTTATGATATATATAATATTTTTTAAATTTTAGTATTTAAGAGTGATTTGAAATTTTTATAGGGTAGATTTTTAATTGGAAGTGGAAAGTGATGGATCTATTTGGTTAATCAAAATCTCGGTTTTACTAAAGTGTTCTAACACTTATCAACAGATATGAAGGTAATTACATAAAATAAAGTTAGTATTTACTGTTTTAGGTTTTATAGGCAAGTCTATTTTTTTTCTTTTTATAAATAGTCTTATTCAAGTCTTTAATGGCTAGTTGGTTCTACAGCTATTTGGTTAAAGTCGACTTGTTCTAGACTTTATTCCTGTTATTTGTGAGTTCTGTACTCTAGATTTATTCTGCTTATCTTGAAGGTTTGGCTTACCTACATTTAGTATTGCAGTTTCGAGCAACTTTTTGTTGTGGTCAGTTTTATATTTTTGTTATCTCTTAGAGTCTTATACTGTCGTTGATTTGTAAGATGATGTTTGACATAACTTTAATTAGAATGATGCATTGTTTGTAAAAACAAATAAAAAAAACTTTGAAAGCTATCTGATGCTAATTATAAATGTAAAGGGACTATAACTTTTATCAATATATAAGCTCAATTTTTATGGTCTTACAAACTTAGAGTTTTATGCCGTCATTGATTTGTAAGATGATGTTTGACATAACTTTAATTGGAATGATGCATTATTTGTAAAAAAGAAAAAAGAAATTTGAAAGCTATCTACTGCTAATTATAAATGTAAAGAGGCTATAACTTTTATCAATAAGCTCAATTTTTGTGGTCTTACAAGGTTAGGGCAGTGTGTTGGATTAGGGGCAAAAATGAGCGAAATCGAGTCCAACCACTTTATGCTTGAAACTCGACTCATTAAGAATTGACTTAGCTTGAGTTAGAGCTCTAGTTTAATGAGTTTAGTAAAAGGGACTGAAAGCTTGGTTTAGATGGTAGAATTTGAGCTCGAGTTTGACGAGCTTAGAAAGGCTCAAGGTTTGAGCTTAGCTCAATCATTCGATATGCTTGCAACTCGGTTTAGATGGTAGAGATTGATTCAAGCTCTATTGAGGTTCATTTGTTTCATGAAGAGCTCGAGTAGGATTTAAGGAATTAGTAATTCTTTATTTATTAAATTAATTATATTATTTGAGTATTATATTAAGCCCATTAGGCACGATTAGAGTTCGAGCCGAATAATATAGGACTTGAGGTTAATTCATCAAGCATTCAAACCCATGGGCGGCTCCACAATGGGAGCAATGGGGGCAATTGTCCCCGTTGAACTCTTTAAAACCTTAGGTTATATATGTTTAAAATTGGTAAATATAAATTTTTAGTTATGATTTGCCCTCTCAAATTTTTTAGACTTATTGAAAGCATATGATGCTCACATCAGCATATACTAAATTTTAGTCCTTAACATATTATTTAGTCATTCTATAATTATTAACTAATATATAGAAAATTGAGGACATCAATTATAATTCGACTATACATATTGCATTGTTATACAACAAATTCAATACTTCACACAAATTCATTTTCTTTGTGTCTTCTTACCCCTGCCTATCCTTGTAATAGTTCTTTAGTTTCTTTTTAGAGATTAGTTGTATTATTTGTTATCTATTTTTATATGCTATAATTTTATTTTTATTTTATTTTTATCTAATAATGAATCTTTTAAATGTTACTTCATCAATTCACTTGCATGTTTTCTTAACTCAAAATTGTATTATAAGATATAGTTACAAGAAAATCATATTGTAAGTCTACTGTATATCCCTCTTCATCCTACCTAAGCTAATCAATTTAACTACATAGAGAATAATCCTCTTTTACTTGATATATGCAAATCCTAATATATTTGATCTTTTTTGTTAATTTTATAATTATTATTTTTAAAAAAGACATATTTATCTTGCAGAACTCTAACCACTAAAACATTCTATATTACCTTCATAATTATCAGATTGCAAGTCATGTAATTACTTTTCTTTTTAGTTTATAAATATACAATTCTATGTTTCTTTTACTTTTTAAAATAAAAAAATAATACCAATTAATTGCTTTTATCCCATATTTCAATATGTCAAAAATTTATATATATCTTATAAAATACAACATTTAAGAACACATACCAAATGTAAAAGAATAAATTCCAACCAATAATTAAAAAAAAACTTAAAAAGAACAAACGAGTTTGTTGATTATGAGTCAATATATTTTCATGCAAAAAGAAACATCCATGCTATCAAAATAAAAAATATATAGTTTGTATTTATGCATATAATTATTGTATTTATATGTCAATTAGATATGAGTTAAAGTAAAAAAAAAATCAATATCAATTGTGCTAAAAATATGAAAATTTTGTAAATAAATGAAGCACGAAACTTGCGTCCACATGATATAATTCCTGAAGCCACTACTATTCAAACCCAAAATACAGCTCGAGTTTAGATTTGATAATGAAAAAATTGAGTTCAAGCTTGATCTATCCAATAAACAGATAGCTTATTTTCACTCCAAGTTGCGACGAAAAGAGTCATAGCTTCACCCCTTGTTGTGAGGCGAGGAGGCTTAGGTTCATACGTAGTTGCGAGGCAAGGAAGCTTAGCGTAGGTGGCTAGAGACTGGGCAAATCTAAGGCGAGTTTGATTGGTGAACGAGAAATCGAGACAAATAGTCTCTGTCAAGGGCTATAACGGATAAATATTAAGGGAATGAGAGAGAAGGTTTGATCACGTTTGTTTTATAGGCATTTAGAGTCAATTCGTATTAACTTAAGTCAATTTAATTTAAAATAATTTATTTTTATTTTTATATCTTTTTTACATAAAACCAAATCCATTTGAAAGCTAATATTATGTAAATGTATTAATCAATTTGAAAGCAAATTTTCATGATGTTATTAAATTTTTATTAATTTGTATAGTTTTAAGCCTTAAAAAAAGAAAAATTCATAAAAATTTAATTAGATTATAAAAATTATATTTTTAATGTATTATTACACATGTAAAATATTGAATTTTAAATAAAATTAATTCCAAGTAAAAATGATATAAAAATAAAAATAAATCTTTCAAGCTTGTGGTAGCTTTAGGAGTATGATACATGATGCTTGTTGGCCCAAGTGCAACCAAGAGAGGGGGTGAATTCGTTGAATTCCAAAAATCCCTGAAAATGAGTTTTTAGTCTCTTAAATTGAAATGCAATTTAAGGAGATCAAATAAACCTATTCTAACCAGAAAATGACTACCACAATAATCCTAAATTTTTCTTTGAAAGCTTTCTTTGAAGTGTTTTTGAAAACAAACAACTTCAACCAATGAATGAAGACAAATCACCAAGCAATAATCAAGCAAGTATAAGGAGAGAAGCTTATACACAAGGATTTTTATAGAGGTTCGGCGCCTCCTCTTGAGAACCTACTTCTCTCCTTAAGTTTACCACTTGAGAGTTTTTTTTTTCACTATGAATCACAAGAGTACACATTCATTTGGTAGTTCTCTTTACCACAATCACTCACTAGTTTTCCTAAAGGCTAATTAGAAACCTCACTAACACCCTTTCCCTCACTAGTTTTTCTAGAGGCTAGCTAGAAACCTCACAAACTCAATCTCACCAAATGGTATTTACGAGGTTACAAGGTGATAAGAACAATAGAAGCACTCAAAGCTAGGTAAGCGAGTGATAGCTCACTCTCTTGACATTTCTCAAACTTAAGCTCTTTGAAGATGAAATCTCTTTTCTAGTTGCTAAGAGTTCTTCCCAAAGTGTTTCTCTATGTTTTTATACACATTTTAGAGCCAAAGAGATGTTGAAATCCTGCTACAGACATCTAGAAAAGCTCCTGAAAAACTGGTGACCGTTGCTCTGTTTTTATGTTAGAAAAGGCTCCAGATTTCATGTTAAGTTATTGGTTTAACATGTTAAACTTGATTTCATCCTCCAACGGTAAAACACAACTAGAGACAGGTCATAAAATGCTCTACAGGTCTGTCTAGGTGGTGTCCTTTGATTCATGCAGGTCATATTTCAAATTTGGGTTGAAATCGCCCTAGTCAAGAGATTTGGGCAGAAGTATTCAGGCTTGCAATTAACAGGTTAAACTCAGAGTTTAACACGTTATTTGATATCTCAAAAAATAACCAATAGCTCCAAACTTCGAATTAAAGCATTTTAATACATTAAAACATACACTTGGGAGCTGGGTAAACTTAAGTGATAAAAAGACATGTTAAACTGTTTCTTTAATAGATTAAACATGAAACAATTTAGAAAAACTTGTCATTTGGAAATCAAACTTGATTTAAACACTAATATATTTTGATGACCTGCTAACTTCTTTTTAAAAACAAGTTTCATTATCAAACTTAAAATATATTTTTTTTTGAAATAACACTTGAAATACTTGGAAATCAAACATAACTTTAACAAATCTATTTTGACCAAATAAAATGAGATTAAGCACACTAAAATAATACACTTGTCATTATCAAAATTAAATATTTTCTTAGAACAAATCCAATAATGTTGAATCGCATATATTAGTATTGATCGAAAATCCTCCAATCTCAAGTTGAACTGGGAAAAACTTGAATATGTTCTTCAAAATTTTAAGGCAAAAAGGGTAAATTTACCACCAAAGTTCATGGTGAAAAGTAATTTTGCCATTAAATTTCTTTTGTCGCCAAATTTGCCTTTAATCTTTTCAAAATATGCAAATTTTCTATCAATATTTTGTGGTGGAGGCAAATCTACCACTGGTGATTAAAATTATGTACATGGAAAATATATAAAATGTAAGTTTCAATTCCAAATTTTCTTTACCTAATACCTTCGCCCCTAAGTTTTTGAATATATCATTTTTGCCATCATCTTCACGGCAGCAACCCTTTGTACCATTCGTCACCCTCTACCCTTTTAATCACTGGTGCTACCTCTACACTTCCACACATCCTGACAACACTCTTTAGAACAAATTTTGATCAAACAAGGTTTGATTGATGCAAGTGAGACTAAATTTAAAGGCATTATAGTTCTAGAATAAAGGACCAATAATTGCTGTGATGAAGGGCTGTTCGGCAACAATTAGGAAGGTTATAACAAGAAGGCTTTGCAGGGGGGTGTATGGTTAATCACAGGGTTTGACTCATTTGTATTGTGAAAGGTTTGAGTAGTTAGGGTTAAAGAGAAAACTTTTATAGACTAGATTAAACATTGTGAAAATGGAATATTTCTATTATTTAATGGCCAGTGTGAAAATTGCCTATAGCGAAAATGTTGATGGAAAAATTACCTACAAAAAAAGTTCAGTGGCAAAATTTCTCTTCCCATAAACTTTAGTAGCTAATCAATGGAGAGGTTTAGTTAGATATAGGAAAGGCAAGTAGGTAAGTTTTAATTTCTATTTCTAACTATTGAATGTAGGTGGTGACCATAAAAAAGTAAGGCGTAAGGAACTCGTTTGGGGGTAAGCGAATGGATAGGTTTATTCGTCTGCTAGCTATATACCCTAGGGTAGAGCCAGTAGGAGTAGGGTCATTGCTAGGGTTCGACATGACTGCTAGAAGGTAGTAAGAAGACCCGAGCAATAGGAATGACTATCATGGACTAAGGGATAGTTAATGACCTAAGGTCATCATCCCAAGGTTAAGTGGAGTCGAAGGCCACCGAGTAGACTTGTGGAAGAAGGAGACTTGACTAGTGAAATTAGCCAAGTAGGTAAAAGACTAAGTCCTAAGTGGAATCGAGGACGCTGTGGTGATCATTTGATGTTTTATGTTCATGCCTATAAATTAATGGAACATTGAACTATCAGGTTAGAAATGACCAGGTTATGCCAGAAAGAGGGTGTTTAGCATTAACACTATAGGGTAGCATGCAAGGAGTGCCCATGAAGGAAAGTTCACTATGACCAGTCAAGAGGCAACTTGCTTGTAACCATAAGGTGAAGTATTCTCCCACCTGGGTAAGTGCTATACATAGCTGTCAAAAGTTCCAGGTCTAGTATAGGTACGGTTGTGCTCAGGTGTCTATTTTGTGACTCTTGTAGTTCTCGTGTTTACGAGAGTAGAGAGAAGTAAAGGGTTAGAAGCTTAGTCGGTAGGGATATTGGTTAAGCTAGCTTAAGCCTAAAGTTAGAGCATTTCGCTTGACCTTAATGCCTTTGTGAAGGAAAGGCTTGTGATTTGCATGATTGGGTAAGGGCTAGCAGGTTAGCTCACAACTCTGATAGGATATAACTAGTCTTCATGTCCACAGCTTTAAGCACTAAACAGAACTGTAGCAGACAAGCCTCCTGAGTGATCCTCTAGGGTTGACCACCTCCTTGATAATTAACTAAAGTAATTAATGAAATCAGTTCTTCCACCAAGTAAGTTAAGTGGATGCGCTTAAGTTGAGGGTACATCATCTTGATAAGGGGTCTGCACAGTATAGTTATGGTATGGTAGTTGAGCATGGAAGTTGGAGATGGTTCTTTGTAACCATAATTTAAGTGAGGAATGGTGGTCATGGAGACGTTTGAAAGTGTTAAAGGTTGGGAGGCCTAGGAGGTGATCAAGGAGTTGAGTAGAACGGGATGCACGTTGGAGCTTAGTGAATGGGATGAGGTGTCTAGTTGACTACCAAGCCAAGGATGCCAACTCATCCTAGGACCAAGTAGTGCCTTACAACTTAGCTAAGGACACACAAGTGCTTCGGACATGGGGTAAGTATTGGTGGTCAAGAAGTAAGTGTACTAAGGACACACCTAAAATAGCTAATCCAGCATGTGTAGGTTGCTGGCCTATGACTGTGTAAAAGTGAAGAGACTTAGTGTGTAGGCTTTGGGCACCTAGGATACTTCGAATGGAGTAGCTAAGCATCAAGACCTTTGGCTTAGGTAGCATATTGGTAGCTTAATTGTTGAGTGCTATGAGGCCTCAGCCAAAGGGGCACGGACAAGGCCCAAGGGTTGCTAGTTGCTTGGCAGTCTTAGTACTCATGCCAGAAAAGTTTTCTCTAGTAAGCACAAGAGTGTAAGAGACTTCAGAATAGTGAGGGGTAGTAGGATCATTATGATCGGGTATTGCCTAGGTATCCTGCTTAGTGCACCAGTATGTCTGATCCATAAGGGCTGTTTGAGGGGAGTATTGAAGACTCTTACTTTAGGGTGTGCTGAGACCTACAACTCTTGGTAAGTCACCATTTGGAAAAGCCCTAGAGTATAGTGGAGCTTGGAGCGGAGTATGCCTTAAGGTGCCAGTGGTGTATGTGGCGAGGCCATAATACACTAGCAACATACTTAGTCTAGTGAATGTTAGGAGTTGTCAAGTGCCAAACCTAGAATAAGTCTTTTTCAGTATGAGTGTCAACAGACAAGTTTAACTTATTAAGTTAGCTTACACTGGTTGGTTTGGGATAGAGGAGAGAGAAGAGGCAATTGGCCAGTGCCAAGCATTTAGTAGGCGGCTATCAGTGTAAGGTTAGTGGATAGGTTTTCAAAAAATTTGTTAAACTAACTTGCACTAAGAAGCTGGGGCATAGGGATTGGTGTCGAAGGGTTAATGGATGAGTTGTATGCTCGTTAAGCTAGTTTGCACTAAAAAGTTTGGTATATAGACATTGGGTGCTGAACCTAAAGCAAAAATTTTCAAGTATGGGTGCTAACGGACAAGTTTAACTTGTTAAGTTAACTTACACTGGTGGTTTTAGACACAGGAGGGAGAATGAAGAAAGTTGGCTAGTGTCGAGCTTTCAGGAGGAACTATTAGTGTAAGGTTAGTGGATAAGCTTTTAAAAGCTTGTTAAGCTATCTTGCACTAAAGGACTCGGCACAGAGTTTGGTGTAGGGGAGTTGTGGTCACCGGATCCATGGAGATAGGTTAAGTGGTTGGAGATCTTTCAGCAACAGTCATAAGCTGAAGGTAGGGGAAAAGCCATACCATAGTCTTTAAGAGTGGAATTGCACTAAGGTACTTTGGACCGCATAAGGTTAGGCAAAGGCAGGAAGAACAGTTTACAGTTCTTGGTATGTTGTTGAGCTTGAGCATGAAGTATGAAATTAGCCAAGGTGCCTATACGAGACAAGATCCGATTCAATTGCCTATGGGCATTAGTTGAGCAAGTCGGGTAGTTTGGCACCAAGTGGGTTGTTGTGTGACTAACACCCTTTAGTAAGGTTGGTCAGGATATGCTAGGATTGTATCTTAGGTCAGTGTCCTAAGGTGTAGAGATTGAAATTGGAGGACCGAATTCTCCAAGGTGGGGAAAATGTTATAGCCCTCCTAGCTAGATGCTCAAAGAGCAAGGTAAATTCATAAATCCCTAGTTTAAATAACTTAATTAGAGGTAAATTAGTAAGATTAAGTAAGTTATTAAAGGTTTAGTTGGTTCCGAGTGATTTATGGCACTAGATTCGCTAGGGGGTCGGGACACATCTCGAGAGTGTAAATGAAGTTCTTAGAACCTGAAGCTCAAGTTAGCAAAGTTTGCCAAAGTTTTTAATTACCTAGTTATTATTTGGGGAGGGGTATTTTTGGAAAAACTTAAAAAGTTTGCGAAGGGGGATGTTTATTGATTTATAAACTTGTTGGAAGGGTGGCAAAATTGGAAGGTTTTCTTGGTGCCCAAGTGGTTGAATGTTTGCTTTGCACTTGTTTTCTTGGTTTGAAGCTTCTTGGGGCCTTTTTCATATTTGGGCTTAGCGTGTGCATAAGGTATAGCTTTGATCCTTGATTTCTCTTGTTTCTTGAGTTGCTTCAACCTTGGGTTTTATTGGATTGGTGTTAATTTAGTTCCATATGCCTTGTATTTTGCTTGGAACCTACGAACCTAGTAGAACTCTTTGGAACTTGGTCTATGTGGCTTGTGATGCTTGATTCATGCTAGTTTTTGAGGTAAGGGATTTAATGATTCCCTTACGAAAATGATGTATGCTATTTGAATGTTGGTTATGGAGCTTGATTTGTTGAGTTAGTGCTCAAAATGGCTCTATTAAGGCATTCATTGTGCATAGGCACTGCAAGGAGTTTCATACCTCTTACTTTGCAGGAGAGGCAAATGCACCATGGGCTGTACGTTCGGATCACAGCCTGGAGCCTACAATGTGTAGGCATAAAACTGATGGTGTGTATGTACCATTTCCAGAATGGGTGGGTTGCCAGACTACGTATGCACTAAGGAGGTGGTGTATTTGCATTGGGCCTGGGAGGTCTAGTTCATGCACAATGGAGTCCTTAAGGGGTCGGGAGACTTTAGTTAAGTTCACAAAGTTTCTCAATGACTAGTTAAACATTAGTTTAGTAAGGAAATAGTTGTTTTGCTTGCTAAATTTATGTATGAAACATATACGTTGACCATGGAGGTTGATTTGGTAAGTTGTTGTCGAATTGAGCCAAGGAAAGCATCCCTTGAGTTTAGGCAACATGAAGAACAATGTAGAGCTTTTCCCAAGTGATGTAAACACACCATCCCATGGTGCGTTCGTACAAAACCTAGACTTAAGAAGCTAACTGAGAGGCAAAAGCACCATATGGCTAGTGCATACACATTATGCCTTAAAGAGCTAGATTAATTACATGGGTATTCCTAAGGCCTTGGGGGACCTTAGAGGACCTTAGTTAAGCTTGCTTATCATCTCCATGGTTATTTAAACATTAATTTAGCAGTGAACCAAGTAATGATGGATAGGGAATCACCATGGATGAAGGCTTAGTGCACTTGTGGCCTAGCTAAGTTGTGACTTGAGGCACATGTGAAAGCTTAATGCATCCTTGGTAGGTTAAATGTTGATGCTTAGTAGCGTGGTGGTCTAGGTGAGCTTATTAGCTTAAGACACCAAGTGGGAGCCTAGTGTGCCTAATTGGGTATAGGCTTAGTACCATAGCAGCCTAAGTGAGCCAATGGCTCAAGGCATCATGTGGGAGCCTAGTACAACTAGTGTGACTTCCTTAGAACTCAAGCAAAAAGCATCCACCGTGTTCACTTGTACAACAAAAAAGGGAAGGTTATTTAGTGAGCTTAGCTCATTAGGACGTTAACAGGCTAAGGTTTGCTAGGAGCAAGTTAGGGGCCAAAAAGTCATTAGGCATGGGGTGACATCCATGTAAGGACTAGGTTGAGGAGTGCTTTCAAGGGACCTAAATATATGCGCATATGTTAGCCCTCAAACTACAAGCGTATATAGTAGACTTCATATATTGGATATATGTGTTTCATTAGTATTTTTCTTGCACATTGAAGGATCTCTTACTAAGAATTTTTTATTCTCACTCCCTTAGCTTTTGTTGTGCAGTTTTGAGTGTCATTGAGTCAGCAACCATTGAAGGTTATTGAGCTAAGCTCATGAGCAGGTATATGGTTTATTTGAATCTTTATGATTCTAGTTTTATGGTTCAATTATTGGTTAGGTTGTTGTATTAACTATAGTTATTTATTCGGCCGACAGAGGTTAGAGAAGCACAAGGGAGGGCTTAAGAAGCTTACGACAAGGAGTTTGCTCTAAGGTGGTAGCTTAGTTAAAGATCTCGGTGGTGAATTTCAGTGTATAGTTTTCAGACAATTGTTGCCTCCAATGTTCATGTTGAGTAGTGTCCTCTAGAGTCACTTTTAGGTGCGGGCATAGTCTACTTTTGGGTGGATGCTTGCACATGATTGACTATGTATAGTTAATTCCACAGTTATTTTGTATGCTTTGACTTCTTTGAAGCTTGGATTTTAGTGGAAAGCCTAAGCAAAGTTTTATGATTTATGTTTATACTTTTACAACTTGTTTTGTTACATAAGTCAAAGCACTTACTCATGCATGATTTCATAGTAGGATTAATTAACTAGAAACATAACAGTTTTAATTAGTGTGCATGTAATCAATTAGCCAATTGTAACTAGTGTGGGACAAGTTCCCATAAGCTTCCTGGGCAGGTCCACGAGAAGCCGTGTCAAGGAATGTCCCTGAAACTATGACCTAGAAATTCTATAGTCTCATCCTGTTCCTAGTTAAAATCAAGATTCTAAACTATCTGGGAGCACTTTTCTCTCAAGACTTATCAACTACCAAGTTGTTTTAGTTCCTAGCTGTCAATATGGTAAAGATTTGGGATAATTGGAAGTGGAAGCTCTTGAATAATGCGGGCCGGCTAACTCTGATTCAATATATATTAACCTTCTTGCCTGTCTACGTTATGCCCCTGTTCAAGGTTCCAGTCACATTATTGGATAACATCTCTAGTAGGTTTGTTAGATTTTGTTGGTTAGGGATGCATGATATAAAGTGTTTCCACTGTAAGAATAGACATTTGCTTATGATGCCAAAGGGACAAAGGGCTCTAACATTAAAATTTGCACTTTTTTAGTCAAGCTTTGCTTGCTAAGACATTCTAAAGGATATTTATTGGTAATCTAAGTACACAGGTTTATAGACTGCCAAAAACAGTAGTTTTTAGTCCATTTGGCCTATGAAAAGTAAGAGTAATGCAAATATATTTGTATATTCAATTCCTTTCTTGTTTGTTATGAGAAATAAACAATTAAAGATTGAAACAAGCTTGAGCTTGAATGAGAGGATGGTGTCACAATTGAGATGGAAGGTAAAGAACAGTTTTGATTCTTACTTTGTCTTAGCTGAATTTTTGCTAGAGTGATGAGAATATGGTCTTTTGAGTATATGATAGGTGTTTTAAATGCTAGCAAGCAAAAGGAACAATGAGAATCAGGAAACTTGATTTGGATGTAGTTGTAAGAGGTATAAATGGCTACAGTTTGTTGTAATTTTTCTTGAATTTTTTTAGTTTATTTTAGTTTTATTGTGCTGAGAGAAGTTGTAAATGATGATATGATTGTGTTCTTTCTTTTCTAGTAGATTTATTTGAGCTAGTAAGTAAGAGAGAGCAATGTGGTGCACATTGTGGCATATTGCCAGTTGGTTTGAGTTCCAATGTAAGGGTTGCAATTTGTTGCTTAAACCATAAGAACACTTGTAAATCTTAGCCTAGGCATGATTTGTATTGTTGTTAATGATAAATTATAGGTGATTACCCAAGTTACAATAAAGGAGCCCTTAAGAGAGATTAAAACTGAGACATAGCTAAGGAAGTTTGCATGCTTGCAGTTAATGATTCTAGGGTAAGGGGTTGATGTTATTTTCATGCACAAGGAGTTTAGTTATTTGTAAGAAGACATGTATGTTACAAGTGTGGTAGAGCATGCTCTCCAAAGGTTACTGGGATGGTAAAGCTACGATGGTTTACCTACAAAACAAGAACATGAAAAGGAAAAAGTGAAGGAGGGAGCCGCTAGGGTGTTTGCCAGAAGGTAGTCTTTAACTCTCAAGTTTGTTTTCTAATGAAGTGTAGTAAGTTGTAGGCAGTGATCACAATGTACCTGAGAAGGTTTGTGAAGGACCCATTATATAAGACCTTTTGAGTTCTTTTGAAACGTTAATTGGTTTGGATATGTGTCTCATACCTGGTAGGCATGTTGATTTCATGGCCTGCCATAGGTTTTGCAAGCTTTTCCCCATTTACTCATACAAAGATGTTCTTGCGCAAGAGGGAACTCACAATGATCTGACCTTTGTCCCTTGGTGGAAGGTGCACTAGAATTGTGATGGCCGAGTTAGGCAGTGTCTTGATAGCATGACATGTGAGGGTAACTTTCCTCAAGTTCTCCCAAGGTGTGCTTTTCTTAGAATGTTGAGGAGCTTTCCTAGAGCATTTGCAAGCTCACAAGAGATGTACCCTCACAAGTCCCCTTAGCCTAAGTTGTATCATGTTGGGTTTGAGGATTAGAAAAATCTCTTTGATACTTTGGCTCTTTCATTATCTTTCTCTCGAGGACTTTTTGGGAAAGTATGCTTTTTAGGATGGTTCATGTGCCTGGGAGTTACCTTATTGAGAGACTATTTAACAGCTTTTCCATTTTAGAGTCCCCACTTTTGCAACTTACAAGCTTTGGACTGTCATTTTTTTTTCTCGTTCCACATTTTGCTGCTCTCCATTACATGCCCCCTTTTCGGCTATTGGTTCGTGGTCTAGGTATTCTTTGTATTTCCCTATCTTATTTTTTTTCCTTTTGGCATTCTCTAGGTATATCTTATTTCCTAGCAATTCATGCCATTGGTTGTGGTTGCATATTAGTATACCTACAACATTTTGCAGCAATTCAACTTTTGGAGACCCCAATTCCCTTTGGTTCCAAGGTTTTTGCCACATGTGGCCTTTCAATTTTTTTTTTGTTTGCCATATAGTGGCAGACCCTATGACAGTTACTAGCCAATTTTGACCCTATGTTGTCCTTTATGGTCATAAATTCTAGGAATCCTAGCAGATCTTCTAGGCTTTTGACATTTAATGTTGGGGCCTCCAATAGTGGGCTGGCAACTTAGAGTTTGAATGGTGGAATTGAGTTCCAGTGTCCTGATTTAATAACACTGGTAGGGCTATTTAGGAACTATGATCTCAATTAGGTTACAATTGGCTAGTTATTACTTGTGAAGTATCTTAAAACTTTTATATGCAACTAGTTTCTTGAAATATACATGTATTGTCTTGGCTATTCAATAAAAATTACATAAAAAAATAGGAGCTTGTGCCATTTTTAGTATTGTATTATGCCTTGATGGTATAGATGCCTCTAGTAACAATATGGTTAACATTGGATGAGAAAAAACTTGCATTGACTAAATTCACCTTGTATTTAATTTATATGTGAAAGAGACAATTGCTTGTATGTGTTATTGGCGAATGATTATTGATGATGCTTCTTGACCTTGGTCTCAACCTCAGTATTAGTGCTACAAGCCTTGATCCATGAGCATCGAAAAAATAGGTCAGCGTGGGTAACTACGAAAGATACTCTAATGTGAGAAAACATAAGGAAAGCACTCATTACGTTTTAATTGAATAGTGCATCCTTTATATAGGTCTTGGGGGAAACGGCTTATCCAACGGGGACTAATGGATGAGGTAGCTGTAGCTTGAAAGCCATTAGATTTGAGGGACAATTGTCCGTATGGGACCCACGTTAAGTTTATCTTATGGTGCTTGGGCTTGCATAGGTCATTCTTCTGGTTAGGCTTGTAAGGTGCTTCGAATCGTACTGTTCCTAATGGGTCCAAGCATAACCGGAATTATAGGGGTCCAAATCTTTTGGTTATGGTTATCACCAAATATCTTTATGATTTGAATATACTTTTGGTATTGTTTTAAAGTGCTAGTCAACCACATTCTCTATTTTTCACTTTGACATTGAAAAAATGAAGGATAAAGCTTCTCATGCATATTCATTACTAAAACTAGGCCAAAAAGCTTAAGAGTTCATGCATGTTTTTTTGAATAACCATCAAGCAATAAAATAGTAATGCAACTAGTATGAATAATGCACTTCTAGATATCGCTTGATTTAGAAACATAGATCCTAGGAGTCTTTTTCTCTTGATGAAGAAAGGCATATGCTTATTGTTACCACTCTAAGTACTTAATTACAGTAACATAATAAATGTGTCAATTCCTAGGAGTTATGCATGTTCTGTAGGCCAAATAGAACAATGCACAACGTTACCCAAATGGCCTTCTTGGTCTTTGTGCAAATACATGTATATTGGTCTAACCATCATGCACATATTCATACACAATTTCATCTGGAAGTAATGATGCCAATCAAATTCTTTATTCCTGGCCAATATAGGATTTGAGTAAAATCCCCAAGTACATGTACAATCATACGCATACTTGGTGTCCCTTCATGTGTCCAAACAATCATACCGTGTCCAATTCAAATTTTAACCATGTCTTCATGTGCCCTTAAGGTTTTAAAGCCTTTAATATACTTAAAAATTCACAAGGGAACAAGTTGGAGGCATTAAGCCCATCTAGAAATCACATTATGGACTTTTTAAGTCATTCGGGTAGAATGACTAAATGAACAGTAACTCATGCAAAAACAGTGAACTTTGACAGGGCATATCTTAGGCTACAGTGCACCAAATTGAGTAATTCTAACTCCTCTTTCTTCGTCTGGAAGATTACTAATTACGGTCAAAATTTCATATCCAAATTGAACTTGTACAGTAAGTTATGGTCTCTAGACTACAGGGTATCAAAATTTAGCAACGATTTTCCTATAATGCCCATACAAAATTTGCAAATAAATCATCCACTTCACTTTTAAGTGAAAAACCAGCTTGGGCAGGTTCATTCATGCCTTGAACACTTGTAAAAGTCATTACTCTAAATTTAGAGCCATTTTATACACATTCAAAATAATTTCCTTTAAAACAGCCCATATGCAGCAAAATGAACAGAATTGCACATTCAACTTCAAACATCACTTCATTACTTCAAATATCATCCATACAAGTTTCACAATGTATTTACATGCATATATGGATCATACATATGTCCTAGCTTAGTTGGGTATATACACTAGCTTCTTGGAGATCCTTACAAAGACAATGGACTCTAGAAACTTCAAAAGGCAGCTACTGCATAAGGCAGAAAATACTAACATTAAAATTAGTAAATGTGCTCTAAAAAATATGAAAAACTCCAGTTTAATATTAGGCATATTGAAGTTTATGTTCTTAAAATTTCACAAAAAAATCAAACTAGAACTATTAGTTTGAACTTTCCCTTTCAGGTGTTCCTAGAAATGGACAGAAAGGGGAGTAAGCTCCTTGTAAAGAACTTAGTAAGGGCTTTCAATGTAAAGTATTCCATAGAAACGTACCACATGAAATCCAAAGATATAAAAACACTAAAAAAACAACACACACAAAAATATGGCAACCATATGCACCAACAAATACAGCAGCAAAACAAATGAAATGCGCCAGCAACAATAACTTTAGGGTTAGTCATAAACATTCAATAAAACAATAGGATATCACTTTAGTAACACTATGGAAGGCCTCCTCAAGCTTTTGCTTAGTCTTAGGAGTCTTTTAGGTCTCAGTTAGTACTAATTTGAGTTCTAGAAACCCTTCTTTCTTGTTGCTATCTTTAGCATGGTAAAACTAAGGCCAAAACCTTGCCTTGCTTCTTTCCCCCTAACCCATACTTGGTTCTTTGAGCTTTTTGCTCTCTTTCAAGCATGGCCTTAGTTTCATGGATGTTTGAAAATACAGTAAACAATCCAGGAAACTTAAGAAAACTCTTACCTTTGTTATGAAATCTGATAACCCAAATAGGACTGAAACTAGTTTTTCTTGCACCTTTTGATGTCTTCTTTGCTTTCTCTTGCTTCCTCTTGATTTCTTAAGGTATGGTGACTGTGGAGGATGATGGAAGAGCTTAAGGAAGAGGTCTTAGCTGCTGGATGTCAAAATTTAAAGAAAATGGCAATGAAATGAGGATTTTTCTTTATTTATACATCATTTTGACCAAGGTGGCATTTTGGCCAACACTTGGACATGTTATATCTAGCCATTTTGGCTGGGAAAATGACAGATTTTGACCTCTTTTAATCTTGGTTAAGGGTCATTTTCACCTTTAGAAAAGTTTGGCTTAAGTGTCCTTAAGTATTAAATGACTAACTTTGCCTCCTTAAGCACTTTGGTCCTCAACAATATCATTAATTCCATCCATATCCTTTCTTCCTAATTCCATCCATGTACTTTCCATAGTCATCTTTGGAAATTTGTGCAATTGGGTACCCAAGCTTTGTAACCTTACAATTTAGTCCACAGGTTACTCGAAAAACAACTAATGTATTAATACTTTTTTAAGGACCAAACTATCATTGTTTGTGTCACTTAAGGGAGTGTATATTGAGTACTTTACACTTCACAATTCATACACTATGGTGAAAATTAAAGCGTATAAGTTTAGGTCTTTATGTTATAATTTTCCCATTTTGTAAAGGTGGTAACACTTATAATACCCTTAAGAGTAACAATAAGGGATGCCACATCATATGTCAGGGGTTGATACAGTTTTGTACATTGTATTGAATTATACCACATGCTTCACTGCTAAATATAAACATTGTGCTAAGGTTTAAGTAGACTTGAAATAGTACATGTTGCAAAGGATCTGGGATAGAGGGAGAAAATATTTAGAAAATACTTAGGTGATGGTATGTGACAGTCATGGACATTTATGGATACTCATGCTCCACTGTTGTCATGAGGTGTGATCAGCTATATCAAACATATTTGTGACAGTCACATACTTTCAAATAACATGGGCCTAAATAACAAGCAAGTTTCAAAGTTTTTATTCCTATAAGTTTAGGGTACTACCAGGATGTGCTAATGCTTATGATTTTACTATCAATGTGAAAAGGAGATAAGGTCTTTAAATAGATGGTTTTGATCCTTATGTTATCATCATACCTTGTATAAATTCCATAATTGAAAAAAATTTAATTTGTCCTTTTAGCCAAAAACGCAATTATTTGTCACTTATTTGGTTATCTTTAACTATATGGATATGTATTATTTTTTTTTAATAAAAAGGTCATTCTCATTAATTGTAACATGTATTCTATCCATTATAAAAGTATAAAATTGAGGAATAGGAGATGCTTGATTCAATTGGAGGTGTTGCACATTTTTTAGTTATTCTAATATTGTAACATGGAAAAAATTCCTTTTGATATCTAAGATATATCTGATGTCATTAGGTGCGATCAGGCATATTGTGCACATTTGTGACAGTTACGATACTTTCAAAATAGCACAATCCCAAACATGTAAGTTTTAATGCTTTTATTCCTATAAGTTTAGGGTAGTACTAGGATGTGCTAATGCTTTTGATTTTACTAACAATGTAAAAAGGAGATTTGGTCTTTAAATAAATTGTTTTGATCCTCATGTTTTCATTATACCTTGTATAATTTCCACAATTCAAATTTTTTTTAATTTTTTCTAGCAGAAAACACACTTATTTGTCACATATTTGGTTATCTTTAACTATGTGAATATGTATTTTTTTTTTATAAAAAGGTCATTCTCATTAATTGTAGCACGTACTATATCCATTATTGATGCCCGTTGGCATTTTTGTGTACGACATGATGACCTGAAGTAGGGCTTTCAGTGTGAGAGTGCCTGAAATGCTCAAAAGAACAGGGGTTAGGAGCTTCCCGGAATGTGTTTCCGGGGAAGGAGCCTTCGACACCCAAGTAAGTACTTGGTGAGTAAGGAGCAGAGAGTGGAGAGAGTTGTCCCTACCAAGGTCATTCTCCAAGTATTTATAGGAGAGCGTTGGGAGGAGTCCGTTTGACATAGTTCGCTCAGATCATGACACGTGTTCGGTCGGGTATGATCCGTATCTTCGGGGATGGGGGACCTCCAGCTGGCCATAGGCTGTTCTGTCTAAGAGACATGGCCGTGGGAGGTCTGTGTGTCAGGGCGTGTGCAAGGTCTCTGTGTCAGAGGCTTATCAACCGTTTGTCTTATTTCCGTAAGACCCCCTCGGGGAACGAGACCCCTTTGTGGTATAAGACCCCTTCGGAGTAGGAGGCCCCCTTCAGCTAGATATCATCATCAAGGGCTGTCATGATGAGTACTTCGGTGGAGCGGGGCACCTTCGGGAGAAGTTCTACCTCGCCGAGGATGGTGGTTTACCAAGGTTAGAGGGTCAAGGACTACGTACCTTCTTTTTTCGAGGTTGCCGCTCGTCCAATCCGAGGGTGGTGCTTGACTTTTACCGAGGGTGGTGCTCGTCCGAGCTTAGGAGTTCAGAGGGTAATAGCCCTTTGGCTATCACATGCCCTCCTCGGAGAGCCGAAGATATGTCTTTGGCTTTTGAGCTTTTGAGAGCCAATCATGGAGCCCTTTAGAGGCCTGTTCAGACCCCGAAATGGCCAGGGTCACCCTTTTCGGATGAGAGTCTCTTTGATCCAGAACATCTGTTATTGCCAGGATAATGCCATTTATCCTTTCGGGAGAGGTGTCTGGTGTTCCCGAGGTTGTTTCTTTAGTCAAAGTGTGTCCATTCCAAGTTTTTAAATTCCTATTAATGGACCGTCATGTCTACTTGATGCGTTTTCTTGGGAAGGGCCTAAGTCTGACAGTTGTCAGGGGCATGCCCTCATTTCTCGTACTAGGTGACACGTGTCACCTAGTCACTGGGGAATGGCTGCATCTGTTTCGTCAGACGTGCCTCTTCACTTTCGAGGGGCAATTATGGCGACGCCTCGCCTCGCTCCTTCGGCCTATAAATCCCCCATTCCTCATTAGTTTTTTCACACTTACGCTCTCTTGCTCTCTTCTGCTCTTGAATTTTCTCCCTTTTTCCTGCTGCGGTAGTAGCGGCGGTGCGATTTCCAGCAAGTTTTCACGACGGTGTCCAGAAATCCAGACTTCGGCAAAATTTTTGATGGGTTTTCCTTCCCGAAGTGCTTTGATTTTCTGTTTTTATAGCCTTTTCATCTTTTTCGAAGTCATCTCCTTCTTCTGAAGTCGTTCTTTGGCATTGTTTCCTTCTTTTCTTTTAGCATTTCTGAAGTTAGGTTTCTCTCTTCCAAATGTCTTCCTCCGTTCCACTCATGTCTGTTCAGATTGTTCCCAAGAGCTGGCTTCCTCTTAATTCTCATCCTAGTTGTACCACTTCGGCGAAGTTAGCAAAGTGGACAACTAAATTCTTTCTCCCTTCTTACTCAGTTATCAGGCCACCTACTCCTGGCCTGTTTAGTTACATGAATAATCCAGACGAGGTGACCGTTTTCGGTCCCAACTGAAGGCCGGACTTCGGTTTCCTCTGCCGAAGATGATTTGCGACTTCTGCCAATTCCATGGCATAGTTGTGAATCAGCTTCCTCCTAACTCTTACTCCTACTTCAATGCTTTCCTTTGCATGTGTGGGGCTTTTAAGATAGAACTTCACTTTATTTTTTTCATGCAATACTACAAACTCCACCTTGTCACGAAGGATGGCTTCTATTTTCTGCTTCCTCGGGGTTCTGAGAGTAAGAAGTTTACATTTACCTTCAACACGAAGGATAGTTGGCGAGGGTGGCAGAGGAAGTTCTTCTTCCTGAAGGTGGCTGACTAGTGGGGGCACATTCCAACCAACTGGGCGTGGGGAACACTGCCTATAACTGTAGTTGACCCTCGAAAACTACTAACCCTAGAATTGGAGGCCCAGTTCGAGGAGTTCGATAGCCATATTCGGGCTGTCGCGGACTGGGACCCCGAGGTTCCCCCTGTTCCCTGTACCCCTTTCCCATCAGATGGAACTTAATGAACGAAGAGGTCCTTCGGGAACTGGAGGTGGTCAAGGAGCACATTACTGACCTGAACATGCTGCAACCTCTTTTTGACGGGAAGAAGACGTGGTTGGTAATGCTCCTTCAGGGCGAACTCACGTACTTAGCCCTTAAAAAGAGTAAGTTCCTTCCCAGATTTTTCATTTCTCTCTGTGCGTACTTACACTGATATTCTTCTTTTTGAAGAGATGGGTGACAAATCTGTCGCCTTCTACAAGTCCTTCTTCCTCAGCCAGGCCGAGAAGGGGGAGCAGACTTGAAAGAAGGTGGCGGCGAAGAGAAAGAAGCCATCCGGGGGATCATCTTCAGTTCCGAGGTCGAAGAAAATGAAGGAGGACCTCATTCCTCCACCTTTTGAAGATGACGTAGGGACTGAGGACCAGGCCTATGTTCGGGAGGATCCACCCTCGGAACCAGCTATCCATTCCACTCCCCTTAGTCCCAGTACCACGGCGGAGACTTTGGGGACCTCAGTTGGGGGGTTTTCGGCCGAGGAGCTAGATGAGCGCCGACAAAGGAAAGGAAAAAACGTCCTTGATGAGGTCTTTGAAGTCAGCGACTCCGACGGCGATGACGCGGAACTTCCACCAGGTTTGTCCCTTAGCCATTCTTCTATGAGTTTGGGAATTTTTGGTGTTTTAGATCTTATAGACGAGTGGCTAACGGATAACGTACTGATGGAACTTCGGCGGGACTTTGTAGGCGAAGCAATGCAGGCTCCCTGGGCAGAAGATCATGCTCGGAAGAGGGCTATTCGGGACGCCAAAATCTTGAAGGGAAAGATCCTAATGCAGCCCTTCTGGTCGTTCACGGAGGACATGAACTTGTTCTCCGAGGATAGCCAAAAGATGGCTCCTCAGATGGCGACTAGGGTCATCACGCACGCCACTTTTCAGTCTCTAACTGAAGAGTGCCCGAGTGAGGAGATCCTTTCTGTGAGGATGACCGAGCAGGCTGCCCAGGTAAACTGCTACCCTGTTGATACTCAGTGATTTTTTTCGTTTGCCTTATGCTCTTTACTCAGGATCTCTCTTTTGTAGCTCTTGGCGTACACGAGGTACTATCGGGCCTGGGCAGCCAAGCAAACTTCGGTCCAAATTCACTCCGAGGAGTCTCTGGTGAAGGCCAAAGAACTCTTGGCTAGCTTTGTCGTTAACTACGGCGAGCTAAATAAAATAGCCAAGGAGGATCTGGCCAATCTTCGAGATGAGATGCTCAAAAGCCAAGGGGAGCTTATCCAAGACTTCTTTTTGAAGATGTCAGACCTTGGAGCGAGGTTGATAGCCATGACCTCGGCCAACGAGGTTTTTCAGAATGAGAGAGACGATGCTGCTGCCTAAGTGGTGAAGGCCTTCGATCTTAACTCCAAGCTTCAGGCTGAGGTCGAAAGGTTGAAGAAGGAAGGAAAGAAGAAGAAGAAGAAGCTGGAGAAGGAGATCGTGGAGCTTCAGCAAGATCTGGAGGATTTGGACGTGGAGAAGACGAAGTCCGACCAAGCAACCAAAAGGTCTTACTAGGACGGCTTCTGCCTCGCTCGTCACCAAGTCTTATCAAGATTTCTGGATCTCGACCTCTCCTTCTTGGCAGCCCTGGACATCCACGAAGGGCCATCTTGGCAGTTGTCCAAGGCGGAGTTCCTCAACCTCCCTGCTATTCTACCTTCGACTCCCAGATCTACTGATAAAGATTTCGAAGGTTTGGACGCCGAGGATGGTGAGGAACCGGCGGATGCGCAGGATCACGAATAGGCCTCATTTTTCTTTTTTCCCTTCTGTAATCCATCTGTAGTATTCTTTTACTGATGTTAATAAAATTTTCTTTCTTCAAACTCTGTTGTATTTGGTCAGTACTTCTTCAGAAAGCACCATTTTTTGCAAAACTTAACCTTTGTTCGAATCATGACTAATCAATGTTTTATACACAAAGGTACGGTTTGGCAATATACACGCTCGGATGACCAGCTTCGGCATTCATAGCATTTGTTTCCGAAATTTTTTCCAAGTTCCAGGCACGTACTTGGGGAAATTCTCCTTTGGGAACTACGTTCGACCGAGGGAAACACCTATCTTCGAGAACAACCGTCCTCGGTCATGCTTCCTTGGTGTTTTTGCATGACTAAAATTTTTTTCTGAGTGTCCATCTAGGCACTTTTAGGGGATAAACGCCTTTGGTACCCACTAGCGTCGTATGCTTGCCGAAAGCTGGTCATTTTTATGAGCTTATCGCTTCGGCGTACCCATGATCGGAAATCCAGCTAATCATTGGGTATTGTCCATTGTTCAGGAGTGAGTATGCTCAAGATTTATTTGCTCAGATGCCTTCGGAAGAAGTCTCATTGCACCATGTTCGGTTAATTACCTACGGGGAGAATAATACAATTTTTCCTTTTCCTCAGAAAATTCTAAGTATAGAATCTTCTTAAAGAATCCGAATGCCATGTATTTTTTAATTCTCCACCCTTGGTGTCACCGAGCTTGCACACTCCCGGTTGTATTTCTTCAAGAACCAAATAAGGCCATTCCCAGTTTGCACGAAGTGCTCCATGCGATGGTCTTCGGGGTCCGAACTCTGCTTTTCGGAGAACGAGGTCTCCCTTTTTGATTCCTTTCCATTTTACATGTAAGTTGGTAGCGACGGCTACTCTTTGCTGGAAAGCTTTTCTTCTCATCTCGGCCATTTCTCTATGTTCATCAATGAGGTCCAATTTGGTCCTTAATCCAAGGTTGTTTCCTTCTTTGTCGAACACCTATACCCTAACCGATGGCTGGATGATTTCTACGGGAATAATGGCCTCTGAACCGAATATGAGTGAGAATGGTGTTTCACTCGTGGCTCTCCTCGGGTGGTTCGGTAGCTCCATAACACGCTTGGGAGCTCTCTTGGCCATTTTCCCTTTGCTTCTCCTAGCCTCTTTTTCAAGCCATCCTCAAGCCATCCTTTATTGTCTTGTTTGACACTTCAACTTTCCCATTGCTTTAAGGATGGGCCACCGAGGTGAAGTGCATTTTAATTCTGAGGTCAGTTATGAATTCTTGGAACCCTTTATCGGTGAATTGGGAGCCGTTATCGGCCACTATTACCCTTGGGATGTTGAGTTTGCATATGATGCTTTTCCAGACGAATCTCTGTATATCCTTTGTCAATATCACTGCTATCGGCTCTGCCTCAATCAATTTGGTGAAGTAGTCTATGGCGACTACACAAAATTTGACCCCTTTGGAAGTAGTCGGGAGAGGCCCAATTAGGTTGATGCCCTATACAGCGAAGGGACAGGGATAGTTGGCCGAAGTTATCTTCTCCGAGGGTAGTCTCTGGACAGGAGCGTGCTTTTGGCAACTATCGCATTTTTGGACGAACTGCCTTACGTCCTTATTCAGAGTGGGCCAGAAATATCCTTGCCGAAGGAGGACTCTGGCAAGGGCATCGGTTCCTATGTACGAACCACAGGCTCCCTCATGGACTTCTTTAAGGATCGCTTCGACATTCTCTTCACCGATACACCTCTGTAATGGGGTGGCGTATCTTTGTCGGTACGGCTCTTCCCCTATCAGGAAGTATCTTTCTGATTGTTTTCGCACTTTGGCTGCTTTAAGAGAGTCCTCAGGGAGTTCCGAGGTTGAGAGGTATTTTTTGATAGGGTCCTTCCACCCTTTTCCCGTGGTTGTTACGCAGATTACCGTTATACTCAGATGGTGCAGTACTTCTGTTGACTCTCTTGACTTGGCCAATGTGTTAGCCTCCATGTTATCTTGCCGAGGTACATTTTCTATGTGCACTGTGTCGAATTCTTGGATGAGTTCTTTGACGAGGTTGTGATATTTTGCCAAGGTTGGATCCTTTGTGCCATATTCTCCTGCCATCTATCGGACCGCTAGCTGAGAATCGCTACGGGCCTTTAGATTTCTCACGCCCACCCTCTTTACTAGCCGTAAGCCTGCTATGAGGGCTTCACATTCGGCAATATTGTTGGTGACATTGAACCCGAATTTGATAGCCTTTGTGGCCTCCATTCCTTCAGGACCTCGGAGAGCTACTCCAGCTCCTTGGTGTTCGGAACCCGAAGCTTCATCGACAAATAGCGTCCACTTAGGTTCATCTTTTATGAGCTCTTCCAAGGTATCTCCAGTTTTTGGGACCTCGGCGATGAAGTCTGCCAATGCTTGGGCCTTTATGGCCTTTCTTGGCTCATAGGTGATGTCATATTCACCAAGTTCAATGCACTATTTTGACAGTCTTCCCTAGTGATCAAACCTCCTTATGATATCCCAAAGAGATAGGTTACTTCGGACACTAATAGGGTGTGCTTGGAAGTAAGGTCGTAGCCTTCTACTTGCCAATACTAAGGCATAGATGGCCTTTTGTAGAAGAGGATACCTGACCTCGGCTCCATGTAGTGATTTTCTTACATAGTATACCGGCCACTGTTTTTCTCCCTCTTCTTTTGCAAGCATCGAACACACTGCTTTTTTGTTGATGGCGAGGTAAAGGTTGAGGGGTTCTCTATCCTTCGGCTCCTGAAGTGTCGGCAGGTGGGTTAAGTAGGTTTTCAGCTCATCCTAAGCTTTTTGGAAATCTTCGCTCCAAGGGTGCTCTTCAACACTGAAGGTACTGTCATTTTTTGCGGCTTTAGTGAGCACTTTGAAGAATGGTCGACACCGATCCCCATATCTAGAGATGAACCTACTAAGAGAAGTGATTCTCCTCCTTAGCCTTTGTACATCCTTGACTATTGTGGGAGTTCGGAATCCCAGCTGGGCCTTGACTTTTTTCGGATTGGCATCGATTCCTCTTTCCGACACCATGAATCCGAGGTACCTGCCTGCATTTACTCCGAACACGCACTTCTCCGGGTTTAGATGAATTCCGAATTCCCGAAGTTGGTGGAATGTTTCAGTTAAGTCTTCGATATAACTACTAGGTAATTTGCTCTTAACTATCTTATCATCGACATAAACTTCCATATTCCTCCCGATCTGGGTGTCGAACACCTTGTTCATTAACCTTTGGTATGTGGCACCAGCATTCTTTAGACCGAAGGGCATTCTAACGTAACAGTAAGTTCCTACTTTGGTGATGAAAGCAGTTTTCTCCTCATCTTTGGGATCCATCCAAATTTGGTGGTATCCACTAAGGGCATCGAGGAAACTAAGTAGGCCTTATTTGGTAGTAGAGTCCACCAACTAATCTATTGGTGGTAAAGGATAAGAATCCTTAGTGTAAGCATCGTTTATGTTTCAGAAATTGATGCACATTCGGAGCTTATCACTCCCTTCTTTCGTAGCAATGACAACATTGCTAAGCCATTCAAGGTACTTGACTTCCCTTATTATGCCTGTTTCCATTAGGCGCTGTACTTTGGTTTTGATGAAGTTGTTCTTATGTGCCGAAAGGCTTCACTTTTTTTGTCGAACGGGCTTTGCCTTTGGGCGCACCTTAAGACTATGTTGGACTATGCAAGGGTTTACCCCAAGCATGTTCTTCTGTGAGTAGGCAAACAGATCTTTGTTCATTAACAGAAAAGATACAAGTTTTCCCTTGTCACCTTCGGCCAGTTTTTTCCCCACTCGGGTACTTCGGCCTGGGACAAGTTCCACATCTTCTGTTTTTATTTTTTCGAGGTCTACTGTTTCTTCTCCCTTTGCCTCTTCTTTGAGCACGGTTTTCGCTCCCGAAGTCTGTGTGTGGATCTTTGCTGGGCCCTATCTTGCCTTCACAAAGACATTCCTTACTTCTGCTTGGTCGATGAAGATCTCGGCATCCCCATCCTTTGTTGCGAAGGTGACAGTCAAGTATTTCACAACTGGACGAATGAGGAGATTTCCTTGCGTCTGCCTCCCGAGGATTGCATTATATGACGAAGGGACATCTATGACGATGAACCTTGTCATTGTTGAAGCAAAGAGCTCACCTTTGTTTTGCGATGAAGTTCTTCTTAACATTAAAGGTAGGTCAATCCATCTGAGGACAGGTAGTTCGGACGGACCTATCCCGAAGGTAGGGAGGTGACAGGCTTGAGATCACCTTTTGTGATACCCAAACTCGGCAGCAAATGGGAGAATAAGATGTCAGCGTTGGAACCATCATCGAGGAGTACTCTCTTAACATCCTAATTCCCTATCCTCGCCATGATGAGGAGTGGGTCGTCGTGAAGAAACATCACGGTGGATCCATCCTTCCGAACAAGCTTGTTCCATTGGTGATCGAACTCCATGACCGAGATTTCCCTCATCTTTCTCTTCCTTTCAGCCGATGGTATCTCCGTGGTAATCGTCTAGATTACTCCTGTTGGTGGTGGTGGATGCCTCTTGGGACTTCGGTCCAAACGTCTGTCGAAATTATAGTTATCATCTCTTTTCCTCTCCTCTTCCCTCCTCCCCTTCGGGGAGGGCATCCGCAGGTAGCGCTGAAGTTGGCCCTGCTTTATGAGAGACTTGATGTACTTCGGCAGCTGGAAGCAATCGTCCGTGTCATGCCCATGGTCGCGGTGGAACTGGCAGAATTTCTTCATATTTTTCTTGTTTTCTGAAGTCATGGCCTTCGGACGCTAGATTGCATTGCCTTGCCTTTCCATGGCCAGCAGTATGTTTGTTCTAGAGGTGTTCAGGGGGTGAACGACATGGGTTTTTTCCCCTTCTACTTCCGGGTCTTCCCTCGCCCTTGACAGAATAGCTATTTTGGTGACTTTTTCCTTCAAGTTGATGGCCATCGGACTTTGGCCCCCCCATCCTCAGCTCTTCGGTCGTCATATGCTGCTCGGCCCTTTGGTAGAACTCGCCGAGGGTGTCCGGGGGGTCCTTTGAGAACTCGTAAAAGAGTTGCGAGTCTCGCCGAAGCCCTCGTATCATGGCGAGGATGCATATTTCAGGGTGTAAGTCCGGCACATTCAAGGCTTCTCGGTTGAATTTTTTGACATAGTCGCAAATGGTTTCTCTGTTTCTTTGCACAATGTAGAACATTTGAACCGGCATCTTCGCTGTTGGCCTATTGCCGATGAACTGCTGCATGAACGCCATGGACAGCTTTTGGAAACTCATTATAGCTCCAAGGGTGAGGGAGTTGTACCACGCGGTTGCCGGGCCGAAGAGGCTGACCTCAAAGCACTTGCAAAGGGTAGCATCATCAGCACCGTGTAGTACCATACTATGCCTGTACTTGGTTAGGTGGGCTTAGGGGTCACTTCACCCATTGTACGTCTCCAAGCGTGGCACCCGGAAGTCGCTTGGCATAGGTGCCTCAACTATCGCTCAGACGAAGGGTGACTCTTCTCTGGTGAAGGTTTCCGACAACCTTGACCAGACAGGCTTTCGAGCCATCTGCCTTCCCATTTTCTCCAACCGCTTTAGGATCTTTTCCATGAGGATGGTGGTGCTAGGCTCTTTTCTTTGCCTGGAGACCTCCAGCAATAGAGAACGACACTTTCTTTTCAGGGAATAACTTCGGCGACGGGGGGATTGTGATTTCTTCTCCGGTGATGAACTTCACCGGCAGGAAGTTTTGGCTCCTTTTGACGCCGTTTCTTTGGTACGTCGGCCTCTAGGAGGTACGTCATCCGTTGAGGATTCGTCATGAAAGTCTCCACTCCCTGAGCTCTGGTGAGTGGACTTCGGGCTTTTCTCCCGACGGGGAGTTGGTGAGGACGCCTTTCGGCCCGAATGTGGCTGAGACCACATTTGGTCCCACTGTTGCGTCATTTCAGCCACAACAAAGCACTGAAAATCACGTAAAAAGCTCATCGTGATCATTAGAGGGCGTTCGTCCTCAGGCAAAAAAGTCCTTACGGTAGGTGGTTCAGTCGTTGGTTGATTCTCCGGCGCGAATGGGGACTTTGGCAGTCCCTTATCCTTAGAACGCCGAGTCTTAAGAACGGCTACATGAGGGTGAGTTCCCACAGATGGCACCAAGTGATGCCCGTCGGCATCTTCTTTGCACTACATGATGACCTGAAGTAGGGGCTTTCGGTGTAAGAGTGCCTGAAATGCTCAAAAGAACAGGGGTTAAGAGCTCCCCGGAATGTGTTTCCGGGGGAGGAGCCTCCGACGCCCAAGTAAGTTCTTGGTGAGTAAAGAGCAGAGAGTGGAGAGTAAAAGAGTGGAGAGAGTTATCTCTACCAAGGTCATTCTCCAAGTATTTATAGGAGAGCGTTGGGAGGAGTCCGTTTGACATAGTTCGCTCAGATCATGACACGTGTTCGGTCGGGTGTAATCCGTATCTTCGGGGATGGGGGACCTCCAGCTGGCCATAGGGTATTCTGTCCAGAAGATAGGGCCGTGGGAGGTCTATGTGTCAGGGGCATGTGCAAGGTCTCTGTATTAGAGGCTTATCAATCGTTTGTCTTATTTCCGTAAGACCCCCTCGGGGAATGAGACCCCTTTGGGGTATAAGACCCCTTCGGAGTATGAGGCCCCCGTCGGCTAAATATCATTACTGAGGGCTGTCATGATGAGTACTTTGGCGGAGCGGGGCACCTTCGGGAGAAGCTCTACCTCACCGAGGATGGTGTTTTACCGAGGTTAGAGGGTCAAGGATTGTGTACCCTCTTTTTCCGAGGTTGCCGCTCATCCGATTTGAGGGTGGTGCTTGACTTTTACTGAGGGTGGTGCTCGTCAAAGCTTAGGAGTTCAGAGGGTAATAGCCCTTTGGCTATCAATTATAAAAGTATAACATTGAGAAACAAGTAATGCGTGGCTCAATTGGAGGCATTGCACATTTTCTAATCTTCCTAATACGGTAACATGGATACAATTCCCTTAGATATCCAAGACATTCTAGCACCAAAATCTGTAGACTAACAAAAATATACCAAGAAAATAAATAAAATAGAAAGCCATTAACAAATTGATACAAAATTGAATTAACATACCAACATATTATCGAACTAACAAAACATGCAAGCATAAAACATGGATTATGACTCAAATAAATGAAAAATAAAGATACCATCATTTAATCCATTATTCATAAATACCTCATTAATTATGCCTTAGCTGCTTTTTGCACTCTGCCTTATAATCCACTAACTTGGAAACGAACCACTCAGATCTCTCTTTCATAAAGCATAAAAGAACCAGATGATGATCTTACTAATGGTGACAAAAGAGTTCTTTGGAAGTGGAGGAAGAAAAAAGCAGTGAAAAAAGGGATGAGGTTGATTAATTTGGTACAATAATGAAATCAACTAGTAAGGCTTGAATTTGTATGAATCTGGCTAGAGATATAGAGAAAAAAGGATGAAGGTGACGAAAGTTTTTGGATAATAGCAGCTAGGGTTAGCTAGGGTTAATTAAATGTATTTCTTCCTTCCTATAAAGGTTGACACATTTCCCTATTCATATAAAAATAAGAGGTGTATTGATGGCGATGGTGGCCATTAGGATCTCCACTGTGTACCGTGGAGACTGCAGTAGGGACTTCCGGAGGTGCAGATGAACCCAGGGAGAGGGTGCTCTGTGTGGGTCACCCGGAATGGCCGGCAGCGTCTTTGTCTCATGGTCGGAGGGCCTGCCTGAAACACTCGGAAAACAGGGGTTAAGAGGTCCCCGGAGTCTTTTTCCGGGGAGGAGCCTCCGACACCCAAGTTAGTGTTTAGAAGAGGTGAAGAAAGAGTAGTAAGCGCAAGGGGTTCTTGCCTGTCGTGTCCTCTTTTGAGGGCTGAGGAGATGAGGGGGAAGCTCCTTGCCTCAGAGTATTTTGGTGGAGAGAGGAGAGAGATCCCCCCCTGTCTGAGACCATTCCCCCGGCATATATAGGAGGGGGTGAACCCTTCAGATCGTAACACGTGTATGGACGGATGGTATCCGTATTTCTGGGTGTAGGGTCCCTTAGCCGCCTACAGGCTCCTCGGGCCACAAGCTGCGTCAGGCGCAGCCCTACATGACAGGACGTAGGTAGCGGCGGCATGCCAGAGTGCATATGAGGGTGGCATGCAGGATGTTCGGGCGAAAATGTTGGAGACTCCTTGATGGCTCCTGCCGTACCTCCAAGGTCCTCTTGGTTGATGTCTCCCTTCGGAGTGAGGGGCCTTCTCCCCGAGTCACACCGGTACTTTGGGGTATTTACGGGCGACGAAGTTGGTCCCTTCAGGGGGCTTTCGCTTGTAGAAGGTGGCTGGCACTTCTCCTCGAAGCTAGTTCAGTCACCCTCCCGATGGAAGCGATACAATAGTTTCCCGAGGTTAGTATTGGCGGGCTACCGAAGTCGCGTGCCTCAGGTGTTTGGCTCCCTTCTTCCCGGGGTCCTTAGTTGTTTGGGGCGACAGCACTTCGGCTATCACATGCCCCCCTCGGAAAGCCGGAGTGAAGACTTCGACTAGTGGTCCTTTCGGGAGCGCTTTTGGGGACTCGGAGTGCGACGTTCGCAGGGGAGTTGATTTACCACGTAGGGGGTAAGCCTTGTTCGGGCAGGTATTACCTGTTTACCCTTTGGTGTTCTCGAGATACCCAACCTCTTTACTTTTTCTGCCATGGGCTAGTGGACCGTCACGTCTTGAAACTAGGCGTGTCATTTCGGAGCAGTGTGCCTGGGTTTTCAGGATGTCAGAAAACGCGTCCTGATTTCTTATGACGATCGACACGTGGCAGGTGCTGGTTGGGATGGGCACGATGTTTTGTGCGCGAGGGGCAATTATGGTGACGTTTCGCCTTCACGCAACAGTTATGACGTCCTTTTGGCTGCCCTTCCTCGATCTATATAAGTCTCCTCCTGTCATACTCTCTATTTGTTTTCCTTTGTGTCCTTCCGTGCCTTTTTGTGGCGGTATTAACGGTGGAGTGATTTCTGACATCTTGCATGATGGCATTCAGGAATCCTGATTTCGGCAAGGCCTTTGGTGGGTTTGTCCTTCGGTTTCTGCTTTTCTTTTAGCTTCTTGAAGTCATTTTTCTTCTTTTCCGAAGTCTCTTTTTTGGTCAACCATGTCTTCGGCTATTCCCGAGAGCTGGCAATCTCTTATGTCTCACCCTTGTTGCTCCACTTATGAGAAATTAGAGAAGTGGACAGCCAAATTTTTTCTTCCCTCCTACGCCACCACGAGGTTACCCCACCTCGGTCACTTCAGCTTTATGAATCAGGAGGACGAGGTTACCGTTTTCCGACCCCAACTGAAGGCCGGACTTTGGTATCCTCCAGTGAAGATGATTTGTGACTTTTGCCAATTTCATGGCATAGCCGTGAATCAACTTCCTCCCAACTCGTACTGCTATTTCAATGCCTTTCTTTGCATGTGCGGGGTCTTCGGGGTAGAACCCCATTTTATCCTATTCATGCAGTATTACAAGATCTATTCGGTTCCGAATGGTGGCTTTATTTCATGCTACCTTGGGGATTTGGGAGCAAAAAATTCATGTTCACCTTCACTACCAAGGATAGTTGGCGAGGGCAAAGGAAGTTCTTCTTCCTAAAGGTGGCGGAGGCCTAGTCGCATATTCCGACTAAGTGGGCTTGGGGAAAGCTGGAGACGGATGTCATTGATCCCAAGAAGTTGCTAACTCCTGAGTTGGCGGCGAGGTTTGCGGACTTCAACAGACGTATCCGTGCTGTCGCCGATTGGGATGCCGAGGTCTCTCCATGTTCCCTCTACCCTTTCCCGATCATGTGGAAACTCATGACCGAGGAGGTTCTTCGGGAGTTGAGGGTGGTTACGGAGCACAAGACGGATCTTGGCATGCCAGTTCCTGCTACCGAGGGGAAGGACTCTTGGCTGGTGAAGCTCTTTCGGAGCTCACTCACTTATGAGGCCTTTTTTGAAAGTAAGTTTTCTTTCAAAGTTTTCAGCATAAGTGCCTGTCTGGACTCACGCTGATGTTTTCTCTTTTTTTTCAGAGATGGGCGACGAGTCTGCTGCCTACTATAAGTCTCTCTTCCTTGGTCAGGCCGAGAAGGGAGAACAAACGAAGAAAGGCATCTACAAGAGGCGCAAGACTACTGGGAGCGGACCGTCTTCGGCCAAGAAGGTGAGGAAGGACACCCTTCTTCCACCCCCGGAGGATGCGGCGGGAGTTGGTGTCATTGCAACTTCCACCAAGGTTGGCGATGTCATTGCAACTTTCACCAAGGTTGCAACTCTCTCCGAGCCTGAAACTGCGGCCAAGGTTCCTGTCGGGGTGATCGCCCTTCCTGCTTCTTTGAGTCCCGCCACGTCGGCAGATCTTGTAGGCTCTTTGGCAGGAAGTCCCTCTACCGAGGAGCTGGAGAAACGCCGAAGGGACAAAGGCAAACATGTTCCTACCGACGTGGAGGAGGTCCGGGATTCTGACGATGACGTCGCTGAGGTTACGCTAGGTTTGTTTCTTATCTCCTTTTCAGTATTCGCAATCCCAAAGCTTTCTCAGTCAAGGAATTTTGATGGGGCGTATGCTTTTTTTTGTAGAGGATCTGGCGCCCTCAGCTTGGATGGTCGAGCATGCCCGAAGGCGGGCTCTTCGGCATTCCCACGTCCCGAAGGACAAGGTTCCAAGGGAACCGTTCTGGTCTTTCACGGAGGACATGAACCTGTCCTCCGAGGATTGCCGGGAAATGGCTCCCCAGATGGCGAGGGGTGTGCTCACTCAGGCCTCCTTCAAGGCAGTTGCCGAGGAGTGCGCTTCCGAGGACTCTCTTGTCGCCAAAGTTTCTGAGCATGCTGCCCAGGTATTTCTTCAGGCCTCTTCATTTTTCCTCCTCATTTTTTGTCTAAGTGTTTTTGGCTTTCCTCGTGTAAATTTCACTAAGTACCTTCTTTTTTACAGCTTCTGGGGTATAATGGATACCTTCGAGCTTCGGCAGCAAAGCAGTCTTTGGTTCGAGCTTGGGCCGAAGATAAACGTGCGAAGGCCAAGGTTTTCTGCGCTAACTTGGTTGTGACGAACGCCGAGTTGAGCTGCATAGCCAAGGAAAAGGTTGCCAATCTTAGGGAGGAGTTCTTGAAGGGCCAAGATCAGCTTTTCAAGGATTTCTCCAAGAAGATGTCCGGCCTTGGTGACAAAGTAGTGAGCCTGACTTCGGCCAACAAGATCCTTCAAAAGGAAAAAGAAGGGGACTCTTCCCTTTTGGCGAAGGCGATGGCTGAGAATGCTAAACTCAAAGCCAAGGTCGACTCATTGAAGAAGGATTCAAAGAAGAAGAAGAAGATAAAGGAGCTGGAGAAGGAGGTCAAAGACCTTCGGAAGGAGGTTTCGGATCTTCAGAATGAGGTGGACGATCTGGACGTCGAGAAAGACAAGGTCGTTCAGGCGACTAAGGTTGCCTTTCAGGACGGCTTCTGCCTAGCTCATCACCAATTTCTGAAGAGATATCCGGAGCTCGACCTTTCCTTTTTGGCTGCCATGGATATTCCCAAGGGGCCTCGGTGGTCTTGGTCTAAAGTCGAGTTCCTTAACCTGGCATTTGCTCCTCCTTCTGCACCGAAGGCGGCGGCCAAAGACACAGGAGCCGGAGCTTCCCACGACGCCGGGGACCCTTAGATATTCTAGAGCTTTTGCCTCATTCTTTTTCTTTGTATTTTTCTTCTTGTAACCTTCTTCTTGTACTAAGACCTTCTTCAATAAATTTTCCTTCATAATTTAGTTAAGTCTTTTGACCAATTTTTGTTTCCTAATTGTCTCGACCACTTTCAGTCAAGGGACTTCGGAAAGGCATAATTCGCTCGTTTCCTCGGCCAACCTTTGGGTAAACGTTCGTTGTTGGCGAAGTTCCCTTAGGCAAATTTTAGCCTATCGGCCGTATTCGATAGACTTCACCTTTTTTTTTTGGCATACAACCCAATCAACTTCAGAAGGAAAATGAGACTTTCGGGAGTCGATAGACTTCACCTTTTTTGGGCACATAACCCTATCAATTTCGGGAGTCGATGGACCTCGCCTTTGTTCGGCCAGTATTTTCAGATAGGGGAGAACTTCTGTACTTAGAGAAAATTTCTCACTTGTACAATTTCTCATCTAAAATTCTAAGTATAGAATTTCTTTAAGGCCTCCGAGTGCCATGCATTTTTCAGTTTTCCTCCTTCGGTGCCGGCAAGCTTGTATACTCCCTTTCAGACCTCTTCTAGGACCAAATATAAGTCCCTTTCCCATTTGGCCGAGGTACCCCATGGGTCGGTTTTCGGGGTTTAGACTCGGCCTTTCAGAGAACGAGGTCTCATTTTCCTATTCCTTTTGGCCTGTCATGCAAGTTTGCGCTCCTGGCCACTTCTGCTGGAAGGCCTTTCTTCCGAGCTTGGCCATTTTTCTATGTTCGTCAACTAGGTTGAGCTTAGTTCTCAACCCGAGGTCATTTCCTCTTTCATCGAACACTTGTATTCTAGCTGATGGCCGTACTACTTCGAATGGATAATGGCCTTTGTACTGGAGAGGTGTCTCCCTCATGGCCCCTCGGGGAGTTGTCTAGTATCTCCTTAGTACATCCGGAAGTTCTCCTGGCCACTTTCCTTTTGCTTTTCCCAACCCTTTTTATAGTCCCTCTTTATAGTTCTGTTGGCTACCTCAACTTTGTCTATTGCTCTGGGGCTGAGCTAGTGGGGCGGAGTGCGTTTTTATTCCGACGTTGGTGATGAATTCTTGGAATCCCTTGTTCATAGACTAAGGACCATTATCGGCCGTTATCACCGTCGGTATGCCAAATCTGCATATCACGTTCTTCCAGATGAACTTTTGTATATCTTTTGCTGGAATGGTTGTTAGGGGTTCTGCCTCGTTCCACCTAGTGAAGTAGTCCACTGCTGCTACGCAGAACTTCACTCCTTCGGGTGCTATCGGGAGTGGCCCGGTGAGGTCTATGCCCCATACTGCAAAGAGGCAAAAGGTAATCTTTCGGGGTTATCCACTCCGAAGGCAGTCTTTAGGTGCGGGCGTGGCTTTGGCAATTTTCACGCTTCCTAGACGAACTGTCTTGCACCATTTTTTGCCGATACCTTTCTGTAACGGACTTGCGTGCCATTGCCGGTATAATTTCTCCGTAATTAGGAAATGTTGTCCGGAACATCTTCGCACTTTTTACCGCTTCATGAGGATGTTTTTTTTTTTGGGACTCTTCAGTTGCGAGATTCCTCTTCGGAGGATCTTTCTTTCCTTTGTCCGGAGTTACTATATTTAGCGTTGCCATGCTCGGATGGCTCACCATTTTCGGTTGTCTGCTTCTTCAGCATTGTCTCGGAGAGGTGTGTTTTCAACACGCACTGCATCGCACTTTCGGATGAGCTTTGCTACATCCTTATGGTATTTTTGCCGAAGTTGGACCCTTTGTGCTATAGTCCCCTGCCATCTACCATACTAGTAGTTGGGGGTGCCTGTGGGCCTCTAGATTTCCCACGCCAACCTTTCTAGCTAGGCATAACCCTGCTATGAGAGCTCTGTCTTTTTGGTGGCATTAAATCCACATTTAATGGATTTCCTGATTTTCAGGCCTTCGGGAATGACTATCCCAGATTTCTAGTGCCCGGGGCCAGAGACCCCTTATACCAAATAAGGTCCACTTTGGCTTGGCTGTGCCAAAGTCTGATTGCCCTCCTTTGGCCACTTTGGTATTTTTAGCAATAAAGTCTGCTAGGGCCGGGGTGGATTTGAAAGCACGGAGGTAATCTCCTGCTTGCTGGCACCAGGGCGTAGACAGCTTTTTGCAGTAGGGGCACCCGACTTTGTTGCCAAGGAGATGACGACTTTTCCTAGGGTGTGGAACTCCTTCGGCGGGGAAGTCTGGGTCATTCTAACCCTGTTTCTCCCGCAGGTCGTGTCCAGAGGGGTATGTTCCCACCGAGGACTCATCTCGTCGATCTCCGCTTCCCATACTCCTGTGAGTTGACATAGGACTCTTCTCCGATGAGGTACTGATGAAGAGGACCCTCGGCCCGAATTTAGCTACGGCCATCTTCAGTCTAACTGCTGCGTCTCTTCGACCACGACAGAGTGTGGAAATTCACGCAGGAAGGCTATGGTAATAGTTAGAGGACATTCGCCTTCAGGTAGGAAGTCCGTGCCATGGTGGTTCGGTCGCTGGTTGGTCCTCTGGCGTGGACGGGGACCTCGGAAGTCTTTGGTCCTTAAAACGCCGAGTTTTCAACAACAACGGCCTGGGAGTGGGTTCCTACAGACGACGCCAAATGATGGCGATGGTGGCCATCAGGATCTCCACTGTGTACCGTGGAGACTACAGCAGGGACTTCCGGAGGTGCAAATGAACCAGGGAGAGGGTGCTCTGTGTGGGTCACCCGGAATGGCCGGCAGCGTCTTTGTCTCATGGTCGGAGGGCCTGCCTGAAACACTCGGAAAACAGGGGTTAGGAGGTCCCCGGAGTCTTTTTCCGGGGAGGAGCCTCCGACGCCCAAATCAGTGTTTAGCAGAGGTGGAGAAAGAGTAGTAAGTGCAAGGGGTTCTTGCGTGTCGTGTTCTCTTTTGAGGGCTGAGGAAATGAGGGGGAAGCCTCTTGCCTCAGAGTATTTAGGCGGAGAGAGGAGAGAGATCCCCCATTGTCTAAGACCATTCCCCCGGCATATATAGGAGGGGGTGAACCCTTCAGATCGTAACACGTGTATGGACGGATGGTATCCGTATTTCTGGGCGTGGGGTACCCTAGCCGCCTGCAGGCTCCTCGGGCCACAAGCTGTGTCAGGCACAGCCCTACATGACAGGACGTAGGTAGGGGCGGCGCGCTAGAGTGCATATGAGGGCGGCGTGCAGGGTGTTCGGGCGGATATGTTTGAGACTACTTGGTGGCTCCTGCCGTACCTCTAAGGTCCCCTTGGTTGATGTCTCCCTTCGGAGTAAGGGGCCTTCTCCCGGAGTCACACCGGTACTTCGAGGTATTTATGGGCGCCGAAGTTGGTCCCTTCAGGGGGCCTTCGCCTGCAGAAGGTGGCTGGCACTTCTCGTCGAAGCTAGCTCGGTCGCCCTCCCGATGGAGGCGATACGGTAGTTTCCCGAGGTTGGTATTGGTGGGCTACCGAGGTTGCGTGCCTCAGGTGTTTAGCTCCTTTCTTCCCGGGGTCCTTAGGTGTTCGGGGCGACAGCACTTCGGCTATCATGTATATCTTATGATTCTTTTACTCTTTTATCCCTAAAACTAAATTTTTTAGAAAAAATTATTTTTGAAGTTTGTGCAATGAGAGTCAAATCAAAATTGAAAATGAAAAGATTCTTTTTCAAATTTTGTTTAGCCAGAGTTTAAATGAAAATTAAAAAAATTATATTCATTTTTAATTTTATGTATTAAGAGTTTAAATGAGGATAATAAAATAAATTGAATGTTAGAAACGTTCCGAAAAGGTAAACTCTTCAACTTTTTATAGATAGCCCAAAAATGAATACTCAACATATTTTTTAGGATAGAAGAAGTATTAAACAGTGTATATATAAATATGAACTACTTATGTATGTAAAACTGAAAAAAATAAAAATTTATAGTAATTTTTATTATTATTAAACTATTGACCATATGAAATTTTTATAAAAATTTCTTGATGTACTATATATGCAAGAAACCATTAAATTAGATTTTTCACCTGAAAAGAATTTTAGAAACTTTTTTGGTACCTCTATCACTATAACTTTATTTAGAAATAACATCTAAATTTAACTTCAGAGGTTGAAAGATACCAATGACTACAAGAGCTTTTTACAAAGATATAAAACTGTAGCTTTCTGTAAATAATTTTTCTAACTTTTAGCGCTAAAGATGGAAATTGTTCCCACAAACCATTAAGTTTAGTAGGGTTTTTGGGTCATGAGTGACCCGATGTTCCATTAAAATGAACTATCCTGGAAGATGGACATATTTACGGTGCAGCCCAGCCTTTCCCCCATTCGATGATCGCCGACCTCGCCTCTTCCTGCTGCTTCCTTCCGTCGCCCAACAGCCCTCGCGTAGATCCGTCCCATCCGGTGTTCGTCAAGACTCCTCCGTGCACGACTTCGAATCAGAGGCGAGAGGAGATGGAGGGACAGGGATGGCTGGGTTCAACGTCGAAGGTCGACACCTATCACGCTAATGACTTCAAATCAGAGATGAGAGGAGACGAAGGGATGCTGGAAAAGTGGAAATAACCTTCACCGGAGCTTGATTTTGGGTGGATATGGTCTCGCTGATCAGGAGTTACCGAAGAAGAGAAGAAGATGATGAGTTTGGGTAGAAAAGAGTTAGTGCAGATGAAGTAATATTGGTTAGAAAGAAGCCCATTCTTGTTCGACAACCATTAAGGTCAAAGAAGACCCATATATTTGACCAGAAAGAACGTGTTTCTATAACCTGTGGCCACAAAACCGACAACGCACTAAAGAATTGAAAATATCTCCAAATGAAGAAGAGAATCGCACGTGAATCCAAAATAAATCTAAAGCGAAACAGAGCCCCGTGATCATCAATGGAAGAGCAAAATCCAAACCCAAAATGGGAGGGAATGGTCTCCGCCGAGCTGACCAGAGCCACCGCCGACCAAATCTGGCGTCTCCTCTCCGATTTCTTCAACTTCCACAAATGGTTCCCCACTCTCGCCACCTGCTACGGCGTCCACGGCGCCAACCGTGAGCCCGGCTGTGTCAGGTTCTGCTCCGGCTTCTCCATCCCGTCCCACGGCGGCAGCCCCGAAGCTGTCAGCTGGTCGAAGGAGAGGCTGACGGCAATCGACGACACTGGCCGCAGCTTGAGCTACGAGATGGTTGAGTCCAACATCGGGTTCAAGTCGTATGTTTCGACGCTCAAAGTTGGTCCGCCTTGCATCGGTGGCGGCTGCGTTGTCGAGTGGTCGTTCGCTGTCGATCCGGTGGAAGGGTTGGCGCTAGAGGATTTGGTGAAGAAGTATGAAGTAGGGCTCCTGCTAATGGCCAGGAAAATGGAGGACGCATTTAATTAGTGGATCGGTTCCTTTACTTGAGAAGAGAAGCAAAATTGTACCTATACAGAGAAGTTTATCAAATTACCATCCATTGTACCAGAAAGTTCACATGGGCGATGAGTTCCCATAAAAAAAAAACTTATATTAAAAAAATAAGAAAGAGAGAGAGAGAGAGAGAGAGAGAGAGAAAGAGAGAAGGGAAGATATGACCAAGAATTGAGAGCATATAGGACGTACTTAGTAGAAAAATATTCTCCAGTTGTTATATCACTTTCTTGTTTCTTCCACGATGAATTGTAGAGAATAGTTTCTTGAATTCATTGACTAATTACCAAACAAACCTTAAAACATTTAAATAGTAGACTCCATTAGTCCTAAGAAATAATGGATGAAAATGCTAACATGACACTTCATATTGTTTATCTCAATGATTGAATTGAAATTTTTGCAAACTTAGTCATTTACTTTTGTCAAAATTTAGGGGCTATTATGTAATCTTTCAAAATAAAAGGTATAGATTGAATTGAAATTTTTCAAAAGTGTAGGGGTCAAATTTTTATTTCTGAAACTTGGGTACTTATATTATAGTTTTCTCAAATAGGAAAGAAGCAATTTTAAAGTGGACAAGCTCCACTGTTCCCTAAAGTTTGATGGAACCTGATTGATAGCCGAAGTGCTATCGCCCTGACCACTCGGGGACTTCGGCTAAACACCACGCTCGGGAAAACCCGGCATCATCCACGAGGAACGCCAGTGCTGACCTTGGAAAGGAAGGAGTCTGACGCCTTGGGTACACAATCTCGGTAGCCCACTAGCGCCCCCGAGGATGACAATACCAACCTCGGGAAACTAGCGTATTGCCTCCCTTGGGAGGGCTATCGAACTAGCTTCGGGGGAGAGGGACCGGCCACCTTCGGTAGGAAAGAATCCCCCCGAAGGAGCAATTTCAAAGCTAGGGGATCCCCCGAACTACAGGTACGACTCCGGGAAAAGGTCCCTCACTCCGAAGGGCGACCTCAACCAAAAGGACCTCGAGGGTATGGCAGAAGCAATTAAGGAGCCTCTGACACGTCGCTCGCACACTCCACATGCCGCCCTAAAACGCGCTCTGACATGCCAACGCCATCTACGTCTTGTCATGAAGGGCTACGCTCGCCCTAGCCCGGGGCCCGAGGAGCCTGCAGACGGCTAGAGGCCCCCATGCCCAGAAAAGACAAATTACATCTGACCGAACACGTGTCACAATCTGAACAGGTCACCTCCTCTTATATATATCGGGGAAATGGCCTTAGTAGGGGATTCCCCGGCTCCCCCAAAAAAGAAAACGTAACAGGCAAAACTCTCTGGCCCTTAGCACTCATTCTCCACCTCCAAAACACTAACTTGGGCGTCGGAAGCTCCTCCCCGGAAAAAGACTCCAGGGACCTCCTAACCCCTGTTTTTCGAGCATTTCAGGCAAACTCTCCTGGGAAATTTACACTTCAAGCGTTCCTCCACGCCAGAAGTCCCTCTCAGTCACACCATGTCGTACGATGAAGATGTTGTTGTGCATCATTTGGCCCCGTCTATGGAAAACCACCCCCAAGTCGTCGTCGTTGAAACTCGGCGTTCTAAGGACAAGGGACTTCCGAAGTACCCGTCCGCGCTAGAGGTTCAACCGGCAACCGAACAAACTGTAGCAAGGACTTCTTTGCCTGAGGATGAACGTCTTCTGACTGTTACTATGGGCTTCCTGCGCAAGTTCCAACGCTCTGTCGTGGCTGAAATGACACAGCAGTTAGACCAAAGATGGCCGTAGCCAACTCAGGCCGAAGGCCTTCCTCGCCAGTACCTCGCCGGGAGAGGAGCCCCAGGTCAACTCACCGAAGTTCGGGAAGCGGAGACCAACGAGATGAGTCCTCGACAGAAAACATACCCTTCGGGATGCGACTTGTAGGCAAAGCAGGGTCAAAACGACCCAGAACTCCCTGTCGAAGGAGGTCCTCACCTGAAGAGAAGTCGCCATCTCCTCGGTGCCGGAGTCGCTCCCCGAAGAAGAGACGTCAGTCTTCATTCTTGGAAACCTATAGACAACAAGAGGAAGAGCCCAGTGCCACACTTCTTGTGGAGAAAATTTTAAAAAGGTTAGAAAGAGTGGAGAGGTAGGTAGCTCGAAAGCCTGTCTGGGCCAGGTTGTCAGAAACCTTCAACAGAGATGAATCACCATTCACCCGAGCGGTGGTTAAAGTGCCCATGCCGAGCAACTTTCAGGTACCTCGGTTGGAGACCTACGATGGTCGAACTGACCCCCAGGCTCATCTGACCAAATACAAGCGCAACATGGTCCTACACGGCGCTGACGACGCCACCTTGTGCAAGTGTTTTGAGGTCACCCTCGCCAGACCAGCAACGGCGTGGTACAACTCGTTGGCTCCTGGAACCATCATGGAGTTCCAAGAGTTGTCTACTGCCTTCACACAGCAGTTCATTTGGAGCCAGCCAACGGCGGAAATGCCAGTCCAAATGTTTGATATAGCGTAGAAAAATGGGGAAACCATTCACGACTATGTCGAAAGGTTCAACAGGGAAGCCTTGAGTGTCCCAGACTTCAGGCCAGAAATACGCATCCTGGCCATGACACGACGACTTCGAAGAGACTCCCAGCTGTTCTATGAATTCTCCAAGGATCCCCCCAACACACTTGATAAATTTTACTGAAGGGCCGAGTAGCACATGACCGCTGAAGAACTGAGAATGGGAGGTCCAAAATTTTACCACGTTCGCACCGAGGGGCTGGGCCAGCAAACTCGCTATCCGACCGAAGTAGGGGGACAACCTCGAAAGCCCAGGGGAAGAAAGCCATTGGCTTTCACTCCCCTGAACACCATAAGGACGAACATCCTTATGGCCATGGAAAGGCAGGGAGCTCAAATCCAACGACGGAAGGCCATGACCTCGGACAACAAAAAGAACATGAAAAAATTCTGCCAATTTCATCGGGACCACGGGCACGATACCGAGGACTGCTTCCAGTTGAGGAAGTACATTGAATCCCTGATAAAGCAAGGTCAACTTCGACGTTACCTGCGGATGCCCTCCCCGAAGGGGAGAAGAGAAGAGGAGGGGAAAGAAGATGATGAGGAGTATGACTCTGACAGACGCCGGAACCGAAGTCCGAAAAGGCGTTCGCCACCCCCGGCAGCAGTGATACAAATGATCACAACAGGGCTGCCATCAGCAGAAAGGAAGTGAAAGGCAAGGGAGATCTTGGTAATGGAACATGGGAACCCATCAAAAAAGCTAGTTCGGAGATGTGGGTCCACCGTCATATTTCCCCACGATGATCCACTGCTGGTAATGGCAAGGATAGGCGGCTGGGACGTCAAGAGAGTATTGCTTGATGATGGTTTAAACGCGGATGTCCTATTCTCACACCTGCTACCGAGTCTGGGTATCTCGAGGAGCGACCTCAAGTCTGTCATTTCCCCTACCTTTGGAGTAGGACTATCCGAACTCCCTGTCCTCGGCTAGATTGATCTCCCCTTGATGCTAAGGGGAACTTCGGTGAACAACAAGGATGAGTTGTTTGCCTCCGTAAGAACAAGGTTCATCGTCATAGATGTCCCTTCCTCATACAACGCCATTTTTGGAAGGCAAACGCAAGGGAACCTCCACATCCACCCGGATGTGAAGTACCTGATTGTCACCTTCACCACCAAGGATGGAGATGCTGAAATCTTCATCGACCAAAGGGAGGTGAGGAAAGTGTTCGTTAAGGCGAGAAAAGCCCTAGTGACGAACTGTGCGCAGACCACGGAAATGAAGGACTTGCCCGTAGAAGAGTTGAAAGGAACAAAAGATCCTTAGAAAATAAAAACGGAAGAAATAGAGCTGGTCCCAGGCCGAAATACCCGAATAGGGAAAAAATTGGCCGAAGGTGACATGGAAAAACTTGTATTTTTCCTACTGATGAATAAAGATCTGTTCGCCTACTCGCCGAGGGACATGCCTGGGGTAGACCCCCGCATAATACAACATAGCCTTAAAGTGAGCCTAGAGGCAAGGCATGTTCGCCAAAAAAAGCGAAGCCTCTCGGTACATAAAAACAACTTCATCAAAACCGAAGTCCAGCACTTGATAGATGCGGGCGTAATCAGGGAGGTCAAGTACCCCGAATGGTTAAACAATGTGGTTATCGCCACAAAGGAAGGAAGCAACAAGCTCCGAATGTGCATCAACTTTCGGAACTTAAATGATGCTTGCCCTAAAGATTCGTATCCTCTCCCGCCAATAGACCAGTTGGTAGACTCAACTGTTGAGTATGGACTTCTGAGCTTCCTCGACGCCTTCAGTGGGTATCATCAAATCAGAATGGATCCCGAAGATGAAGAGAAAACCGCCTTCATCACCGAGGGCGGTACATACTGCTACGTCAGAATGCCCTTCGGGCTTAAAAATGCAGGAGCTACCTACCAAAGGCTGATGAACAAGGTCTTCAAAAACCAAATAAGGAGAAATATGGAAGTCTATGTCGATGACATGATAGTCAAGAGCTCACGGATTTGGAGAAAACTTTCCACTAACTTAGAGCATTCAAAATTCTCCTTAATCCGGAAAAATGCGTCTTCGGCGTAAGCTCAGGCAAGTTCCTTGGGTTCTTGGTATCGGAAAGAGGTATCGATGCCAACTCGAAAAAAGTCAAAGCACTACTTGAATTCCGAACTCCTGTTACAACAAAGGATGTGCAAAGGCTCACTGGGAGAATAACGTCCCTTAGCAGATTCATTTCCAGGTATGGGGATCGCTGCCGAGCATTCTTTAAGGTTCTCACCTAGGCAGCAAAAAAAGGTGGCAACCTCGAAAGCGATGACCATCCTTGGAATGAGGATTGCCAAAATGTCTGGGAAGAGCTCAAAATTTATCTGGCCCGTTTACCCACTCTTCGGCAACCACGAGAAGGAGAACCCCTTGTGCTATACGTCGCTGTTACTGAAAAGGCACTAAGCTCGGTTCTTGTGAAGGAAAATGGGGTGGAGCAATGGCCAGTATACTACGTGAGCAAGTCCCTGCATGGCGCTGAAATCAGGTATCTTTTACTGCAAAAAGCTATCTATGCCCTAGTGCTAGCAAGCAGAAGACTGCGTCCGTATTTTCAAGCTCACCCTATTATTATCCAAAGTAGCCTACCTCTTCGGGATGTCATGAAGAGAGTAGACCATTCGGGAAGGCTTTCCAAGTGGTGCATAGAGCTCGGCGAGTATGATATTACTTATGAGCCGAGGAAAGCAATAAAAGTCCAAGCTCCAGCAGACTTCTTTGCCGAGATACCTTTTATCGAAGGTGATCAATCGAACCTTGGCAAAAATGAGCAAGAATGGACTCTGTTTGTAGATGGGGCCTCTGGCTCCGAACACTAGGTAGCCAGGGTAGTCATTCGCGGCCCCGAAGGCATGGAAGTAATGAAAGCCATCAAATTCGGGTTTAATGTCACTAACAATATGGAAGAATACGAGGCTCTCATAGCAGGGTTGTGCCTTGCTAGAAAGATTGGTGTAAGGAACCTGAAGGCCCACAGTGACTCTCAGCTGGTGGTCCGACAGATGGCGGGGGATTATAGCACAAAAGATCCAACTTTGGCAAAGTACAATGAGCTTGTATCAAAGCTCATCCAGGAGTTCGATGCGGTGCATATCGAAAATGTGCCTCGATGAGACAATGCCGAAGCAAACAGTCTGGCCAAATCAAAAAGGTTCACCAAAGTACTGAGCCACCCGAGCATCACGATAATGAGTATAGCAGCCTCGGGAGAAGGATGGGAAAATCCTATAAAGAAGTATCTTACAACCTCGGAGCTTCCTGATGGCCCTCGCGAAGCAGCAAAAATGCGAAGACGCTCCGGACGATACTTCCTAATCGGGGAAAAACTGTACCGACATGGATACGCAAGTCCATTGCAAAGGTGTGTCAGTGAAAAGGATACTCAGACAATTCTCAAGGAAGTCCACGAGGGAATTTGTGGTTCCCACATCGGGACTGACGCTTTGGCAGGAGTGATACACCGCCAAGGGTCCTTTTGGCCCACATTAAGGAAGGACGCAAGACAGTTTGTCCAAAAATGTGATAGTTGCCAAAGACATGCCAACGTTCAAAGGTTGCCCTCGGAATTAATAACCTCGGCTGACTACCCCTGTCCCTTTGCAGCATGGGGCATTGACCTCATCAGGCCGCTCCTGATAGCACCCGGAGGAGTGAAATTCTGCGTGGTTGCAGTAGATTACTTCACCAAATGGGTTAAGGCAGAGCCCCTGACAACCATTTTGGCAAAGGATATACAAAAAATTTTCTGGAAAAGCATCATATACAGATTCAGCATACCGAGGGTGATAGTGGCCCACAATGGTTCCCAATTTATTGACAAAGGATTCCAAGAATTCATCACCGACCTCGGAAAAAAGATGCATTTCGCCCCGGTAGCTTATCGTCAGAGTAACGGACAAGTAGAGATATCCAACAGAACCATAAAAGATGGTCTAAAAAAGAGATTGGGGGAAGCAAAGGGAAAATGGCCCAGAGAACTCCCTACTGTGTTATGGAGCTATCAGACAACACCCTGAAGGGCCACCGGTGAGACACCTTTTTCGCTCGTCTTCGGCACAGAGGCCATTATCCCTATCGAGGTAGTACGACCATCAGTCAGGGTACAAGTGTTCGATGAAAGAGGGAACTACCTCGGATTGTGAACTATGCTCGACCTAATTGACAAACACAGAGAGGTAGCCGAGCTCAGAAGGAAGGCCTTTTAGCAAAGAGTGGCCATCGCCGCAAATTTGCACGTTAGGCCAAAAGGAATAAAGAAAGGAGACCTCGTCCTCCGAAAGGCCGAATTTAAACCCTGAAGACCATCCCATGAGGTACTTTGGTCTAACTGGGAAGGGCCTTACTTGGTCTTTGACGAGGTCCGAAAGGGAGTATACAAGCTCGGCGACACCGAAGGGAGAGAATTGAAAAATACGTGGCACTCGGATGCCTTGAAGAAATTCTATACTTAGAATCTTGATGAGAAATTGAACAAGTTAGAAACTTTTTCTAAATGCAGGAGTTTTCTCCCATCTGAGAGTACTCACTGAACAAAGCTTAAATGTGTATTCGCGAAAGTCACATTTTCCTTCTAAAGTCGATTGGGTTATATGCCCAAAAAAGTGGGAGTCCGTCAAATACGGCCGACGAAGGCAGCCTAAAATTTTTCTATGGGAATTCGTCAAAGACCCAAAACTCGAAGGTTGGCTGACAAAACGGGCAAAGCATACCTTTCCGAAATCCCTTGACCAAAAGTGGTCGGGACAAGTGGAAACAAAAATTGTTGCTCAAAGACTTAACCGAGTCATAAAGGAAGGAAAAGTTTATTGAAGAAGGCCTTGGTACAAGGAGAAGGTTACAAGAAGGAAAAATTACAAGGAAAAGGAAGAAGGCAAAGACCTTAGAATATCTAAGGGACCCCGGCATCATGGGAAGCTCCGGCTCTTGTGTCTTTATCCACCTTCGGGCCCGGAGGAAGGGCAAACGACAGGTTGAAGAGCTCGATTTTCGACCAAGTCCACCGAGGCCCTTCGGGAATATCCAGGGCAGCCAGGAAGGAAAGGTCGAGATCTGGATATTTCTTTAGAACTTGATGGCGAGCTAGGCATAAGCCATCCTGAAAGGCAACCTTAGTCGCCTGAACGGCCTTGTCTTTTTCAACGCCCAAGTTATCTACCTCGTTCTGGAGATCTGCAACCTCATTCTCCAGCTCTTTTATCTTCTTTTTCTTCTTTGAACCCTTCTTCGGTGACTCGACCTTGGCTTGGAGTTCGGCGTTGTCAGCAAGCGCCTTCGCCAGGAAGGCAGAATCTTCTTCTTTCTCCTTTTGAATGGCCTCGTTGGCCGAGGTCAAGCTTACAACCTTTTCTCCAAGGTTGGACATCTTCTTGGAGAAATCCTTCAAGAGCTCCTCCTAGCCCTTCAAGAATTCCTCCCGAAGCTTGGCAACCTCCTCCTTGGCTATACGGCTCAGCTCGGCGTTCTTTATAACCAAGCTGGCACAGAAGACCCTGGCTTTCTCTAGTTTATCTTTGGCCCAAGCTCGGACCGAAGATTGCTTTGCTGCCCAAGCTTGGAGGTATCCACTATACCCCAGAAGCTGTGGAAAAGAAGAAGGTACTCAATCAAATTTGCACAAGGGAAGCCAAAACACTTAGAAAAAAAAAGGGGGTGGAAAAAATGAATGAAGAGGCCTGAAGAACTACCTGGGCAACATGCTTGGAAACCTTAGCGGCAAGGGCATCATCGCTGACACACTCTTCGGCAACTGCCTTAAAGAAAGCCTGGGTGAGCATGCCCCTCGCCATCTGGGGAGCCATTTCCCGGCAATCCTCAGTGAACAGATTCATGTCCTCCGTGAAAGACCAGAACGGCTCCCTTGGAACCTTGTCCTTTGGGATGTGGGAATCCTGAAGTGCCCGCCTTTGGGCATGCTCGACCATCCAAGCTGAGGGTGCCAGTTCCTCTGCAAAATTCAAAGCATACGTCTCGTCAGACAAAACTCCTTAGCTGTGCAAAATATAAGGCTACGAGTACTAAAAAGGGGGTAAGAGACAAACCTGGCGCAACCTCAGCAATGTCGTCATCAGAGTCCCGGAACTCTTCCACGTCGGTAGAGATATATTTGCCCTTGTCTTTTCGGCATTTTTCTAAATCCCCAGTAGGGGGACCCCCTGCCAAAGTGCCCAAAAGATCCGCCGATGTGGTGGGACTCAAAGAAGCAGCATTGGTGATCACCCTGGCAGGAAGCTCGGCGGGAGTTTCAGGCTCACCGATGACCTCCGCCGCATCTCCCGGAGGTGGCAGAAAGATGTCCTTCTTCGCCTTCTTGGCCGAAGACGGCCCGCTCCCAGTAGTCTTGCGCCTTTGGGAGGCACATTTCTTCGTTTGCTCACCCTTGTCAGCTTGGTCGAGAAAGAGGGACTTGTAGTAGGCAGCAGACTCGTCGCCCATCTCTAAAAAAAGAAGGAAAACATCAGTGTAAGTCCAGACGGATACTTATACTAAAAATTTTCGGAAGAAAACTAGTTTTCAAAAAAGGCTTCATAAGTGAGCTCCCTCCGAAGGAGCATCACTAGCCAGGACTCTTTCCCGTCGATGGCAGGAGCTGGCATGGCGAGGTCCGTCTTGTGCTCCTTGACTACCCCAACTCCCGAAGAATCTCCTCGGTCATAAGTCTCCACATGATGGGGAAGGGGTAGAGAGAGCGTAAAGGGACCTCGGCATCCCAGTTGGCGACAACATGGATACGTCTGTTGAAGTCCACAACCTCGCCGCCAAATCGGGAGTTAGCAGCTTCTTGGGGTCCACGACATCCGTCTCCAGCTTTCCCCGAGCCCACTTGGTCGGGAGGTACGACCAAGCCTCTGCCACCTTTAGGAAAAAAAACTTCCTTTGCCACCCTCGCCAGCTATCTTTAGTAGTGAAGGTGAACATGAACTTTTTGCTCGCAGATCCCTGAGGTGGCATGAAATAAAAGCCACCCTTCGGGACCGGATAGAGCTGTAGTACTACATGAACAGGATAAAGTGAGGCTCTATTCCGAAGACCCCGCACATGCAGAGGAAGGCGTTAAAATAACAGTATGAGTTCGGAGGAAGCTGATTCACGGCTATGCCATGAAATTGGAAAAAGTCACAAATCATCCTTAAGGGAGGAAACCAAAGTCCGGCCTTCAGTTGGGCTCAAAAATCGGTAACCTCGTCGTCTTCGTTCATAAAACTATAATGACCGAGATGAGGTAACCTCATAACGGCATAGGAGGGAAGAAAAAATTTGGTTGTCCACTTCTTTAATTTCTCCGAAGTGGAACAACAAGGGTGAGACATGAGAGGTTTCCAGCTCTCGGGGACGGGTTCAACAGACATAAGGGGGACAGCTTGAACATGCGCGAGGGGGATAGGCGAAGAAATAGTCGGTCAAAGAATGGAGGGACTTTGGAAAGAAGAAAAACGACATCGGAAAGCTAGAGAAAGCAGAAAATGAAGAAACCGAAGAACCTCTAGAATCAGAACCCACCAAAAGTTTTGCTGAAATCAGGGTTTGAGGACGCCGTTGTGAAACGTGGCCGGAAATCGCACTGCCGTTAACACTGCCGCAAAGAAAGAAAAAAGGGCACGACAGCAAAGCGAGAGCAAAGAGAAAGCAAATGAAGGTTATGACGGAATGAGGTTTATATAGACCAAGGAAGGGTAGCCAAATCGACGTCATAATTGCTCCACGAAGGCGAAACGTCACCATAATTGCCCCTCGCACACGAAAAGATGTGCCTGCTATAACCAATGTGACGGTCCCCAACCAGCGCCAGCCACGTGTCACCCGTCGCGAGAAACTAGGACGCGTTCTCTGACATCCAGAGAACCCAGTCATGCCGCTCCATACTTACATGCCTAGTTTCGAGATGCGATGGTCCACTGACCTACGGCAGAAAAAGTAAAGAAATTGAGTATCTCGAGAACACCAAAAGGCAGATAGGTGACGCCTGTCCGGACAAGGCTTGTCTCCTGGTGGCGAAGTGCCTTCTCTGCGAACGTCACATTTCGAGCCCTGAAAAGCGTCCCCAGAAGGACAACTAGCCGAAGTTTCCACTCCGGCTTTCCAAGGGGGGGCATGTGATAGCCGAAGTGCTATCGCCCCGACCACCCGGGGACTTCGGCTAAACACCACTCTCGGGAAAACCCGGCATCATCCACGAGGAACGCCAATACTGACCTTGGAAAGGAGGGAGTCTGACGCCTTGGGTAGACAATCATGGTAGTTAGCTAGCACCCTCGAGGATGACCGTACCAACCTCGGGAAACTAGCGTATTGCCTCCCTTGGGAGGGCTACTGAACTAGCTTCGGGGGAGAGGGACTGGCCACCTTCGGCAGGAAAGAATCCCCCCGAAGGAGCAACTTTTCAGAGCTAGGGGATCCCCCGAACTACCAGTACGACTCTAGGAAAAGGCCCTTCACTCCGAAGGGCAACCTCAATCAAAGGGACCTCGGGGGTACGGCAGAAGCAATTAAGGAGCCTCTAACACGTCACCCGCACACTCCACACGTTGCCCTAAAACACGTTCTGACATGCCGATGCCGTCTATGTCTTGTCATGAAGGGCTACGCTCGCCCTAGCCCATGGCCCGAGGAGCCTGCAGACGGCTAGAGGCCCCCACGCCCAGAAAAGACAGATTACATCTGACCGAACACCTGTCATAATCTGAACGGGTCACCTCCTCTTATATATATCGGGGAAATGGCCTCAGTAGGGGATCCCCCGGTTCCCCAAAAAAAGAAAACGCAACAGGCAAGAATCTCTGGCCCTTAGCACTCCTTCTCCACCTCTAAAACACTGACTTGGGCATTGGAGGCTCCTCCTCGGAAAAATACTCCAGGGACCTCCTAACCCCTTTTTTTCGAGCATTTCAGGTAGACTCTCCTGCGAAATTTACACTTCAAGTGTTCCTCCACGCCAGAAGTCCCTCTTAGTCACACCATGTCGCACGATGAAGATGCTGCTGGGCATCACTGATTATGTGGTGCTCCCTGTAGACTAAACTCAGCGAAAAATGTTATACAAGACTATTCTTATCTATTAATATGTATAAAAGTAGTAAGTTTGGCTATAATGTCTTTTCAAATTTTCAAAAAATTACAATATATTTTTTGTAGAATTACCACATGTACTTCCCATTCAACAATGAAAGGATTCTTGGCAATATACATTTCTACTCTTATAGTAGGACAAATATCAACCTACAAGTGATTTTCATGCGACTTTACTATTGCTAAACATTTGAGACTTTGTTCCCATTATGACAGGTGTCCCATTTCTCATAAATTAAATCACATGAATTTTTTTTTTAAGGTAAATGTGAATTCATTGACTAAAAAAAAGTAGAGTCCAACCACAAAAAGTACAAATGAGATCAACAAATACAGTCCACAGTAGAGAGCCCAACACAGGCAACAAGATGCATAGAAGTGTTCAAGGAACAAGACACATAAGTAAAAGAGCAAAAAGAAAAATTGAAGCTAAGGCTCTAATATCATCTCCAAAGGGGCATAGCAAAGGCTTGCATGGTGATTTCAACTCTTGAATGAGAATAGTTGTGTCAGGCTTAATGATTATTTCTTGGTAGCCTCTCGCTCCTTGCTCCAATCAGACCCTACAAGATGGCCACATCTTCCACCATATTTAGTTGCTCACTTCACATGTCAAAACAAAGCTATAAAATATGAGTGGATGTATCTGATGACTTTTGAAATACAATGCCTATAGAACTACTCCGCAAAAAGGCTGAAATCATAGCATCCATGTTAATCTTCAAGTGATCGTCCGGTGGCATAGGAGAGGAAAAAGGAGACTTAGTTGATGTCAAGGAAGAAAATGTGGCCCACTCCCAATTGGCGGTCCAAACCTTAATGGCCTTTGTCAATCTGCTTGGAGTATAGCACCATGCCTCATGCACAACCACGTTGTTATATTCCACCATAGAAACCATCTCATTACTACAAAATAGCTTATTCACTGAGTGACCCTAGATGAAAACCACTCAAAAATAGATGAATTAAGAGCATAGGGTGTTTGGACATTCAAACAATCCCGGACTTTCAAAGCATAAGGGCAACTCATCAATAGATGAGAGATAGATCGAAACATAAGACCCATTGTTATTGGACAGGGAAATTACCAAATGGGAGCCAATTTTCGCTCTGTACATTAATTGAAACCCCTCGACCAACTTTCCACATTCCGCCACCACGGAGGGCCCTACAACCCGCCATCAAACCTTTCTAGAAAGGTGGAATCTGTGAGCAGTACGATTCCTTTTTTCACCTAAATGAAATTAGAGGATAGGAAGCACTCCCCTCGTAGCACCCGGAAAACGAGTGACCTTTGGTTGTGAACAAGCTACCAACCTTGCTTTGCAAGATAAGCGTGGTTAAAAACCTCAAAATTCTGCAAGCTTGGTAATCACTCTCCTTCAGTGAATACAACTGATCCCACACACACCATGCTAAAGGACACTTGCCATGGGTAGAGGACCAGAAAAATGACTGCAAAATCCATTGACCACTTCGGTGTTGGAGTTTTTTTTTCCCCTTACTACTATTACATATCGCTTCTTCCCACATACCACGGAAACCACTTCAGAAGCAAAAAGCTATGTTCCTACTACTACGTACTGAAAGACCAGTTGCTAAGTAGCGAAATATGTGTTGTGTTCTCTTTTTTCGATGTGGACAAGCTGCCCACCCTGCCTTGCAAGATAAGCGTGGTCAAAAACCTCAAAACCTATTTTTTAAATGAACAAGTAACCTTGAAATTTATTTTATTTACCATTTTTTTCCTACCACGTTGCATAACTTCCTCCCAACCTTTTACACTTCCACTCTATGGTTTGTACATATAACTTTCATGTACTATTATCTACCACATGTACACATTTACTTTTTATTTTGACCAACCAAATGTTATGTGATTTAGTGAGTTGTGAACTCCAAGTAAAAGAAACATCATATAACACAAAGCAAAAGTGTATCTTTAGAGCAGACTGAATCAATAAATCAACTTATAGCCCCAAAGTTCAAGTTGTAACACTTGACATTTCTGTGCAAGCTTTTTTTCTTTTGATCGGCATGCAATAAGGAGAATATATTTCTAGATAATTAGTACAAACAACTATATGCAATCTTTAGTCCTAGTTCTCAGACCATTGTAAAGATATCAAATTAGACATTAAACTTCAAGTTCTCATCAAACATTTTTTTATGGAAAATAGGATAGCATTCGCCTTAAATTACAGAATTGTACATGTGGTATATTTTGTAGGTAAAATCATTCAGGGAAATAAAATATATTTGCAAACCTACTGATATGATCAAAGAAGGCACAACCAAGGATGGCAAGGATCCATGGAAGATAACTAGTGAACCATTGACAAGGAAGAAGGCTAAGGAGCTCACTAGTGCACTTCAAGCTTTTGTCTCAAGCTTGGATGTTGACAGATTGGCGATATTCTGGTAGAAAAATCATATCTTGAGCTAAAAACATAAGAATTGAGTAATTCTTGATTCATTGGAAAGCTAACATCTGGAGCTAAAAATCATATGAATACCATCAAACCCAGTTTTCACGTTAATGAGGTCCAATATAGCTTCAAAGTCATGATTTGTGAGTCATTGCTGGTTCAGAAGCAGTTGCAGTATTTTGGGCATATCATTGGCTTTAGATGTCCGTTTTGTGTGGTTCAGGTGTCATTTCAAAGATAATAAATATATCTATAACTTTCATGCTTTGTATTTTGAGAAATAATGGCTGCATCAAGTTCGAATTTCAGCTTGAAGTTGAAGACACAAGCAGGAACCACCTGAGAAGACTATTTTGGGGTTTTATGGCCAATCTTGTGTTGTAATGTATTTTATTTTATTTTCCTGTTTATTTACATTATTTAGGATGTTATTTAGGCCATGAAAGTGATTTAGGTCACTTAGGATAAATGGAATTCGCTGCACACCTTAAACATGTGTTAAAAGGGTGTAGGAATCCTAGTTTGACTAGGTTTTCTTGAGTCCTTTGTAACTAGGTTTCCTAGGTGACTTGGGCTGCAAATTTTGTCCAGATTTTTACCGTAGTTTAGGCCTATATAAAGGCACATATTCTGGATGTAAACACAGAGATTAATGCTGAAGTAATATTGATCTTTGGACAGGTTTTCTCTTTGGTTCTTTGTGGACTGCCTTGGTGCACAAGTGTACTTGTGTTCTTGGAGTTCTATACTTCTCGTTTCTAATCACAGGTTGATTAAGGGTGGGGGTTTCAAACCTAGTCTTTTTGATGTCTTGTGGAGCTTGAATCACATCTTGGGCGCGTTTCATGGTCTTTATACCATCGGGGTTCGCATCAGTTGGTATCAGAGCCACAAGTTCCATTGAAGGACATATCTTTGTGTTCTTGTTTATCTTCGGTTTTCTTTCAAATTTTTTCTAGTAATTTCATGTCTTAATTCTCTGTTTTAATCCTTTTTCTTCTTGTTTCAGGTCTGTCCTTTTTATTCCATCCTTGTTCATGTCCAAAAATCACAAAAACAACAAAAAGAAGTCAATCCGTCTTGTCTAGTGTTCTCGGTTTCAATTCATTTGATCTTGTTTATTTCTTATCTTTCTGTTTTTTGTCCAGCCCTATTAATCTCTCTTGTTTTCATTGTTTCCAGCATCTTAGAGTCAAGAAAACACCAAAAAAAGAAGGATCCAAGTTGAGGAAGTTTCGGTATCAAAAAGTTGTTTCAAAATTGTGCAAGTTTCAATAGTTTCTTGTTTTGGCCTAATAGAAAACTGACTTTTTGTCTTTGGCAGCTAGGAACTTCAAGGAGAAAGTTGTTTTAGCATCAAAACAGCAACCAAAAAAAAAGGAGAAGAAAAAAAAAGGAAGAAAAAGAAAAAGAAAAGAAAAGGAAAGAGCTTGCAAAAAGGAAGTTTTTCACAAAGTGTTGAAAGTTTTGAGCCCCAAAACCTATCCCATTGTTTTTGAGCCAAAATTCTTTCTTTGTGGTTCTTGCGATCATCAATTGCAAAAGCTTCCTAGAGTCTTTTAAAGCTTGTTTAGCTCACCTTTTTTTGAGTCAAAATAGTTCTTTAAGAATTCAAGTTTTCTTGTGTGCTTTGAGGATAGTTTTCTTAGAACTTTTGAGAACTCTTTGAATAGCAATATCTCACTAACAAATTGAGTGTTTGAGTGTTCATCTTTTGAGTGAAACACGTGAGGTGAGTGCTTGTGAGGATTTTTGTTTTCAGGAGTATGGAGGGTCAGGAGGGTAGGAGAATGGAAGTGAGACATAATGAGGAGCCTACCATGAGGGAATTTCAAGAAACTCTAAATAGACTTGTGGGGAGGATTGAGGACATTGATTTGAGGTTGCCAAGGAGACCTAATCCCATCTTGCAACCAAGGAGAGGTCTAAGGAGAGAAGAACCCAAAGAGGAAGAAGGAATTTGGCATGACCATCGGCTTCCAAGGAAGGGGGAGCCAAGAGAGGATCATAGCCTAAATTCCATCAAGCTTACCATTCCACCTTTCCAAGGGAGGAATGATCCCGATGCATATTGGGAGTGGGAGCAAAAGATTGAGATGGTGTTTGATTGCCATCATTACTCTGAGGAAAAGAAGGTTAAATTGGCTACCATAAAGTTCACTAACTATGCTCTTGTATGGTGGAATCAGGATGTTATTTCTAGGAGAAGGAATGAGGAGGAGCCCATACACACATGGAGAGCCCTTAAAGCCTTAATGAGGAGGAGATTTGTGCCTAGCTACTACTACTAGAGATCAACGCCTAAAGCTTCAAAAGCTAGTGCAAGGCCAAAGGAGTGTGGAGGACTACCATAAAGACTTGGAGATAACCTTGACTCGAGCCAACATCATTGAGGATGAGGAGACCACCATTGCTAGATTCATTAATGGTCTCAATCTTGAGATTGCCAATAGAGTGGAAATGGTGCCTTATTTCAATATGGAGGACTTGCTTCACCATGCCACCGAGGCTGAAAGGAGCATCAAGAGAGCAAAGGCATCCAAGATGTGTCAAGGAGGAATTTCCACATGGAGAGGAGCATGGAGCAAGGATGTGAGAGAAGTACCCAAGCCAAAAGTGGAGGCCATAAAAGGAGACTTGTCTCAACCTCAACAAGAAAAGTCAATCATGCTTGTACCACTTTCACCACAACAAGTCTTGGAGGATCAAAGAAAACTTCAAAGTGAGGTTGAGAGAAAAGAAAAAGAGGGGAAAGTTGAGGGCAAGAGTGATGAGGGGAAAGCTGAGAGAACAACCGAGAGATTAAGTAAGAAGAGTGAACATGAGGGGAAGAAGAGTGGAGAGTTCCCGAGAGAAGAAATTGAGTGCGAAGTTGAGAGAAGACAAGAGTGCAATGAACCTAAGCCGAGTGAAGAGAGAAAGACCTACAGAGAAGCCATACTTTCATCTAACATAACAAAGTCTTTTTCTAGTGTTATGTTGTCTTCTTTTCAGGACTTAAGTGGAGATGAGCTACAAGAATCAAGTGAGTTGCTGTCCATCGAAGAAGTTGGTGTTCCCAATATTCCAAGTCATGTCCCATTCATCAAACCAATGAAGGAGGTTGAAAAGGAACAATTTGAGGTGAGTCCAAGTGATTTCATATGCAAAAGTTTGCCTAACATTGTTTCTTATCCTATGGTTCAAGGGGATGAAATTGTTGCAACTCTACCCAAAGTCATTGAGTGCAAAGGTGAAAATTTTGTGGTTCCTACACCAAAGGAAGATACTTGGAGACTAAGTCCAACCACTGTAATGTATTTCTTCCTAACACCTAGATTTGATGTAGTTTTGCATGAAAATCTCAATCAATGTGTGTTTGCTTGCAATGTTATTTTGACAAATGGTTTTCATGAAACTAGATTAAGAGAAGGAAGTAAGCATGAAAATTTGACAAAATATTGTTTTAAGCCTTCTAATTCTTTGGTTTTGTCAAATCCTCTTTGGAATTGCCTGAGTTTCTCTAAAGAAAAATCTATTTTGGTGTCTTTTGTTTTTGAATTTGTTAGTTTTGCATCCATTTCACATTGTTTTGTGTTGTCTCAAGTTAAATCTACATCTTTGGAATGTTTCATGCATAAATTAGCTCATACACATACATTGCATACTTCTTTGATTGCCATTCATGTTCAGCCCATTTTTGTGAGTCAATCTTTAATTTCCAGCAAGCATTTCTTTACCTTGACACATGCATTACACAAACTTTTGAGCATTGATCTTTTTGCTTTATGTCCGAACTTGAAAGTATTTATTTTGAGTGAAAATTCTGGTTTCAAATTCAGCCTTTTAAGGAGGTATGTTGAGTCCTTTGTTTTGTGTCACATCCCATTCACAAATTTCATGCATTGTTGTGCATATACATGCAAAAATAAGTTTGCTACTGAATTGGTTTCACTTAATCCTATCTACTCCAATCTTGTTTCATTTAAAATGCTTAGGATTTTTGTGAAATTCGTGCATCCTAGTTTTGTTATTAGTTTAGGCCACATTGTGTTCAATTCTTGTTTGTTTGAATGGCCTATGCAAACTATTGTTTTGACATGCATAACTTGTGTTTTTCATAACCATAACACTTGTGTGAGTTTAGGTCCATTTGTTTTGAGTGCATACAGCATCCCTAAGGTAAATTCTTCCAACACCTTTCCTAGTTATGGGAATAATGTTTTTGAGATGGCAAAGGCAATGAAAGTGATGCCTAGAGTTAAGATGAAAATTGTGCAAACATTCAGATTTTTTGTGCTAATTGTTTCTAACTTTGTTTTTGACCCTGGAGGTATCATTGCATTTGGATATTGGTTCAGGTTTTTCACAAGATTAAAGCTCCATACACAAGCATTCCATGCTATTGGTGCTTATGTGAAAGGTAAGTGCTTATGTGTTGATTATTTCACTGTTATTGATTCAATTCCCTTTTCTAATGTAGGTTTTGATTCGAGGACGAATCCTTCTAAGGAGGGGGGAGCTGATACGATCAAAGAAGGCACAACCAAGGATGGCAAGGATCCATGGAAGATAACTAGTGAACCATTGACAAGGAAGAAGGCTAAGGAGCTCACTAGTGCACTTCAAGCTTTTGTCTCAAGCTTAGATGTTGATAGATTGGTGATGTTCTGGTATAAAAATCATATCTTAAGCTAAACAAATTGGAATTGATTAATTCTTAATTCATTGGAAATCTAACATCTGGAGCTACAAATCATATGAAGACCATCAAACCCAGTTTGCACGTTAAGGAGGTCCAATATAGCTTCAAAGTCACGATTTGCGAGTTATCGCTGGTTCAGAAGCAGTTGCAGTATTTTGGGCATATCTTTGGCTTTAGATGTCCGTTTTGTGTGGTTCAGGTGTCATTTCAAAGCTAAGAAAGATATCTACAACTTTCATGCTTTGTATTTTGAGAAATCATGGCTGCATCAAGTTCGAATTTCAGCTTGAAGTTGAAGACACAAGCAGGAACCACCTGAGAAGACTATTTTGGGGTTTTTATGGCCAATCTTGTGTTGTAACGTATTTTATTTTATTTTCCTATTTATTTAAATTATTTAGGATGTTATTTAGGCCATGGAAGTGATTTAGGTCACTTAGGATAAATGGAATTCGCTGCACACCTTAAACATGTGTTAAAAGGGTGTAGGAATCCTAGTTTGACTAGGTTTTCTTGAGTCCTTTGTAACTAGGTTTCCTAGGTGACTTGGGCTGCGAATTTTGCCTAGCTTTTTACCCTAGTTTAGGCCTATATAAAGGCACATATTCTGGATGTAAACACACAGATTAATGCTGAAGTAATATTGATCTTTGGAGAGGTTTTCTCTTTGGTTCTTTGTGGACTGCGTTGGTGTACAAGTGTGCTTGTGTTCTTAGAGTTCTATACTTCTCATTTCTAATCACAGGTTGATTAGGGGTGGGGGTTTCAAACCTAGTCTTTTTGATGTCTTGTGGAGCTTGAATAACATCTTGGGCGCGTTTCATGGTCTTTATACCATCGGGGTTCGCATCACCTACAATTATAGAAAAATTATAAAATGTAATTAATCCACCTTTGAAAATACAGGCACCCTAATAACGTTTTCCCATTACTAGAAAATTGTCATTTAGCGACGGTTAAAAACAGTTGCAAATTAACGACGGCAAACAATCGCTAAAAGTCCCATGAAAGTTTAGCAACGGTTGACAGTCGCTAAATTTTAGCGACAATTTGTCGTCACTAACTAGCGACGGTTAGTAGTCGCTAACTTTAAGTCGTCGCTAATTTAGCGACGGTTAGTAGTCGCTAATTTTAGTGACGACTTGCCTTCACTAATTTTGTGACGATTAACCGTCACTAATTTTAGTAAGAGGTTAAAAAATTAAATACGGGTTGCCCTTGGTAATATTCCGAAGACTAGAGACGACTAACTATGACTAGCTTTTAATGAGACTTTTATTCCATTTTTTTTTTCATTTGTTCGATAATGATAAATTTCAAATGCTTTCAGTTTCTTTTCCGATGAAAATGTATGGATCGATGGATCCATGTGTGTATAAAAAGATATTATAATTTAGGATAAAATTTTATTTTATGGTTAAAAAATTTATTATCTTAGTTATTTTTCTAAAAATGAACGAACAAAGTTTTAAAAGTGATGGCTAGTTGTCATTAATTTATGGAGACAGTTTGCCCTCACTAAGTTAGCGATGGCAAACCGTCACTAGCATTATAGATAATGCTAGTGACGGTTTGCCATCGCTAATTTAGCGACGGTTGGCCGTCACTAAATTTAGTGACGGTTTGCCTTTGCTAATTTAGTGAAGGCTAGCCGTCACTAAATTATAGATAGTGCTAGTGACAGTTTGCCTTTGCTAATTTAGCGACGGTTGACCGTCACTAAATTTAGTGACGGTTTGCCCTCGTTAATTTAGCGAGGGTTAGCCGTCACTAAATTTAACGACGGTTTACCTTCGCTAAATTTAGTGACGGTTAGACGTCGTTAAATTTAGTGACGATTTGCCCTCGCTAAGTGTCAGCTAGATTTTGCGACACGCAATTCTCACTAATATAGATCAGTTCCAACTCTTAGGATTTTTTTTATTCAGATATATGGATCAATGGATCTAAGTGTTTATGGAAAAAATATATATTATAATTAACGTTAAAAAAGTTATTATCGCAATTATTTTTCTAGAAAAGAAAAAAGAGAAGTGAAAATCTCTTGAATTTTAACTGATTTTTGCCATTATTTAGCGGTCGCTAATAATTAGAGACGGTTAACAGTTGCTAATAATTAGAGACTAATACCTTCGCTAGTTTGCCATTATTTAATTTTTATTTTACTTATTGTTTATTTTACTTCAACAAAATCACTTATCCTTTTATATGTCATTTGTTTAATTGTATAATTATAAATTTTAATTTGATTAATTCAGATTACAAATCTCTTAATATTTTTGTAGTAATTAACAAAAATCTATTTAATAAAAATTGAATTCATTTGATTTGATTTATTGGCACATAAAATTTAGCCATTTTTTAATATTTTATCATCTCATTGTGACATAATGTTACTAGATGTAGGTTAAATATGTTAAGAACTAACGAAGGTGAGAAGTTGCTAGTTTTAAGCGACACTTGGCCGTCGCTATGCGTTTTATTTGTAGAGCGTCTTCTCTCCTCTATAGACGCTGTCGCTCCCGAAACCCTTCCCCTCACTCTCCTCTGCTTTCTCTTCGTCTTCATCCTCGCCCTCCTCGGCGTCGGCTCCATCACCTACAGCGTCTTCCATGGCTTCTTCGGCAAACCTGTCAAGCTCTTATCCGCCATCAGGTCGGCCTTCGTCTCCTTCCTCCCTCTACTCACTACTTTAATCGTATACTCACGTCTGATGAAAATGCCATAGAAGGACTAGAATTCAGTAGGAAGTCTTCTGATGAGATGAGGGAAATTATACGGAAACTTCAGGTTCTTAGATATTGAATTGTTTCCTTTTTAGTTTTAATTCAGAAGAAGTTGCTTGGTTTAGGTGTTTATTTTTTGTTTCAGGTAATGGCAAGATCTCTGCCCTCGGACAAGCTCACTTTGGTAAAACATTTAAGAAATTTAGGAGAGGTTGTTGCAGTTATCGGTGATGGCACAAATGATGCTCCTGCTTTGCACCAATCAGACATTGGACTTGCTATGGGCATAGCTGGAACAGAGGTTTGTCTGTTAGGTTTTTCTTGATGATTCGTTACTCACATACACAAGCATTAAATTTTCCTAGTTAGCTTTCATGTTGTTCTGTCATATGTTGGAATAAATTCAGTTTTCCTTAAGGTTATTGTTGTGCATCATTGTGGAATAAGTTGGCTAAAATTTTGCACGCTCATAACTGAAGTTCTACCATCAGAATCTTGTTAAAAGTTTATTTGATCCCCCCCCACCAATTTTTTGTTGTTGTTGTTGTTGTTGTTCTGTTTATATTATTGTTGATAAGCATATATAGTGCATTGATCTCAATAACTCCATATGAACTCCAGGTAGCTAAAGAAAATGCCAATATCATCATAATGGATGATAACTTTGCAACCATAGTCAATGTAGCCAGATGGGGACGCACGGTATACATAAACATCCAAAAGTTCTTCACGCATGCGGGAACAAAAACCTTAAGGGTGAGCTTCCTTGGGAGATTGGCAACTGCAGCAACTTGGTCATGCTAGGCATTGCTGAGACAAGCATCTCTGGAAGGTTGCCTTCATCACTAGGAATGCTGAAGAGAATTCAGACCATTGCCATTTACACATCACTGCTATCGGGTTCTATCCCTGAAAAGATTGGCAATTGTTCGGAGCTGCAGAATCTGTACTTGTATTAGAATTCAATCTCTGGTTCCATCCCCAAGCAGTTTGGTCAACTCAGTAAGCTCCAGAGTCTGCTGCTATGGCAGAACAGCTTAGTTGGGGCTATCCCGGATGAGCTTGAGAGCTGCACACAGTTGAAAGTTATGGATTTATCAGAGAATATTTTGACTGGTAGCATACCGAGAAGTTTGGGATATCTGTTGAATCTTCAGGAGCTTCAGTTAAGCCTGAATCAATTATCAAGTACCATACCTTCTGAACTCTCGAACTGAACCAGTATGACTCATTTGGAAGTTGGCAACAATGCCATTTCTGGGGAGATACCTGCTCATATTGGCAAACTTAAGGGCCTGAGTCTATTTTTTGCCTGGCAAAACAAGCTCACAGGTAATATTCTAGATAGTCTTTCTCAGTGCCAGGAACTTTAGGCACTTGATTTATGTTACAACACTCTTTCTGGTCCAATTCCAAAGGAGATTTTCTGGTTGAGAAATCTCACAAAATTGCTCCTTCTTTCCAATGATCTGTCTGGCTTTATACCACCAGATATAGGAAATTAATTGCACAAACTTGTATAGGTTTTCAACAGATAATCAAAGAGACAGTTTATACTTAGGGTTGTTATTTAGGGCAATTGCTCTTATTTGTGGCAATGAAATGTCCGAGACCTTAGCAGTATTTTCATGCTAATTAATAACGAAATATAACTGAAAATTGTACAAAGTGCAATTGGATGCTGATAAAAGTAATTGTACTTGCTTCTATTTCTTTTCCAAATATTGTTACTAACATGAAATCATTAAATTGCAGTACACTGTCATATGATATTTGCATTTTGCATATTACAATAGGAGATTTATGTAAGCATGGTTGTTTAAGCCATCAATTGTTAAATGTGATGATTCATCTTTAGCTCAACAGTTGTCATCCATCTTTTGCAGGCTACTGGAGCTAAGGGTGAGGCTCCAGCTGAACCAGTAGCAAAGAGGCCAAAGGTAGGAATTGCAGTTGATCCTGGAAAAGCTGGAATGCCAAAATTTGATTCTAGTACTGCTGTGACTGCTGCAACATCACAGCAAGCTTTGTTAACTGTAGAAAAGAGCAAATCAGGAGATAATTTTATTTCTTGTAGCCCAAAAGTCAGTCCAGCCACTGTCCCTATATCAACAAGCTCGCAGCAACTGATTCATCCATTTGTACCTGGAGGTGATCCATTCTTAGCTAAGAAGTACAAATCGGATAACCGGCAAGCTGCTTTTAGAGTTTTTCGACCTTTACCAAGTGGTTTTGCAGATGTGAGTTAACTGCCTCCCTGACTTTCATTATGATCCTTAGCTATTCATTCATTTCCACAAGTTCATATATATGGACATTCATGCTTTTGCTTTCCACATTTCACTGAGTTTTCTGGCGTAAATCATTCTCTGGAGACCATCTACCCAAATACTAGAACCTAAATAGCACATGATTTGTTTTGGTGGATAGTTAAGGGTATTTAGCTCTATTTCAATCATCAAACTGAAACACTTGAGTGCATCAAGTTGCTGTTCTGCAGGAGCACTTCTCGCAATATGGAGATCTTTCTTTTGTTGAGCTAGATGGCGAGGGCCATGATCAAGGTGATGGATCAGAAACACCAAGAAGCTGCTCAGCTCTTGTTAGTTTTACATCACGCCAATCAGCTGAGAGGGCTTTTGTGAATGGTAAAAGCTGGCAAGATCACAATTTGCAATTGGCATGGCTGGCATCGAGAAACTTTGACATCATACTATATCCTCATAACTTTTTAAAAGAGTTTATATTGTGTCAGTCTATACTTAGTGTTCATAGCGGTCAAGGTCTAGCATACAATTTGCCAGATGAAGTAAATAGCATTACCATTAGCGGTCCAGATTCTGGTGTGTACCCATCTACTAGGTCTTTGGTGTCAATTATTTATTCTGCACGCTTGCTGGCAGAAAGTGAACCTGCAAAAGAGCTTCTTGAAAGCTATGAGGATTTTGAGCTTGAGATGGGGAATGGAGCAGTATTTCCTCATCTAGAAGCAACTGTAGCTCAGATGTCTGTTGGTTAATCTGCATGTTTCAGCACAAATCTGCCGGCCAAGGAGTTAATATTAGCAGCAGCCAAGGATTCTGCAAAGGCATGCTTAATGTTGTCTTCATGTAAGTTGGTGAATCCTATATTGCTCACGGGTATCTGATAATTTTGAATTTTATCTTTTGGTGGTGACTATTGCTAAGAAAAATTTATAATTGTGGATGCATCAATGGTCTGAGATCTTTCTATGTCGTTTAGGTCATTACAAATTTCATTTTCTTAAATTGTTTTTCTTTTCAGGATCTTCTGCAGCAGATACAAGCCCCAATGAAATATCTAAGAAAGGATAGTGTTGGTTTGAATTGAAACATTCTGGGATGGTACAGTGGAGTGTTTGCCAAGAAGTTGAATCAATTGACCAGCAAGAGGAGGAATTTGGACACCCAAGTTGTTCATTGTTGTTTTCATGATCTTGTCTGAAGAATATTTTGCTCGATCCTGCGGTACGAGGAATTTGAGCTCAGTTTTTGTCTTGTAAAGGAAATTGTAACCTTATGTGTTTTAATCGTCAAATGACATGACATAATATTGTGTTAATCATATTTTGTATTAATGAAAAATGATTCTGTACCCTGGTTGTTGCATTTGTGTGAAATCGATGACAATATTGGAATGTATGTAGGAGGATTAAGAAATGGATAGAGCAAGTTATTGAGAATTGTTTGCAAAAACTAGTGAAGGCCAACTGTCACAAAATAGTGACGGTTATGTGTTACTAACTAGCGACGGCTATGTGTCACTAACTAGCGATGGTTGTGCGTCACTAACTAGCGACGGCTACAAGTCATTAACTAGCGACGGCTATGAGTCACTAACTACACTAACTAGAAACGGTAATGCATCACTAACTAGCAATGGGTACGAGTCGCTAACTAATGACAGCTAGGCGTCATTAAGTAGCGACGATTATGCGTCACTAACTAGCGACGGCAAAATGTCGCTAACACGCCGGCCGATGTTGTTATCGAAAAATTTGTGACGGTATGTTTTGCGACTTTTAGCTGTTGCTAATTAGCGACAGTATCTGTCGCTAAACAATTAGCGGCGAGTAAATAAGCAACGGACCTTTTAGCGATAGTGTGCCGTCGCTATTTCATGTTTAGCGAAGGCTAGCTGTCGCTAATGGTCGTCGCTAAATGGCTTTTTTCTAGTAGTGTCCTTTGTTGAAAAAAGCTTCGCAAATAATTATGAAGATAAATAATATGATAAGTACGGTAAATTTTCATAAATTTAACAAATAAGATAATTATACTAAGATACTTATCACAATTCAAAGTATTTAAAAAAACCTACAATTATGTCATTATCTTGCAAAATATAAATAACTGATTCGTGATGATTGTATTACCTCAATAAAGGACTTCCCAAAATTATAAGCATAATTACTATTATTGCTATAGAAAATTACTAGGATAATTACTAAATTAATTCAGAGATCCCAAATTACACCCTAAATTTAAGTTCTAACATTAAAGATATTTATGCAAAACAACATACCATTTGTCAAAAATTATGGAATTGTACAACCAATATATTTGTAGACCAAATCATTTACGAAAATTAAGTATGTCAGCAAATTCATGGAAGAAAATAAAACCTACAATTACTGAAAAATTGTAAAAGGTAATGAATCTTAACTTGGAAAATAAACGTAAGCATACTAATAATGTTTTAGCTCGCTGAAAAAAGCCGCGCATTTTGGCATACTTGTGGAGTATGAACTCCGCCTAACCTTTACCTTTTGTTACTGTTAAGGGGTGAGAGAATGGAAATTTATTTGTTAGTTGTGATTGGGCTAGTAAATGGTAGTTAATTAGGGTGGAGATAAGGGAGAGAATTTTTTGGAAATTTTTTCGCAACTTCTTTTTTTTATTAAGTACTAATTATGGTATTCTACTTAAAAGGATTTCATTGGTCTGCATTTGCCATCACCTTTACCGTATCAGTTGAAGACATAGCCGCGAGAGAGGGTGGTGTTTGTCTTCTTTTCATTTTTGTCACCTTCTCTCTCTTTTTTTCTTTTTTTCGTTTGGCTTTTGAATTTATATCCATAATATGTAGTTTGACTTGAACAAATTTCTACCGGATGAGAACTTGTGTCCTGATTCTTAATTTTGTGTAGGGTGAAGGAAATAATACAATAGCAGCAGAATTTTGTGTAGCACCAGACGGTGAGTTGCCCGCGGGACATAATGCATGCGATGATGATGATGACAGTGGTGGCATGAATAATGCTGAAGGAATAAAAGGTTTCATTTCTTTTTATTGTCGTTATTATCATTGGTTTGTTGTATAATCAGTGCCAGAGTTTGTTTACGAGTATTTTTGTTTTCCAGATACTTTCGCAAGTTTGTTTGGTGAAGAAACTGATCCAACAGACCCGGATGGTGGTGATTAGGAGGGAAGCGATGGGAGGGATGTTGCTGGTATTTTTTTCATAATTTCTCAGTCATTCTTCGGTTGTAATTCGTATAGTTTGGAATGTTGGTCCAAACTGAATACGGATTGTGTGGTTCTGATTCTTATTTGTATTATTCTGATGGTGCACGTTTGTTCTTATTTGTATTATTTGGTTTTTGTTGGCATAGTTTGTTGGACTTAACTGATCATGAGATGTATGCTTCTGATTTCTACTTGTATTATTCTGGTAAGCCATGTTTGTTTGAATAGTTTTTTTTCCTTGCAGAATGTAGGGTATGCTATGGGCAGGTCGAGGTTCCTGATGAGTTTGAGGAGATGTCGTTGGAAGGTGTAGATTTTGAGGGTTTTGATGCAACATTTGCTTTCTTTAATAGAGGCAAACCGGAGTAAGGTTTGGCAAACACGTGATGTAATAACGTCTGTGGAGTTCTGTTATCACTGTCAAGGTTTTAAGATGACTGGAAAGGAGAGAAAGAAAGAAGCATTAGACAACAAACCAACCTTGAGGCCATACAGGTCTGGTGCAACAATATGGTTCAAGTGGAATAAAAATAGTTGGTGACTTTTTGCTCATCATGTTCAGAAGCATAACCATCCATTCTTACCGACAAAGATGTGACAATTCCTAAACACTAGGAAAGATATGTTAGCTGAACAATTTGGGATTGTAATGTCCTTGGTGACAAGTATTCGAATAATAGATATTTTCAGGGTGTTTAATAATGAAGTGGGATGTCTAGAGATTTCTGGTATGAAAAAGAAAAATTTTTATAATAAGGTTATGCTTTAGATGGCTAAAGTTGCTGCAAGAGGGTATGTTACATCACTTATTCAATATTTCAAGAAGCGGGTTAAGAATGACTCTAATTTTTTCTATGTTGCTAAAGTTGATGGTATGGGAAGATTAAAAAATTTGTTTTGGCGTGATAGAAAGATGAAGGTTGACTACATGCTCTTCGGTGATTTTGTATCAATTGACATGACATGTCGAACAAATAAGTATGACATCTTCTACGTCCCATTTGTCAGCTGTAACAACCATCGAGAAAATATAATGTTTGGATGTGCATTTTTAGTAGAGTAGAAGGCTAAGGCTTTTGAGTGGTTGCTAAGAACATTTCTGAAGAGTATGGATGATATTGAGCCATAGACATTTTCTCAGACCAAGACAATGCTTATTTGCATGTGTTAGATTTTGTGTTCAAGCCAACTAAACATAGGTTATGCTTGTGGCATATTGCAGAGAAAACCCCTGGCAAACTACAATATTTGTACTATTGTTAGGGGTTTCAGTCAACTTTCATGAAGTATTTGTACGATTGCATGATCAAATATGTGTTTTTTAAGAGGTGGAATAAGATGGGAGGAACATTTGGGTGTGCTAAGGATAGTTGGCTAAAATCAATTTAGAGGATAAGTGAGGGATAGGTTCCGTGTTTGTTTAGAGATATATTTTTTTTCTAGAGGTACCATTTGTAACACCACTATATCTCACATGGGTGAATTGTGGAAAGCCTTATGTGGATATATAAGCTCCAGTTCCAGAACATAAGCACCTAATGCTTATCCTTTTCCAAAGGAAGGCCCATGTGGTGTGGGCAGGTTCTCCATTGATTGGTTCTGGACTTGGGTCATTACAAATGGTATCAGAACTAGATTTGGTTCAAAGTATATGGTTGAGTCTGCCGGTATAGGATGAAAGAACTTCCTTATACTGAGAGTCCATTCCTAAGTACCTAACCCTTATCTTTTTCCAAAGGATGACCCATGTGGTGTAGGCAGGTGTTCCGTTGACTAGTTCTGGACTTGGGTCATTACAAACAGTATTAGAGCTGACCCGGGACCACGATTGTGTGACATAGTGGTGTGCACATGCATCGTCTATCGGGACTGATCCTGGATTTGAGAGCCTATTTGGCCAGGTGTTAAGTAGTCTGATTAAAGATGTTACTTGGTTTGGGGAATCAGGTAATCCGACTGAACCCAACAAGGATGTTGGGTACATAAAGGGAGGAGTTTGTAACATCTTCATATCCCATATGGGTGAATTGTGGGAAGCCTTATGTGGATATATAAGCTCCAGTTCCAGAACATAAACACCTAGTGCTTATCCTTCTTTAAAGGATGACCCATGTGGTATGAGCAGGTGTTCTGTTGACCGGTTCTGGACTTGAGTCATTATACCATTTGTTTGTTTTGTTTACCTATTTTTCACATTATTTTATTTGATTATATGTTGGTTTTATTTTTTAATTTTAACATTTTCTTCATAGGTACACTAGCTAGACAACATAGTGAGAACATAAATTATGCGGTAAATATCTTACTGATAAGCAGATGGGCCTATTTGAAAATTTTAAAGCTATTGAGCTTAGGGTAAAGGAATTGAGGCATGTTGAGCTTAAGAAGGATCATAACAATTGTGGAGAGTATGATGTGCCTATTGCCAATGACTTATCGATTGATGCATCAAAGGTACGAATACCTACATGAGAATTAAAATCCTACTCACATATTCATCTTCATTTGCTTACATAGAAAGTTACAAGTTCCTACTACCACGTCTCTTTATACTTTTGTGGGGAACTGATTTTTTTCACTTTTTCCACGTACCATAATCTTGGTTTCCTTTATATGGCACCCCACAACTCCACCCACCAATATAGTCATGCATGCAATAGTATTACTTTATGTTAAATATTAATCAACGTTAAACTCAAAACTTATATTTACAACTGTGACATGTCTTCGAGATTTGTTTCAGTGACTTCAAAAACTTGATGTATCATCACTGGCCATTAGTCACCAGTTTTCTACAGTAACTACTCATAGTTTCATGCAATTGGCCTCCCATTTTGTACAAATGTAGAGCAGTTCCATACAAATACCACCAATTTTTTGTACTAAATGTTCATAATTTCAAGCAATTGGCAACCAGTTTTCTACAAATGAAGAACAATTCCATATAAAAATAGTCAGGAACAATCATAATCACATTTTCACACACTTATCACCATTATTTACAATGCAATTTTAACAACAAGAACCATTTATTTCCCCCATAAACTACCCCATGCACATAAATTATATCAAGGGAAAAACCTGCTTACAGACTTATCAGAATCAAATTTTAACATTTCTCAAACAACTTTACATCCCATTTGTTAGCTATAACAACCATCGAGAAAATATAATGTTTGGACGTGCATTTTTAGTAGAGTAGAAGGCTAAGGCTTTTGAGTGGTTGCTGAGAACATTTCTAAAGGGTATGGATGATATTGAGCCATATACAATTTTCTCAGACCAAGACAATGCTTTTTTGCATGTGTTAGATTCTGTGTTCAAGCCAACTAAACATAGGTTATGCTTGTGGCATATTGCAGAGAAAACCCTAGCAAACTACAATATTTGTACTATTGTTTGAGGTTTCAGTCAACTTTGATGAAGTATTTGTATGATTGCATGATCGAATCATGAGTTTATTAGGAGGTGGAATAAGATGGGAGGAATGTTTTGGTGTGCTGAGGATAGTTGGCTAAAATCAATTTAGAGGATAAGTGAGGGATGGGTTCCGTGTTTGTTTAGAGATATATTTTTTTTCTATAGGTACCATTTGTAACACCCCTATATCTCACATGGGTGAACTGTGGAAAGCCTTATGTGGATATATAAGCTCCAGTTCCAAAACATAAGCACCTAACACTTATCCTTTTCCAAAGAAAGGCCCATGTGGTGTGGGCAGGTTCTCCATTGATCGGTTCTGGACTTGGGTCATTACAGATGGTATCAGAACTAGATTTGGTTCAAAGTATATGGTTAAGTCCGCTGGTATAGGATGAATGAACTTCCTTATACTGAGAGTCCATTCCTAAGTACCTAACCCTTATCTTTTTCCAAAGGATGGCCCATGTGGTGTAGGCAGGTGTTCCGTTGACTGGTTCTGGACTTGGGTCATTACAAATGGTATCAGAGTTGACCCAGGATCGTGATTGTGTGACATAGTGGGTGTGTACATGTATTGTTTATCGGGACTGATCTTGGATTTGAGAGCCTACTTGGCCAGGCATTAAGTAGTCCAATTAGAGATGTTACTTGGTATGGGGAACCAAGTAATCCGACTAAACCCAACGAGGATGTTGGGTACATAAAAAGGGAAGTTTGTAATGTCTTTATATCCCACATGGGTGAATTGTGGGAAGCCTTATATGGATATATAGGCTCCAGTCCTAGAACATAAGCACCTAGTGTTTATCCTTCGTTAAAGAATGACCCATGTGGTGTGAGCAGGTGTTCCGTTGACCATTTTTGTACTTGGGTCATTACACCATTTGTTTGTATTGTTTACCAATTTTCCACATTATTTTATTTGATTATTTGTTGGTTTTATTTTTTAATTTTAACATTTTTTTTGTAGGTACACTAGCTAGACAACACAGTGAAAGCACGAATTATGTGGTAAAATATCTTACTAATAAGCAGATGGGCCTATTTGAAAATTTTAAAGCTATTAACCTTAGGGTAAAAGAATGGAGGCATGCTGAGCTTGAGAAGGATCATAACAATTGTTGAGAGTACAATGTGCCTATTTCCAAAGACTTATCAATTGATGCATCAAAGGTACGAATAGGTGCATAATTTCAGGATAAATTTAGTTATGCAACTGGAGCAAAGTTTCAATTGACTGGTAGGGATGAGGGATGTTTTGTGTGTCTGGTTGGGTCATTTCAATCCTCGTGAGTTCATTGTTATTTTTTATTCATAAACAAAGAAGGTTGAATGTAAGGGTGTAAACGAATAGAATGTTCGGTGAACTATTTGTGAACCGTTCAGCAGGAGTTCATTTATATTCATTTATTTAAATGAATGAACATGACCAAAGTCCCATTTGTTCATTTATGTTCATGAACTGTTTGGTTAGTATTTGTTTATGTTCATTTATTTACTCGCTCGTTTAAGTTCGTTCGTTTGTTTAACTATGTACTAGTTATACTTTATTATTATATATACTTTATATATCATATATATTTATTATAACATATTATCATATACATTTATTATTGCCTAGCTACACCCTACATACAAGATTATACCACCCTAAATTAGTTTTCCTTTCTTTTGTTTGGCTCTTCTCACAGACAGACCTTAGAAGTTAGACCTAGCTTTTTATCTTTAACTCTTTGTTCCTGTTAGTGTCTTGCCACCGACCTGCCATATGATAAGCCCTATTGTGGCACTGTTGCTAGACTTGTGATTGGCGGCCGCCCCATTGTTTCACTCACGTCGAGTCTTCTTACCACCAACCATCAGGTTTCAAGTAGCTGCTGTCCGCCTCCTCACTCCTCCCACCTTTCACTGGTGTTAAAAGGCTATTTGGGGACTAGCTTCTATTGCTGCCGCACTGGCCATCGTCAGCTATTTGGGGCTGACAACAAGGAATTGGTCAATAAAAAGCTTTATTTATCACTTCACCACCGGTGGGACTGCCAAGGTTGTTTCTGTGGGATGCTCTGCTATTTTCTCTATTATTTTCTTTGTGATTGTGTGCTATTTTATCTATTTGTTTTTTTTTTTGAAGCATTTGATGCTCTAGTATTCAATTTAGCAATTAAATGAGGAAATGGTTGAAATTAAAGGAGATTTCAATTTCATTGGCTTGAAATTAGAATACATATCGTATGAAATCCCCATTATTAGAATTAGAAGTTCCATTATAGTGCACAGTTAAGTCCCTACCTTGGTCATTTAATTTACGAATTCATTTGGATTTCTGAGTCTCTCAATTTAATTTATTGCTATACTAACAGCTGCTTTATTTGCATACCATCTCATATATTGTAGATTAAGTGTGTCAATTTCAAAGCTTATTGTTCTAGTTTTGAAATTAACAATGTTTGATCTTTCTTTTGATGCTCCACTTTTAGTGTTTGATGATAGATTTTTAAAGTTGTATACACCAACCGAGTCAATTGAATCATCAACAATTGTGGCAACTTCCATGGATCCTATTCCTGTTGATGAAGCCAATGCCGCAACAACAGCAGACAATGGGGCAGCGGGTGTTGTTTCAATGGTGAATCAAGCAAATAATACGCATGTTGCTGATGCTGAGACTGCACCATTTACCAAGAAAAAAAAGGAAAAAGAGTTCAAAGGTTTGGGAGGACTGCAAGTGGTTAAGTTGGCTAATGGAAATAAAGTTACCGAGTGCATCCATTGTTTGTTTAAAATTTTAAAACCAAAAGACGTGACTACCACATAAATGAATAGGCATCTTAAAAGCTGCCTGAAGAAAATTCCTATTTCAAAAGGACAATTGAATTTGTCAGTGTTGCCTGGCACATCAATTACTGATAGTACAATACAAAACTTTTAGGCTTGACAATGCTAAAATTTATGAGAATATCTCTCATATGATAATGGTCCATGAGTTACTGTTTGTCTTTGTTGAGAATGAGTTGTTTGATGTGTTGATGAAAGCTGCGAACCCATTATATTAGAGAATCACACGTGTAACATGTAAAAGTGATTGTCGTTCTAGTTTTGACATTGCAAAGAAAAGGGTGAAAATTTTGATAAACATAGTTAATCATGTGAATATCACCACTGATTTATGGACATCTGGTCAGAAAATTCATTACATGGTTGTCATTTGCCACTTTGTAGATTCAGATTGGAAGCTACAGAAAAGGACACTTAGTTTTGTTGAAGTGCCTCCTCCATATTTAGGAATTTGTATTTATGATGTATTGTACAAGTGTCTAAAAGACTAGAACATTGAGACTATGGTTGCTAGCTTTGACGGTGGATAATGCTTCACCTAATGATGTGGCGGCAAGGCTGTTAAACGATAATTTGAATTTTCAAAATAAGCTTGTTCTAGATAGATAGCTATTTCATGTGCGCTGTTGTGCACACATTTTAAATTTGGTGCAAATGGCCTCTCAGAAATTAGGCATGTAATTCACACCAATTGTGAGAGTGTGAAACTTGTAAATGCATCTCCAGCATGTCTACATGTGTTTAGCGACCTTGCCAACCAGCCACACTTGCCAGACAGACATCTAATTTTAGATTGCAGCACTCATTGGAATGCAACATATGTTATGTTATCATATGCTTTGGAGTTTAAGGATGTGTTTGTAATGTATACTGCCCAAGAAGTCTCGTACAAATACTTGATAAAAGTGGAGGAATAGAAAAAAGTTGAGGACATTTGCCAATTCCTAGGTCTTTTTAATAAAGTTACTAAGATCATTTCAAGTAACATTAGCCATTATTTATGCTTTTTATTTGATAAATTATAGAGACGTGGATGCTGCAATTTTCTAGTTAAAAATTTTCTTCTAACCTTTATAAATTTTTATTTATAGGCACTGATTATCCTACATCTAATTTGTTTCTTACTGAGCTATTTGGGATAAAGGAAATGTTGGATAACATTGCTTTAACAGGAAATTACTACATGAAAGGTATGGTCAGTAGGATGAAGGACAAGTTTGATAGATATTTGGGTGATTGAAACTTATTGATATAAATGGCTACTGTTCTAGATCCTAGAAACAAGATGAAAATTGACTGATTTTTCTTTTAAATCCATTTACTTTGAGGCTAAGGCTGCTGTCCATCTAAAAACTGTTCAAGATACCTTGTATCATTTGTATTAAGAGTATGTTGATGCTCATAAAGCTACTATGCCTGCTGCACCTAGCAGTGGAGATGCTATCACAAAAAATAGTGCTTCTAGTGTTGGAAGTGGTAGTGGAACTGTTGGAAAAGGGAAAGGACAAATAAAAAGTAGAAATCAAAGTATGATCAATTTATTAGAAGTGTTGACACTATTCAATCAATAAAGTCAGGGTTGGATATTTATCTAGAAGATGGAGTTTTCATTGGTGATCTAGATGTATATTTTGATGCCTTAGAGTGGTGGAGGGCAAATACCTTAAAGTTTTGAATCCTAGCAAAAAATTGCTGCTGATATCTTGTCCATTCTTATCAAAACAATAGAGGTGTTGATTTGTGGTGATGATTGGTATCATCACCACTATGGGATCAAGAAGAAATTGAAGGTAATTATCTATTTGTAATTATTTTACAAAAATTTATAAGCTCTATAATAATATCTAATTATGTTGCTGGTTATTTCATAGAAAAAAGAAGAGGTTATTTCTATTCCACTTCCTTAAGGATAAGTCTGTGTTGTTCATTTCTCCATTGCAAGGTATGGTTTGTTCCAACTAAACAACTGCTTTATTCCAAATATTCTAAGTATTCTTTGTTCTTAATTTGTAAATGCAAATCATTTTGCAAATTTTCTAACTAATTAAGTAATGATTTAAAATATTTATATAAAGCATATTTTAACTCTGTCTCTTTTTGCTTTAGAAACAATGACTTATTCTTACTGCCCATTTTTTTTCAATAGATCCAGTGGCCCTGCACTTGTTTGGTGTCACAAATGTTTGTGTGGAGAACGCACAAGACAAGGTTTGATAAAGCTTGCTGCTGTCTATGAGCAGCTATCTATGTATTTGTTGGTATTTTATTGGATTGTTGTAGGAACTTATGTTATCTGTTGGACTTTATTTCTATTACTTTGACTTTCGCTTCTAGTTTAAGTCATGGATTGTTGGTTTAGTTGTCTGTGATCATTTATCTTCCTATAAATAGTTCATGAACGATTAGTCTATTTGTGTTTGTTTATGTTGTTCGCAAATAGTTCTATTTGTGTTCATGAACGTGTTTGTTCATTTTATGGTCCATTTATGTTCACGAATGTGTTCGTTCATTTATGTTCGTTTATGCTTATTTAAGCTTGTATAAACGAATGAACACGAACACTTATTAAAACTAAATGAACGAACACAAACAAGGAAAATGTGTTCATTTATTGTTCGTGTTAATGTTTGTATTTGTTAAAGCTTAATGAACAAACACGAATAGGGCTTGTTCATGTTCATTTGTTTCATTTATAGCCTCACTTGAATGTTTTTACAAATTTTTCAACTAACAAGAATTTTTACATGCTCATGCACTACGAATCCTAAACGTGAAAGGTGAGGAGAAGATACCAAGTCAGTATATTTTGAAGTAATGGACTAAAAATGCAAAGACATACATGGAATAATGGATGACTAGTATTGAGAGGTAGGAGTGATTGTAGTGATTTTGTTGGCATACAAACACAATGTGTGAATGTAGAAATTTGGTCACACATTGTATGAACAATGCTACAGCGAGGAAATGGTTTGATGAGGTTTTTCTTATGTTGAAATATGTTGTTCTTCAGGTAGATGGTGATGTTGTTGGTACTTGCTCGACAACCATTGGTACAAGAATGTAGATACATGACCCTTAGTTTGTGACCACCAACACCTTTGGCCGGAAAATACCCTTAGTCCATTCTTATCAAAACAGTTCCATCCTTATATACTGAACATCCTTGTTGGGGTTAATTGGATTACTTGGTCCCTGGAACCAGTAACCTCTTTAATTGGATCACTTGGCCCTTGGCCAAGTAACCTCTCTAACCCAAGATCTGCCCCTGTAGACGATGCTTGTGCATACCCAGTATGCCACATCATTGCGGTCCTAGGTTGGCTCTAATTCCATCTATAATGACCCAAGTCCAAAACCGGTCAACAGAACATCTACCCACACAATATGGGTTGTCTTTTTTGTGAAAAGCATAAGCATCAGGTGCTTGTGCTCTGGAACTTGAGCCTATATATCCATATAAGGCTTCTCATATTTCACCCATACGGGATATAAAGGAGTTACAAACTCCCCCTTATGTACCTAACGTCCTCATTGCGGTGAATCGGATTACTTGGTCCCTTGGACTAGTAACCTTTCTAATTAAACTACTTTGTCCCCCGCCAACTAATCTCTCAGATTCAAGATTAGCCCCAATAGACGATGCATGTGCATGCCTAATATGCCATATCATTGCAATCCCAGGTTAGTTCTAATACCATCTGTAATGACCCAAGTTTAGAACCAATCAACGAAACACCTGCCCACACCACATGAGCTATCCTTTAGAAAAGGATAAGCATTAAGTACTTGTACTCTAGAACTTGAGCCTATATATCCACATAAAATTTCCCACATTTCACCCATGCAGGATATAGGGGCGTTACACGGCTAGTTTTAAGTATCTTTAGGTGCAAAAGTCCCAAGTATTGTGCGTGCTGCATATCATTCACATGCATTAGATTTATTAATATTGCTTTATTAAGTCTTGATGATTGTTGATTGTTTGGTTGCTTGTTTATCATTATTGCATATTTTCTTGCTATCTATCTTGCAAAAACCCAATGGGCCCTTATTAAGTACATTTCATGTAATCACTCCCTTAAGTTTAATTGTGTAGGTTTTGATGTTAGGCCTATCAATTGATTGAGCAATTGTGGGCTAAGTTTCTGACTTTTTTAGGTAATTATTTATTCAAACCTTGTGGTTCTAAGTTACTTGGAAATTAAGTTGTACTAACTAAGTTTAATGCCATATAGTGAATGCAAGTATTACACATGGGAAAGGTCAAGGGCTTGCACTTGGAGCTTTGTGCTCAAAGGTGGGGCAAATGAAGTGGATCTTCGTTATGGATTTTTGTCTTGTAAATTTGGAACCTTGTGAACCAAGTTGTTACCCCTAGTAGGACACATTGTGGTGTATGATACTTAAGTTGCTTTTGGGTGCATACTATGTTTGTAAGCTTGTACAAACTATTACTTGAAGTTTAATTGACTAGCATTATTGTCTTGGCACATTTTATGTATGTTTTAAATGAAATGCTCAAGTGAAGTTTTCTTTAATTATTTTATTTAATTGAGCTGCATTGCCAGGACAATCTCATACATTTTTTCTTATAAGGTAGGTTAAGTAACTAATTGCATATAAATTGTTTTAATTTACAAACGAATAATAGTTATCCAATTGTGACTAAGTGGGACTAGAGTCCCTAAGGACTTACAAGCTAATTAAATCAAGGTACTAGGACCTTGACCGTCATAATAATTATATATATTATCACAAAATCACCCATCACAAACTCACAAAATCTGCAAATCCCAACCACACCACACTGCACCCATATTGATTTCGAGAATAAAAACCCTACATCAGTGATACGTAATTGTATAAACCACATGTATTACAATGCCACATACTTTTAATCATGGAAAAAAAACCCCACTTGTTTCGCCACTAGGACCATTATCCTAAGGCTTGCCGCCGTTTGATTTGCAGGAATGAGACAACACTCCGACCTAGAAGTTAGAATTTCGGCAGTGATGAGTGACCTAGGATAGAGGAGATGACGGCTGGCCATGAACAAACAAATCACTGCCCTCCCTCCCAATGCGTGCATCACAGTGATGATACAGAACGAAAAAGAAGCTAGGGGTGGATGCTAGTATTGCACAAATTCTAGGTTGTTTTGAACAAAAAACAAGTCTTGTTTATAGGAATGGATACTCTCCCTTAGTTTCAGTTTCAAATCAGTAGAATTTTGGATGGGAAAAACTCGGATTGTATGGAATCCTTAGGCTTTCTTCCATATTCCTTTCCTCTTGACTGCTTGAATCCAGAAATGGTGGGGGCTTGAAACATTGGTTAACTAACATTAAATGGAGTATATCTCCAAGTAAACCGTCCCAATTACTGAAAAAAACTTCTAGATACTTAGAAAGATAAATACTAGGATAACTATGTAAATTTGCAAAAATCTAACAAATAAGAAAATTGGCTAACATAACTGCTTAGCTTAAATTATTTACCAAACCTACAATTACAGAATTATCTTATTAAATAAAAATAATTGATTCATTATGATTGTAATGCCTTAATAGAGTGCGTTCTCCAAATCTAAAGTGTAATATATTAGCATAAAAAACTACTAGGATAATTCTTAAACTAATTACACAGATAATTAATAGGATAACTATAGTAAAATTTCATAAATTTGGCAAAAAAGATCATTAGATTAAGATAATTGCCTAAAAGAACTCAAATTATTTATTACCAAACCTACAATTATGGGAATATCTTGTAATATAAAAAAAATCGATTCACTATAATATGTTCATAAAATGCTTTACCCAAAACTTGGAGTGTAATTATTATTATTATTGCAGTAGAAAACTATTAGGATGGTTACTAAATTAATGAAAATGAAAAATACTTAGATAATTATGAGAAATTTAGTAAATATAGTAAATGAGATAATTACATGTTAAAAATCAAATTATTTATCTAACTTATAACCACATCTACACTATAGGATCACTTTAATTGATAGTAATAGCACCATAAATCTAAAACTCACGCAATGAAGTCACGTACATTCACTACAAGAGAAACACAAATTTGTGACCAAGGAAACAGTTGCTATCAGCCGCTAACAATGGTTCAGTAGTTGAAACATTAGTTGCTAGGTTATTAGCGATTGACTAGCGGTTGAAACAATCAGTTAAACTGTAATAAATTTGTGACTGAAATGTCAGTCACTAGTTACGACTGAAGAATCAATGTACTAAATGTAATTGCTAAGATATTTATATAAATAATTAACTTATATCAGTGTACTAAATGTAATATTATATATATGGAATGTACAAAATGCACAAATAATTTGTAATGTGGGAAAAGTATAACTAAAGAACTAAAGAAATCTAAAGTCAAGGATGGGGCTAGTATCATGGTCGCCCTCTGATCAGGTAGATTCATCTGAGTCTACTGGGCGACTACAAGCTGACGGTTACTAGAGATATCCTATGTCTTGGGTACATGACTCTCGATTTGAGTTAGGTTAACATCGAGCCAAGATAAATCCTAGCAATAATCTGGCTGCTACTTTGATGAGTGCGATACTGGCAATGACCCACTCAATGTGAGCAACGACTAGTGATGAAGTGGCCTAAGAACTTGTTCTCAAAACCCATCATTGTGTCCAACTTAGTCAAGGGAGAAGGATGGTGATAAAATGTTCGCGTTGGCGCCAATGCTAACTGAGACTGCTGATGAGATCCCATCATGCATGGGTACGGCAGTGGAGGAGGCTATGCGGGTTGGGCTAATGTCATCCCATAAAAAGCTAGCAGAACTAGGTGTGACCCAGGTAGAGCAGGATAAGATCCCATTTTGTCCAACCTTCAAGGTATGAGGCCAGAATACTAGTTGGGACCCTTAAGAAGCCATACAGCCTAGGTATGCTATAGCAGCAGCCATGAAATCATACCCTACTCACAGGCCCTGCTGTCCAATAATGGATTGCATAAAAGCATCAAAGACCTGAACCCCCTCATCAGTCTGGTCCTAACGAGCCCATTAATCTACCATCTATTGCTGGACTGCGGTCAGCTAAGACTGGAGTTCAGCATTCTTCTTACGAAACTACTCAGTACCGTCAGCCTCATAACCCTATAGTTCGAACAAGATTAGGTTTTAATAAATTTAGCAATTTAAATTTAGTGAAATTGTGAAAATATAATTAAACAATACCTCGGATCATGTATGGCGAAACTGGTCAGGGAACACTAATTCTTGTGGTACCTTGTTCCACACACCTTTGTTTACCTAACTAACCACCTTCTCCCAAGACAACCAATAGAAGGTAGGATGCTTCGATGGATCTAGGCCTTACTTATGACCTTCTTTTCATACTTGGCCTAACCATGAAATTAATGGAAGCATTAAACATTGTATAGAAATAAAATATGTATTAAGTTTCGCTTATTACTTACCACATTATCAATTTGTTGCCGAGATAGGACCTTCATAGATACATGATGCATGGACATTCAATGAACAAAGTCACCAATGCTGGGGGCTGGCCCTTCTTAGTCTACAACAAAAAAAAAATTGAAATTAGCAATAATAACTTTCTAGTTATAAAATCATATATATTTCATGGAACTTATTATCTTACCATACGATCATAAAGCATCTACTTCATATGTCTTCCCAGAGAACGCGTTCGTGGCTCCGCACCCTCAGAAGTGTGCTTGCCAGGCTACATAGAAATTTGAGAAATAGTTAGATATATGAATTAAATAGAAAAGATATACAAATTTAATGTACTTGATTAATTTACCATATTTTGCTTCATGACACCATTGATGTGCTAGAATCTCTCACCGTTCCAGTGTCTGATAAGATTTTCCCAATACTACGGCTGGATTTCAGGTAGCCTATAGGGATGGAAGAGATTGAAGTCCTTATTTAGTAAACCTTATTGAAATGGGCCTTGATGATTGCCTTCCTTAAATGGTTCAACTTGTGCTTGTAACGGTCTAGCATCTACTTGAAAAACTCTTTCCTTAGGCTTTTGTCACCGGCTTCAGCCCAACGGTAATGTTGCTGAAATGAAAAAAAAAACTGATTATTTTTTAACCAATATATATATTTTTTAATAAAATTATAGTTTATTAAAGAAATAGTAAATTGTTTACTAACAATTGCGCAAGATACTCTTCATCCCTTTCACGCCTAACGTCATTCCATTGGGGATATTCACCCTTAAATATTGACCCGGAGATGTTAGTAAGAGTCTGTTAAACCAAGGCATCATTAACGAGCCTACAAACAAATTAATTGAATTTTGATTAATTATAAACATATATTTATAATATATAGGGAAAAAGTAGTATAGAATGATACTTACAACAATGGCCCAATGAGCCCTCACTACTCGGGGTCTACTCGCTCCTCATGCAGTAGCGCCTCCTATCTCGGATCAAGGTCCTGCAAGGGTGGATTGGGTCGGTGGGCTAAGTGCTGGTTCTTGGAACCAGACTTTGACATTGCTGATGGCAAGCCGGAATGGGCCACTTGGAAATCCACAAACAAGGAAAAGTGGACTGGGTGCAAAATCTGACCTGTACCACCCCTTGGCTGAGGGACAGTGCCATAAAGGTATTACCCCTAAGCCCCGCAGTCTCTACATGGACCAAGCTGCGCGACATCCAAAGAGGACGTCCCAATACAACGTCCACTGGAGGAATCACATGAATCATCTCCTCTATGCTCCATATCTTATTTTCACCAAAATTTAGTAAGTAATAAGTATTTAAGTAACTATTCTAAAATAAGTATTCAAAGTAAATTAAAATGTAACATATTGTTGTAATTGAAAAAACCTTATTTTTTATTAATGTGAAAAAATCTAAGAAACAATAGTATTATTTTTTTCACATAGAAAAATATTATTTTTTATTAACATTAAAAAACTAACAAAACAAAATATTATATGGACAAAACCTAGCAAACCAAAATTGAAGAAACTAAAATGCAGGAATAAATCTAACAAACCAAAATACTATATAGAGAAAATCTAACATACCAAAATGCAGGAAAAAACACAGATATCAACAAACTAAATCTAACAAACCTAGAACCGCAAAGAAAACTCAAGAAAGAACATAGAAAAAATGTAGAAAAATAAGGCATCAAAATAAAATGTGGAAAAGGAAATGAGGGAAAGTGAAACACACGAAAATTTGGTTGAGAGCGACCAAGATGAGTGGCTGCAACCAAAATGAAGCTTGAAAAGTGTTTTTGAAACTTCAAACAAAATGAATTTGAATGGTGAAACTATGGTTTTATTGATCTGGGGAAGCTAACGAATGAATTATTTAGTCACTAATGTAAAAATGACTAAAAAGTGTTTATTCACGACTGAATGTAAGAGGGTACAACTGTAAATAGAAAGGCTTAGCGACTGAAAAGTTCAGTTGCTAAAATTTTCAGTCGCTAGTATATGGATTCAGTCTCTACATGAATTAATTTAGTTACCAGTTATATTTGAATTCCATCACTATCTAATCAATTTAGGCGCTAACCATGTGACTAAATTTAAGTTTATGTTCTAATTTTGGAATTTGTATAGAATTAGCTATATATATTTTTTAGAATTAAGTATATATTAAGTATAATTAAGTGCATAATTAACTATAAATGTATTATTACAACTAAATTAAGAATATAATTAAGTACATATAAATATAATAATATAAACAAATATAAATATATAATTAAGTATAAATATAATATAATAACTCAATTTGGTTTGACGACAAATTTAAGTACAAACTCAAACAACTCAATCTGATTCTTCTGACTTTGAAACATCTCCTATATCTTCATGCTCTAAATGTTCGACTTCACTCATAGTATTTACTACTAAAAAAATACAATCTCATTATGGAATTTTTTCGCCAACCACGTCAAGATCAACCAACATTAAATTGGATTTGATGTCTCTAGTATTAGACATAATTTTGACATGTTGTATCTAATTCTACTAGAATGGTTCATCTTAATCAACTATTTAGTTAGCAATGCTGAAGTGCGAATTGTTTGGTGCCTCATTGATGGAATGACGTATGCGGGTGTTGACAGTAAAATACTTGTATCACTTAGCGGGCAAGGATGAAAGGTTCTAGCAGACTTATGCTTGATTTCCACTTAACATCAATGACTCTAGATGATAAATGTGTGCGAACTCCATGTGTAGGATCAAACCATGTACACTTAAAAATCATGACAATTTGGAATTTGTCTAGAATATTGAAGTTTGATGATTTCATCAACCATTCCATAAAAATCAATCTATTTGTTGCCATTGGTGTCACTCTCAACACAAACACCCCAGTTCACCTTTGATTTTGCGAACCCGTATGTCTGCTATCATAACTTGTGCTATCATAAGGCGGAGCACGCAGTAATTCAACAAGACATTTGCCTAATATGTAAGGATCTAGATCACCTTGCAATATGGAAAAAGATATTGAAATGCATATATTAAAACATTATACGAACATAAAACCTACTGAAGTAATGAAATTATGAAAAGTGTTTACATATTCTAGAAACCACGTGGGAAAATGTTGAATCCAAAAGTCCTCCATTTCTCTATCATTGGAATTAAGGAACTTTCATCACAAGATGTCAGTAAAAATTGAAAAGTATATATCAACTTCTTCATAATTTTATAGAATGTACAAATGAACCTACCGTAATTCATCCTTATCTAGTGTCCTTCGGGTCCCATGGGTAGGGCAGTTTTGGTTATCGTTGCAGAACACTACCAGAAAGGCTGCAGAGTTCCCCTCATTTGAGAAGAAATTCATGGTGTCAATGTTCCTTGGGGCTCGATTCAGTCTAGTTGATGTATCAACACCAAAACAATGTTCACAAAATAATTTCATCTCCTGAACCAAAAATGCCTCCATAATTGAGCCCTATAACTTTGCCTCGTTATGCACTTTTCTCTTCAGATACCGCATAAGACTATAAATACAAAAATATAAGTTAATGTACCACAAATTCAAGATAATGTTACAAAGTAGTATAGGATAGTACTATAGCATTCAAAAAGGTACATCCACTGATACAAAATAATTCCACAAAACTTTGCCTCATGAGGTAAATGTATAGCTAAGTGTTTTATTGAATAAAAAAAAAGCTAAATGGAATATCATCTCAAGTTTGCAAATAGTGATGATTATAAGGTTTTCAAGTTTCTCCATGTTCTCTGTTTTGATTTGGCATGAACAAAGTTTCTAAAAGAATGAACCACATTTAGATATAGTGGTCCACATTGCTAGTGTCAAGTACGCAATAGGTAATAGAAGTTGAAGAAATGCATAGCAATCATGGCTCTTAAAAGCATAGAAACCATAATCTAAAGCATTAACAATACATGATAAATTAGAGGCATACATATCTAGAAATTTTAATCCCTTGAGCGATAAACATATCTACCAAACCTTCTCTCTATCCAGAGCGTACATCGCTTTAGGTTTGATGCAACTGTTTCCATCATCAATTAAGTGGAGCTCATATTATATATCCAATTCCTTTAAATCCAAGCGGGCATTGGGGTTATCTTTTGTCTTACCTTTAACATCCATGAACGTGTAAAACAAATTTTCAAAGAAATTTTGTTCTAGATACATGACATCTAGGTTGTGTCTAACCAGTTGGTGCTTCCAATAAAGTAACTCCTAGAAAATCGATTATTTCAATCAATTATGAGTAAAACCAAATCCAGTTACACGAAGATTGTAGCATGTTAATCCAAATCGTAGGAATTGCATTTCATCTAAACATTGACTAATTTTCTTCACCAAACATAGTTAGAATAGATGTTTCCCTTACTTGTAATCTCAATCAAAAAGCATTAATATTTCCACAAAATGCATGATTCCTATGTAAAAACTACCTATGATAGTCTTACCATGACAGCTTCCTCCTAAACTTCAATTGAAATGTATTGATGTTTTCCATACAATATGGAGAAGCCAACCTTCCATGTGTACTCCAACTTGATAGCATCCCATATGCTAGAAAATCACTAATTGTCCATAATAAACAAGCTCTCAATTTAAAATTTGGACATTAATGTGCATCCCAAGTTTCTACTCCATCTACCCATAACATCTTCAACTCATTAGTTAGTAGTCTCAAGAATACAATGATATTACATCCCGAAGATCTTAGACCCAAAATTAACAATGAAAAAAAAATGTATGCCTCTTTCATACTCATTGTGGTGGAATAGGGCCCCAGTACCTTGATTTACTAACACTGGCAAACTCCTTGGGAAATATAATCCTATTTAGGATATAATTGGCTAGTTATTACTTGTGAAGTAACTTAAATCATTATGTGCAACTAGTTACTTAGCCTACCCTGCATAGGAAATATGCATGCATCGTTCTGACTATGCAATAACAATTAAATATAAACAACTTTGAAAATAGTGCCGTAGCAATTAACGAAAAACTCAATTCAAAATGAGCCAAGACGTAAAACTTTAGTTGCTTTAACTTTAAGTAACAAGTATGTGTATACATCTCAAACTTATATGCACCCAAATATAACCCAAGTGTTATACACACCAATGGATACGTGTAGATGCAATCTCTTTGTATGAAAATACCATACATATAGAAGACGTAACATATATCTAGTAAGGTCCATCCTTAGCTCTTCACCCAAGGAAGCTAGCTTCAAGTGGTAAGCCATACTTTCCTTGTGCTCACTTAGCCTCAAACTATAAGGCAAACACTTTGATCAGTACTTGCTTATACTACAAGTAGCTTGAAAACATAAGATTCCCACTTAGAAAGTACCTTTAAACCAATAAAACTTAGCCTTAATAGTTGACCCTTACCAACTGTTAAGCTTGACTAGCCTGCTTAATACCTACACAACATTTAAGAGGTGAGTACTCTAAAGTACTTAGTAAGGGATTTGGCACCTGTAGGGGGAAACATATACAAGCATGTAAAGCCTAGCAAACATATATATCTCATTCAGCATAGCCAGCTAACTAAACAAGCAATAAACACAAGCAATTAATAAACAACAACAATAATGCCATGTAATGTATGGATGGATGAGTGAATGCACATGTTTATGCACTTAGGACTTCTTTACACTCGAAGGTGTTCTTAACTGCTGTTAGTTCATACGACTGGGGTACTTGGATACTGGCCCTCGTATCCAATAATAGTTATTGATTAAACCCCATGAAGTCCTTCTTACGGGCACCTTAAGTAAGTCGTCACTTTCTTGACCTTACCCTCCTTTTATGGGCTACTTAGAGTAAATCATCACTTACTTTTTATCTGTAACTTCCCTTTACATGTTGTGTCGAGTAATTGAACTCAGTGGCCAAACTTTCCCAAGTTCTTTCAAACCCGACTCAGGCAATTTAGTGGATTCGCTTACTAAGACCATCACCTCAATTGGGACCTCTTGGGCACCGCTCGATGCCTGGAGGCATTTGGCCTCTACCTTTGGGTCATCAAGGGTCCCGATTCTTAGGCCTTTCTCTAATGTCGGAGCTTCACAACCTCACCCCTTGGCTATTAGAGGACTCACACAATACTAGGTCCATCCTTAGTGCCCTATTTGTGACTTAAAGTACCTTACTTATCCACCTTTCCTTAACCCTCTTAACCACCCACTTATTACTCATTTATTGATGAATAATTAAATCTTAGGAGTAATTTTAAGCCATTTTAAGATGCCAACTAAGCCTTTGGAATTGATTTGGGACACTTAGAAACAAGGTTGCCACAATTCAGGCGCAATGCTATGGCATCGCATTGTGGTGTGACAGTATCATGATTTTATGGAAGTTCCTAGAAGTGGTGTGATAGTACCAAATAGTTGGTGCAATAGCATCACACATTTCAAGCAACCTATTCTTCCTCTGGAGCTCGATGTGATCACATCAGTGCGATTGCCTTAATCCCTAGAGCTGAATTTCTTCACCCTTTTCTCGGCCAATCTCGTTCCAAATCTTACCCAAACAAATTCCAATCATTTTTGCCTCATTCCAAGTTACTCCCAAGTGTTCTAGAATTAGTTATGCATCACTTAATCATGGCATAACATAAATCCCTTACCTCAAATGAAGATTTGCACAAATCGAAGCAACTATTCACCGAAAGCTCAACCTAGCTCCAATAGAGTTCCTTTGAGTTCCAAGCTTGAATTTAGCCAAATTGGACACCAAGGGCACAAAATTAAGACTATTTTTAACCATTTAATAAGCTTGGAACTAACCCACAAGAATCAAAGATGCCTACCTTAGGGTTTGAACCAAAAACTTGCAAAACCAAGCTCAAATGCACCAACTCTACCAAAAATAAGTTGAGGGTTTGTTAGGATGGCTTTGGGACCTTCAATTTACATGAAATTTTGGGTAGATTGAGAGCTTTGATGAGGAAGAGATATGGAGAAATGAGAGCTACGAAAATAGAGTGAAGAAGATGATGAATAGTGTTGTTCATCTCTTCTTAAAATATCCTAACTACTCCACTTAACCTAATTCTCCTTTCCTTGTCAGTTTGGCCCTCAAACTTAACTTTGATTCACTTAGGCTATTTAAACTTCACTTGCACCATCAATCCTTGGTCCCATTGATAGGTTTTTCTTACCCAAACACTTTTTCCTTAAGCCACTTAAGCCATTATAAGACATGAGAACTCCATCTCTCACTTGGTACATTTTTTATCCTTTAACTTTCACTTTTGGTTCAAATGGCTAGAAACACTTGTGGTCTTAACTTGTTTAGCTCAAAACACTTACTTGAACCTAGTTTCATTGAAATTATGGTCATGCCACTGACCTGGGCCAAAATTACCATTTTTCCTATTTTGCCCTTTAAGTGCCAATTAATACTTAGGAACCTTTATGGAGCTTACTTTAGATTCTTGAATTGTTTAATAAATTTCTTATTTAAGGGAAAATAACTTAGGATTTACTTACCTTTAAACCCATTTATGCATAGGCCAAGACATACATTTCTAATTTTAGCTGCAAAGTAAGGGAAAGTTGAATCTACATGCTGCCAAGTCTCTGTTTGGCATTGATGAGCTACTGAACTAGAATGCGCATGTCAATTACTTGTATGCCATATCATGTGTTTAGTTGTTCGTCCAGACATAAGTAAACATTTCAGTCGGTCGGCAATTGGTAGATATTGTAGTAACTTTTTTGGAATCAGTTTTTTCTTCCCTTTGTCCAACCTATTTTCTTTATATCTTTACTCACCACAAACATTGCAATGCATCAATTGTGAATTCCCACCATCAAATAACATACATTTTTCGAACGTGCATATATTTTCACACACTGAAGACCTAACCCCTTCATCATTTGTTTGGATTCATATAATCTTTCTAGCAATCAATTTTCCTCTGGAACAAATTCCTTCACTAGTGACAACATGTCATTAAAGCAATTATCAATCATATTATTCTTACTTTTCTTGCTCAACAATTGAGATACTGCTAACAATTTCATGTGTTTTTTGCACCAACCCTATAATGGTTTTTGATGCATCCTTTAGTAGTTTATAAAATTTCTATGCATTTTGATTAGGCAATTGATTGCCAATTTCTATGAAACCATACACATTGCCATCATCATTATCATTACCCTCAACAATCACTTCTTGATTCTCATTATTGTATTCGTCAGTTTCAAGTCTATTATTATAGTTAAACTTGGGTGCAACAAATCAATGACCATTTGCTCGTACCCAGGTCTATTGTCATAAAGAGTATCGCCATCAGAAAATGTCCTTGATGATGATGAATTGTTTGAAGTCACCCATATGGAAACTACAAATTCACATATCATATCATTCACCATGGCAACACCAAACATAATAGTTATCCATAAATCCATATTGACATAAATGCATTGCAGCCTTATTTTGAACTCATTAATGTCTGTTTCGACATTGGTGACATGGACATTTAATCAGTTGAGTCGCACTACTACATACTGTTCTTATAAAATGTTCTACACCATCTATAAAATTGGATAAGGTCCACCAACGGTACCCTAGTATATTTTCCTATCCCAAATTTATACTTGACCTTTAGATTTGTCCTATCAAACTATATAAACTTATATTGTGTGTCCTAATTAGATACTTTTTATCGATTTCACTTTTAAATCGGACAAAAAATGTCGATGCGGCTTTAAGTAACATTAAATTAAAATTTTAATAACAGTTTTAGTCTTCAAACTTTTCCAATTAATAGTTCTAAACCAAGCAAAATTTGATAAACCACCAAAACAAATGAACCAGAAAATGAAGAATCAGACAACCGATGAAAAATTGAATGAACAAAGACCGAATCAAATGAACAATGACCAGTACGCATCCAAAAAATAGAAAAAAAGTGAAGAATGGAACAAGAATATATGAATCAGATGAACAAGGTCCAAGAAGCTCATTGCCTCCACCATTGCCTTGTAGATATGTGGGGTGCACCACCACCAAGCAGGTTCAAACAAATATATCAACACTAGAAAAGTTGAAGCGCCCAATGGAGTGAACAGTGACCTAACTATCCGATCTATGCCACCCTCATAGCCCACCGTCTAATTCTTGCTTGATTCAAGGCTAATTGAATTAGCCTTGAAGTGTGTGGATGCTCCAATTCACTTTCATCTCGCCAATTCACTGCTTTCTGGTGATGATTCATTGCTCTCCAATGGTGATTTGGTGCTCTTAGGCAATGATTCAGTGTTCTCTAGTGGCAATTAATTGCTGGCTGCCCCCGCCATTGGTATTCATCATCGAAGACATAACAGGTGATTATTCAATCGAGTTGGGTGATCAAATCGCCGACTCAATCTATCGAAGTACCACAATTGGCCACCAAGAAACTCAATCCACTAGAGAAACTGCTCGAAGGTGGAGCAGGGCAGCAAAGAAGGGGGCGGCACTCCAAGCAGTCACTGGAGAAAAAGACAAGGGTAGGTTCATTAGAATTAGGGTTCTTAAAATTTTAAACAGATTTGGTGAGAAAGAAGGTGATGTAGGAAGGCCATAAAGAAAGTTTTAAGGTTTAAAATTTTTAAGAGGTAAAGGTAAAGGACTAAAAGCGTTATTTTAAGATTTATTTTAATGCTTTTTATGCCATGTTAGCATTTTTAAACACTAAAATTGACAGAAAGCACCTAGTTGGAATGCACAATATGAGTTTAGGCAGTTCGATAGAACAAACTTAAAAATTAGGTACCCATTTGGGACAAGAAAATAAGATAGGGCACTACTGTGGACTTTACCCCTATAAAATCTATATTCATGTATCCATCCGTCAATAATTGTTTGTAAATCTATTCATGTTGCTCTGGTACCATTGCTTTTAGTTCCTACAATTGAAAATCATGTATATATTTACTCACAGTACACTAAACAATTAATATAAATGAAAAACATATAATTAAAATATAGTTTCCACAAACTTCTAGATGCTATCAATGTCCTCCTATGCCTTAATAAATTCCTACAGGGAAGGGTCCTAATTTATTAATATTGAAAAATTTAAATTGTACTTCTACATTCTCATTTATCTTAATATAGCTTGAAAAAATTTTGGTAGGATCTCACTTTGGTTCCCCATAACACCATTTCTCTGAGACAAAAATCTCAAATCCTGCTTCCTAAGAACAAGGCTAAATATAGCTAAAATTTTTTCACTATTAAGATAAATCAGAAATAATAAAATATTGTTCATATTATTCTTTCATTTCTAAACTGTCTAACTTGGGCAATCAGTGATTCCAGAACAAAATATATATTTTGTATATACAACAACTGCAAATAATTATAATTACTTTATCTACATATTATTTCTCAATAGGTCAAGAGTCATTGACATTCATTCTATAATTTCACTATATGCTTAACTGTAATAACAATAAAAATACAAAAATTACTGCTTATACATAAGCTTCGATAAAAATATATATTACCTTAACTTTGATGCCTTTACATGGTAAAATTACACTAAAAAGCTTCTACTGTTGGGGTGATACACTGTTGAGGATAATAGAAACAGAGAAAGAAGGAGGATGGAGGAAGAAGGAGAAATAAGGAAGGAGAGCTCAAAAGCTGAGGGTTTTAATTTGTTTTAGCTATTAAAATTGCAACGGAAGTATATTAGCAATTGATTCTTAAAAATATTAAAAATTTTATGACTGAATAGTGGCTAATTATTGGGTTTAGTGACTAACTAATGACTGAAAGCTATCAACTGAAAATATTCAGTCGTTAGTCAATCACTGGTTTTTTACGGCCTACAAACTAGCGACTACGTAGTCACTAAATTTCAGTCACTAGTTTTAATTGCTCCTTCACTTTTCCCTCGTAGTGATTTTGTTAGAAGTTTTAAATGTTTTGATTATACATTTAGCACTTTCTAACACACAAAAAAATTTGTGGAACCTAACATCTCAAATTATTTTTAAGTGACAATTTAGACAACTTGTCAATGGAGACACCTAAATCGAGTAGAGGTATTGGTAAAAGGAACACAGACTATAACCTATCTATTGGGTAGAATTTAGGCCTAGGCTTATGGAATTGTATGTGAAGATAATGCAACTATAATCCTCCAGACCATACTATATCTTCTTGCATGGGAATAACTTAATGTATGAGCTATTGAAGTATAGAACCTACCCATGCAAATTGGTGAAATATTTCCTGAAGATGAGACCATTAAGTACAAAAATGAGGATGTTGCTTCAGACAAAGAGAGGATGAGGCTCAGAATGGGAAAAATGATTGACAGGAAGAATGAAGATAATTACTCAAAGTATCAAATCTGTATTAAGATTTATGGATAGGTAGCCTTCATAGGTGATACTTTTAGTAGTTATGTTAGCTTTTCCTTCCTATCATCTTTTTAGTTTCCAACCTCATCCCCCTTATTTGATTCATCTTTTTTTATTCATAATCAATGATCTCATCTTTAGGAAAAACCTCACTAGCCTTGATGGCTAGGTTCTTTGCTTCAATAGCTAATGCATCAAACCAACCCCATGTAGGAAGATAGCATTGTCCAAAAGGGGCTCAGTTGCATTATCTTAAAATAAAGTTCCACAACAACATGTATGAATTCTACCTAATATGCATAAGGCAATTGGTGATTCTCTCATCAATATCTCCATCTAAATTTAGGAATCTCCATTGGAAAGCAACTTGAATCATCATTATAAAATAATTGGAGATGTTAAGTTTCACAAATTATGCTACATGGTAGAAAGTAGTAAACATACAATCAAAAATATAAAACTTATAACAAAATGTAGGTGACTTCATTAGGTGAGTTCTCAGCATTTTTTTGGAAATATTTTGAGCTCATCTCATGTGTCATTTGTGGAATCAATGTTTTCGTGCTTTCCCTTCTTTGCTATATATTAACCAAAAGTGTTTGATTTTTCATTATCTTGCACCACTATAAGGCTACTATTATTTATTAAGGGGTTTTTATAATGTAGAGATGGTTGTAAGTTAGGTAAATAATTTGATTGTGGCATGTAATTGTCTTAGCAATTTCTTATTTACTATATTTGTGAAATTTACCATAATTATTAGGGTATTTATCTTCATAATTAATTTATTAGTTATCCTAGTAGTTTTCTATAGTAATAACAATAATTATACTTTCAGAATTTAGGAAAGTATTTTATTAATGTATTATAATCATAATGAATCAATTTTTTTCATTTTACAAGATAATCCTATAATTGTAGGTTTGGTAAATAATTAAAGTTGCTATAAGTTAATATCTTAGCCCAATTATCTTATTTGCTAAATTTCAAAAATTTTACTACAATTATCCTAGTATTTATCTTTGTAGTTAGCTGTAGAGCTTTTCATAATGTCCATTGGTGATGCGCTCATCTTCCTCAAGAGACCTTATATCTACTTTCTAGTTGTCTTTTATTTCTTCCTTGATTCCATAGCCACTGTCATCAAAGATAGGCCTAAAATATTTGGTGATGCACTTTGCTAGGTATCCTATGAGGGAAATTTGATACACAACTAATGAAAACTTTCATTTCTACTATGTAAAACAAATGTGAAAATTAAGGCATAATCAGTTATCACTCTGTAAATGAGTGATAACCTCCTTGATGGAAATGCCTCATTGAGCATATTGCAAAAGATATGACTTATTATGAATACCCAAGATTAGATGTTTAATTAACTTAGAAAGACAAGTAACTAAATATGTTGGTTCACACGTAATACTTGACCAGAATTTTCTTTGATGAGAAAAAAATGTGTGGGGTAAAATAGAAGAAGAAAGCCTCCAAAAATTGTGTTTGCAATCTTATTTGTGCACTTTATTGCCCTTCAAAAGTCACAACTTTTCATAAAAGATTATATTAGTTCACCAAAAGGTTCCCTTACCCACAACCAGTATGCCTAGAAAAAAAAAATATTAGTGCATTATAAGTGATTCACTTTATTCTTTTTATGAAGTAGTCTTACAAATGTGTTGAGTTTATTGATATTAAAACCATAAGTGTAGTATGCATGCTCCCTTAAATAGCTATATATTGTTTGAAAAGAAAATATTTGTATGCTACACTAATTGGATCAAGATTAACTCTAACATATATGCTAGGAATTAGTTTTCCTTATTAAATTTGAAATCTGTATGCATGCGTAAACTTGGTAAGCACACTAAGTTAACTAAAATTTAAAGTGACAAGAATATTGATTGTATTCGGTCTTGTATGTCTACAATTTGTGCATCTTTGATTGTATTTTTGACTTTGTATCAATAATGGCTATGTAAATGTACATATAAGGCAATTTAAGACAAGTTTGGGTTGAGAAAAAAGTACTTGTGTATCATCAGTGAGTCACTTTGTTCTTTTTATGACGTGGTCTTATAAACGTGTTGAGTTTGTTGGTATCAGAGCCATAGTTTTTGTATGCATGCTCCTTTAGACAAACCTAGGTTGTTTGATTTTTTTTTTGTATGCTACACGAATTAAATCAATCTTAACTCTAACATATATGCTAGGATTTAGTTTTAGTTACTATATAAAAAATTTGTATGCATGTGTAAACTTGGTAAGTACACTAAGTTAGCTTAAAGTTAAAGTGACAAGCATATAGATTAGTTTGTTGTATTTAGCCTTGTATGTCTACAATTAGTGCATCCTTTGAACTTTATGTTCTTAAAGTTTTTTCTACGCATATTGATAGATCAAATTGCATATATGTTTAATTTGATTTTATCCTTGACTTTGTGTCAATAATGACTATTCAAGTGTACATATAGGGCAATTTAAGACAAAGTAAACTAAATCAATGAAAACTTGTCAAAATATATTTGATTACATGTGTCTGCACATGTTTTTGGTTTGTTTTCATATGGATAAATTTTTTTTATTTTACTTGTACTTGAAATTGTCTTGTTGTGATATTATATGCACATATTGAATGTACTAACTATTGCATGTTGTAGATTGCTAACTTCATAAGTAGAGTTATTAATGAACTAAGTAGGTTTGAAACTTGATGATGACAGACAAGTCATGACTCACAAAGATGTTCAGGGAGTGCTTAGTGGAATGCAGTTATTATTCATCATGTTTAAAGTTTTTTTGGGAAAGACAAACACAAGAAAAATCAAACCAAGTGTTTGGTCTGTGATTGCTAAGAAACCAAAGCAAAGGGTTGCTTAGTGGCTAAGATACATAATATCTCATTCTTCTTCAAACTATGCATGATATGTTGTGTATACATTTTGGCTGAACCAAAATTCCTTGTGAATTGGTGATTCAATGTTCCAAGATTATTCAAAAGGACATATATGTCTTCCTGACTCAGCAAATTGCGTGAATAAGGGTACAACACATCTAAATCCAAAATAATAATAAAAAGTTTCAATCTAGAAATCCAAAATTTAGAGAAAAAATACCAACAATTCTATTAATCAAAAGTTATATATCTTGCACACATGCACATGCCTTTATATAGGCAAAAAATTAGACCACTATTGAAGTCCTAAACTAACTAGAATAGGAAAAACAAAAAGTAACTCTAGCTAAGAAATCCAATCATAATTGATACATTTTTCCAATAAAAGATTTCTAGGATGATCCTATTTTATACGATAATTGATTAGGACTTTAATTATCCTAATAAAATCCAAAAAAAAAAAACTTTTAAACTAAAGAAATAAAATAGCACTAAAAATAAATATGAAAATAGCAATAAATAACAATGTGTAAAATTTTCCTTTTATGTCATTCTCCTCCTCCCAAAAAAATCCATCATCCAGTTCCTAGGTTAAAATTGAGTTCTTCCATACCACATATATAAATACTTGGAATATAACAAACTCCCTTCGTGTTTCTTGAATGTAAAGTCTTGATGATGTCCTTCTACTCTCAAATTTATCTAGACAAAAATTATAATATTTTGGTTAAAGAAAATATATTTAAAACCAAAGAAGTCAAAGAAAATAAGTTTTGGTTTGCAAAGATGCTCTTTAGCCAATAATCAATTCACTTCATTTTAATCACTTTCATTTTTAGCATCCATCTTCTCAGCCATTTATTTCATGTTTTAGGCCATTATAATCTGAGGCTTGCTCAATCTTCTTTTCAACCTTCTCTTACTTTGGGACTTGAGTAACCTTGCTTGGCTCATCATTAACACTCAGCCCATCAATTTGCCCATTAACAATATGCATATATTGCTCCATGATTTCATCATAGTGTTCATGTTCTTAATATGGCTGACAAATAATTTTTTCCTCCTCATCTCTGCATGGACTACTACATGTAAAGTCATTAGAAACTAAATTACTCATGTCACCATAGATTTTATACATTTCCTTACTATAATTCTTGCAAGTATAATATCTAACTTGGTGATATTTTTGGAACAAAATCTCCTCATATTCCAAAGAAAGAAAATATTCCTGCATCAACCACTTCATCTAATTTCATGTTTTAATTGGATATTTTCCTTGATGATACCTTTTAACCTGTCTCGTCCCTTTAATCTCTAAGAAATATACAACACCTTTTTGCGTTTAGGCACCATGTTATACTTAAAAAAATTTAAAAAAAATTTCAACTTCTGTAATTCATTCCAGAAAATCTTCTATATCTAAATCTCTAAAAAAGAAAGGGATACTTACCTTCAATAACTCTTCAGTCCATCACGCATGTTTGGCATGTCGTTTATGTTAAATGAGATAGTCATCATCATTCAATTTAGAATCCTCCATGCATTACCCTAATTTAATAGGATAATCATCTTCATCCGATGAATCATCGTCAACACGAGTCTGATGCCCATGCTTATATGTAGGAAACAATCTTCCAATAGGCTAGTCAAGGGTGACATCCTTTCAAACTCGTAACTTATCATTACTTTAATTCCTATTTGTGCGATAACTTTAGGCATCAAATCGATCTGTATAGCATTTGTCAAAATGCCAATTTCTAGGATCTATTTGTTGCTCCAAATATCATTCGCCCTTTGATCTTATGACCTTAGAGTTTTAATCCCCTGATCAACATCCTAAGAACCGTTGCCTCTTCAACCATGTCAACTATCAAAGGACAGTGTTGACTTTACTTGCTTTGAAACCACTTGACATAGCAAGTTGCTTGAACAAGGATAGAACATGTCTAAACCTAAAATAAAAATAAAAATTTTCAATCTAGAAACCCAAAATTTAGAGAGAAAATCCTAACAATTCTATTAATCAAAAAGTTATATTTCTTGCACACATGTATAAACCTTTATATAGGCAAAAAACCGGACCACTATTAAAGTCCTAAACCAACTAGGATAGGAGAATCAAAATTAACTCTAGCTAGGAAATCTAATCTTAATTGATATCTTTTTTCAATAAAAGATCTCTAGAAAAATTCTATTTGATACCATAATTGATAAGGACTCTAATTTACCTAATAAAACCAAAAATAAGTCTTAAACTAAGGAAATAAAACACCCCTAAAAATAAATACGAAAATAGCAATAAAATAACAATGTGTAAAATTTTCCATTTATGTCACTCTGGTGGATAAAACTTCAAGTTTGAATATGAGAGTCAGTCATGTGAGACTCCTTGGTAAACAATACACATTACTTGTGTACTATGTATTTATTTTAAAAGAATGCGTTCCTTTTAAATTCTTTGTATAAATCTTGCTTGTCAAATAAATTTTGTCTGTACAAGATGTTTTATCTTAATGATAATGATAATAATTCCATGTTTCTTAATAATATTCTTAGTGATTAATTTTTTCACAAATTCTAGCAAGTTTTTACTAAGATGTCAAAAGTGATGTTCTGATAATGCACATTTGGGTTGAGAAAAAAGTAATACTGTATCATAAGTGATTTGCTTTGTTCTTTTTATGAAGTAGTCTTACAAATGTGTTGTGTTTGTATTTGTGTAAAATAACTAAGATTGGGCATTTTTTTAAGAATGTTTCAGTTAGCATATCTTTTAGGCATTTTACTTAGGATTTTTTAAGGTTCAATGAACATCAAATTTAGATTACATTCTAGAAGTGATCACTTCAATTTTACTTCATAATTTTTTTCATAAAATAGGTTCCTTGGAAGAGGTTTTGAATTTGTATTATCTAGGGCTCAAGGAGCATTAGAGAAAACCTATTTTGTATGGAAATGGTTTGAGGTCATGGCAAACATGTTGCCATCACCATTTCTTGGATATAATGAGGTAGATCATCATAATCATGATGATTATGATTATGATGGTTAGATTGATGATCACCATCAGGAAAACAGGCCTAAAGCATAAGGACTTAATACCCTTTAAGTGACAAATGATCATGCAAATGTGTAAAGTCAAGATGCTTCTCCTTGTCAACCTATCTTGAAGTGTTCAAGTAGGTAATTGGACCACCAAGAAAATGGTGGATTTTGGTTTAAAAGAAGGTACATTTGGTATTGTCTTGAAATAGATGAACCAAGTAATGTGCAAGATTGGCATTATGTATGTTGGTGAAATTTTATGTTTGATTTTGACATTTTGGCAAAATGTGAATATGAACTTGATTGATCATATCTTTGTGATTTGATCATGAGTATGAAGTAATTATTAATGAGATTTAATTAGTATGTATATGGTTATAAAGATAGCTGATGCAAGCACACATCTCAACTAAGTTGGAAAGCTTTAACAAGAATTATGTACTCTTTGTGAATAAAAAATATACTAAAGTTGGCTAGATAATTTAAGTATCCTCAATTGTGAAAAATATATTGTTTATGTTCATTCAAAAGGTTAAATGGAGTGTCTCCCAACGTTAGTTGAGGCAACAATTATTATGATATGGTTACATGACCTTCTTAACAAACTTTAACATCCAAAGGGCTATAAAAGTTTGATTTTAATGTTATGTCTCTCTTGTAGCATGTATGTACCAAGAGGGAGAAAGTGTGTCTTCCTAGGCAACAATTAACATTGAAAGAAGAATGTTAATGGACATGGAATGTATGGAAGAACATAATCTTAAAGCTTAGAAAAGGTACCATCTTGGTTAAGTTCAAATAGGCTAGTGGTTATGAATGTTCATTTTTAGTTTTTTTATTAGGACAACTTAGTATGCCTAAAGCACCATAAATGCCTTCTTTTGAATGAGAATGGTCCAAGGCTCACTATGACATTTGGTTCTTTCATATTCTTGATCATTTAGTATGTTATCAAAACCATATATGGGTCATATTGATTGATTTTAGACTTAGCATAAGTGCAAGATCAAAGTGATCAATAAATGAGCCTAGGACATGAGCTTATGTATCTCATAGGATTCCATTGATTTGACATAAGTTCTAGATCAATTAACCTTTTATAAATGAAAGTGGCCTTTTACTTGTTCAAATTAGAAATATAGAATTGTCATAAATATAATTTGGACATCAATATAGAATTAGTTGATCTTGAACTCAATAAAGGTACAATGGGGTTGTACCTAAAAGTTGAAGATTTATAGGTGGATACTTTCACACCTTTAATGGAATTTGTATCCATATTTTTCATGTTAAAAATAAAAGTTAAATTTGGATGTGAGCATATATCTAGTGGATGATAAGCCCAAACTTCATCAAATGGTGAGGAAGCTTCCATGAAAATCATGTTTTCTTTCAAGAATATTGGCCTTAAACTCACAGAATAGTCTGAGGACTATATAGTATAATATGCTTTGAGACTGAGGTCTCAAAGTTCTTCATGTGCAATCTCAAAATTGATTTTAGATAATGTAAAAATAGCCATTTTGTTCTTGGGCCATACTTTAAATCTAATTTGTGTTTGTTACTCATAACCCTTTGAACACTTCTCCTAGAATGACAGAGCGGATTAGTTCTTCACTTCAGTCTAACTTTTACCTTGAGGTGTACATGTTCAAATGTTACGCTAGTTGATCAGGATCATTAGTTTAAATATTTATTTTTAACTCTATCCTAAGAACCATGTTGGTGTAGAACATATGTCATATTACATCATTTGAATGTAATGAGACCATGACAAGTTATCAAGCTAACATTACTGAACTAAAATATGGTTTAAATTTATAGATAAATACACATCTACATTTGGTTATATCATCTTGCTTCGTATAAAAGAGATTGCTTTGTGTAAACAATTTGTTTATGTGGTGCTTGTTTCCAAACAAAGAACCTTATAGGTATGTTTTCATGAAACAAAAGAGTCATTAGTGACTCATGTAGGCTAAGCACTATCTTAGTGGTGGTTTTTGCATTCTTGGTGTTTAGATTTCATAAAAATGTAAAGCCTAGATATAACCACTAAAATGTAATAGATGGAAATGAAGTTATAGTTAGTTTAACTAACTAGTTGGTTTAACTTCATTTCTGTGCCTTTTATTAATACTAGGATATGATAAGTTGTACTACATATGTATTGTGCATGTTTATTATATATGTGCATATATTTATATGAGATAGTTCTATTGCATGTGTTCCATATATATCATCATATATGTAGTTTACAGCACAAACAAAATTAAATATATATCCAGACATAGGTTGAAGATTGGTTTTCTCACACAAACAACCTGCCTTTGTTCTTTGAGTTTGAATAATGATAAGACCACTAAAGTTTTGAGTGTAAGTCGTTACTTAAAATAGTCACATGTGACTCAATAAAGACTTACATTCAAGTAGGAGTCACATAATCCAACTTGTGACAACTTTAGCATAAAGGTTGTCTTGATCTAAACTATTTGTTTGAGACCAAGGTAAAGTGTTAGTCACACTACATTTGTATGGCCACACATACATCCTACCTTATGTGACCAAGTAGATTTCTCATATGTAAGAAGTTTGTCACTTGCATGGTTTGTTAAGGAGATATGCTCCTAGTAAGAGTCTACATGAAGTCACAGAAAACACAATGTTTGAGAGGGAGATAGACACCTCCTAAATAGTGGTTGTCAAATATTTTGATTGAGTACATTAACATACCATAGCACTAGTACATATTTTGTGTGTATTTTGACTTGTTAAATTAACCATAGAAAGAAAATAAGTAGGTTTTCTCTTTTCTTACTTATGGTGAGTTTCTTTCAATACTCCCCTATTCACTATTGACCATTATTTTGTGATTTAAAGTTATGTTGCTACTTTGGTGAGCTTTCTATGGGCTATCATAATTTAGCTAGATGTGTTTCTCATTGGGTAATCACTAGGTTTTAAGTTAATACATAGTGAGTGTAATAAGAAAGACTTTAGAGTGCATTTGGAAATCGATGTAAATCACAATCTAATTGCATGTGTTGTCAGTTAGATAGTTGATACACTATCATCTATACTTGAACACAAGCGCACATAAGTAGCACTTAATGTAATATTGTATTACTTAGTGTACTACAGGATTCAAGTGTAAAGTGACTTAAAAAACGAATGCATCCAGAGTTTGGTACATGATAGAGAGTTCATTAGTAAACTCAATAAAGAGATGTATTGCCGCCAAACTATACATAAAAAAATCTTGAAGCATATAAGCATGATTAATAATATATGTCTATAATGGAAATTTAGTACACAACCAATGAACACTTTCATTTCCGTTATATAAAAAAATGTAGAAATTAAGGAGTACTCGGCCATCACTCAGGAAATGAATGATAATCTCCTTGGTGAAAGACATCTCTTTAAGCATACTGTAGAATATATGACTTGTTTGAGAACACTCGAGATCATATATTTAATTACCTGGAAATACAAGTAACTACATATGGTGGTTCATACCCAATACTCGACTAGAATTCTCTTTGGTGAGAGAAAAGTGTGTGGGGCAAAATAAAAGAAGAAAAGCCTCCAAAAGTTGTGTTTGCAACCTTATTTGTACACTCTACCACCCTCTATTTATAGAAGTTAAATTAACAGTTATGGAAGGTTATAACCATTCATAAAAGAGTTACAACACTTTATAAAAGGTTATATTAGCTCGCTAAAAGGTGCCCTTATCCACCCATAACTTATTTCCTTGAAATAAGGCCATAACCACCATTAGAGAAGATGTGTTGGTTCAGCCATTTATCCACAAATCTTTTAAGATTTGCCTTTCCTTAAATCAAGGTCATAACCACCTCATAAAGGTTGTTTGATTTCGCCTAAAACATGACTCTTCACTAAAAATCATGTTATTTCACTAACCAGGTCACCAAGGATCATATATAATGGGATGGACATGTCATTTCATCTAAAGGTCATATCCTTTCATAGTAGTTTTGGGGTGGTTACTAAGCATTTATCCCATGTGTCTAGTGACTTAGCTTCTGTTAATTGACTGACCTATAAAAAAATAAAACTAAGTTTTTAGTGACTTAGCTTCGTAGTATCTCTCTTTTATACCTTATGTTTTCACATCTAGCAATCTAAGCTTTGTCCCCAATTCCTCCTTTGCCACTACAACCTCGCCACCACCGCCCACCATGAGGTCCTTAGTCCCTTTACGCACAGCCGATACTCCCTCCTTGCACTATCACTTCAACTTGCAAAAGCACTTCCACTCTACCATTGCCCTCCGCAAGCTCTGCCACTTCTCCTAATTCTCTTTCCCCCGTTGCGACAACCTCCAAAGTTCCATCTCCCTTTATTTCCAAAATTTCACTAAAGAACACCAAGACCCACTTTTTCCTAAATCTAACTTAAACCTCGCAACCTCAACCAATTTTGCTAAAAAACTTCCAGTGATGACCATGAAACCAATTCTTATGCCTCCTATAATGTGATTAGTGACCTTGACTTGTATGCTCATGAGCCGTTTGATTAACAGGAGAGGATATATTTCACCTACATCCGAGGGGGCAGGAAAAGGCACTGGTACTACTCCACATGCGACCATGAAAGGGCCTTTGAGCTGTTCTATTCTAGGCTTCTAACCCTACAGCAAATTCAAACTTTGTTGTGGCAAATGCTTCCTCGTTTGCCAGCGGTGGCGCTGAGGCAATGAGCTCACTAAGCACATGGGGGTTGAGCAGGAGCAGCAGTGGCAGGCTGCTTTGTTCTTCAATCTGTGATTTTTTTACTCAATTAAAATTGATTATATTTTCTTGTAATTAATTATATTACTTGAAAAAAATGTAACATCATTTCTGTTTTCAATGAAAATTTTCTTTGTAATTAAAATTGATTTTACAGTTGATTATATTTTTTTGTAATTAATCTTAAACCCTAAAAAAATGTACCATTATTTACTTTTTTTACTTGAAAATTTTTTCCAAGCTTATTTATATAATTATATTTGAATTATCTTTTAATTTATAATTTTAAAAATTCTAATAAATTTTTCTTTAATTCTCATTAAATGCTTCAGATTACATCTTTCTTGTGATTTAACAATTAAGATTTTAAAGATTTACAATCAGGTCACTAAACCGTTAGAAATCTAATGGGGTTAACCAAGTTAATGAGTTAAAGGGGTAAAGTGCTCCACATTTTATAGTTGAGGGAATAAGTTGCACCACGTAAAACTTTAGGGGCTAAAATCCTAAATCACTATAATCCGAGGGACCAAAATGGATTTTGGCCACAAAGTAAATGGAAATAATTAGTTCTAGTCAAGGTTGTCAAGATCGCGATCAGGATTGTAAGATCACACGATCTTACGTTCATAATCCGTAAAACCTTGTTAAAATGTTGTAGGATTGAAGACATGGTAGGATTATAAGAAGATCGTAACTAGGATCATAGGATTGTAGGACCAAATGATATCCTACCCTGGTATTGATATTTGTTGGGGGTAAATTGTGTGGATGGTCACTAACCTTTAATTATCGTTCGATTTTAGTTCTTAATCTATTAAATATTCTATTTAGGTTTTAAAACTATTTAACAATTATTCCATTTTGGTTCAAGTCTATTAAAACATTTCGTTTTAGTCTCTAATTGGGTGAAATTTGTTAACTGAAACTAACTTTCTAATAGAAACTTTTAAATCATAATTTAAATTATTCGATAATTGTTTTACAATAAATTTAATTATATATATGTTTTTAATAGTTTTAGGACCAAAATAGAACATTCAATAGTTTATGAACTAACAATAATAATAATTAAAAGTTAGGGACAATGTACTCTCGTTTATTTGTAAATGATGTATTTGTTTATGAATTTCTTCCAAATTTGTGTGGATTATTATGTTGGTTATGTTAATGTATATTTTATTAAGGCTTGAACTTTACTTGTTTTGTACCAATAATTATGTTCTATCTTTGTTATAACATTAAAAATTTACTTTAGTTTCTAATATAGTTCGTCATTTACATGAATTTTATTATTTAGACTACAAATTTTGGGTTTTTAGTAGGATTTTACGATCCTGATTTTGCATGATAAAAAACAATCACTTATAAGATTATGATATTAACAACCTGGGCTCTAGTATTTAGTTTATCATATATGTGTTTTTCCCTTAAGAATTTTGTTATCCATCTCCTTGAATTTCAATTGCACACGCATATATGGTATTCGTGTTCCTGATCACCTTCGCAAGTTTCCGTCTAGTTCAAGTTCTGCATGTATCCGTGCATTAAAATTGAAATAACTGATTTTGAAGAAGTAAAATCCCTGCAAATCTTTGATTGCTTCAACATAGCACTTTTCCTACTTTTGTATCTACATGTTGAGGGTTTGTCGTCGTATGTGCTTCGTGCGAGTCTTGTTCTCATTATCAACGTAATCTCAATATGAACGTAAGGAAGATTGGTAAGCCAAAATCATTAGTGCTAAAAATTGCTTTAGGGAGTTTGAAGTACTTGAGAATTCTTTTAAGCAAGCACTTGTAGCAAGAAGAAATGATATCGACTTTATTTCAGAGCAAGTGGAAGGAAACGTATTTTCATTGGTTGCTGTGAAAGAGGCCAAAACTGTAAATGGGTCTATATAGCGGATGATCGTGCACATAACGGAAGTTATCCTCCAACCCAATTTAAAATGAATATGGAAGTGCACATAATGGGAGATTTGTGGGATTTCCCCAATTCTATACAAACGCATCCCAAAAATCTCTCCCATAACCTAAACTCATAATTTCATTCTTGTTTACGGCTCTGCTGTCTCAAACAAACTGAAACTAAATCTCTTTCCTTCCAGCTTTCTTCTGTTCTAATGGTGCCCAAAAGCACACAAAGGCAACTTGGGAGCGAAGAGCCATTTGGGAAGACTGATCAGGATGGCGGCAAGGGTTTTGTGGGAGGTGCGCATGGAGGTGAACAAGACTGACGGAGGATGAAGCGCGATTGAGATTTCGAGAACAAGGGCGATGGAGATTTGGGTGAACAGGATCGACCGTGAAGGTGAAGTCAAATTCGAGGAAGAAGACAAAGACTTTGAAGGTGAGTTTCGCCAGAAAAATACATGTGCTTGTTGAAAACATACATGAAGTTTGTGTGGGGTAATCATTTTAGTTGTGTGCTTCTGGTTTTGTGTTGTATTGTTTGTGTTTCTTGTGATAGATTTGTGTGGTTCCGTATTATGGTTGAAAAGTTGTATGTGTGTGGGAGGGATGACAATGTATGGGCAAGTGAATCTATGTGGGATATGTGTTAAACTGGAAATAAAATGTATTAAACTGTGTGAGATATGTATTAAACTTGAAGTAAATTGTATTAAATTGTATGGGCTATGTATTAGGTTGTCTGTGAAACATATTAAACTGAAAGTCAAATGTATTAATTTGTATCGCAAATTATCGCACGAGAAAATGACAATGCCACAAAAAATAAATAAATAAATAAAATCACCAAACTCATCATCATCACTAGCACCATAATCAACATTGCCCATCGCTATCGATAACAATTGGCTGCAAAATGGATGAAACTAAAAATGAAATGTATTAAACTATGTTAGATATGTGTTAAATTGGAAGTGAATTAAATTAATCTTTGTGGGATAAGTGAAATATATTAAATTGTAAGTGAAATATATTAAACTGTGTGAGATATATATTCAAGTAGAAGTGAATTGTATTAAACTATGTGTGCTTTGTATTAAATTGTACCTAAAATGTATTAAACTGGAAGTTAAATGTATTAATCTATGTGGCAAAATAGTCATACATGAAAATGACATTGCCACGAAGAAATAAAACCACCAAACTGATCGTCACCACTAGTACCATAATTGGCATTGTAATCGTCACCAGCAATAATTGGATGCGAAATGTATTAAACTAGAAATGAATGCATTTAACTATGTGGGATATGTGTTAAACTTGAAATGAATTGTATTAATATATGTGGGATATGTGTTAAACTGGAAGTAAAATATATTAAACTATGTGGGATATGTATTAAAATAGAATTGAATTATCTTAAACTGTGTGAGCAATGTATTAGACTGTATGTGAAATCTATTAAACTGGAAGTTAAATGTATTAATTTGTGTGGCAAACCATCACACGAGAAAAGGACATTCCTACGAAAAAATAAAACAACAAAACTCATCACCACCACCAGTACCATATTCAATGTCATCATCACCATTACCAACAATGAAATCTTCACAACAAATGTCACCAATACATACACCATTTCCTCCCTCAATCTCTTCACCCCCATTTTGAACAAATCAAAATTAAGAGCTTTGTTTAAGTCCAATAACATAGTTACATAGACATTTTAACTCCCCACTTAAAACCATGAATATAATGACAATTGGTTAAAAAAAAACACAAATAGAGAGACGGTGAACTCGACATGGAGAATAAGAAATGAAGACGAAGGAATTAAATAAAAAGGAAACCCATACAAACTAAATTTCCATGATTATAAATTTTGAACAAAGTTAATTTTCTAAAAATCATCCAATCAAATGAAAACTTGAAAACAATGGAATTAAAAAAAAAAACAGAAACATTTACAGCTAAGTTTCCATAATTAAAAATTTGGGCCATTTTTTTCTTCTATATACTTACCATTTGTTGGCGCAGCTAATGACTTCAAATTAAATAATTTTTTGTTTTGAGAATTATTTGGGGTCCTTAGAGCTTCAATCTCGTAGATTTTCTTGGAAAAAATTTGATGACATTACCACATTAAACGAATAAATTTGTGGTCCCTCTCAGTAGTATAATTGAAAAGACATTATAATTTATTTCGTTTTTAGGGAATGATGTAATTATTTCGGGACCTTATAATAGTGTGTGGCTTATAGAAAATGGGACAAACTGTCCACCTCACACTTATTGAATTATTTTTTGTTTAGCACAGGAATTAAGAAAACTGAGAAATTTCATTTATTATTTTCATTTTCACCCTTGACTTTTTACAGATGAATTGAAAAAGGTTAGAAAAAATTAATACTATAATGATAGCTTAATGGATAGTATGGTAAAATAATTTTCAGAATATGCAAATATTGTAAAGATTTAGACCCATAAATGTGCTCATATACGCCATTACGTATGTATACCAATGTCATTTATAAACATTTTATATACTTGCTAAATTACTGAGTTCAATGGTGACGTAGATTTGGCAATATGGCACTTTTGGTAACAGAACAAACCACCTCACTGTTTTCAATGAAATTACGAACCCATGGAAAAAAACCGAGATACCTGCCCATCTACCATCTTCACCAAAGGATCATTCTTTCCAGCCTTGGCAACCAATCTCTTCTCCATCCAGTTAATTATGTCCCGGGCAATCTCTTCGTGTTCAGGCTCGAACAGAAGGTCGTTCAAGAAACCCTCGTAAAGCTTCATGTCTTTGAAAGCTGAAGCTGCCTCATTGAACAAATCCTGGGAGTCTATCAGGTCGGTAACCCTGTCAGCAGTCCCATGGAGAACAAAGAGGGGGACTCTGACAGACTTGAAGTTCCGCATTAAGTAAGATGAAATGCGTAAGATCTCGTGTCCTGTTCGCACCCTTACCGGCCCTGTGTACACCAGTGGATCAGAGTACTTTGCCAAAAGTGCTGCAGGGTCCCTTGTAACTGGGATGCCCGGCTTGTTTGCACCTTTAAACTGAAACGTTGGAGCAACAAGAGAAAAGAGAGGAGCCACTGCCTGCAAAACAAAAATAACCCTTAATAATGCACTGCATGAAATTCTCACACCTCCACAGTTGATATGCATTACGAACCAACAACAGGAAAAAAAGGTAACTTTACAAGAGTTTGCATTCCAACTGATCAAGACCAAATCCTAAAATTATGAAGAACTCGGGTACTGAAATGTGAAGGCCGTTACTCATGCCTGAAAAGTCTACGCGTGACAAAAAATTCATGATAATTTCTTACCCTAAAAAATGAGAGACAGATTTAAAGATCCCTTTGTCTTTTTAGGTTTTTTCAGACAAAATTCACACATTCTTGTTTAAGTTCATAATTGAACCTTAACCCAGTTGGTTTTGTTTTTCCATTTAATGCGCTTCGCTAGAGCACACACACAACAATGACCACAGCAATCCCCGAAAAACAACAGAAATAAGAGAAAAAAGCAGCATACTCCAACAATTGGGTGTGCAGGCCTAACACACAAAGCTGGTGATGTCAACACAATTCCTTCCAGCATTTCCTCAATGTGAGAATACGAGGCAGCCTGCAAGAAAATTGCAGCATTAGGCAAAAGGTAAAATGATTACTTATGTGTTGCTTGAAATACCTTCAGAACTACAGCTCCACCAGTTGAGTGACCAAATAGAAAGCAAGGAACTCCAGGGTTTTCTAACTTGATCATCTCTAAGAAGGCCCCCTGCAGAAAAAGGAGTTGAAGAGCACAAAACCATATAGACCATTGTCAAAAATTGAATAGTTTCAGCTTTCCATGAACAGTTAGAATGATGATAAGGGAAATAGGAACAGTTTCTGCAACAACTTGACCAAGTGAAGGAACATATCCATGCAATCCATCACTGCCACCATGACCTGCAGATAGAAATAATTACTGTTCATGAGAGGATCCATAATGTTCAAAATAATTTAAAATAAAGAGTAACATGCTTGTAATTGGCATTTACCAATCCAATCCATTGCATAGACCCCAAAGTTGCATGAGTTCAGCTGCCCCGCGAACTGCACATACCTTCCACTGTAATTAACCAGAGAAAGCAAATGCATATGCATAGTATCAGGCAAAAGGATAGCCCAAGTTGAATTATATGGCTAAAATCACCACGTCCTTTCATCTATCAATATCCTACTATGTTCGTGTTTTTGAAAATCCTAATCTGTGAGTTGTGTTAATTCTGTCTCCATATCAACAGATTACTTTGGCCTTTGGGTATGACAGGAACCACAACGAGGGATGATGTAAGCCGTTCCGCATTACCTGTGCTCATTCAAGCCATGTATAATGATCAAAATGCCCCTGAAATTCACAAACATGAAGCAATAAGCAGAAGGAAATAGAACTATGCACAAACAGAACAAGATGGTGAGAAGAAACGTTCAGAAACAGAGCACAAGACAATAAAAAACTAAGACTAATCAGTGACTGAATCCTTTAATCAACTAGAGCAAGATCAATATATACTTAATTGCGCACGAAGCAACACAAGTTCAAAGAAAATATCGTTTATTCACAGAATAAGACGATCGGAAACTAACAAAGACTAACAAATATAGTTCATTTCAGAGAAGCTAGAAAAGAAAAACATGAATATTATCCAAACAGAAGCATAGAATATCCACATTTCCAATTGCACGAGAGAAACTGGAGAGCGCTTACTTCAATTCACCGGTGACTGGCAACCACGACCGGAAAAACAAGGCATTCCGTCGAACCCCATAGAAGAGGGAGGATCTTCCTAACCCTACATCCAAGCTCTCGGCCAAGCTCTCCGCCTGAGGGTGTCCTCCTCCTCGCGCCTCCAGAGCAACTTCCGTCGGTAAAGCCTTCGGTGAGAGTCAGAGGAGGCGGCTTCAACTGCGACGGTGGACGAATGACGATGGCAGCGGCAAGGGAAGAAGAAGAGAATAATATAGAGAAACAGCGATTGGATAAAAATGAGAGGGATTTGCAAGACTCGTAGAATCGGGAGGATGCGATTGCTTGCTCCCGACGTCAGATGCTCCATCTCCGCCATGGAAGAGATGGAGCAACGGAAAGAAAATAAAAGAGAAAAAGCAAAACCACACAAGGAAAATAACGAAAGGAAGAAGAAGAAGACTAGGAACGGTAGAACGGACAGGTTACAAGAAGATTATTCGGGTGAAATCGTATAAACCCCATAAACTTTTGATATCTGAGGCACTGACCCCTCATATGTTTTCTGCAGACACTTCAGCCACTTGAACTTGAAGTTCTAACTCTGCCCACTTTAGGGAGTAACCATCATTTGGTATGTAGCGTTGGGAGTTCTTAAAGGATCTAGATAATGTTTTCATGATATGTTCTCTTTCAGTGAACAGATTTTTTTTTTTTAATTTTCTAACACTTACAGTTTTTATTTGAGATATTAAAAACTTGTTAATTAGTGATCATAGTGTTAAACAAAAACACTGGCAACCAAACAAACTATGTAGCCGAACATGTTGGACTGAATATGATAAGTTACTAAAAACAATTGTGATTTTTTTCTCTAAATATATATTTCACCCTTGAACTTGGACAACTTGGGCGAGTTAATCCACAACTCGGTGCTTAATAAATGTTGGCCCTAAACTTGACCCCTAAACTTTGAAAAAACTTGTGACTTAGTCCATTTGCTCAAGACATGTTGAAGGAAAAATTGCAGAACTCTTTTCATCTATTTTAATTGGTCATAAGAAGTACTCTTATTTAAGAGTTACCCAAACAAGCCTTCCCTCCTCTTCCTCTCCCTCTGCCTTCACAAAATCTATCGTCACTACACTTTGCTACTGGGTATTAAATTGTTATTGCATCATTCTCCCTTGACCACCTCCTTGGCTAGGGTAACTCTGTCCCAACCTTAATAGTTTCATGAGGTCATCACCAAACTTGGAACCCTCGCAAAACCCTCTAGTGACTAATCCAGCCTTAAATTTGACTTTTCAAAAGCAATGGTCACACTCACTGTTTCTATAATTGACTCAATACTTTCTGCCTTATCCACCTATGGTTCCTTCATTTTCAACCTTGCCAGCTAGAAATCCACAATCTTGGTAAAGAAAGATATCCAATAGAACATTACCTAGCTTCACTTCATCGTGAATTACTAGTGAATCCAACTCTTGGATATATTCAATTCCTTTAGAGATGCTTCCTGCAATAAAAAATCTTAGCTTTCAGAGCATTAATTCTTGGCATTTTCAGTAGAACAAAGCATCTTGCAAGTTGTTATTAAGCATGAACTTGTAAACCAGGATCATATGGCATTGTTTCCTATCCAATGAGAGGTCAAGAACTGAGAGAACGAGTGATGAATCAGCTTTAAATATGAAGAACAATTTTTTCTAAAACTCACATTCCACATGAATAGTGCTAGTGTTCATGACCTTAACAATGACTTCACGTTTCATCTCAACCCTGGTGGCTTAGAAGGCAGTTGAGGGTGGAGGCATGGTGCAGTGAAAAACAACATAGGAAAATTAGTATAATGATTTGGTGTCTAACAGCAAATTATCACAATGAATTGTGCAAACGTAAAAGGATAGGAAGAATATGAGAGAAAGCTTATTTGAATAATTTTAAAATAAGAGTACTTTATATGGAAAATTAAAAAAGACTAAGAGGGCTATTATAATTTTTCCATAAACATGTCTGAGTAAATGAATTAAGTCTCAAGGTTTTGCAAAGTTTAAGAGCTAACATTTACTGAGTTCTGAGTAATGAACTGACTCCTATGAGTTGTCCAAGTTCATATGCCAAATGTATATTTATACCTTCTTCTTTCAGTATTTAGAAGCACCTTTACAAATGTACAGGGAGTAATATTTAGGATAGTTTAGTGTAGAAGGTTATTTACATGTTTCTCAAGATCTAGAGGGCATTGAGGCATATTTTACATTGTTTTTCTAATTTCAAATATGCAAGTAGGGAGGGGGGACACAAACCTAAGCTTAGGCTGGCTCTGAGTATCCTTTTTACCAGTTAAACTAAGTTGGTGGGATAATTATGTGTTTTGACTTTGGTAAAATATTAGATGTAGCTATGTCTTTGGTTAGGCATTCTTTCTTATCAACATTGTTTTATGTTTGATATTCTAGTTATTAATCAGTAGATTTTTAACATTCAAAATAAATATCATGGTCTTGAAGACAATATAAATGCACATTGGTGGAACATGAGGAAAAAGAACACTGTTCCTAAGCCAAAAGTGGCTAAAATGTGGTGCCATGTTGGGTCTTGAAGTAAAAACTCATAACTTGAGGAAAGACTGCAAAAAAAAGACTCATAACTTGAAAAAAGACTGCAAAGAGACCTAGGGCACCCAAAGGAAACTAAGGAAGACCACAAGGGGCATCTTGGGCACACCCTTGTGTGCACTCATGCGAACTTGAGGGCTCTAAAACCTAAAACTCTAAGGAGGATTGTGTGGACTCAATGCCTAATGATAAGATACAAATAAAGGTAGCCACAGAAGCCCAAGAAATGTGAACAACACATGACAAAAAACAAGAGCACTCTAGGATGCACTAGAAGACCCTTAGGTGCACCTTTGTGTGCAACAATGAGCATGTGAAGGCTTTAAAGCCTAATGTCTTGAAAAGAATTATATGGGGTTGATGCTTATCATTAAAATGAGAATGAGGGCTATAATATGGGCTAAGAGAAGGTGAAAAATAGAAGGAACTTATGGAAACACCTTAAAGTACATTAAAGAGCTCCTAGAAGCATTCTAAATGTACCTATGTTCAATTCAAAGTTTGAGGGCCTAATTGGCCGAATTAATACTTGAGGTGGGTGCTCAATATGTGCCACTAAGAAAGCTAAGCAGGACAAAAAGATATCCAAAATGATTTGGGTGATTAAAAGGAAGTTAGACCAAGGAGTAGTCAAAGTCCTTGGCCACCATTTGGACTTGCATCCTTCAAGGAAACTTCAAAGCTTCTTAGCTAGTTCTTGGCACCTTTATGACCTCAAAAATCCTAGCCAAAGCCCTACTTAAGCATCGAGACACATACAAAACCAAAAGAAACTAATAAAGCCAAAACCGAAGCTAAGTATGATAGCAATGGTGCTCTTAGTGGGTTGATGTTTTCTTATTTCCTACTCCTTGTTTCTTGCTGCCATTTCATCCTCTAAAACCTGGTCAAGCCTCTAGGTAAGCACCCTAAAGCCTCCAAAAATAAAGAAGGCAAAGAAGAACAAAAACAAGGCAAAACCGAGACATGGTGATGTAAAGCTAGTTCATGGTGGTGCCTCTGTTCCTTGGTGTATGATCAAGCTTCCTTGATGCCATTCTAGCCATAGCTATGGGCCTATATGAAGCTTTTTTTCCTATATTTTGAAGGGGAAAAATTGCCTTAGGGATGGTAAGGCCAAAGGAACCTGGAGGCTATGTAATGGGCTATGTGTGCATTAAGCATTATAGTAAGCTAGCTAGTTTGCTTTTGGCAAGCATAGGGTTTTTGATCAAGTTTGGCCGAGCTTGATCAATCACCTGGAGCTGAAGAAATTGAAAGAAAATCATGCTTGCTATGTTAAGGAAACCATGTGTATGTGGTGTGTGTGTTTGTGTGCTTTTTTGTTTGGATGTGTGTGCTAACCCTTGATTTGTATATATAAGCATTATTTATTATCTTGTATATGTTGTTTTTGGTGTCTTCTTTATCTTTGGATGCAGGTTATTAAGCAAAATTGGAGGTTTATTTGTATAGCAATGTTATAAGCATTGTGAAGCTAAATTTGGGTTTTTATTGAGTACCTATGTACTCATGCACTCTTTTGCCCATTTCAGGTAAGGAAGTGCAAGAGTGAAAGGCTAATAAACCTCTAGGACAGGTCTATGTATAGAGAGGTATGCTCTGGATTCATGGTTTATGAAAAAGGAAGTATGGAAAATTTCATAAGATTGAACTAATGGTTGTGTCATGTGTGTTGGTTTGTAGGCCATCATGGCTATTGTTGGACTTGTTGTGTTTGGATCCATCCTGGTATGGGTTAAACTTAGAAGAGTAACAAGGCAGTTATGGCCTAAATATCAAGTCAAAGTGGAGGTCAAAGTGACTATGGGCTTAGAGATAGTTTAAGCCTGGTTATGTATCATGCATGACCTTTAGTGGACTAAACTTTTGTTGTATATAACTTTAGGCCATTTAGTTCGTGTTTGTCAAATTTTGGCCAGTAATTATCTATATGTAAATAAAGGCAAGGGAACTTAAAGCAGAATATGGCTTGTGCCTTGTTTATACTTAATGGGCTTAAGTAAGCCTTAAGGCACTAAGTATGGCATGATAGGAGGAATGCATGCATGGTTTGTAACCTAGTATGTATGCATGTATGCTTGAATGTGTGTGTGTCTTGGAGGACATAGAACACACACATAAGTCACCTAACGTCCTTAAACCCTATATGCACTTATAAGATCATCTAAGTTAATTCAATTGGTTGAATTAAGTAAAACCCATTATATCTTCAAAAGCTTGAGATTCCCACCCAAGTAAAAAAAAGTTGGGGTTAAGAATCCTGGGAGTCAGAGCCTAATTCACTGTATGAAAATCAATTGAGTAAATAAGAACAACTGGTTGATTCCAAACCTCTTGAAAGGTTTAGGGTGAGAGTGAATTGCGTCCTGATAGAATTGGTATCAAAGCTTAAGGTTGTCTAGGGCCTTAAAGGTCTGTTAGGCAAATTGCCATTATGATACACTACCATTCTTATGTTTTGTAGAACTAAATGGCCAGAGGCAGAAATAGATAAATGAGAAACTAGATTAACTCTAGGGTTGATCAAGTACATGATCAACAGCCTGAAAATAATGGGGTAGTTGAAAGCAGGGCAGGGCCTCCTAATTGGGCCATAGAACCTGAACCTAGTATGCAAGGTCAACACAGAATGGAACACATGATAGAAAGGATGCAAGCTATTATTACTTAGCTTGTAATAGGCATGCAAGCTCTTATTAGGGGCCAAGCCTAGGCACCTAGCGGCACTATTGCTGATGAAGAAGAACGAGAAAAAATAGAAAGAGGGCCAGGAAAAAGAGCCAATAAGAGAAGAACAAGTAAGTGGGCTTGCAGATGAAGAGTGAGAATAGGATGATGAAATAAGAAACCCAAGTGGCAGAAAATTGAGGTCAGAAATCAAGAAAAGTAATGAAAATAGAGAAAGGAAGCAATTAGTCACTAATCATGGAAGAATGGAACCAATCTCAGAAATCTCAAAATAGTTGGCTTCTCAAAGAAAGATTAAGACTCCTAAAAGAAGAAAAGAAGAAAAGAAAGACCAAGAAAAGAAGGATTAAGGGAAGGCTAGTTAAAAGGTTTTTTGGCACTTAAACCCCCAATATTTAAGGGTAGTGGCGATCCAAAAGAATCTATATTATGGATTTACCAGATAGATAAGGTATTTGACAGAATGGAAGTTACATCCACCCAAAAAATGTTGCTAGCCACTTTTAAGCTGGAAGGCAGTGTAGAGCGTTGGTGGAGAATAGTGCAAATGGCATATATGATCAAGAATAAGAGGAAACCCACAAGGAAGAAAGAACCTATGAGGTGGGCTGAGTTCCTTCAAATGTTCCAATAACAATATGTCAGTGAAGCTCTTAAAGATAAAAAACAAGTGGAGTTTGATATACTGGAATAGGGGAACATGTCAGTCAGGGAGTATGAGCATAGATTCAGCAGTCTACTCAGATATGCTCCACAGTATGATCGACAAGAAGAGTTAAGTACTAAGAGATTCATCAAGGGACTAAGGCCTAAACTGAGATAGATATTGAGGGTTATTGATATCAAAACTTATTATAAGGTTGCCTAGAAGGCTCTAGCATTCGAGCAGGAATTTTAGCATCCTATGGAAGGAAACATCAAAGAGGCTTTTATAGGACATCAAAGTGGAAGGAAAAAAGCTAAGGGCAAGCTAGGAAAGGCTGAAGTGGGCGGAGAACAAAAGAAGCCCAAAGGTTTGGACCTCAATGCTAGACCTACGGAAAGTAACATGTTTTTAAACCATGCTACAAACTTACTGAAGGTTATTTAAAGTGTGGTTCTCAGGGCCACTGGGTTAGAGATTGCCCAATTAAGAAGGAAGAAAGAAAAGTGCTGGGCAAGTTTGAGGCCCATTGGCCAAGAAACCAACAAGGCAAAGGAAAAGGGGTGTCAATACCTCAACAAAAACAAAAAGGGTCAGGACAACCCACACCAGTTAAAGTTCAACCACTAGTTATGAGGGTATACCAAATTGAAGGATCAAGGAGAAAGGAGGATGCTAGCATTGGAGAATAGGCGAAAAGCTATGGCAAGCTGAGGAATGAAGCACTGAAAGGTAACCTTTACCTTTATGATAAACTTATTTCAGTGCTCTATGATACTGGTGCATCTATATCCATTATTTTAGCTAACTTAGTAAGAGAGTTAAACTTAGAGGTTACAACATTACCTTAAATGTATATGACCAGGACAACTGGAAATGAAATGATGTTTTCACATCACATAGTTAAAGACTGTGTGATTAGGCTAAATAAGCTGGAATTAGAGGCTAATATAATCATTCTGGAAAAAACTAGTTATGACATAATATTGGGTATGAATTGGTTAGCTGAGAAAAATGTTATCATAAATTATCAAGATAGGAAATTAATATTGCTAAGATCAATAGAACACTCCTTAAACGACTCAATAAAATGTGATATTAAGCAAGTAAAGGTAACGGATTGCATACCTATACTTTCTGAAGAAGAATATATGGGCTTGAATGATAAAGAGTCTAATACTGAGTTGGACAAGATCCTTATTTTGAAATAGAAGTATTTTCTTTTGAGCTACCAAGCCTACCTCCCTTGAGGGAAATAGAGTTTGAGATTAAACTAACTCCAGGGGCAACTCCTGTATCTATCATACCCTATAGGATGGCAATTCCTGAAATGAATGAGTTGAAAAAGCAACTTGATGAACTCCTTGAAAAAGGGTTCATTAGGCCAAGTGCATCTTCTTGAGGTACTGTTTGTGAAAAAAGAAAGATGGAACACTTAAGTTATGCATTGATTATAGAAAGTTCAATGTTATAACTGTGAAGAATAAATACCATCTCCCCAGGATTAAAGACTTAATTGATCAACTTAAGAAAGCCACAATGTTTTTAAAGATTGATCTCATATCAAGATACTTCCAATTAAGAGTTACAGAAGCAGATATCCCTAAGACTGCTTTCAAATAAGATATGGTCATTTTGAATATATAATAATGCCATTTGGGCTTACTAATGCTCTAGCTTTCTTTATGGACCTAATGTGGAGAATATTCAAACCATATCTGGATCACTTTGTGGTGATCTTTATAAATGATATCCTGGTATACTCAAGGAATAAGGAAGAACATAAAGAGCACTTGAGAATAGTGCTAGGTGTGTTAAAGAAACACTAACTATATGAAAAGTAAGAAAATTCCATTTTGGGACCAATCAAATTGAATTCTTAGGCCATGTAATAAATGGGCAAGGAATGGCTTTAGACTCGGCAAAAATTGAAGCTATCTTATAGTGGAAGTAACCACAAAATATCAGAGAAATAAGAAGCTTCTCGGGTCTAGCTAACTATTATAAAAGATTTGTGCCAAAATTTTCTATAATGGCAGCTCCTTTAACCAAATTAACAAGAAAGGGACAAAAGTTTGAATGGTTTAAAAAGTGTGAAAAGAGCTTCCAGGGGCTTAAAGACAAGCTTACTTCCATTCCTATGCTAATATTGCCTAACCCCAATAAACCTTTTGAGATTTACATAAATGCATCCATTATAGGATTAGGATGTGTATTAATTTAAGAAAAACAAGCTATAGCTTATGGATCAAGGCAATTAAGACCACATGAGAAGAATTATCTAGTGCATGACTTGGAACTTGCAGCTGTGATTTTTGCCTTGAAACAGTGGAGATATTACCTACTAGGTAATAAGTTTCAGATCTTCACTAATTACAAAAATCTCAAGTATCTCTTTACTCGAAAAAAAGTTAAATATGAGACAGAGGAGATGGCTTAACTATATTAAGGATTTTGATTGTACCATTGAGTACACTGAAGGCAAGGCTAACAAGGTGGTTGATGCCCTAAGCAGAAAATATACAAGCATTCTAAAACATTGAGGAGAAGAAGAATAGAATGAACTTAATAGTCTGATTTATTTGGCTAATAAATGACTAAGATGAGAACAAGCCCAATTGAAAGTAGTAACTATTTAGTCAACGTAGAAAGCAGAAATACAAAAGGCACAACAGTAGGATGAAGATCTTACTAGAATATCTAGGCAGAGACATGGGAAACTATTTTAGGGGTTCTCTTATAGGTATGGATTACTGTATTTCCAAGATAGAATTTGTGTACCCAAAGGGTATGAATTAAGAGAAAAAATTCTGAAAGGAGCCTACTCTAGTAAGATGAGCATACATCCTGGAACTATGAAGATGTATCAAAATTTGAAAGAACACTTTTGGTGGCCTAATATGAAAAAAGAAATTTACACATTTGTATCTAAATGTGTGGTGTGCCAATAAGTAAAGGTAGAACACCAAAGACCAAGGGGCAAACTACAAAACTTGCCCATACCAGAAAGAAAATGGGTTTCCATATCTATAGATTTCCTGGTAAGCATGCCCATGACAAGAAAAAAACGTGATACTATCTAGGTAATTATGGATAGACTTACAAAGTCAGCCCACTTCTTGCCTATTAATCTTACAAATCCTCTGAATAGGTTGGCACAACTGTACATTAAGAAAATAGTAAGATTGCATGGCATCCTAGATGATCTAGTTTCAGATAAAGAACCAAGGTTTGTGTTTAGATTTTGGAAATCACTACATCTAGCCTTAGGCACTCAGTTAAAATTAAGTTCAACTTACCACCCACAAACTGATGGGCAAACAGACAGATCCATATAAATTATTGAAGATATGTTAAGGTACTATGCGTTGGACTTAAAAGGAGAATGGGATCAACTCCTACCCTTAATAGAATTCTCCTACAATAATAGCTATCATTCAATGATAAAAATGGCATCTTATAAAGCCTTGTAAGGGAGGAAACACATAGTTCCTAATTGTTGGCAAAATTCTAAGGATAAGGTTGAAATAGGACCAAAATTGATCCAAAAGACTATTGAAAAGATCAAAATAATCCAAGAAAGAATCAGGGTGGCCAATGATAAAGAACAAGCCTATGCTAATCAAAGAAGGATAAAAGACTTAGAGTTCCCAACAAGGGACTATGTGTGGATTAAAATCTCTCCTATGAAAGGAGTCATGAGATTTGGAAAGAGGGGTAAATTGACCCCCACATACATTGGGCTTTTCCAAATACTAGCCAAGATTGGTAATGTCACATATAAGCTGGAATTTCCTTTAGAGTTGGGTCACATACATGATAATTTTCATGTTAGTATGCTTAAAAAGTACTTATCTAACCCATAACAAGTTATACTAACTTATGATATCCCAGTGACCCCCAACCTCTCTTATGAAGAGGAACCTGTAAAGGTTCTAGCTAAGGATGTGAGGAAGTTAAGGAGTAAGTGGATAAACATGGTGAAAATCCAATGATCCCACCGTTCTCAGTAAAAAGCTACTTGGGAAATAGAGACTGAAATTTTTAAAAAGTACCCAGTGCCATACCCCAAACAACTTGAGAATTTGGAGTACCAAATTTTTTAAGGGGGAGGGAATGTCATACCTATAACTTGTATAGGCCATAGGCTGTGAATCTAATGTGAATATGATGAATACAAATGAGTTGGAGAGGTAATGCAAGTCATAAAACACAAGGAAATAAGAAACATACAAGACTAAGCACTTATAATGTGCCTCGAAGACATTATAAGGGCACATTAGTGGAACATGAGGAAAAAGAACACCGTTCCTAAGCCAAAAGTGGCTAAAATTTGGTGCCATATTGGGTCTTGAAGTAAAGACTCATAACTTGAGGAAAGAATGCAAAGAGACCAAGGGCACCCAAAGGAAACTAAGGAGGACCACAATAGGGCTCTTAGGCACACCCTTGTGTGCACTCATGTGAACTTGAGGGCTCTAAAGCCTAAAACTCTAAGAAGGATTGTGTGGGCTCAATGTGTAATGATAAGATACAAATAAAGGTAGCCACATAATCCCAAGAAAAGTGAATAACACATGAGAAAGGACAAGTGCAATCTAGGATGCACTAGAAGACCCTCAGGTGCACCTTTGTGTGCAACCATGAGCATGTGAAGGCTTTAAAGCCTAATGTCTTGAAAATAACTACATGAGGTTAATACTTATCATTAAAATGAGAATGAGGGCTACAATGTGGACTAATAGAAAGTGACAAATAGAAGGAACCTATGGAAACACCTTAAAGTACATTAAAGAGCTCTCGGAAGCAGTATAAGTGTACCTATGTTCAATTCAAAGTTTGAGGGCCTAATTGGCCGAATTAATACTTGAAGTGGGTGCTCAATATGTTCCACCAAGAAAGCTAAGTAGGAAAAAAGGATATCCAAAATTATTTGGGTGATTAAAAGCAAGTTAGACCAAGGACTAGTTAAAGTGCTTGGCCACCAAGTCCATTTGGGCACCGTTTGGACTTGCATCCTTCAAGGCAACTTCAATGAAGCTTATTAGCTGGTTTTTGGAACCTTTATGACCTCAAAAATCCTATCCAAATAGCTTCTTAAGCATCAAGACACATACAAAACAAAAAGAAACTAACAAAGCCAAAACAGAAGCTAAGCATGATAGCAATGGTGCTCTTGGTGGGTTGATGGTTTCTTATTTCCTACTCCTTATTTCTTGCTGCCATTTCCTCTTCTAAATCCTATCCAAATCTCTAGGTAAGCACCCTAAAGCCTAAAAAAAGAAAGAAGGCAAAGAACAACAAAAGCAAGGCAAAACCAAGACATGGTGATGTAAAGCTAGTTCATGGTGGTGCCTCTATTACATGGTGTATGATCAAGCTTCCTTGATGCCATTCTAGACATAGGTAAGGATCTATATAAATTTTTTTGCTCCTATATTTTGAAGGGAAACAGTTTCCCCAAGGGATGGCTAAGGCTGCAGGAACCTAGGGGTTATGTATTGGCCTATGTGTGCATTAAGCACTATGGTAAGCTAGCTAGTTTGCTTTTGGCAAGAATAAGGTTTTTGTTCAAGTTTGGCTAAGCTTGATTAATCACATGGAGCTTTATGTTAATTGAATCTAATCAAAGTGATCACATGAAGAAATTGAAAGAAAATCATGTTTGTTATGTTAAGGAAAGCGTGTGTATATGGTGTGTGTGTGTGTGTGCGTGTTTGTGTGGTTCTCTATTTGTATGTGTGTGCTAACCCTTGATTTGTATATATAAAAATCATGTATTATCTTGTATATGTTGTTTTTGGTGTCTTCTTTGTCTTTGGATGTAGGTTATTAAGCAAAATTGGAGGTTTATATGTATAGCAATGTTATAAACATTGTGAAGGAACTAGGTGTTGAGTTTGGGTTCTTACTAATTACCTATGTACTCATGCCCCTTTTTTGCCCATTTTAGGTAAAAAACTGCAAGAATGAAGGGCTAAGGAACCTCTGGGAGAGGTCTATGTATAGGGAGGTATGCTCTAGATTCATGGCTTATGAAAAAGGAAGTATGGAAAAGTTCATAAGATTGAACTAATGGTGGTGTCATGTGTGTTGGTTTGTAGGCCCTCATGGCTACTGTAGGACTTGCTGCGTTTGGATCCATCCTCGTAAGGGTTAGATGTCATGCCCAACTTAGCCCCTGGCCCATGTAGCAGAATTCCACAAAAGGGTCATTTGTTCATTATCAAAACATACGGGCATGAACCCCAGGATGTTACTAGTATAGTTCATTGATTATTTACTTAAAATTTTATATTGTGCTCTCAGAAATGAGCCAGTACTTATGTGGAACTTGTGTATTCATTTCAAGCCTGTTATCAAACATAGCCAAGTATATGCATGGCAACCAAAACACCAAATCAGGCTTTGAAAATTTGTTTATCATGCACATGTTTTTCCTAAACAAGCATAAGCTTATAAACATATGATTATGAAAATTCACCATCAACATTACTTAGGCCAAAAATGTTCATGACCACCAAAAGTTTAACAGTCCATGTACAAGCCATTAACACATATTATGGCCGAATGTTCTTAAAGTTTATTTTTAACACTAGTTTGGTCATTTAGACAAGACCAACATCATAGCATATGTGCAACCATGGCAAAACACACAAAGAGCCAAAGAACACACTTTCCCCACCTTAGAGACTTTGTTTCCACAATCTAGACTCCAAGTCCTGCACATAAAGTCCACACTTATTAGCTTGTTACACAAGCAACCCATAACACTTAAAATACTTAGAATATTGAGCAAACACATATGTACACACACAAACCTTTTTACCAACAGAAAGAGTATAAAATACTCTTGATCTTAGTTCTATTCTAGTGCTCATTTTCCTACTTTTAGTAGATAAGGGTGTGAGTAAAACTCAGTAAGGATTCTGTACAGCTCATAGAGCCTAACATAGCACAAGTATATCTTGGCAAAATATAATCCAAGCTCCTGCAAAGAAAATACTAGGACAAAGAAAATACAGGATATATGCATATAGTAATAATCAGGGTCAGCAAGCATAACCAAACATAGAAGCACACAAACACACACACCACTTAACACCATGTTCGCATGAAGGGTAGAGCAAGCATGAGCATATTTTCTTTAATTTTGGTTAACCATTTATTAGTCCGTATTAATCTGAGATCTCTTTATGCTTGGGAATTGAGTTGGCTAACCCAATTCCTAGCCATAATGCTTGCACGGAGCTACCTTGCACAGAGTTGCCTAAGCAACAAAACATAGCCCTTTGTAGCACCTTAAGATCACATGGCATTCTTTATTCATCACCTAAGGCCACTGAATACTCAAAGAGTATAAGAAACCTTACTAAACAGTTTGCACCCCTCGTTGCTCAAAAGCCTTTAGTAGCTCATTTTTCTTACTTTTCATTGCTTGTTGTAGCTAGAACTTGCTTTCTAACTCAAGAACCTACAATGGCCAAAACATTAGCAAGTATATTCTTGCATCACCATAGCTCGAAAGCTTACATATACCAAGAAAACTTGGTGGAACACATAATACCTCAACCAAATGAGGTATGGCTGAATCCTCCGGTTGATTTCCTTCAAGATCCCGCTCATCTTTTCTTGAATCTACCACTTGATTCCTTGCCTTGGAAGGCCTTAGAAGCTTATTCCTAATAGGGAAGCTTGCTTCACACTCAAGAATGCCAAGAACAATAGTTGGCTGAAACTCTTCCTAGTTGATGACTTTAAAAAACATCTCCTTTCTTCAATCTGCTTTTTGATTCTTGTTCGAGGTGTTCTTAAGAGTTTTTAGACACCAAGAACACTTGGTAAAATCTCAAGGATGCTCAAGAATGAGTCTTGGCCGAATTTAGAAGGAAGAAGAAGTTTGGAAGAGTGTTTAAGAGCAAATGTAGAGATAGATTGAAGAGAGAGATGGGGAAGAGTAAAATGAATGAATTTGGGAGCCTAATGGGCATCTAATGGCTATCCATGAAGGGAGAGAATGAGTGAGCATGTGATTCACATGGGTAGGAGACAAGTAGGGGACAAATTAGAAAACTTGTGTGGGTGGTGGGTGAGATAGTCAAAAGTAGGGGACAAATTGGAAGACTTTGGTGAAAGTTGGGTGAATTTGTCAAAATTGGGGGACAAGTACGTGGAGGAAGGAATCCTAAGTGATGAGTTGGATGGGAGGTGCATTAAAATAATGGGAAATGGAGGAAGGTGGCAGCCATGGCATCCAATGTCTTTAAAATTGGCTAATCCCTCCTTAGTCCCTTAATTCCTCGCATTTTGGCAATTGAGCCCAACCACCAAAAGTCCTCTTTGTCCAATTGAGTCCCTCACATTAAATTTTCATCATTTTGCTTGGCCTAAGCCAAGTTTAAATTTTGAGAGTGTCTAACACTCAGCATACTCCTCGGTCCCACTTAATTTAGTGTCTCCCAAACTCAATGAGCTTAATTCCCAATTTAGGAAAAATTCTTAAGCCTTAAATCCTCATAGCCCATGGCTTAATTACTTAGGATTTTGTGGGTGAGGGCATTACATTAGAGTTAGAAGAGTAATAAGGCAGTTATGGCCTAAATATCAAGTCAAAGTGGAGGTCAAAGTGACTGTAGGCTTAGAGTTAGTTTAACCCTGGCTATGTATCATGCATGACCCTTAGTGGACTAAACTTTTGTTGTACATAACTTTGGGCCATGTAGTCCCTATTTGTCAAATTTTGGCCTGTAATTATTTGTATGTAAGTAAAAGCAAGGGGGACTTAGAGCAGAATATGGTCTATGCCTTGTTTGTACTTAATGGGCTTGAGTAAGCCATAAGGCATTAAGTATGGCATGATTGTCACAGAGCATGGTCCTAATTCCTTGGATTACTTAATGTGTAGGCTTTTTGGGACTGTGATCCCACTATTATTGGCTAACTATTACTTGTCAGTAAATTAATATAATTTATATGCAACTAGTTACTTAGCCTACCCTGCAAGAAGATATGCATGCGTTTTTCTTGGCAATGCAACTCAAATAAATAAAATAAGCAAAGAAAATGTTGCTTAAGGTCTTCATTTAAAACATATTCAAAGTGTACTAAGACAATAAAACACTAGTTACTTAAACTTCAAGTAATAGTTTTGTGCACACTTATAAGCTCTAGCATGCACCCAAAAGTAACGTAATGGTCTTACACCACAATACATCCTAATAGAGGCAATGTCTTAGTACACAAGGTACTATATATACAGGGAAAAATACTATTAAGTTCATCTACTTGAGCTCCCACCTTTGAGCTATGAAGCTCTAAGTGCAAAGCCCTCACTTGTCTTTGTGCAACTCTCAGGCTCTAGACTTTAAAGGCACAATACTTAGTTAGTACAAAACTTAGCTTATAAGTAACTTAGAAACACAAAGTTTCAAGTAGAATAAGTACCTACAAAATAGAGAAACTTAGCTCACAACTATCCACCATGTTGTTGGGCCTTGGGTAAGTACCTACACAAATAAGCTTAAGGGAATGAGTACGTTATCATACTCAGTAAGGGGTCTTTCGGTACCTGCAAAAAAACTCAAAAAACTATGTACATTTGGCAAACAAAAAACCAAGCATCCAACAATCAACCACAAATAAGAAAATAGTAATAAATGCAATGCATGAGTGAATAATATGCAACATACAACACTTAGGACTTCTTACACCCTACGGTGTCTTAAACTTGTCGTGAGCTCAAACGGTGGAGGTACTTAAGACATTGGATCATATATCCCAGATCTTTTACCTCCTTTAAGTCCCACTTACAAGTCCTAGAGTAGGTCGTCACCTACTCCCATCACTTACCCATCTTTCTTTTGCTTATTGTGTGGGGTAATAGACTTAGTGGCTTGACTTTGCCAAGTTCTTCGAACTTGACTTGGGCTCCCTTAGTGGACCTACTTACCAAGCTTCTTAGCTTGGTTGGGACTCCCTTAGGTTCTACTCTAGTGACCCGAGATCCACAACCCAACACTTAGGCCATTAGAAAAATCAAACCCTACTTAGCACCCACTTGGCACCTTAATTCTTCTTTAAAGAACCCTTAATTGTCCACCAAACTTAGCCCTCTTAAACCACACACTTAATTACCATTCTTAATTAATGCTTCAAAATATTTTAGAAGTGAAATAGGAACTTAATTTGAGCAGGATATAACCTTGGGCTTGCATGGGAAACACTTAAACATCTTTTTAAGAGGCTAACAAAGTAACTAGGGGAAACTTTACGTTGATACGGTTGCACCCTTATTTTTTATGCTATTGCATATCACTTTTTCCTAGTTACTGGAAATGATGCTGTCACACCCTTTTTATTGATGTTATCACATCTCACTTTTTCCCCAGTTGCTAGAAATGATGCTGTCACACCACCAAATAACACCTCATTCTTCATTCGCCCACAAGCTTTTTAAGCCCTATTTTGCCTCTTAATCTCATTTTCTTTCAATCCCTCTACAACTTAGCTTAAATCTCACTTTTAATATTTAAATTATGTAAGAAATGCTTCAATTTAACTTAATTTAACTTAACCCCTTACCTCAAATTCAAACCAAAGCAAGATCAAAGCAAACAAAGCCCACTTAAGCTCAACTTGTTTTCCTTGAGTTCCAAGCTTAAATCCAAGTAAAAATGGGCACCACAAGTACTAAATTAAGACCATCACTAACCTTATTTCAATCGTAGAACCAAGTTAAACCCATGGAAAAGCTCACCTTAGGGTTTGAAGCCAAAACTTGCAAAAGGCAAGACAAATGCACCTAAACCACAAAAAATATGCTAGGCCTTGATATATATACTTTGGGACCTTCAATTTTGTATGAATTTTGTGGGATTTTGAAGAAATGGTGAAGATTAGCTATGGAGGAAAGATAAGAACGAAAATGGTTAGGGAAGGATATGATGAATAGTTGTTTTGTTTGTTCCAAAAGATCATCACCTACTCCCACTTAAAACTTTGACTTAGTTTCTTCCATAAGTCAATTTAGTTTATTTTCTTTCTTTCCATGCCCCACCATCCAGCCATCTTTATGGCCCAAAGGAGATAAATTATCACCTTGCCTTTAGCTTTTCATTTTTATGCCACAAGTGGCATAAAAGCCTTAATTCCTTAATTAGTGCATTTTAGTCCCTTAACTTTCATTTTTGGTTCCAATGGTTAGAATAACTTATAGTCTTAACTTATTTGGTCAAAAATACTTACATGACCTTAATTTCAATGAAATTACAGCCATGCCAGTCACCTGGGTCAAAATTACCATTTTGCTCTTTTTGCCTTTTGGTGCCATTTAACATTTAGGAACTCAATACAACCTTACTTGGCTCATTTTTATTTCTTAATATGAAACTAATTTGAGGCATTTAAATAAAAACACTTTAATTAAACATACTTACCAAGTCAAAACAAGGCATTGAGTAGGAGAGTTGTCATAATGATAGGAGGAATGCATGCATGGTTTGTAACCTAGTATGTATGCATGTATGCTTGAATTTGTGTATGTCTTGGAGGACACAGAACGCACACATAAGTCACCTAACCTCTTTAAACCCCATATGCACTTGCAAGATCCTTTAATTTAATTCAACTAGTTGAATTAAGTAAAACCAATTAGATCTTTAAAAGCTTGAGATTCCTACCTAAGTAAATAAAAGTTGGGGTTAAGAATCCTAGGAGTCAGAGCCTAATTCACTGTATGAAAATAAAATGAGTAATTAAGAACAACTGGTTGACTTCAAACCTCTTGAAAGGTTTAGGGTAGGGGTGAATTGGATCCTGACAATGAAGCTATTGGCCGCTACTCTAGGGGGAAGTTCAAGCACTGAACAACATTAACACCTTGCTCTACAAGCCAACCAAAGGAGGAAAAATCAAACTTTTGCTCTTCATAAACCACTTTATTTCAAAAAAATCATATGGGCCAGGCCGTGATGAAGAAGTGCTCCAAATGTTCATGAAATTGGTGCCTGTGCAGCCACTAGAATTATTCCATCATACTAGGGTAGTTTGCCTCTGTAATAAATAGATGGTGTTGAGCTTCTCTAATCCATTCTTTTACTTCTAGGGGTGAGCAAAATTTCGGTTATATCATAAATAACTAAATAATTGAAAAAATTTTAATTTTCAGTTATCACTTTCAAGTAAAGATGGCAATTAGGTGGGTCAGGTTGAGTTTAGGACAGGTCATTTAGGTTCAGGTTTAATCGAGTTAGCATCAATTACGGTCCAGGTCAGGTTATTTGGGTTCAGGTTGATTTTGGGTTGAGTAGATTTCAGATTTGGGCTAGTCTTATTCGGGTTCGGGTTTAATTTAGGTCGGGTCAATTTCAATATCGGATAACTTTAAGTCGGGTTATTTGGGTTTTGAGTCAGATTTGGGTTGATATTCGGGTCTAATCGAGTTATTAGTGCATAAGCTGAAATAGCTAGATTAATTCAATTTATTATTTAGATTTCTATAAAATTTAAATTAAAGAATTCTATTTTTGGTGCAAATATTTGAAAAGTTTGGAGACCTATGTTACAATTTTTATGAGTGATTAAAATGAAAATTTCAAAATTTAGATACCTCATAACTAAAAAATTACTTGGCATAAAAAAAAATCTAAACAATTTAATTTAGCTAGATATAAATATATTAATATACAATTATTTTAATAAAAATACATAATTCAAAACTTTACAAATTTGATTCATGAAACTATAAACTTGGTCATTTTAAAACTTAAGAAGTTGGTAGGATCAAATGCATTTAAATTATGTTGGCACTTTGAGTTATAATGTTTTAGAAATTTAGAATCATTATTTAGGGTCAAAATATGAATTAATTTAGTTTACGTACTAATTTGGAGCTGTAGAGATCATTTGATGTTAGTGTAGGTGAAATGGAAGAGTTTGGGTGTGAATTGAAGGTTTTTAAAAAGTTCTAGGAAAAATTGAAAATTTTGGGACAAATCTATCTACTTTTGAGAGTTTGAGGTAAATATGGAAATTTTATGAGGCAAAATCTGATGATCTTATAAAGTCATGGCCTAATTCAACAAATTCTAGAAATTGAATCTTGTCGAGTTTAGACTCTAGTCTTTTCGAGTTTAGGTCAAGTCAGTCTCGGGTTTGGGTCACTTCGGGTTCGAGTTATTTCCGGTTCGAGCCAATTCAGGTTTGGGCCAATTTGGGTTCAGGTTATTCTAGGTTCGGGTATTTCAGGTTTGGGTCATTCAAGTTTTGGGTTTTTTCAGATTTCGCTTTAATCGGGTTCAGGTTCATATTAGGTTAGGTACAAATGTGTTTGGGTCATTCACTTTTCTAGTCAAATTGGGTCAGGTTGGGTTTAGGTTCGGGTGGGTCGATCCAGGTTTCTGGGTCAGGTCAAATTTTGCCACCTTTACTTTTAAGTGTAATTTTGGTTTTTAGTTATAACTGGAAATGAATATACAAGTTTAGTTTAGGTTTTGGTTTGCTTCGGTTAAAATTTGGTTAACCAAACTAACTAAATTTTTATTCTACAAATATTTTTGTTTGAGATTTGGAAAGGATTATATATGTGATGGATGTTTGCTATGCATGTATATATGATATTTAGATTTAGAATGAATTATAGATATTTGCTATATGATTGGAATGGGTGCTTAGATTGTAAAATGGGATGGATGTTTGAGATTTGAAATGACATGCATATAATTCAGTTATCCTAATTGAAAACCAAATAACTAGAATTTTTATTATTATTTCAACTTTTGGTTTTATTCTATAATTTGATCTATTCAGTTATTAATATATAAAACAAAAATTGAAAAAAATTCTATTATTCAGTTTCAATTAAAACTGAAAAAAAAAACTGATTGAGCACCTATGTTTACCACCCAATAATCCCCCATGATATACATCGTTGTCTCTACCTCAGTTTTGCACGATAAACACCTTGAATAGTAAAAAATGCGTCTCCAGCAAAGCTCACCTCTAGCAGGCAAACACCCATTGTAGAGTCACCACATAAATATCTTTGTCTTACTAAAGACCCATAACTCCAAAATCATCATCCACATCAGCTTCTCCAATGTCATGACTCCATTGTTTCTATAATTCTAAAGAAAGTAATATCCACTTTTAACCAAATGCTCATCATGAATATTGAAGTGCCACACTAACACATCATCCATTGCATTCAAGTTGGGCTACACCTTTTTTATGCGCGCCACATCTGCTTGATTGAAAATTTGATTTAGGAGTTGCACATTCCATCCGCCCCCTGGTCCATCATAAGGTCATTCACTATCCAATCCTCACCATGCATAGGGGCTCGCGACAATGGCTTAAAAAGGGATGTCTAGGAAGCCAAAGATCCTATCACACCCTAATAAGTTTGCCACTACCCACCCTATATTGAACTGCTTTAAGAAACACACTAAGGCCTGCCAAAATACTCTGCCATGTAAAGGAAGAAGCATTACTGTTCTCTACATCAAGAAATGGGGAGTGACAGAAGTATTTATGTCTTAGCACCAGTGCACATATAGTTGTGGGATTCATAAGCAGTTGCTATCCTTGTTTTGCAATCATAGCACAAATAAAATCCTTCATCTTCCAAAAACCCATATCCTTTTCTTTCTTTGGCAGGCAAAGATTCTCATAAGCAAGCTAATGGATCACAGAATTTTGTCGATGGTGGCTCCGCCAACAATAGTTTATCTTTTTCTACATTCCATCACACAAATATGACAACAATTAAAAAAAACAAACATCATATATGCCGGAATCGCCTGTGCCACTGCCTTCAAAAGATTCTCCTTGCCACCCTTGGATAGAAACTTATGTTTATAGCCAGTGGTGGATGGAAATGTAATTTATGGGGGTCCATAGGTCCCCTTTTTCTAAAAAAGATGTTAGTAAAAGGTACATATTTTGATAATTAGACCCTTTTTTATTTTTTAATAGACCCCCATAATTTTTATAATGTCTATTGGAATAAAAAAATATGTTCCTTTTACATCAATAAAGATAAAAAAAATGATTTAATCTCTTCTGTAAATGCTCTCCAAGTACTTCCCCAAGCTTGACAGCCAATTCGTTTCGACTTTAGCCAATTGGCTACAAAATGACTTTTTTTTATTTTTACATCTTTTTTACTTGAAACTAATTTTAATTAAAAGCCAATATTATGTAGTTACAATAATCAATTAAAAATATAATTTTTATAATCTTACTAAATTTTTATGAATTTTTCTAGTTCCAAGTCTTAAAAAAGAAAAATTCATAAAAATTTAACAACATCCTAAAAATTTACTTTCAAATTGATTATTTCATCTACATAACATTGACTTTCAAATGAAATTGGTTTCACATAAAAAAGATGAAAAAGTTAAAAAAAGTCAGTTGACTTAAGACGAAACGAATTGGCCCTGAATATCGAGGTAAGTAAATCCTAAGTTATCTTTCTCAAATAAGTTTTATTAAGCAAGGAAAGCAAGCTAAGTAGGGTTAAGTTGAGTTCCAAAGTGTAATTGGCACCTAAAGGGCAAAAATGGGCAAAATGGTAATTTTTCCCAATTCAGTGGTGTGATCATAATTTCTGTGAAATTAGGTTCATGCAAGTGTTTTGAGATAAATAAGGTAAGATCATAAGTGTTTCTAGCCATTTGAACCAAAAGTGGAAGTTAAGGGTGAAAAATGCACTAAGTGTTAAATTGAGCTATTATGTCTTATAATGGCTGAAGTGACTTAAAGGAAAAGTGTTTGGGTAAGAAAAACCTTTCAATAGGACCAATTAGTGTTGGTGTAGGAAGAGTTTAAGTGGCCTAATTGAGCAAAAGTTAAGTTTGAGGGCCAAAGTGTCAAGTTGGAGACTTAAATGCACTAAGCTATAATGGAAGGAGGATAAGAACTATTCATCATATCTTCCATTTGCCATTTTCGTGGCTCTCTCTCCTTTATAGCTCTTCCTCATCAAAGCTCCCAAATCACCCAAAATTCTATGAAATTTGAAGGTCCCAAAGCCATCCCAATAAGCCCTTAGCTCATTTTTGGTGGAATTGGTGCATTTGGAGTTGTTCTTACAAGTTTTTTGTTCAAACCCAAAGGTAAGTGTCTTTGATTATTGTGGTTTAGTTATAAGCTTGTCAAATGGTTAAAAATGGTCTTAATCTCATGCCCTTGGTGTCCAATTTAGTTAAACTCAAGCTTAGAACTAAAAGGAACTCCATTAAGCTCAAGTGTGCTTGTTGCTTGCTTCTTGCTTTAAGGATGATTTGACATACGAGATTTAAGTTAATTCAGCTCAAATAATGCATAGAAATGTAGTGTTACATGTGGGAATAAAGTAGAAATAGAAACCATATGAATTGCCTTTGGGGATTGAAAGATTAAGCAAGTTTCGTGTAAGATAGCACGATGTCTTGCAATGCTAAAAGGCATTAGCAGCGTGTCACCAGATTTGGTGACACAAAATGGTGACACAACATCGATGACTTTCCAAAAAACCTGAGAATTAATGCCATTGGTGACGCCTTGCCAAGGCATAAGTCCCTCAAGCTCGGGCCATCTCAAGGATGTCTTAATCTCTCGGTTATCATCCCTAGGCCAATTTAAGATGTTCTGTAGCCTTAGTTGGGTCTTGAACTCATTCCTAAGTTGGGAATTATGCATTATTTAGGTGATAGCTAAGTGGCGTGGTTAAGGTAGGGTAAGTAATGGTGGCTAAAAAGGACAAATTGCTTAAGTTATTAAGAAGCACTAAGGGGATTAAGGTGGGTTCCAATTCTTTGTTAGCCCAAGTGGGAGGTCTTAGACCTTCGGGCAATGGAAAAGGAAACCCAGGAGGATCCCAACCAAACCTTGTTGTTTGGTAAGTAAGTCACCAAAAAGCCCTAAGCTAAGCTCCAAGAGCTTGGCAAGTTGAACCACATAAGGCAGATACCTTGCACAATAAGTTAAGGGAAGAGACGGGTAAAGAAGGAGTAAGCGGTGACTTGCTCTAAGTAACTCGTCAGAGGCGGGCAAGGGTTGAGTAAGTGACGACTTACTCTAACATGCCCATAAAAGGACTTTATGGGGTTGGTTAAGTGTTAGCATAGGATATGAGGGCTAGTATCCAAGTACCCCAGCCGTATGAGCTCATGACAAGTCTAGCACATACGGGTGTAAGGAAGCCCTAAGTGCAATTGCATGTGCATATTTCATCCATCCATCCATCCATCCATTGTTCACATTATTTGTTGTTCTTATTCTTGTTTCTGGTTGTGTTATTGTTTGCTTGCTTTGCTTTGTACGTTATATATATGTGTGTGTATGTGTGTTTGTCGTGCTTTGCATGCTTGCATTTGTTTCCCCTTACAGGTGCCGAATCCCCTACTAAGTACTTCTGAGTACTCACCCCTTAAATGTTATGCAGGTATTAAGTGGGCTAGTTGGGCTTAACAGTTGGTAAGGGGTAGTTGTTAAAGCTGAGTTTTATTGGATTGAAAGTATTCTCTAACTAGGAAACTCCAAGTTTCTAAGCTACTTGTAGCATAAGCTAGTACTGACTAAAGTGTTTGCCTTACAGTTTGAGGCTAAGTGAGTATAAGGAAAGTGTGGCTCATCACTTGAAGGTAGCTTGCTTAGGTAAAGAGCTAAGGTTGGATCTTAGTAGATATATGTTACTTTTTTTGTATGTATGATATTTTCATACAAAGAGATTGCGTCTACTAATGTTCATTGGTGTGTTTAACACTAGGGTTACATTTGGATGCATATAAGATTGATATGTATGCACATAGTTGTTACTTAAAGTTAAATCAGCTAATTTTTTTACGTTTTGGCTTGTTTTGAATTGCATTTTTATGAACTGTCGCAGCACTGTTTTCATTCTTATTTTTATTTATTGTTATTACATAGCCAAGACGATGCATGCATATTTTCCTATGTAGGGTAAGCTAAGTAACTAGTTGCACGTAATGATTTAAGATAATTTACAAGTAATAACTAGCCAATTGTAACCAAGTGGGTTCATAGTTTCTTAAGAACATACTAGTGGAAGTAAATTCAAGGCCCTAGGACCCTGTTTCGCCACATCTTCTCTCTACTAACAATTAAGAAGCATGGTAGAAAGTTCTGTACTAACCATGAAACATTCTGATATTACCTATCTAGGCATTGAACCCTTTTTGCAACTTTTTTTTTCCAAACATATGGAAAAATTATATACTCCCTCCGACTCACAATATTTGGCCCATATTCCTTTTTTGACAGTTTCATAATAATTGTCCCATTCTTATCTTTCTAAATAAGATAATATTTTTATTATTTTATATATATATCAATCATTAAAAGAAGAGAAGTTGAGAAAATTAAAAAGTAAAAGTATGTAGGGCTCATTAAAAAGTACAAATGCTGATAATTTTTTTTAGATAAGTATATGTACTCTATATAAAAATAAATAAACTAATACTTTTATATTAAAAAAGAAAGTAAAAAGTATAGAAATCTTAATTTACGTGCATTATTAAATATGACAAATTTTATGAGACAGAAGGAGTAGTTAGTTTGGCATAAAATAAAGTTAATAAACTAAGTCGGAAGAAATGTATAAGTTTAAGTGCTAAAAAGAGACTTTTGTTTTTTTTACATTTTATACAATATAAATATCTCGCTTATTTTCTTCGTATTTCATATAATTTTTTAACTCTCATTAAAGCCATTTGATAAAGGGCATAAAAAATGTTACATCAAAGCAATTTCCATATTTTTTTCCTACAAAACATTTTTTATCAGTATATTATAGTATGTGCAAATTTATAAGTTTCATTATTTAATGTTAGGATTTAATAATTGTATATGTATACGGATCCCCTTTTATACAATTCATCGATCCGCCACTGCTTCCAGCCCACTGTGACGTTGTCAATCCTATCCGAGAGGTAATTGAAAGTATATTTTTAACTCTTCCCTACCATAGCTAACACCAAATACTTCTCTATATTGGATGATGTGAACACTCCAAATTTTTGCATGAAGAGCTCCATTCAGTCTTGAAAGGTGTTTGGAGAGAAAAATAGCTCCAACTTGTCAAGATTTACGTTTTGACCTGCACTCACCTCATATTTGTAAAGCGTATTAAGAAGACCAACGGCCTCTTTTGGCTCTGCTTTACATAAGAGCAAGGAGTCATCCACAAAAAATAGCTGTAAAATCCTTGGCCCTCTATTTCTTGTCTCTATTCTAAAAATATTCTGTGCCCCATCACCTGTGTGAAGAAGACTCAACAAATCCTCTGAACATATAATGAACAGATATGGGGAAAGTAGGTCTCCTTGTCGAAGCCCCGTGCTGGGGGATAATTTCGCCATTTGGGGGGCCATTGAGCAAGACAAAAAATCGCACTGAGGTAATGTAGTGCATAATTAAGGAGATAAAATTCCCGTTAAAGCCTAATCCATTCATCATTTATTTCTCCACAAATGCTCCACTCGACGCGGTGACATGCCTTCAATATATCTAACTTTATTGTACAAACTCCTCCAGCCCATATTCATTTGTTCTTCATACCATACAACATCTTGTATGCCACCAGAATATTATCCAAAATGAGGCGCCCTTTAATGAACATGCTTTGCTCCTTCGATATAGTAAGCGGTAAGACCTGCTTCAATTGGTTCACCGTCACTTTCGGTATAATCTTGTAAATCACATTACATAGGCTAATCGGGCCAAAACTGTTTTAGCACCCTTCATTGTGGGGATCATAGCAATTAAGGTGTGATTTATTTCCTGCACATCACCTCCACAATTCAGAAAATTAAGACAATATTTTACAATATTGTCTTTCTCTTAAGGCCTTCCAAAATGCAATGATACTTTCTCTTAAAGGCCATCCAAATTTCTCCTGCACAAAACTCCACTGACAATTCTAGATTCGTCTCTTCCATCATTCTGCTTTCTATCTTTCCCACAACCTCATCCTCATCTGGAGAACGAGTCGATGTAAAAAGTACTCTGAAATAGTCCACTACAAGCTATGTCATCTCTTCTTGCTCCTCCACCCAAAACCCTGTCCGATCTTTTAATTGATGAATTCGGGTATTCTTTCTATGACTTGATGCATAAGAGTGGAAGTGTTTCATATTACTGTCACCTTCCCGGAGCCATGAAAGTCTTGACCTTTGCTTCCACATCACCTCCTCCGTAGACTCCAGCTCCTTTATATCTTCCTTGACTCGCTGAAGCTGACCAAAAGTACCCTGTTCTGAAGTTCTTCGGCCAACCACCCTCAATTTCTTCTCAAGATTCTTCTGTTTTTCCTTCAGATGACCGAACACTCCCTCATTTCATATAGTGAGCATCTGTTGGGTGTGATTTATCTTGTCTAGCACCCCCACTGCTCCTGGTCCTGCCTCCCATTCCAAGCCTCATGGCCCCAAACCGAAATTGTCTCCCCTGAGCTCCTCCATCAGACCTGCATTGGAGATGCAAGATGATTGTGCAATGGTCCGAGAAGCAACCGGCTTGATTCAATACTCGAGCTCAAAGGAACAAGTCCTGCCAAGCTTGTGTTGCCAGTACGTGATCCAGACGATACAAGATTACCTCCCCTTCTGCCCGAACCCAGACCAAGTGAATTTTGCCCCCTAATAACTAAGGTCCACAGAGTCACAAATCTAAACTGCCTCTGAGAACTCCTTTCTTTGACCTGTCCTCCTTTGCTCTCCTTCCTCCTTCTCACTGGTCAGCAATATTTCATTAAATTTCCCTCCACACAACCATGGCAAATACGATTGTTCCTTTAAGGATTTTAATACCTGCCACGTTGAATGCCTCTATCCTATCCACAATCCCCATAGAATCCAATCACCTACAACTCCACATCCTTCAGACTAGCTCCCACCTCCTTGTCAATATGGTATTTTGAAAAATTGAGTAGACTAGCGTCCACCTTGTGATTCCAAAGGAATGCCAGGCCTCTTAATCTCCTGACACACCAGCCACGGCGAACATGTAATCAAAACCACACTCCCTCTTAACTCTCTCCATCCTCATTGTTGAAAAGTGCGTTTCATTGAGAACAGTTTAAGAATGAGCAACTTTTTGCTCCAAGCAGGGCTAACTCGCAACCACCGCAAAACTAAAAGATTTTATCATCATCACTGTTTGCCATTTTTGCCCTTTCCCATTTTTTTGTTTTTTTTTTTTTATTTTTGCCTTTTATTACGCCAATGCTAAACTTTACTACTTATGGTATTTCCATTTGCTCTATTGATCTGAAAACTTTAATCTAATTTTTGTGTTGAAGCTTAAATATCACTTTTTTGTAGGATTGTTATTTCTTTTTTTTAATAAAAAAGTCATTCACTATGGTTTATCTAATTTTACTATGACTTGAATTGTCCCTAAATTTTACTTAGACTTCTTAGTTTCAACCTGTAACTTATACCATTTTTTATTGTTTTTCTTTTATCTTTTTTGTCAATGCTTAAATACAACTTTCTGTTGCTAAAATTTCACTCATTACCCAATTAATTTCAAAACATTATTGTATAGAGATTATACCCTAATATTAGGCCAACTCTCCAAGTCTCAGTTTTTTTATTTATTTGAAAAATATTTTTGTATCAATGGTTAAACCCAATTACTAGAACTTTAATACTATTTTATTTCATTTCTTCATCCCCAAATTTTATTATTTAACAACTATTTTGTCATATTTAGATTAAGTGCTACCATGGATTGAAAGCACTGCAATGTGAGAGACAAATAAAGCTCATATCAGATTTTAAAAGGAGTGCATATAAGTTTTACAACCTCACCATATTGTTGGTATATCCCAAAATTAAGCTCACGCCCTACGAATTAATAATTAGAATAGCAAAATTAACAGTATCTATGGCACCTACCAGGCGCAGTGAAATGGGTTCAATTAATGTCTTGAGATTAAGGCCTCATTTGACATTAACGTAAGTGATTAATGTTAGAGTTTTAAAAAAACTATTCAATGGTAACTTCTAGCTTTTAGCTTTAGTGGTTTCATTTCCATCATTAATAAATTATCTAAAACTTTAAAGCTAATTATAAAAATTATTCCAAAATGAAGCCTAACTTTTTTAAATGGAACAAGATAAGCTTCCTCCACAATCGAGTCTGACGCGGCTCAATTCAAAAAATAAGTTGAGGCACAAGGTATTCACTGATCACCAAAGATCTGGCCAGCACAAAAACAAAAAAACAAAACAAAACAAAACAAAAACAAAAACAAATAAAAAACAATACATTCGAGTAATATTTTTAATATTTATATTGTTATGAGAATCATATGCAGCATCGTATGTCATTATTGATTATGAAAATAAAATTATTAAAATGTTACTTTAAGATAGAAAACTTTAAAGATAGCTATTTTATACAACATTTTTTTGTCTATATATTAATTATTTTTATCATAATTTTTTAAAATAGATAAAATAAATTCAAATTACTCATGGTGTTTACTCAAGAACTGTGCGACAATTGAAAGTGAACAGGGGACCACATCGATGGAAAGAGGAGGCCTATTGGTTACAAACAACATTTAAAGTTAAAGAACCCTTAGGGAAGCTATATGTAAGCTTTTACAGCTATTGTTTACCTTATTTGAAATGAGCAAAATGGTTGATGTTTCAAGGAAAAAGGATCACAGCAGATCACTGATAGAATTTGCTTTGACATCTATGTGCGTGGAAGCCATTTCAAATTAGTAAAGGGACTTCGTTGATCTCTGCATTTTTACTTTTTCTTCAGTTTTGGTCTTGTGTTTGCTGCCCTGGTATGCCTAAAAGTATTTGTAAATCATTCTTTTATTTTTAAAATTTACCTTATCCAAAAAAAAAAAACATTTTGTTCTTAAAACAAAAAGAATGGAACAATCTCAATATTTATACTAAGATGCAGCCTTCGACTGTAGTTAGGATGTATAATATTTTTGTATTAAGAAAAAAAGGAATAAATTGATTTTCTTTCTTCCTCGATTCAATTTCTTGTCTTGTAGTCATTTGCGAAATTCCCATACCAAGACTCTTTCATTAGAAACTTTTTGGAAGGTCCTAGCCTCTTAGCTATTAGCTAGCTAAGTACCTTCTCCCATGATCTTCATCAATGCTTCTCTGTCCCCCCCCCCCCCCCCCTTTTTTTTTTCTTTTTCTAATAGAACTTTTCTATCTCTTTATTTTGGCTATTCGTAATTGGAGAATTTTATAATCTGATCTTTATCCACAGTTGAGCCCTATATTCAAACCGTATGCTCAGATAAACAAGACACCGATGAAGAACTTAATTTTCATCATTAAATAGTTTATCTGCAAATGTATCGACATAATAAACAATGTCCTTTTGTAAGCGCAGCGGATATGTTGCAAGTTTTTTTTAAATAAGATGGGTGCTTTCGTTAATTAGAGAGGGTAGAATCCAACCACAGAAGGTATGGACTGGGGTTGGACAAGGCCAATCAATGCAGCCAATTATAGAGAGACCCAAATGGAAACAGGCTACTGAGTGCACAACTAAGATTAAAAGACGTGAAACATAAACAGATGAACAAAACATAAAAAGAGAGCACAAAAAATGAATATCATCCAAAATGGCCCCAAAAGCCCAAAAAGACAATTATCCTCACCATATAGATCATGAACCGAGGTGGCAGCATTAGATTCTACAATGATCTTTGGAAACCCTCATGCCCTTGCTTCAACAAGGCCATGAAAAATGGCCATGGCTTCCATCAAAGATGGTTGAACTTTCCACTTCTCAAAAGACAGTGCGGAAATATGGAGTGGTGAACCAGTCAAATCATAAGCAACAATCCCAATCGAGCTCCTATGTAAGGGAGGAGATGTTGCAGCATTCACATTGATTTTTATACAGTCTGTTGGTGGAGGGGACCAAAGAGAGGGGGTGGGGTTGCTCGGGGTTGAGGGGGAGGATGCAGCAGGGTCTCCCAATTAGCCAAGCATGCCTTTATTGCCTCCACTAGTCTTCTTGGGGTCAAGCAAACGGATTCAAACATCACTTTGTTGTGATTCCACCATAAATATCGGCCAATAGTAAAAAAAAGGCTACCCCTGTGAAACTCCACTTGAGAACCACACAAAGAATGATATAATTAGGGAGACAGGAGTCTGCACATTTAGATAGTCCCAAACTTTGATGGCACAGGGGCAGAACATAAATGTTGTTTCTAAGAATGTTAGAAAAATCAAGAAGCTAACTCACCCTAAACCTAACCGCAGCCTCTCCTTTCTTACCATTGTTTCTTCACCTTTGTTCTCTGTGGATCCGGCTAGGCTTTCATAGCAATCTAGGCCTGACCGGTTGATTTTTCATCATTACTTTACCTAATTATCCTTAATCACTTTCACCATTCATTAATTTCTCATCAGCAATCCTTCACCACCATTGATAGAATCACCATCTAATTCATTCAATGCTTTACGATGGATAGATTTGGGTGGCACACTTTCAAAATTAGTGGCTATGAGAAGATTAAGGGGGTGCAAAAAAGTGGCTGAGACTTAGATGATAAGACATTTATAAAGAATATATTGGGATGATCCCATGTTGTTTATTTTATTTATCATGTCCTTTATTTGATCTCTTTTCTAGTCACTTATGAGTTATTTCTCTAGGATTATCCTAGTTTACCTGAAAGGTTTCACCTCGATTTGATTCTCTTCCCTTTATTCAGTGTCGCAAGGCTGTGTAGCCTTTTATTGGCTAGTTTGTATGTCCTTATTGCCCTTTAGTGTCCTACATCATTGGTATGTAAGATGTCAATGAAGTACCATCTTTATCCAAAAAAATGTTTAAAAAAATCATAAATATTGAAATGTAAAATTTATAACAGATTTTAATCTTATGGCATGAAAAAAATGGTTCTTTACAATTAGTAAACATTAAAGAGTAAAATATATAGAAAAAAAATATCACATATATTATCAAGAATAAGTTGGGATACATCATGGATCTATCAATTATCTTTCAAAAATCTTATGTCATACCAGTGCAGTAGCTTTAGTCACATCATTTTTAGGATAATACAACCTAATAACTCTTTGTAACTCTACAAACATATTTTTGTAGAGGAAGCTCCACCCATATATTTTCTTAATGCATATATTCAAAGATACGTGGAGAGATAGAATGCTAGAGAATGTGCTCTCAATGACCAAGATGTGACAAATTAATATATATAGGCATTATACATCGCGTAATTTCTAATTATTATACTTTGTATAGATGCTTCTGATTATGGTTATATACATATGTATGTATTTATTTATTTGTGTATGTATATATGTATATGTATATAGAGGCATGTTCGAATACACAAACAAACAACCATTAAAAGAAGACGCTAGAAATCATTAAAAGAGAAGTAATAGCAAACCGTTAGTTGGGAACGATTATTTCAAAAATTTATTAAATTGTTTTTTATTGAAATAATAAATCCTTAACAATTCCTTCTCCATTTCAATCAAAATCAAAATAATATATTTTTGGGTGAGCACAATCTAATATGCATAACAAAGATGTTTATACCTTAAATCTTTACTAATTGAGTCAACTCCCTTGCTCCATAATTAATAGTGGCAAGATTTTGAACTTTAGTTGTTTGGGATATAAGTTCACCTAATACACATAATAAAAATATGTGTCAATTTAACACTACAATAGATTAGGTTAGAGCCACAGGACCTAGCAATCGTTTACGTGATGATTGCAAAAATGGTCACCACAATGGTCACCACACTATAAGAAAATTAGTTTTTTAGTCATAGGGTTTCTCATCAGTATAAATGGGGATCTTCAACACAAAATAGTTTTTGTGACAAATTTGATGGCATCACAAGGATGTCACAAATAATTGGGTCACAAATGTTAACTATGACTAATTTTTTTTCGCCTAACAAAAGGTAGGATTTTAGTTACGAAATAAGTTGTAACTGAGACTCAAACACCTATGATGAGAGTGTTAGACACAAGAAGAAGTATTTGATACAATAATCTTGTCACAAATTAAATTTTTTTTAGTGACACTAGTACTTGCCACCAATTTCTTAATTATGTGTGTCAAAAGTGCTCAACCACTTTTGGCTTTACAACTGCAACTATGTATTTAGTAACTAATGAAACATTCTTTTGTGATGACTTTTTGTGATGACCTTCTATTGAGCAGACACAAAAATGAAAGACATGTGTGACTTTAATAATTAGCGTCACTGATAAGTGTATCATTAGTCTTAGATAATAGAGATAAAATGATAATCTCTTAGTCACAATATATGTCACACCATCATCGCATTCCTGTCATTGCAATGTCATTTATAGACCAATTTAACATATAATCTATATTTATCTGGATGGTGGAATCATATACAATTTTTATATCACCCAAAAAGCACTATACGACATCTACGTCAAACTCTTCCAGGCTTACAAGTAAAATGCTGAAATGGAAGAGGAAAATAAGGTATAAAAAAATTTGAAGAAATGAAACACTTCAACTAGTCAAGCCAAGAACATTTGAGTTGCATTAGAAACCTTAACATGGGAAGTTGACACTACCCAAGCAACAAAAGGCCCCTTATTTAAGCACACAAATGAAGACCTGCAAGTAAGCTGCAATAAACAAAAAAAAAGACTTATAGCTCATGAAAATGTCCTTGTTGACTTCAAGTAAGTGTATTTAGTGTAAAGAAACTTATTGGATGGAGAAAAACAACAATTTAGACCTAAAATTGCTTAGGTAAAAAGCTTATCACTAAAGCAGAGTATCCTTACTGTGACTGCACTTGAGAAAGCAAAGTATCCACTAACCTGGAGTTTATAAGCTTCATCGTCAGAATGTATAAAAGAAACAATGGATTCCATGCAACTGCACTTGAGAAATATAAGTACCTTGTTTGATCTTATTGAGCCTACAAAATACAAAAGCACATTAGACCATAATGCTGAACTTAAGCAAAACAAAGTAACATTTCAAGCTCTAATAACTCTGTAATGTTCTAACTATATGATTAATACCTCTTGTACACGAGCAGTCAATATTGTCATGGCACTCTTCTGCAGCTATGGAAAAAATAACAAAAGAGATCGATTGCACAAGCAGACCACAGTAAGAATCTGTTGAAACTTCAAACAGAAGGCAGGCCATGATGCCTATGTAAATGTTATCACCAGGATGAGACAAATATGATGTGCTTACAAATAAAATGGCTAATTTCCTGTATCCAGAAGACTTGAAGAGAAATCATCATGAGGAGTCAATTACACAAGCCTACGGCTCCTATAATCGAACTCAACAAAAAAATCATACAATTCAGAGACAGTAATATCTTTGGAATCCAAATGCACAAGCTAGATACCAAGAAACAAACCAAATCAATTTTACTAGTGGAAACTCTTGTTAGGTTGACACTATAACCCATCATAAGCAAGAAACTAACCAATTATCATATACAATGGCTTTGGTATACCACACACTGTCGTTTAGAAGATGTCTTTGAATGACAGCTCTATCCACCGTAATTCGTGAAGAGGGTAAAATCACTGGATCTTTCATTAAAGTGTATCGTAGCAAAAAAAGAAATAATAAGCATGCAAGCATTAGCTTGAGCTCCTAAATCAAAATACATAAATTATGTAACCAAGCAAGGACAATAAATGAGTACACTTGAATTGGGTCAAGGAATTCATTAGGTATATCTCCAAGGGCAGCCTCAGTATCCATGGCTTCAAAAGCCGCAGCCTTGGCCTTTTTGCTTAACTCAATAAATTCTTGTATAACCCCTCCTGCTTCACCAATTCTCTAAAGGACATCAGCTGCAGCACCAAACAGTTGATGCAAATAAAACACGTTAGATGGCGTTCAATCAGCTGGTGATTTTATAAAAATAGTAATGCATGCAACAAAATTCCTCATGACCTAAGTAAAACTCAAATTAGGAAGGATGCTTATCTTTATATGCTCCACACTCCAGATAGATTCCACACTCCAAATAAATGCAACTTTATAATTATCAAACATGAAGCAACACCAAAAAGTGCACATGAAACCTACAAACCAACAGTATTTTTCAAATATTTCATAATTTAATAAAGGATCATAGAATTCCTTCCTTTTACTGATATAAAAAATAAACCTTGATAGATATGCCTTGACTCAAGTACATGGAATAGATAAAACAGCCAGAAACAAAATAGGAAATTAAAAACCTAAATAGTCTAATGACAAATATCCTAAATATGAAAACTTTACTGGATAGACATATAACTGATTTTTATGCCCATCATTATAATTATTCAATTGTGGAATGTATATAGCAAGTTGTTGTTAAATCATTTTCATCATCTCTTGCTGTTGATTAATACATTTAACTTCACGTTCAGTATTTTGCATCTCAAGCAGTGTCCATTGAGCATCAAGCTCTTCTTGGAGCTTACGGTTCTATTCCTCGTGTTCTATTGCTTTTGCCCGTAAGTTTTCCACCTCTTGCTCCAAATTTTCAGCATGTCTCCTTGTAGCCTCAGTTTTTTCATGAATTTTTTGTCTTTCTTGTGTGCTTGATGAAATTGTTTTGATGCCCATCTCTCTTAGATATCCATATTTTTTCCCTAAAGCAAGACTAAATTGCTAAATCAAGGGTTGAGGTGAAGCTGCAGTAACGTTAGTGTGAGTTTGTTCCACTTCTTAAAAATTATTCTATGTGAAGCTATAGAAAAAACAGTGGGTCAATATTTATGTTCGCATGTGTATATATTACAAAATATCACAAGAAAATATATCTTTATATATACTAGTAAAACCTAAGAAATACCAATATGGCATCTTCACTAGTTGATGAGGAAACTCTAGCTTTTGTCTTGTGAGTTGCCTTTCAAAGTTCCACCCCATTAGGCCATTCATTATTTCCTAATTTTTTTTCTTTTTTTTAAAACAAGAAACAATGAAATTTAAATAGTATTTCAAACTAAACCAAACAAAAAGTGGGGAGCCAATTTAAATATACCATATCATAAGCTATTTGGATTATGGAAAAAGTGCCTGTAGAGGATCCAATTTCTGCTTTGCTTTTGTTTGTTTTTTTTTTTTAGTACTAGCCAACTACATAAAATAGAATACAACAAAATAGAACTTAAAAAGTAATCAATTGCATCGATAAAAACATGGATTATAAAAACATCTAATTGTTACCTTGAACTTCTCTGTTTCCCATTTGTTTTCAAGTAGCCATTTCCAATCAGCTTCATCAACTTCCTCTAGGCAATTCCTATTTTTCAAATATGCAGCGTGCAGCTTGTAAAGTCTGTTCTTGTATTATTCATTAACTTGATGCATCACAAAGTTTTTAAGATTTTCAGCCAAGTTTAACTTCTCCTATCATATGATAATGTCAAAATAAATATGGGGGAAATATGTAATCAAAGTCCAATAACACACAAAACTTGATCCAAGTATCATAGTAGTATTTACATGACTGTTAGTACTTCCAAAATAGTCCATAACTTGTTTGTCAATCTCAGGAATATCACCCTAACTTTTCACTTTCAATGGAACATACTGTCGAACACATGTAGTTACCTCAAACTTGAAAACAGCAGCATCTTCTCCACAAACCTTCCTGAATTGAAATTGAAGATCAAGTAGATCACCTTTTTTTTTTTCCTAAGAAGGGCCTCATTTCTTGTAGGCCTTCACACTTGCTTTCTTCAGTTACTAGGGCCAACTGCTTTAGAGCCGTAAGGGAGTGCTACCATTTTTTTCTCTGTTACAAACAAGCACACCTTTTACAAATATAATTACAGCTTAAAAAAACCTAATCAACACATATGTTATCTCCATTCATAAGTAACAACACCTCTTCAAGACTCAAGGAAAAATAAAGAAAAAATATGTAGTATCAAGATACAGAAAAATAAAAACTAAATTGGAAATATAGAAAGATTCGTAATTGACCATAGAAATCAAGAATGAATGCATCATCAATTACTAAGCATATCAAAACACTCGGCAATAAACTATTGACCACTTCAAAAGTTTTCTGTGGGAATAAAAGTGGTGTAGACAGCTGAAAAGGTTCTGCATATATATATATACTGGCTGGAAATTGCTTCCCATTAAAACTATGGCGCTCAAAATTGTAGGGAATCGTGTGAACCAAATACAAGGAGGGAACCAAATTCATTTTCATTTTGTCGGGCGATTTGATTGGGCAGCAAAAATTACAAGGAATTATCTTTTCAGAAATTAAAAGGAATTATCTTTCCAATTCCATTGTACCTCATATATGAAATCTCCACTTTGCTTCTAATCTGAATTGTGGTCATCTTCTCTTGCCCTAAATAAAATTGAAGAAAGGTCTTGAAACCTTTGCAATTGGGCTTGTGGCAGCGCTTGACAAGATGGGCGCTATCCTGCTTTCATCGTCAGCACCGGCTTGTTGGAATTCCTGAAATGGAATTCCAATATCATCGGCGACAGCCTTGGGAAGAAGTCCACGGTATGATGCAAAATGTAGAGTTTTCTTCTGTCATCAATTTCTTGGATCTCTCTCAATATAATGAATCGGTTCCGTAGGAAGGTAGACAAGGCCACCATACAACTCGGCCGAGCTCTTTACACTCTCATCTGTGCATTCATCTCTGATCGCAGCTAGCACCGTGGCGTTGAACACGAACCTCTTCGTCACGACATTTTCCTTTTTGGTTCTGGTCATGAAGGAGTGGTCCAGGAGGTCATTTCTAAGTGCAAACAGATTGGCCAGGTCAAAATGGGTTCTTTAAAAAGTATAATAAACTAGAAAATTTAGTTAAAAGACTTACTTTTTAGGATAAAAAACTTTAAAGTCCTTTAATGAGTCGGCCACATGGCCTTTCTCTGTTTTCTTTTTTACCCAATGGGACACGACCTCTACATTAACTCATACTATTAAATCATTAAAAACAAAACCCATGTGCACTGCGTTTTATTTTCAATTGCTGTGCCACATGTGTTTTCTTCTCCAAGTTTAAAATTGATAGTAGCTTCAAGTTTCGTATCTGTCTTACGATGCCCAAACAGAAGCGTTTGCCATATCCGTCAGTCCTCTGTCTCTCCTATTCAGTCGATTGACAAGAAGAAGCCACATTTCAATAAACCTACACCCACCTGGGAAAAAGTCTTTTTAGGTTTGATTAACTTTTAAGCTTGGTGTTTGTCAATTTATATATACAAAATTGTAGAGCCAAGGTGGCTTCACTTATATGAGATGGTGGAACTTTAGATGATTATGTGTCAATACTTAGGGAAAATTGCCAAGGTTTTTACAGTTTCAATTCATAGAACAACACTACGGTTGCTCTTTTTACAAGAATGGTGGCCAGTAGAATTATTAAAGGTTCAGGCAAATAATTTAGTTAGTTGTTAGTTCAGGCAAACAATTATGATAGTTGTTAGGCTTCCAGGACTTGAAAACCATTAAGCCTCTACTTAGCAACAACAAAAGAACCTCATAGCAAATTATTTTTTTTAATTATTCTTACAGGATGAATAAAAGTTAGATCAACATTGACAAAAGGCTTCTTGAGTATGAGAAAGATGTAGAAGAATTTGTAAGAATGGCTTTTGATGGGCTTGATAGTGGTAGATTATGTCGTTGTCAATGTAGAATGTGCAAGAACAACTTCTTTAAGAGTCATAACATTATGTTTGAACACTTGATTACATATGGTATGGAAAAATAGTATAAGCAATGGCATCATCATGGTGAGCCAGTTTAGGTATCTACTCCGGAAGATGATATAGATGATTCAAAATCTAATGGAATGCATGAAATGTTACATGATATTGAACATGCTGAAAACATTAATTTTAATGAAGGTTTTGAAACTGGAGAAAGTAGTAATGCTAGTTCAACTAGTTCAAATGAGGAAGCTAATAAGTTTTATAAATTACTTGAAGATGATGAACAAGAATTATATTCTGGATGTGGTAACTTCTCAAAATTATCTTTTGTGGTTCAAGTACTGAATATAAAATGTATTTATGGTTTGAGTGGTAGAGCAATTGACACCATCTTTTCGTTGTTATCGAAAGCATTTCCAGCTGGAAATAAACTGCCTTCATTATACTTGGATGCAAAAAACATTCTCAAGGATTTGGGTTTGCATTATGAGAACATTGATGCCTGTGTAAATGATTGCATCTTGTATCATGATAACTATGTTAGTGCACTATCTTGTCTTATATATGGTGCCTCTAGATGGAAAAATACACAGAAGCAAGTGCAAGGTAAAAGAATTCAACAAAAGATTTTGCGTTACTTCCCACTAACCCTAAGGTTGCAAAGGCTATACATCTCTCCAAAAATTGCAGAGGAAATGAGATGGCGTAAAGAAAAATTGCTAGATGACCAATATATAAGGCATCCTACAGATTCTTTAGCATGGAAACATTTTGATAATAAACATCCTTCCTTTTTTGTTGACTGTCGTAACATGAGGTTAGGGCTTGCAACTGATTGATTTAACTCTTTTGGAAATATGAGTACCTGCTATAGTGTGTGGCAAGTGGTGATGGTTGTATATAACTTACCTCCCTGGATGTGCATGAAGAGGTCTTATTGTTTTATGTCATTACTTATCCCTGGTCCAAAAGCTCCCGGTAATAATATTGATGTGTATCTACAACCATTAATTGATGAGCTAAAATATCTGTGGGAACATGGAGTCGAGACTTATGATGCAACATTGAAATATACTTTTCAATTACATGCAGTAGTTTTATGAGGTATCCATGATCTTCTAGCATATGTTGTATTGTCCGGATGGAGTACCAAAGGTTATTTAGCTTGCCTTTGTTGCAACATGGATACATGTTCACTTAGGCTCCCTAATGGAAGAAAGAATTGTAATATGGGTCATAGGCATTTTTACCACTTGACCATCCATGGAGAAATGATGCAAAATTATTTGACAGTGAATGCAGCCAAAACAATTATCAAGTAGTGATGTGATTGAAAAGTTAAAAACATTTAATCCAGTACTTGTTATTTTAATCCTTTTATTCATGATTTTGACAAACTTGCCCTTTAAATAAAATTTGGTGCTACCAAAGCTAATTATATACATTTTTCTTCATATTTTTTTCTTTTTTATGTACACACAGGTAACATTTGGCAAGAAAACAAAAAGAAAAAGAGGGGAGGACAATCTACCTGGCAATTGGAAAAAAAGAGCATATATTTTGAATTGCCATATTGGTCAACCCTCATGATAAGACACAATTTAGACATCATGCACATTGAGAAAAATGTGTGTGATAGTTTGCTGGGAACATTATTGAATATTCAAGGTAAGACAAAAGATACCCTTAGTGCTCGGTTTGATCTACAATATATGGGTATAAGGCCAGAACTTCATGCAACTCAAGTAAGTAATGAGAAATATTCTTTTCATCAAGCATGTTACACATTCCCAGTGAGTGAGAGGAAAATTTCTGTTCTTTGTTGGCTAATATAAATGTTGGGTTTCGGGAGCCAAACAGCACAGTGGAATTTAACCGAAACCCTCCAAGATCCAAATGAAACGGGGTAAACCGGGTGTTCGAAAATTTTCATACCTAATTTTTGGTTGAGATCTCTCACTCAACTGTAGAGTCGAATCACAAAACCTAAACAGTTGACGTGTTTAGGCTCTCTATGGTATCCACATGAGCCTCTCGGGATCACTACGCTTCCACCATGTCCCGGTAGATGCGTTTCTCTTGCGCTCGCAGTGGTAGCTTGCGTCCTCTAAGGAATTGCAAGAGAAGAGTGTGGCTGTCCTTTTGGGATGCTAGGGCAAAGAAACCTGCGATTTTCTCACTTAAAAGTTGTATTTATAGTGAGACTCAACTTCCAGGCCTAATGGGTTTCAAAGCCCTAATCCAATTAGGATTTAATTTCGGACTTAATAATGGCTCAACTCTTGGGCCCATTATTAATACAAAATTAAAGTGAAACCATAACCCAAATAATTAGCCCATCCACTCTAATGATCCAAATAGCTTTATGTGTGCGACCCAATAAGCTCTTGCCACGTTGGCAATGATCATAAATCACATTTATGATCATAAGCAATGAGCGGTGTCTAGCAACACATCATTGCTACCCAAGTGACAAGATTGTCGGTGATTCGACTAAACCTTTATGATCATCACCGATATATGCCATTGTCCCTTTGTCCAAGATATCAAGACTAAGCACGAGACATGGAATGTGTCACTCTCGTATAGCCCAATCTTTGGTTTCTTGATTACCGAGTAGACTAACTTAAGCTGATGACATTGATATCGTATATCAACTCATCTGAGCATGGCCATGCATTTTTCTAAGTCTCACTCTATCAAGGGGCCCGAAGATATCACTCCCGTTACATAGGAGGGACAAATCCCATCTTGATCATACAAATCCCTCTGCATGATATGTGACATACCCAATGACCTCCTTCAAGTTCACTCAGTTACGAGCAACAAAAGAAAGTATCAAAATATATGACTCATATGTAGGGAACCTTGATGATCTTAGGTCGAAGGACTTCATATACCATGGTCACTATGAGAATCACTTATGACACTCATATAATGATCCATGAAGTGTTCTCATGGTGGGTCGGTCCAGTACACAAGTTCTCCAACTTGTACCCATATGTAGACTACATATCTCATATTAGTCTCCACATATGCTAGTCATTATATATTATTGCAACCCGCTCCTCAATAATACTTGACTAGGGACGTTTAAGAATATCATTATTCTAGGGTTACAATTATGTTTGTTAAGTTACGCAGAAACAAAACAACAAACATAATTGCTGGATTAATGCCTTAATAAAATATCATGACTCAATGTGCAAAAATACAATCATCTCATGATTGGCTTTTGGGCGCAACACTAACAATAAAGGTGCCAAATGGGTATTCTTTTAATATATCTCGATATGTGAAGGTTGATGAGCATAAAATATTTAGAATGAAAGGTCACAATTGCCATATTTTTCTACATCGTTATCTTCCATTGGCAATACAAGGGGGTTTGAGGAAAAATGTGTGTAAGGCATTAATAGAACTGAGTACTTATTTTAGAAAATTATGTGCTAAGAAGGTCAACAGGGAAGATCTCAAGGCACTTAAGAAGTCAATTCCTTTGACTCTATGCAAGTTAGAGAAGTTATTTCCTCCTTATTTTTTTTTGACATAATGATGCATTTACCTGTTCACTTAGCTAGTGAAGCTAAAATTACTGGTCCAGTTCAGTATAGATGGATGTTTTCTATTGAAAGTTATTTACGAATTCTGAAATCATTTGTGAGAAATACAGCTCATCCGGAAGAATCAATTGCTGAAGCTTACATTGTGTAAGAGTCCGTAGCATTTTATTCTAGATACTTGCTTGGAGTTGAAACACATCTGAATCAGTTCGGTAAAAACTATGAGGGATTTAATGATGTGCTAGCTATGAAATTTTAGAAATTTTCACAGGCTGGTAAGTAGTTACGTGGAAAAAAATATGGAAAGTTGAGCGTGGTTGAATGGGAGCAAGCTAGGAATGATATATTAAAGAATTGTGATGATATTGTAGATTATATCAAGTGAAGTTTGTTAGTTTTTATGGTTAACTATTATACCTAGTGCTTTTTTTTTATGTTTATTACTAAATATTTACATTTATTTCACATCATTATCCATAGGTTGCATAAGGAGGAGCTTTGGAAGGAACGAATATGTAACATAGAAGATAGGCATGAGAAAGAATTTTTTCAATGGTTTAAAAGGAAGGTAAGTATTTCAAATCATGTGCTATTCTTATTACTCTTTATTTGGCATGTAAGTATTTTTTCAATTGTTGCTCATTATTTTTTACACTTGAAGAATGTTCTTTTACATCATAATTTGGCCTTCATCATTTTCTAGTTAAAGACATTAATATTTGGTTTTTTTTACTTCATCTAGGTTTTCCAATTAAAAGAGGAACGAAATGAAGCAGTTAATGACAAATTACTTGCATTAGCCTATGGCCCTGATAAGAGAGTTTGGCACTACACCAGTTATCTTGTTAATGGTTGGAGATTTCGCACAAAGGAACAAGATCTCAATTTGAAGAATCAAAATAGTGGAGTTCTAGTTAAAGGAGATGAGAGTACAAGTATCATTGATTATTTTGGTACTTTAATAGACATCATTAAAGTAGAATATCCTCATGGATATAGTGTAGTTCTATTCAAATGTGATTGGTGGGATGTGTATCAGAATGGAAGGAAGAGGCTACAAGGAAGATAAATATGGATTCATACTTCTCAATACAACTCGCCAGTTAAATACAAATGAGCCTTATATGCTAGCAACTCAAGCATAGCACGTCTACTATGTTAAGGACATAAAAGACCCAAATTGGCAAGTTGTGGTGAAGACAAAGCCTCAAGATTTTTATGATGTCCCTTATGAAGACGCTGAAACTGAAATTGAACCTTGTTAAGAAAATGAGGAAATTGGTGGAACATTTTCTGAACATGTCGAGAATGTTAAAGTTGGGGCATTGCTAAATTCATCTAAGTTGGATTGTGTAGCTATGCAAACACCTCCTATTACCCAAAACTTTACATCAAAGGACATTTGTGAAACCAATGAGGAAGATGAATTATTATTTTACGATAGTAATGATGATGATCCTAGTGATAATGTTACAGAAGATGATCCGGACGATGATTTATGATTTCATAACTATTATTTGTCAAATTTTATAATCTTTATTTCGTTTATATGATTACTTGCTATGAATATTAGTTTTTTTTTATAAATAGTAGGTTTTTTAAAAATAAAAATGCACTGAGAACACTTGCTCTTGACTTAGAATTGTTACGATACTTGTTTCTCACAAAAATACTAAAGTTGTTACGATACAAATATTCATCACCAAAAGTATCATAAATTATGACTCATTCGATGCTAGTCATTGGTAACTAGCTCTCCAGTGTCAAAGCTTTAGTGACCTTTGTATGATCGTCACTTATAATAATTGTTGTGCCCAAAAAGTTGATGGTCACAATAAAGTAATATCAATTGTCACAAAATGATCGGTTAGTCATAAATATGTTACTTTCAGTGTCAAATACGAGTGACGACTACCCTTTTTGCAACTCTATAATAACTGTTTGGATAGTTGTATCAAACTACTTCATATTGTCACTAAAACTACTGCTTTTAGTGACAAATATAACTATGATCATTAAAATTTTGTCACTGAAAGCTGTATTTTTTTGTAGTGCCAAAATGTAGGTGTAACTTTACAGTGACTATCTGGCTGTTCCAGTGGCTATTATAGCTATAGTAGTAGACGGTGATTGTTGGCAACTGTTATGGCAACCACATTTTGTGGATCCCTAAGAATCAATGGCTTCTAGCAGCTAGGACTGTCGCCTAACCCATATAAATCAGCTCCTCCTCTTCCTCCCTTTCTCATTTTAACTATCTGTACTACTATTGTTGCTGCCTCCTTCCCTTTCGCTTCCTCTCAACTCCACCCAATTTACAAGAAACAATTACTAGTTTGTATTGAGTTCTTTAGTGCTTTAAGTGTAACTTTTATAAAGAGGTAATTTTCATTTTAAAGTTATATGGGTAATAATATTTTATGGTTATACCAAAACTAGTTATTTGTTTTGAACATATTGTTCATTATTATTGAAAAATGGTTAGATAGGATGTAATCTTACATGCATATAAATTGTAGATTCCTGGTAATGATTTTTGTTCTTGTGATAAATATCTTACTAATTCATTAACTAACAAATACATACATACATACATACATACATACATACATACATGTGTGTGTGTGTGTGTGTGTGTGTGTTAGGATCACCAGATAATATGGCTAATGGACATGAATGAATGTATAAACAACTGTTGGCAGATGGATATATGAATTCAAACTTTATCAATGGTGTAAAGCTATTTTATCATTTATATGTAACAATGATGAGACATAGTTACTAAAATGCCCACGTTGTCATTGTCATAATAGATATTTTTTTGTCACAAAATGAAGTGGGAGAGCATTGGTGTTGAGTTTGATTTATAGATAATTATTATGTGTGGTATTTTCATGGTGAGAGATGTAATATGGAATGATGTAATTATTATACAAGAGAAACATCAAATCAAGCATTATTGAGAACAAATTTTGATAATTATATTGAGTACGACATTAGACGTGGGTATGAGCAAATAGTAATTGATAATGAGACCAATTACTATTAGTCATCCGCTTGGTGAAATGGATGTAAATGATAAGAATGAAGTAGAAAATGATGGCAATGATGTAGCTAATTTGAATTATGTAACAAGAAATTCCAAATCCAATTCACAAAATTTTTACAATCTATTTAGCAATGCTCTAACACAATTTGTGGGAAGGATGACAAATGCACATGATTGCTAATAGTGTCTCAGTTATTAACTTGTAAAAGTTAGTTCAATACGTTGGATGCTTGCTTTGAAAAGGCACTATCACTTGTTAAGTAAATGCCTCTAGGGGATAATAGATTACCAAAAACATTATATGACTCAAAGCAAACGATAAGAGGATTGGGTTTAACATATTTGAAAATAGATGCATTCCCAAAGAACTACATGTTATTTCATGGTGAGAATGCATAATTGACACACTACTCAGTTTGTGGGCAATGTAAGTATAAAGATGATCAGTTTGTGGGCTATTTCATGGTTCTTCGTTATTTGCTAATAATTGATCAATTGAAACATTGATTTATGTCAACAAAGATAGCTAAACATATGACATGGCATTCAAATAATGGCTTAGGAGGTGATAATATAATGGGACTTGCATGCCAAATAGAAGCTTGGAGGCATTTAGATCGAACCTTTATGACATTTTCATCTAAAGCTAGGAACGTAAGGCTTTGTTTATGCACTGATGGCTTTATGCCAAATTCTGCAACCAGAGGCACTTATTCTATTTGGCTTGTGTTTATGGTAGTATACAATTTACTACCAGATATATGCATGAAAGAACCGTATATATTTTTATCATTATTAATTCTAGGACCTAGGTCATCGGGCTGAAATATCGATGTGTTCCTCAAACTACTAATTAAGGAGCCAAAAATGTTAAGGAATGATGGTGTTGAAAAGTTGGATACATTTCATTCTCAAAATTTTATGATGCGTGCATGCTTTTATGGAAAATATGTGATTTCCAACATATGAGATGTTGTCAAGATGAAGTACCTACTGTAAACTACCATGTCTATATTGCATGGATAGTCTTGAGACATTTCAATTGAAGCATGGATGTAAACCCTACTAGTGGGATTGTCATAGGAAGCTTTTACCTAATAATCATCAATTTTGTGGAAATCTTACTACATTTAGGCTTGGGAAAAAAGAGTAGGCAATTGTTATATTACCTATATCTAGTTAAGAAATATTAGAAATGTTTGATGATCTTCAATTCCCACCTTTTGGTATTGATTGGGACAATGAACATTGTACTGGATTTGGAGGAAGTCACAACTAGTAAAAAAGTTCCATTTTTTAGAGTTGCCCTATTGGAAGCATTTGTTAGTAAGACATAACCTTGACATCATGCACATTGAGAAGAGCTATTTCAAAAATTTATCTTATACTATGATGGATAAAAAGACAAGAAAAAAGGACAATGAAAATGCGTGATTGGATTTAATGGCTATGAAGATGCATTAGGAATTGCTTTTGAAACAAATGGGTGATTCAACTACTAAACCAAAGACTCTAGACAAAGATCAAGTTTGACAAATATGTTTATGGCTTAAAGAATTGAAATTTCCAAGTAGTTATGCTTCAAATTTATCTTATAATATGAATTTGTCAAATAATAGGTTCTATGCCTTAAAGAGCCATGATTGTCATGTATTCTTACAACGTTTGCTCTCGATCACACTACATGGATTAGTTCCTGTTATCTAGGAAATCATTTTTGAGTTTTTTTTCATTCTTTTTGTAAAGGCTCTCCTAGTATTTCCTCTACTTTGAATGTTGAGGTAAGTAAATCCCAAGTTATTTCCCTCAAATAAGTTTTATTAAGCAAGGAAAGAAAGCTAAGTAAGGTTAAATTGAGTTCCAAAGTGTAATTGGCACCTAAAAGGCAAAGAGGAAAAAATGGTAATTTTGACCCAAGTCAGTGGCATAATTGTAATTTTGGTAAAATTAGGTTTATGCAAGTTTTTTGATCAAATTGATTTAAGACCATAAGTGGTTATAGCCATTTGAACCAAAAGTGAAAGTTGAGGGTGAAAAATGCACCAGGTGAGAAATTGAGCTATTATGTGTTATAATGGCTTAAGTGACTTAAGGGCAAAGTGTTTTGGTAAGAAAAATATTTCAATGGGACCAAGGAGTGTTGGTGTAGGAAGAGTTTAAGTAGCCTAAGTGATTCAAAGTTAATTTTGAGGGCCAAAGTATCAAATGAAAGAAAGGTTGGGTATATAAGTGGAAGAGATGACACTATTCATCATCTCTCCCATTTGCCATTTTTGTGGCTCTCTCTCCTCCATATCTTTCAACCTTTAAAGCTCCTTTTTGATCCAAAATTTCATGAAAATTAAAGGTTCCAAAGCCGTCCGAACAAGCCATTGGCTCTTTTTTTGTGGATTTGGTGCATTTGGAGTTATTCTTGCAAGTTTTTGGTTCAAACCCAAAGTTAAGCAAATTTGATCCTTGAGTGTTAGTTCTAAAATTTTCAAATGGTTAGAAATGGTCTTAATTTTGTGCCCTTGGTGTCCAATTTGGCTACATTCAAGCTTGGAACTAAAAGTAACTCTATGGAGCTCAAGTGTGCTTGTTACTTGTTTCTTGCCTTAAGGATGATTTAAGGTAAGGTATATTTACAATTTAAGACAACTTGTTTGCTCGATCATTTGTCTCATGTTTTTCAATTTGGGTCGATTGCTGGTGCTTCTATTGGTACTTACATCTAAGTTATTGTGTCCTGATTATATCAAAATCTTCGTATTTCTTGTTTTTTTCCCGAAATTCTCTGCCTGTCTTTATTGCTGAATTGTGTCAAATATTGTTCCTGAAATGTGATATGCATGCATTTATTGTTGCTGAAATGTGTCATTTTGGCTGAAAATATAAGAATAAAAAAGTACATGTACTTCAAAAATAAAAAGTATACGCAATATCGGTGCTAAAAATATGACATTAAAAGTAACTATGAGGTATTGTTGTTGGAATATATCTATTTTGCTAAAATAATGTTGCTGAGATGTTAAATTTGTTTTGCTGTAACCAATGAAATTCTAATAAATTTTTGTAAAATCATAATTTTACTAAATTTATATCAATTATTAGAAATTTTGTTCATTTAAAATTTTCTTGTGTTATAATTATAATTTTTTTTAATTTAGTAGTACCTAAAATTCAATCACCAAATTTTTTTTACTTTTAAATTTATTGTGTATACCATGTCCTTTACGTGATGGCATTCAGGCCCTCTCCATCTAAGCAAAGTGGTTACCAAGATTCGTCTCATGACTAGTTTGGTTGTGTGGAGGGGGGGTTGGTTTCGGTTCGATAGGATCTGCTATGTGACAACTCTTATAGTCAACGACTAGGTTTGATCAAGTAATTATATTTTATTTAATTATTTTAACTTAAATGCCTCAAATTAGTTTCTTAATAAGCAAGAAGGACAAGCTAAGTAAAGTAAAGATAAGTTTCTAAGTGTGATTTGGCACCTAAGAGTCATAAAAGCAAATTGTTAATTTTGACCTGAATGAGTGGCATGACTATAATTTTGATAGAATTAGGGTCATGTATGGATTTTTGACTAATTAAGTTAAGACCATAAGTTATTTTAGCTATTAGAACCAACTTTTGCTGAAAAGGTACAAAAATAGCACAAAATGTTCAAATCAGCCATTTATGCTTTAAGTGGCTTAAGTGTCTGAAAGGCTAAGTGTGAGAGGCATAAAATACTCTTTGGGACCAAGGAGGGATGGTTTTGAGTGTAGGTCTAGTGTCCAAATTGAAATAAACGAGAGTTTAAGGGGCAATAGCTAGGAAAATAAGAAGTGAGCTTTAGTGGAGTTATGAGGATATTTTAGCAAGAGTTGACTATTACTCCTCATCCCTGTCTTTATAATTTTCATCGTTCTCTCTCTCTAGTAGTTTGTCTACTACAAACTTAATAAATCCCACAAATTTCTAGCAAGATTAAAGGTCCCAAGGTGAAATTAAGAAGCCTCTAGCTTATTCTTAGTGCATTTGCTTTATTTGAGCGCGTTGTTGCATGTTTTAGGCATAAACCTTAAGGTAAGCTTCTTGGGTTGGTTTGAGCTGGCTCTAAGTTAATTGAGCAGTTAGAAATGGTCTTGATCACAAGTTTTTGGTGCCATATCACATTGGTTTTACGTCTGGAACTCAAGAGAGTTAAGTTGAGCTCAAGTGTGCTTCTGGTACTTGTGTTTTGCTCATGCTTTGTAGGTGAATTTGAGGTAAGGGTTCAAATTGTTTTATCTCAAATAATGAATAAAAATGTAGTATTACATGTGGGAATGAATTAGAAATAAGACCCATTTGGATTGGCTTTGGGGATTGAAAGATTGAGCAAGATTTATGCAAGATAGCACAAGGGTACGAAGTGCAAAGCACACCATTGGGGACACATTGCCAATGGTGGCAATGCATTTCTAGGTGGACTCAAGGCAACTCAAGGGCTGTTGCCTTTGGCATTGCGTCACCAAGGCTGAAGCCCCTTAAGCTTAAGGCATCGTAAGAACGTTTTAATGTCTTGATCATCAGTTCTAGGTTGTTCTAAGATATTCAATAGCTTTAGTTGGGTCTAAAACTAATTCCTAATTTGGAAATTATGCATTATTTAAGTGGTAGCTAAGTAGTGTGATTAAGATAGGGCAAGGTAGAGTGGCTAAATGGATTAAAGTGCTTAGGTTGTTAGAGAGCACTAAGAGGATTAAGGCGGGTTTCATAGTCTTTGTTTACTCAAATGAGTGGTCTTAGACCTTTGGGAAATGAAGAGGAAACCTAAAGGGATCCTCCAAACCTAGTGGTTTGGTAAGTAAGCTACTAAGAAGCCCTAAACTAAGCTCCAAGAGTTTGGAAAGTTGGACCACATAAGATGGCTACCTTACACAATAAGTTAAGGGAAAGTTAGGCAAAATTTGAGAGGAGGTGACAAGCTACTCTAAGACCTATAAGTAGGACTTAAGGAAAGTTAAGGATTTGGGATACGTGGGCCAATGTCTCAAGTACATTGGCTTTTTGAGCTCACGGCAAGTTAAAGGCACCTCAGGTGTAAGAAGTCCCAAGGATTACTCATGTTGCATATCATACATTCATGCATTGCATATTTAGAATGTTTATTGTTTGTGTTGTCGGTTTTTTGATTGTTTGGATGTCATATCTTCCCTGCTTGCTTGTTATGTTTTTGCGAGTACCCCAAAGGACCCTTAATGAGTACAATCATATACTCACTCTGTTAAGTTTATTGTGCAAGATCGAATGTCAGGCCTAACAACTAAGGGGATAGTTGTGGACTAAGTTTCTCCCTTTTATAGGTACTTACTTGAATCCATGAGATTCTAAGGTTACTTGAGAGATAAGTTTTGTACTAACTAAGTGTTATGCCTTTACAGTTTATAGGCTAAGTGGTGCACAAGGATAAGTGAAAGCTTGCACTTATAGCTTAATAGCTTAAAGGTAAGACTCAAGTGACAAATCTTGGTTATGATTTTGCCTTGTATATGGGGTACCTTGTGTACTAAGATATTGCCTCTACTAGGATACATTGTAGTGTAAGACCATTGAGTTACTTTTGGATGCGTGCTAGTAATAAAAAGTGTGCACAAACTATTGCTTGAAATTTAAGTAACTAGTCTTTTGTTGTTTTGGCATGTTTTAAATCTGTTTTAAATGAAATGCTCGAGTGATATTTTCTTAAATTGGTTTACTTATATAAGTTACATTGGCAGGACAAACACATGCATATCTTCTTGCAGGGTAGGTTAAGTAACTAGTTGTAGGTAAATTGTTGTCACTTACCTATGAGTAATAGTTAGGCAACAGTAACTATGTAGGATCACAGTCCCTAGGAGCCTACAAGTTATTTAATTCAAGGCACTAAGACCTTATTCTATCACAAGCCATCTAAGTATCCTATTTAGGCTGTGCATACGTCACAACAAGCTACTCGTTAAGGGAGGGGGACTGGTGGGATTATATTGATCGGGTAGATCTAGTGACAAGTAGGGGTATTAACATGTGCCGTGATCCATGGCGATTGCCTCATTCTAGTACCTACATCCACACATTTCAACTTTTGCTCAGTGCGAAGGGTGGTTTGTAGGGGTCATTATGACATTGGCGATTTCCCCAGGGCATGTGAATCGCCTACTTGAGTATCAAAGTCTGGTTTGGAGAAATAGCTAGGTGGCACTGCCAACCATGATGCCATCCCAAAGACACAGCAACAAGGCCATTAAGACAATGATCCATGACTAGTTGTTGTCCCATTCAAGTAAGTTTTAATGGCTTCTGTATAATAGTTTAATTGTTTTTATTATATTCATTAATTGTTATGATTTTGTATAAAAATGTGATTGTATTAAATTTTGTATGGAGCATTCTTGTAACAAGTCTGTTTGTGATAAGGCTAGCTACATCTCACTGTCATTTTTTTATAGCAAAGCTGTAGAGTTTAAGGACCTCAATAAAAGCCAAAGGCAGGGTATCTGGATTTGCTACATGTAACTTTAATGATTTTCATAAATTATTTTTTACCAAATTGTACATTTATGTTATATCATCCAAATTGTTTGTCTTGTGGGAATTTTAGCAAACACATAGATGGGCGCCCGAGGATGACTTAGCAATGAAGAATGCTTACTTTGAGGTTCTAAGAAAAAAACTAAAAGAACAAGCTAAGTAAATTGTGGAACGCAACAATGGAGAAGATGGGCCTTGATTTCTACTTGGACCAAGATTGCTCACTCATCATTCTACACCTGCCAGCCAAGATTGCTATTGCCAATTGGATGAAGTTGCGTGAAACTTAGAATACCCAAAAGTGGAAGTAGAAGAGCCTTCACAGGAAGAAGAATAAAAATGGGAAGGATGCTCCACCAAATGCTAAGGGACCAAAGCATTTCATGGGTAGTCTAACAAAGGAAATGTTCTTCGATAAGATGGTAAAATTTCTATTAAAATATGTATATTTAACTAACAGTTTTCTAAATTTATTAAAGTAACCCTATACTTGCAACAGGGTGTTAAGATGAATAGGCAGTTAATGTGGTACGAGTTATATGAGAGGGCCACAGCAAAAAAAAAGAACCACTCAAAGGTTTTCTGAGTCATAGAGGAAGCTACAGCTTAAAATCAAATTAAGTTATCTTTGCATGTATATATTGTTCAATTCATTTTCAGTGCTAACTATTATAATTTCTTAAAAGGACTACATGACATAAATTAGATTGCGCCATGTGGATAATTTGAAATATCATCCTTAATTCATCCTAACAGCATGGCTAGCTGTCACTGGTGGGCCTAGCAAGGGAGAATCGTTAGGCTTGCCAAAGTTTCTTGCATTTTTTATTTATATCAACAAGCTCAATCAGAGGTACTTTTATTAAGTTAGCCACATTTATTTCTGCATGTCAAAACAATTTTTTTTAGTTATAGCCCTATTTAGCATATTGTACGATTTATTTAATTTGATTATCCTTTTTGTTTGTTTTATTTATAAACATGATAAGGCTACTCCGATTCAGACACTGAGAAGCAATTTAAGTCCTTATCTACTGATAATCAGTCATTGCGAGCCCAAGTTGGGGAGTTGCAGCAAAAAGTTCAGGAGACATAACAGTGTGCCTTTCTATCACAGTTGGAGCATAAAATGCCATAGAGAAATAGTATATATAGATGAGGGCCATGCAAGAAAGAGTGTAGAGGATCGAGGAACATGTTGGCAAAGATCTTCAATTAGCCATAACTGCCACTCTTGTGACGATGCGGACACTTGGGCTCTTTCCACTCAGTGTAGACCCAACTTTGATTGTCAGATCATCCAACAAGCACATAGCTCCATCATCTTAGGAGAGTGTTGAGGGAAATGAGTAGTAGTAGCATGATCCATTTCATTGGGATTAGGAAAAACACTACTATTAAATAACTTTAGATATTTTTAAAATTAAATGCTTTTATACACATTATGGATGTTTTAATTAATATTTATATTTTTTATTTAGAGATTGTTAGTTACATTTATTAGTTTATTTGTTTATCTAGTAATAGTATAAAATTAAATTAGATATGAAAACGTATGAAATGATATTATAAGGGGCGACCAGTAAAGGTGGTGGCTAAGAGCAACCACCTTATTTAGTCATTATGGTGACCCTTATTTTTTGTCAATGTGGTGACCGTTTTCTTTAGTTAGTAGGGCAACTGGCTAAGTGATTAAACTTGTTGGTAGCCATTTCGGTCGCTAGCCATGGCAACTGTAGTTTTGCAGACTATTTGTTGACCATTGCTTTCGGTAGCCTACAAGGCGATTTTGGCCACTATCTGGCCACTGATATGATGGTTGCTTCATGGCTATTTTCTTGTATTGTAGCTTAAAGCCTACACTATTACGGCCATGTCCAATCCTAAAATTTTTCATGACAACAATTTTAAGAATAACCTAAGGAGCAAGGCCATACTCTAACACTCATATAGTTGATAATCTGTCAAGGGTGTCTTGTAACTCTAACATCCCACTCAAGAAAGAGCCACTGATTGTCATTAAGATCAAATGCTCAACTATCAATTATTACAAGATAGATGCATCTACATCATAGAGATAAGAGCAAGAAATAAATCTTTAAAATGATGCTTCTCTCAATGGTTTTTATATGATTCATTCTTCCAATTCAAAACTCAAGCCTTTGAATCTCTTTTTTTTTTTTTGGTATTTTAATAGGAAGCTCCATTCAATTTGGGCTTAACCCATCCCCCTCAATGTAACCCTTTAACGTTTGACCTCAATAGAAGATTTTACAAAATATAAGTTGCAAAAGTTAGCGTCTATTTGCCACATGCCACACATTGCTAGCAATTATGGCCATGGTTTTAGGTGATGATAAACATTGAGTTTAAATTTTATTTCCCATGATTTTTTATTTTCAACTAACATAAACCATGTGGCCAATAAATTTGTTGTATATTCGAATTTGTGATTATCATCTAGTAGGATTTTAAATATTGTTCAATGATAATGCAAACATTCATACTTCACATCTTATAGGATATTTAAATATGTATCAATAAGTATGCTCACATGTGAACATCAGTTGATTTTATTTTTCATATTTATTTCGGTCAATGTGCATATCTCGAACGAGCATATATGGGTCCATCTTGTTATTGTATTTACTTGATACATGAGTATGTCACATACAACAACTCTTTTTGGGGTTTTTGTGCCTAATGACATGGCTATATATATTACAAATATAATTTCATGCATACCACAATATCCCACAATAGTATTTCATAATTTGCCAAACTGATGTCTTTAACCAAATTCTTTCCACAAAAAATTTCCCAAAAAACAAACTTTAAGTTTTCACAACTAGAATTCAAGGCATGAAATTTTCAGTTCTCATAATTGAAATCCAAAGTAATAAGTATTTCTCCCTTATATTTTTCATTTTTTAAGTACAAGACAAGATGATTCTCTTTCATGAAAGAGATTTTTAGGCTACCAAATGCAACAACAAAATCTAAATTGGAAATGAGGAGGCTACAAAATATAAAAATTTCACTTCTAAAGCCTCTTAAGTAGTGTTATGGAACTTCATCAAAAATATTTGAAGTTCCTTCACATTTAGATACATATGATCAATCTTTTTTTTCCCTCTTTCCCAAACTAAATATTGTTTTTCTAGCCTTAAATTTTGAATTCTTTATGATAAAAAAAAAATTCAAATACTTTTGCATTAGGTGAACACACTATGGACTTCACTTTTTTTTTCCTTGCACACCAAAACTAGTAAACTACATTTTGTTAAAAAAAAAAGAAGAAAAAATTTCCTTTCCAAGTCAAACAAGTAAGCATGTAATCAAAGGCCATAAAATATTACTGTTCCCCATGACAAAAATGTTAGAAATTTTTAATGTAAGGTAACATTAATTATGTGTTTCATCAAAACATTCTAAGATTAACCTAGTTAGTATTAAGACATACAAAGCCTTTAAATGTTAGAATCTAACTATTTGGGCTAGTGACTCCAATTATCTAATAAAATGTGAATTATATTAGTGTGAGCTATATAGTATATGTAGCTATTAAGGGATAGGCCTATGAGACATCTATATATAAAGTAATGCTAGGTCTCCCCCTTAACTTAATCATGATTAGTATAATGTAAATTTCCATTGCGTATCACAATGGATCAAATTAGGTCAGATGTTTATTATTCCTTCCATTTAATTCTTATATTGTATCCTCTTATGTATAATCATGTTAGGCATTAAGAAAATTAACATGTGTTATCAAAGCCTAATTGATTATCATAGAATACATGCCAAAACATATAAGTTTTAGATCATGCATTTCTTTGTGATTCTGATGATGCATATTTGATTGAAAAATCATGCTGAAATTTATTGTTAATTGCTTTAGTTTTGTTTGCATATGCAATTTTTTGTTAATCCAATAATGAATTTTTAATCATGGGATTTATAAGAAAACAATAAGATAAAAAAAGGTACTCGATATTAGTGGAGTTCATGTGGAGACTTCGATTTAACAATTAACGACCTATCAATGAGAGTAAACAATTACATATGTATAGGCAATCAATTGCCGTTTAACATTGTCATTCTCTAACACCTATTTGGTTTAGGGTGGCTGTTCACACGGGCAAAGTCGCTGAGAAATTACTTACTATTTTGTGTGCTTTTACTCAAACTAGAAGGAACTATGATGGCCGATGTGTATTGGGGTGTAAAATCCTCATGATTGGGATGTCCTTTCAGCATCCAATTTGGGCAAAAGTGAAAGTTGGACATTAAAGGTTCCATGGAAAGAAGTTCATGGCTAATGCTTGGGAAGGATAAGATTTGGGTTTAATTGAACGTAAAGCCCCTAAAGTATTAGGTTTGCTTGAGATTAAGCCTAATAAAAATAAAGAAATTTATGTACTTACTCTTTGTTTAGATATAATCATTAATGCTCTATTTGAATCACAGGGGATGGGGGAAGGGAAATGAGAATTACCATTCTTTCCTTGTTTAGATTGGATAAAAACAAAGGGGGAGGTTAAGTAAGGATTGGGCTATTCTCCTCAAGTTTCTCGGTCAATTGATTTTACGTATCCCCCTTAAATCGGGTGAAAATGGAGGGAAAGAGTTCATCAAATTCTTCAAAATTTTTTGATTATAAAATAGCTATCCTTTTCATGGTGAATAATTATATAAGGTGGCTAAAGAACAGAGCCATGGGTGAGCAGCTTTAAAGCTTCAGTGATTGGTGGCGGTGTAAAAAACTATTTGTGGTAACATCAATAGAGATACAAATGGTGGCCATTTAGGTTAATACTTGCTCCTGGATTCTCTATTTTCATTGCTCTACTTTTTTCATTTCAAATGGTCCTACGAAAGTCTGTTCTTCCCAAATCCCTTTTTGCAAAATTTATGTCCAAAATTTTTGAATTGTTAGTGCCCATACTAAAGCAAATAAAGCACGAATAGGTGCAACCTTAGTGAGAACAATTCTTCTTCAATGTTTGTACTAAACTGACTGGTGCAATATGACTAGGAACATTAAGAATGGAAACTAGAACAAGTTGAAAATCAACACATGTAAGTTCACTTTTCAGTTCTTGAATGTGATTAGAGCTCTAAAAGAAAGTTTGGATTTCAAAGTTTTTGAGCAGTACAACTCCCAGTTTTTTTTCTGGTTTTCATATGAATTGGGATTATATGCTTTAATTTAGGCTTTAGGATCATGAATTTCTATTCAAAATGGTGCCCCAAGGCACGCTTGGGAGTATGTGTTCATAGATTGCTTTGGCATATGTTGATTTAGCTAATCTAATTATGACTAATGGGAGTTGATCTTTTTTTATGAAGCTCTTGTATTTTTCAAGAAAATGTAAACAAAGAGAATTGGCAGAGAGAGACTCACTATTAGAAGTAAAAGGAGGGAACAATGATCTCTTGATATTTAGACAATGAAAAATAAAGTAGGATTAACCAGCTACAATTAAAAAAATCTAAGTAGAATTTGTCATTATAATTTTTCTAACGCTGTGTTTTGTTATTGCTTGTTTAGGTTGTTGCCTCTAAACTTGTTTCCAAGGTTTTCTAAAAAAGGATACAAATATAAAAGGTATTTATTATTAATTTAAACACCATTTTTTTTTATGTATATATATATTTTTTGTGTTTTGTTTGCATGTGTGGTCGTTGTTTTTAACCCTGACAACAATGAATTTTAAAAGAGTAGCTAGTTTTGGCTCATGATACGTCTTAGCCAATTAACCCCGAAAAAGAAAATATAAAGAATCCAAACTTATGGCATGTTCTGTTCTCTATTTTCTGAAGTTGTAGTTTAACTCTCCCCATCTTCATGTTTTTGCTTTCCTTGAAAAAAAATCTTTTCCGCTCTTTTATAGTGGTTAGTACAAAAGGTGCTTCAGCCTTCGGGTCAACTCAAACATATGAGTAAATCCTAGTGGACCTTTAAATTAATCACTAATTTATGTTATAAAATTTTTTTAAGCAATAATCTATATGTAAATTATAACTAAACCTTGGCATAATCAACAAATTAGTTGGAAAGTGCTCATTGATAACATCCTATGTTTCTGAGATTATATTTACTTTTTTTGTAAATGTTACTAATTGTATTTTATATTTAGGTGGACATGTATGGAAAAGATATAATCTTCACAATACTTTGGTGGATGCACACTTACCAAATACGAATGACATATTTGTTAGTGCTTAATGTTTACTAGCATTTCTCTAAAAATACAAAAATAGATTGTCAATAAGAAAAAATAGAATTAACTTTGAAAGAAGAGAGAGGATCGGAGCTCAAGTTATGCATGGCATATTGGGGTCAATAAGTTGTGATATAGTTAGAATGAGCCCTGTGGCTTTTATACAATTATATGAATTACTCAAAATGGTAGGTGGTCTTTGACCAACATAGCGTGGCAATGTTGAGGAACAAGTAGCCAAGTCTTTATACATATTAACCCATCATACCAAGAATCGTGCAATTAACTTTTGGTTTAAGCGTTCTGAAAGATATTATAGAGTTAAAGGAAAGATTCATAAAATAGCCCAATGGATCTATAACTCCATTAGAAATTGAGCAGAATAGTAAATTCTTCTTATATATTAGCACAATATTTGTTAAGGTTACAATAGTCATATCATATTTGCTAATAACGGTTGAATGGCATTTTATTTCTTGAATATAAAACAATAAGATTTCATAGGGGCAATTGATGGCGTACATATTTGAGCTAAACTACCTGCTTGAATTACTCCACGATATCATAGGAGGAAAGACTACTTGACAATGAATGTACTATGTGCTTGTTCTTTTGATTTGAAGTTACTTATTTTCTCTTTAGATGGGAGGGTATTACATTTGACTCAAGAATTCAAAATGATGCACTATCTAACAAAGACAAAGTTGAGCTTCTGGACGATAATCTATTTAGAAATATCAAATTCCTAATTATTTAATTATTATTATTTATTAATATTTCAATTCATAATAGGTTTTTTCTTTTATGTTACAAAAATATTATATTGTGGATATTGGGTCGAGCTGAAAGCTAAATTTATCACACCTTACAAAAAGAGTCTGATGGCACTTGAATCAGTTCTCGAGTAACCCTGTTTATGCATCTCCATGAAATGCAATTGAACATGTTTTTGGGCTCTTAAAGGAAAAAATTCTCCATCATAATGAGTGTCAATGAGCTAACATATGGGGCTAAAACACAAATTGATTGTTTTAGCATGTTGTACCTTGCATAATTATGTGCTGCATATTCATCCAGATGAGAGCCTTCTAGAAAAGGTTGACCAATGAATTATGAATAGACATCAACATCGTTGTCCTACAGTGGATCAAGATGATAAATATAAGGGAGAATTGGTCAGAAAATCTTTAGCTAGTGCTATATAAAGTAAGCATTGTTGTCATACCTAAACTATTTAGCATTACATTTATTTTTTTTTTTGATGCACTTTTATGACTACATTGTTGAATAAAGTATAGAATTGCTTGCGATAATCTTTGTTATTTAAAATTGCTCGATGTTGTTTACTGTTATCACATAGATTAATTTTTTGAATTTTATGATTTACTGCTCTAATCATGTCACTAGAATGGAAGGGGAATTTTAGTTGTGCTAAAGGTTATTGCAAAAAGAAACGCAGTGGTGTAGACACCTTTTATGGATAAAACTTTGTTAGATGCATTAATGTGGCAACAGGAGAAACGATTCAAGCCAAATGAGAGTTTTATTTCATAAACCAATGACAATATTGTCGTAGAATTGGGAGAAAATTTTTTTTATTTCATATAAATAAATAATAAATTAAATATAATTTTTTTGGTCTTTGTTACTAGAAGATACTAACCTTGAACTGACTCTCCCAAACTTCAGGTTCTATACTCCAAAGCTTGGTGGAAAGATTCCATACAAATCCATTCATATCATTCTTCCAAAAAAATCATAGCACTTTGTAAAATTATTTTGCAAGATTTTCCAGCAATTTTTGACCTTGTCCTTAGTTATATCTTCCCTAATTTTTTCTCAATTCTACAACAATATTGTCATAGGCTTGTAAGATGAAACTTGCATTCAGCTTGAATCCTTTCTCTTGTTGCCACATTAATGACTCCAACAAAGCTTCATCACTCAAAGGTGCCCACACCATTGCATTTCTTTTAGCATAACTTTCAGAACAACTGGAACTTCCCCCTTCCATTCCATTAGCATAATTCAAAAAATTAATCTATGTGATAATAGTAAACAACATCGATCAATTTAGAAAACAAAGATTATGGCAAGCAATCATGTACTTTATTCAACAATATAGTCATAGAAGTGTATCTAATAAATCAAATATGGTTTTAAATAGTTTCGATATGATGACTGATGAGCTAAAGAATTTTTTATCAACTTTCTCCTACGTTCATCATTTTCATCCGTTGTTGGGCAATGATGTTGTCGTTCAATTCCCAATTCATTAGTCAGCCTCTGCTAGAAGGCTCTCATTTGGATCAACACCTAACAAATAATTATTCAAGATACAACATGCTAAAACAATCAATTTATGTGGTTTAAGGTCATATGTTGGTTCATGGGCACTTGATATAATGGGAAATATTTTCCTAAGAGCCCTAAAGCATGTTCAATTTTATTTTATAGAGATGCATGATGATGGTTTAATAACTCTCGTATGGTCCTCAAAGGGTTACTCAAGAACTTATTCAATTGATATCATACTTCTTTATAAGCTAGTTTAAATTTTGCTTTTAGCCTGAACTCAGTATTCGCAATATAATATTTTCCTAAAATAAAATAAAAAACCGATTAGAAATTGAAATATTAATAAACAATGATACATAAATAATTAAGAATATGATATTTCTAAACATATTACCTTCCAAAACCTCAAGTTTGTTTTCTTTAGACAATGCATCTTTTAGAATTCTTAAGTCAAATGTAGTACCCTTCCATCCAGACAAAACATAAGTAAATATCAAATAAAAAGAACAAGCACATAATACATTCATTGTTAGGTAGTCTCTGTCCCTACGGTACTGTGGAGCAATTGGAGCAAGCATTTTAACCTGAATATGTATGCCATTAATTGACCCTACGCAATCTTATTGTTTCATGGTATGAGTGGTGCCATAACCCTCTTTTTTCTATATTAAATTTGGTAGGTTGATATTTGATGTGATTTTTTCCATTATGCACTTTTGTACTAATTTTCTTGTCATTTAATAAAATCCTTTGATTTTGCTGTTAAAAAATGCAATTGTTTTATAATCACAAAAATAAATGTCAGTCAATCGTTAATAGCAAACAAGATATGAATATTGCAACCTTAATAAATATTAGCTTAAAATATAGGAAGAATTTACTATTTTGCTCAATTTCTATTCTGGTTACATATGCATTAGACTGTTTGGTAAATCTTTCTTCTGACATTATAATAACTTTCAAATCTCGATGCAAGAGACAACTTGTTGTTTGTCCAGAACGGTTGAACCAAAAGTTCACCACATGATTCTTAGCATGATAGCTTAATATGTATAAAGACTTAACTTCCTATTCCTCGACACTAACACATAATGTTGATCGAAGCCACCTTCCATTTTAAGTAATTCACATAACTGTATAAAAGCCTCAAAGCTCATTCTAACTATATCACAGCCCATCGGCCCCAATATGTCATTGCACAACTTAAGCTTTAATCCTCACTCTTATTTCAAAGTTAATCCTAATATTTCTTATTGATGACCCATGTTTTTATTTTTTAGAGAAATACTAGTAAACAATAAGCATTAACTAATATGCCTTCCTATTAGACGAGTGTGCATCCACCCAAGTATTGAGAAGACTGTATCTTTTCCATAACTGTACATCTAAATATAGCAATATAAAATACAATTAGTAACATTTATACTAGGAAGTAACATAACCCCTAAAATATAGGACTTTATTAATGAGCACTTTCCAATTGATTTGTTGATTATGCTAGGGTTTTGTTATAATTTACCTACTGCTAAAAATTATTTTGGAACATAAATTAGTGACTAATTTAAAGGTCCAATTGGATTTATTCATATGTTTAAGTTGACTTGAAGGTTGAAGCATTCTTTGCACTAACCACTATAGAATGTTAAGCGGAAAGATTTGTTTCAAGGAAAGCAAAAGTAGGAAGATGAGGAGAGTTAAACAGAAACTTTAGAAAATAGAGATAGAACATATTGTAAGTTTGGATTGTTGGAATTTTTTTTGTTAAATAGCTAACACATATCATAAGTTGAAAGTAGCTACTATTCTAAAATTCATTGTTCTCATGGTTAAAATAACGACCACATGGGCATACAAAACACAAACCATTTACATACATCCAAAACTAGTATTAGAATTAATAGTAAATACATTTTCCGCTTGTATCCTTTTCGAGCAAACCTTGAAAACAAGTTTAGAAGCAACAACCTAAATAAGCAGGAACAAAACACAGTGTTAGAAAAACTTTAATAAGAAATTCTACTTGGATTTCTTTTTGGGAATTGGTTAATCCTATAGTATTTTTTGTTGTATAAGTATCAAGAGATCATTGTTCCCTCCTTTTACTTCCCGTTGGTGAATATTTCTCTCACTCAATTATCTTTGTTTACCTTCTCTTGAAAAATATAATAACTTCATGGAAAAGGTCCAATTGGATTTACTCATATGTTTAAGTTGACTTGAAGGTTGAAGCATTCTTTGTATTAACCACTATAGAAGGTTAAGCAGAAATATTTGTTTTAAGGAAAGCAAAAGTAGGAAGATGAGGAGAGTTAAACAAAAACTTTAGAAAATAGAAATAGAACATATCGTAAGTTTGGATTCTTGGCATTTTTTTTGGTTAAATAGCTGACACATATCATAAGTTGAAAGTAGCTACTATTCTAAAATTCATTGTTGTCATGGTTAAAAGAACGACCACACATGCATACAAAACACAAACCATTTACATACATCTAGAACTGGTATTATTAGTAATAAATACTTTTTTCACTTGTATCCTTTTTTAGCAAACCTTGAAAACAAGTTTAAAAGGAACAACTTAAACAATCAGGAACAAAACATAGTGTTAGAAAAACTACATTGAGAAATTCTACTTGGATTTCTTTTTGGGAACTGGTTAATCCTACAATATTTTTTGTTGTATAAGTATCAAGAGATCATTGTTCCTTCCTTTTACTTCCCATCGGTGAATCTTTCTCTCATCCAATTATCTTTGTTTACCTTTTCTTGAAAAATATAATAGCTTCATGGAAAAAGATCCACTCTTATTAGTCATAATTAGATTAGCCAAATCGTCATATGTTGAAGTAATCTATGAACACATACACCCAAGTTTGCATGGGGGCACCATTTTGAAAAGAAATTCATGATTCTAAAGCCCAAATTAAAACATATAATCCCAATTTGTATGAAAGCTAGACAAAACTAAAAGTTGCATTGCTCAAAAACTCCAAAATCCAAACCTTCTTTTAGAGCTCTAATCACATTTAAGAACTAAAAGGCCAACTTATATGTCTTGATTTTCAACATTTTTTAGTTCCCGATCTTAACATTCTTAGTCATATCTCACTAGTTGGTTTAGTACGGACATTGAAGAAGAAATTTTCTCACTAAGGTCATCCCTATTCTTACTTTAGTTGCTCTCATCTGAGCTCTAATGATTCAAGAATTCCGTGCTAAAATTTTGCATAAGGGAATCCAAGAAAAATAAAATTTCATTGGACAATGTGAAACGAAAAGAACAGAGCAATGAAAGGAAGAAAATCACAAAGAATATAAAAGCAAGTATAAACCTAAACAGCCACCATCTATATCCCTATTGAAGCTGCCATAAATATTGTTTTCAATGCCCTTATTGCTCATCGAAGCTTCTAAGCTGCTCACCCATGGTTCTGTTCTTTAGCCACCATATATAGTTATTGACCATGAAGAGGAAGACAATTTTATAAGCAAAAATCTTTAAAGGATTCATTGAATTCTTCCCCTGAATTTCTGCCTAATTTGAGGGGTACAAAAAATCAATAGACTAAGGGATTTCAGGGGGAGAGTCCAATCTCTACTCAACCTCCTCCTTTGTCTTGTCTAATCCAAACAATGGAAGGAAGGTAATTGCTCTTCCCTCGTCACCCCCACCCCCGGTTTCCCACTATCCAAACAAAGCTCTAGCTCTTGAATTTTGGTTATTAATTTGATTACTCCCTAAGTTTCTGAAATTGTATGATTAAACCCCTTGTGCTTAAGTTGAATCTCTAATGGACCGTAGACTTTCTTAATTGGTTCAAATTAAGCCCTATATTTCACATTAAGCCAAAACTTGAATATAATGCTACATTAAAGTTGTTTAACATACAATAAAGGGAATATTCACTATAATTAAAATACATATACAGTTTTAGTGTCTCATAAGGTAAATTTATAGTGAATATTCAGTTATGCATGATTATTACTTTTATAAACTGAAGTTAAGGGTCATGTATTATGAAGTTGCATAAAGTTAGTTCATAAACTTTTGGATTGCAACTCAGTTAACCCTAATGTTTAAATAAATCCATTGGAAGCATTTTTCATGCAATTAAATTTATTTTCATCATAATCAATGAAATATTTGAAGTTTCAATATCTTAAAATGGTTAATTAACTACTGAGATATATAAAGTCTCATATCTCAAAAAGGTTAGTAGATTAACCATTAAGATATATATATATATATATATGATTTTGATTTCTAATAAATGTTAATTAATAAAGTCTTATATGCCATAAAGTTTAGCAATTTATCATGTATCCATTATGGATGATTAATTCATAAGTTTCAATGAAGATGAAAATGAAACGACTTCCTATTATTGGAGATAGATGTTTCTCATGTTTAGCATCTCATTAAGTTTAAGTTATATGGTTGTTTTTATAAGCCCCATATTTAAAAAAATGTCATGGTATGTAAGGGGAGATAAAATATATCCTGTTGTGGGAGAATTTTTTGGATTTAGTTAATCACCAAATTTACATATTTTCCAAGTTCATGAGATTTCATTCTTGCATAACTAGGGATGTCTTTGATTGAATGCATAACTATTTAGTCCAAAGGTGTTGGTTGTACATGAGATCTAGAGATGAGACACACAAGACATATGGTTGAGAGTCAACTAGTTCAAGCAATCTATACACTCAATGGTGATAGACTTAGTGAGGATTGGAATGGATTCTCCAGATCATTCTTATGTGTCAGGATTTGAGATTGCATGCTATATATTTTGCCTAAAGGTGTTTGATAGTGATGTGGTTGAGTTCTTGATAAAGATACTATTATGCCTTTCAGTATCAATGTTGCCCTGTATAAGGTAGGTCTTGAGATATGCTACTCACTAAGGATGATAATTGATTACGGCATATGCTTCAAGAACTTATTGAAAATTAAGAAAGATGCATTTGGTATGTTTTATATCTTAGTCTCAAAAAAACTATTGTATGCAAAGTTGTATAGAAAATTGGACATTGTCTTTGTATAGGCCTGTTGTAAAGCATTTTGACCCGATCCTGGGTATAGCTATTAAGTTGCAACAAAGAAGGTTTTTGAGATATTTTTATAGAACTATATATTCTTGTTAACATATGGAAAAGTTAATGACTCTAAATTAATAATAATTTGACCGATTTATAATTTGAATATAGAAAAATCCAATTATAGTGCATATTTATTTGAGTAGGCTGCCTGTTGTATAACATTTTTTATCCCTTCTAAAAATGCATATTAAGCACATAAAGTTTGAGAAGTGCTTAAGGTGTTTTCTTGCATAATTTGGTTCCTTTATAATTTTTGGTTAATTTGCTAGACCTATATGATTGCAATAGCAATAATATAGATATGCTATCACCAAGGTTAAGTATTTGAGAAGTTTAAAGAGTAAGAGAATGAAAGCGATATTGCAATAAAGCATGTTAAGACTAAATATACATTATTGAATACTTTGGTCAAGGGACTTCGCCCTAATGTGTTTAAAGGCTATGTGACTCATATGGGTTGATAGAAGTCTTATGGTGCGCCTGATTAATGGAATTTTATATGATTGCTTTATTTCCTTATTTTGATCTATTTGAACATATCCTTGCCAATGTATAAAGGTTTACATCATTTTATAAGGACAATCATTTACTCAATTATAAAGTGTGATGTGTCCATTGTGAAATGATATTGCATACTGTATTGAGTATATGCATAAAGTCTTAAGAAGAGTGACAATCTTACGCAAAGGCCTATGACATATCATTTGTGGCCTTGTGGGTGTATGCCTTGTGACACATAAAGGTTATTTTGAGATGCATAATGGTTTAAAGATACATAGGCCTAACTATAAGTTGTAAAGGATTTCTCTTGCCTACTTACATTGCATAGAGGCAAAAATCAGTGAAACCAACAAGTACACAACAATGCATAATAGATCATGAATGGAGAATTGTTGTTACTTACCACACTACCACATTTAGTTGATGTCAATAAGGTATATCAATGGATGTGAGCTGAAAGGTTTTGTCATATGAGTTGATGTAGATACTACCACGATCCTTCATTGAGAACCTTGTTGGACAAAATGGTACATGTAGTTGTCTTATTATCAATTGATTTTAAATGGCATACATATAATGTTTTAAAGTTCTTAATCCAAAAATTATATTCAAAATTTGTTGAAATTAATGTTACGAAAAGGGCTAACATTAATGTGGGCTAACAGTAATTTTTTAATGTGGGTTAACAATAATTTTATGTTTTGTCAAAATACACTAAGATTAAATTTGGTTTATATTAAGAAATACAAAGCCCGTACAGGTTATAATTGAATTGTTTTGGCTAGTGACTCCAATTATGTAATAAAATGTGGGTTGTATTAGTGTGAATCATAGAGTCTATGTAGCTGTCTATGGGTAAGCCCATGAGACATCCTATAAATAAGTGTTAAGTCTCTCCTCTATCATAATCATATAATGTAACTTTACCTGTTGAGAGTGTTATGAAATAGGGATAAAGGATAAGCTCCTAGTGCAATTGTTCACCGTAATTTTCACTGTGTATTGCAATGGATCAAATCGGGTCAAGTGATTATTACTTGTCTAGTTTGATTCTTGTATTCTATGGTTTTTTTTCAAAGAAGAGAAAATATCATTGATAACAAAAACAGGTACATAAAACCAAGGCCTTAAGGAAATGCCACGTAAACCACACTCCACCTAAAGAATAGAGCAACTTATACGCATGTAGCTACTATAATAAGCAGGAAACCCAACCAAAGTTACAGGCCCATCTCGACTTCACCAGTAGTCAAAAAACACAAAAAAAAAACACATAGACTTTTATGTATGATCCTGTTAGCCATTGAGAAATTAAAAAAAAAACACACAAATGATGATGGTTTCTTACAATCCATAAACATAAACTTTGGAATTATTACTATAAATCCACTTGCATCACAAAAAAATTTGTCAGTAATCTCAATATCCACAAATGCCAAACAAGTGAAGTTGGCGTTTAGTTGCAAACTTTTTTTCCAATTTCTCTTTTTTCAAATTTCCTTGATAAAAGTTTAAGTGTATAATATGTTTTAAGAATGTGCATATTTTTTATTTCTAAACTTTGGAAGACTCATGTGCAAAAATATAAAACATCTAAAACAAAGTTTTCTATTTTTATAACATAATTTTTCTAAAATTTAGAAAAAAAAAGTTTTCTACATTCTTAAAGATAGCTATGCACTCAAACTTCTTTCAATGAAAATTTGGAAAACAAAAATAAGAAAAATTTCCATATTCAAACACTACCTAAATGTTTTCAAATGAAATCTTTAATTTTGGTTTCAACCAAATATGAACTTTATGAATGACCAAATGTTGGAGCAAATATGACAAAAATTACAGTCATATAACTCCATACTTTTTTGTGCCAAATTCCAAAAATTTTGGAACTCTTACAAACATGAATGGTAGCAAAACAATGTCAATTTAAGTAGAAAAAACTTCTTGCACTAAATATGAAATTGAGGCATAAAATACTTTGGTTTTGAGAATGTAGACATCCAATTAAGATTAAGCCGAGTGAAAATACTAGGAAAAATAAATAGTTAAGATATGGGCTTCTCTAAATGCCATTAAGCCTAAGGATTTAGAGACTCGTACCGAAGGGTGGAATTAAAAAAAATCAGTTGGAGCAACTTTTAGAACCAATATGAGGTTTAAAATAATATATTTTTTAGGTATAAAATAATTTTATCACTAATATGCTTTAGGAATATACTCGTCCATATTAAGTTTGGTCAGAGCACTACTAAAGGGAGAACCAGGAAGGAATGAGTAGCTAGAGAAGGGATGAGTGACGCAAGTGGATTTTCCAGCAAACAAACTTCACTTGATTCTAAGATGACCAGAATTTAGGAGAATCGGTTACTAAGTCCATGATTTTTGTAGGAAATGCACAAATGTTGAAGAGTGGAGGTCAAGCTATGGAAGAAAATTGTGCAACTAAGGGAGATCATATCACGCTAAAGACAGGTAAGTTGGTTGGAATCTTTACAGATTTTGATATAGAAATAGTTATAAAGGATTTACTGATGTTGGATGGTGATGATAACCGCATTTAATGGCTATTAGCATTCGGGTAATCTATGGTCCATGAAAGGTGGTATTATTGCATTGCATTTGCTCAGTTTGAGTGCTAGATGTATTGGTAGTGGTGAAAAGAGAAGAATAATTAAGGATCTTAACTATAAGAATAAGACACAGTTGGTTTTGATTATGTTTACAAAAGATTAAATTAGAGGAAATTTCTGTTATCAAAGTCAGGTCAATTTGGGGCTCATTTGGTTTTGATTATGTTTACAAAAGATCAGTTGGTTTAATAGGAGGGTTTCTCTGTTTGTGGGACAATAATGTTTTTTAGATGAATAATTCACTTTTTGGGGAGGGGTTTGTTAAAATGATAGGAACTTAGGCTGAGAATAACAACCTTCTGGTGTCCATCAATGTTTATGGTTTTGTAAAAAAAAGAAAAAGTTCAGAAATAGATTTTATGTAATTAGTTGCTAGATATCAGAATTTAGTATGCAGGTACTATATGCGTATATGGGGATTTTAATGTAGTCAAGGCTAGGGAGGATAGGAAAGGTTCAAACTTCGATGAGATTTTTGTTGTTGAATCTGACTCATTCATTTTCCAAACAGGTTTTAGGATCTATAGATTAATGGTCACAAATACACATGATACAACAAAGCTTGCTCGAAAATGAGTCAACTTGATCATATCCTATGTTAGATGATTTTTTGAATCATTGGCAAAATATTTTAGCCGTGGCTTTGGCTAGAAGCATTTTTTTATCACTATCCCTTAATGCTAAAGCATGTGTCTGGAAACTTTGGCCCTGTTCCCTTTAGATTGTTTGATTCTTGGATGAAGCACAAAAATTTTGGTAAGATTGTCAGATTAGCATGAGAAAAATGAACTTTACAAGCAGGTCAAGGTATGTTGTCAAGTGAAAATTAAAAATATCCAAAGAAGGCATTAAAAGAGTGGGAAAAAAAGAATTTGGTCAGATTGTCAAAGAGCTGGAATACCTAAAAGCATAAATCAGAAAATGGTATTAGATGGTTGAGGAAAGGAATCTTTTTAAAATGGAAGAAAAATAAAGGGTATATTGGGCAAAATTTGGGAATAAATCTAACTTGAAGGAGAAAATGTTAAAGCAGAAATCTTGGATTGCATGGGCTAGGGATGGTAATGAAAATAACGGTTTTTTTTCCATGCTTCGATTCATGGATATACTATGAAAAATTCTATCAATGATTTATCAATCAATAAGGTAGGGAAAGAGGAATTGAAGGAAATCAAAGAAAAAGTGCTCCAATTTTCTAAAGCTCATTTCCAAGAGAAAGTGAGCAGCAGACTAAAGCTCCTCAGTAACAAGTTGAAACATTTAATTATCAAGAAGAGAGATTATCTTGAGGCTTCCTTTTTGGAAGGTGAGATTAAAGCTATGACGTGGAATTTTGAATGTTTAAAAGCCCCAAGACTATATGGTTCCAACTTCAAATTCATAAAATGAATTTGGAAGATGTTGAAGTTTAACATTTTGAGACATATTGATCACTTTAAGAAGGTTAGAAAGATTGAGAAAGGCTATAATGCCTCCTTTATAGCTCTTGTGCCTAAAAAGAGCAATCCTATTAGCCTAGATAAGTATCTAATTACTCTAGTGGGTTTTTAGTGCAAAGTAATTGCCAAGTTATTGGCTAAAAGGTTAAATTCTATTATTTCAAAGCTAATCAATGAGACACAGATAGCTTTTGTGAAGGGGAGACAGATTCCTGATAGTGTCCTTGTGACAAATAAGGTTCTTCATAATCTTAAGATGAGAAAGAAGAAAGCAATGTTTTTTAAAGTTGACTTTGAAAAGGCTTTTGATTGCATTAACTGGAGCTTTTTAGATTTGATAATGGAATAGATGGGGTTTTGAATCAAATAGAGTTGGATTATGTATTGCCTATCTCCTGCAATAGTTTTTCTCCTTATGAATAGGAGTCCTATGGCAAAATTTTCAATGGAAATGGATATTTTGCAAAGGACCCATTATCCCCTTTCCAATTTTGATAGCTATAGAAGCCCTTCATGTGTTAATGATTAAAGTTGAGAAGAACCATCTTATTTTAGGGATAGGCTTAAAAAATGATGGTTTAACCATTTTGCACCTATAGTTTGCCGACGACACTTTATTTTAGGGTTAGTGGTCTGAATTGAACTTCTTGAATTTAAAAAGGCTCTTGAAATGTTTTCAATTGATATCTAGTCTAAAGGTGGACATAAGAATAGTAGATTGTATGAAGATGGTGTTGGTTTTAAAGAGGTTGAAGAAGTCATTGTGTTGTTATGTTGTAAAGTGTAGAAGCTCCCTTTTAAGTATCTAGGCCTTCCAATAGGATCAAACATGTGTAGGTTTGATTCTTGGAAGTTAATGATTAATTTTAAAACTAGATTGTCTAGTTAGGAGTCAAACTTACTATTTATTGGCAGAAGGCTAACTTTGGTTAAGCTTGTATTGTCATGCTTGGCCCTATATTACTTCTTTCTATTTTAAGCCCTAGTGAGTGTACTTAACACTTTGAGAGCTTGAAAAATTCATTCTTCTGGGTGGGGGATCTGGGCAAGTAATAAAATTAGGTGGGTGCCATGGAAGAAGGTTCCAGCAAGTAAAGAAGTAGTTGTGCTAAGTGTGGGTAGTCTACTGAGCAAAACCCTTTCTTTTGTAGGTGAATGGTGGTGGTAGCTTCACTGTGAGGAATGAGCACTATGGCATCAGGTTATACATAATTTGTATGGAGTAGATGGTGGTTTTTTGGGGTAAATCACATTGAAAGATAAAGGGACTACATGGGGTAAAATTATTGTTGCTAGTCTTTTAATGCTTCTGGAGTGAGATTTTGCAATGATAGGGGGGCTAGAAATTTGAATTTGAGAGATAGGTTCCCAAGATTTTTTAGTTTAGAAGTCAATAAGGATGCAAGAATTAAAGAAAAAGGGGTTTGGAATGGAGTATAATGGAATTGATCATCGAGTTGGCATAGATAGGTTAAGGGAAAAGTATGGAGAACTAGAGTCCCTAATTCAAGTTTGTAGATTATTTCAGCCATCATCAGATATTAATGACTTATGTTGCTAGTCCTTTAATGTTTATTAGAATGAAACAAAATAAGAAGAAGAATTAGATAGGAAGAAAGATGCTTTAAGGCATGAAAAATCACTTTCCCTTAAGGCAAATACTTCCCATACTATAAAAGCACCAAGAAATAGTCTCCAGAATACAATAAAGCAATATGAGAAAATTGAACTCAATTGTGGACAATTTATTGCATATTTACATTGGATGACAGGTTGTGATTCTCTGTTTGAATGGATACAATTCTCCATGAACATATGTATCCATTGGAAAGTCACAAGTGTTAGAAAAGACATAACTTTTCATAGGAAATGTCACAAGTATTAAAAAATAGATACCTTTTCATAGGAAAAGTCACAAGTATTAGAAAAGACACCACCTTTCCATAAGAAATGCCACAAGTGTTAGAAAAGACACAACCTTTCCATTACCCTTGTAAACTTACAAACTTATACTTCGAACATATAAGTTCCAACAATCCCCCCTAGTTTGTAAGTGACACAATATTGTTCACCAAACAAATATTCTGGATAGATGAAGGTATTTCTCGATTTGAACCTTCAATTAGTGTATATATATTAAAACTCTAACAAAGTTGTAGGTGTCTGAAGACTTAAACTTAAATTTTTTGTATCAGAATTGAAGATATAACACACATAACACTTGTCTAAATTCAATTTAGATTTTCTTCAACCTTGGCACTATTATATACAGCCATGTGCTAATCCTAGTTTCTGTAATATTTATAAGAATCTTCTTATTGAAGCATCACCACTTCTATGTTACATACTTAAAGTTTCACCATTTTTGTCTTAGTTGCTTGTAGACACAATTTGGTAACTAAGGGTACTTACTCATCTTGCTAATAATAGTAACTATTTGCACTAATATATATAAGACTTATATAGCGCACACAAGCACATTAACTGTAACTTGTTATGAACTTGATACTAGTAGTTACTTAGGTTTCCATTATAGGTGTTTTAGGATTTAGTTCCTATTTGTCTTGTTGTAGAGATGACAACATCTCTTGGAAGAGCTTTAGTGAGAGGATTAATGAGATTATGTCAATACTTAGCATAAATAATAATGATCACTCCTTTTAATATTAAGTCTTGAACATAATCAAGTTGGAGACTAATATGTCTAGATTTCCCATTATAAACTTCACTATATGCTCTGGACATACCCTTACTATCACATTGCAAGGAAATGGCTAGCATAGGTTGTGGCCAGAACTTTATCTCCAATAAAAAATGCTTTAGCCATTCCGCTTCCTTGCTTACGGTTGCCAAAGCAATAAACTCGAACTCCATGGTTAAATGTGCAATACAAGTTTGTTTCTTAGATGCCCAACTAATGGCACCACCCTTTAAAATAAATAGCCATCCAGTAGCAGATTTGTTGTCATTGGTGTTTGTCATCCAACTTACATTACAAAACCTTTTTAGAATAGGAGGATAGTTTCAATAGAACAAGTTCATAGCTTTTGTTCTTTTCAAATATCCAAAAACCCTTGAAATTGCTTTTCAATGTTCTATAACAGGTGCACTTGTGAACCTTGATACCTTGCAAACAATAAATGCTATATCTGGTCTAATACAATGCATGGCATACATAAGACTACCAATAGTACTTGCATAGTCAATTTGAGCAATAACTCTGCCATTATTATGTAACAATCTCTTACTTGAATCAAAAGGAGTATTTACTTTTTTTATATTAAAATGTTTGAATTTCTCAAGCAACTTCTTTATGTACTGCGTTTAGTTTAAAGAATCTCCATCATTATGACATTTTACTTTAATACCCAAAATCGTATCAACTTCATTCAGATTTTTCATTTGAAAAATAAAAGTTAGATATGATTTTGTCGTATTTATACCAATCAAGCTGGTGCTAAAAATGAGCATTTCATCAACATATAGACATTGTAACAATATACTCCTTAGTGCATTTTGTGTAAATGCATCTATCAGCATTATTATGTTTGAACGAAGGTTTTAAATCTTGCACCAAAGGTCGCACCATTTTTTCAACGGTATGGTATAATCTTGGGTACCAATATCATTTCAATGGTACATCTCAGATTTATCTATTTATAATAAATTTTATACATATATGAAAATCACATACATATAAATAGAACATTTCAAAACATATGATACTTTAACATATTGAAAGTCCCAATATTCAACTAAAGTCTCAAGTAGCACATAAAACATACTAACACATTAAAATGTCTCAACTTCTAATTCAAGTTTAACATAAGAAAAAAAGGATTTAACCATCATTAAATTCTACATTGCCATAGTGTACTCATGTAACAGATTTGGGCGGTCAATCTTAGGTTTATCTTCTTCATCAAGAGGAGGAACTTCCATCCTAAAGTCAATGTTAGTTTTTCCTAAATTAGCAAGAGGCTTTTCCAAACTAACCTAATTAACATCAACATCATTCTCATTTAATAATGCCAATTCCTCAGTGATCCAATCATCCACCATATCATATTATCAAGGCTTATGGGATCCAACGCTCTTGAGGTCATACTCATTATCCTACAAGCATCAGATTATTATAATAAATAGAAAAGCAAATTCTTGAAAAGTTGTATAGACTATAGTATACTGAAAAGTTACCTCTCTCAAAACTTAAAGTTGTAATGAACAAAAACTAAATCGCTCAACCTTTTGTGCTCTAGTCTATTGCGAAGTTTTGAATGAATGAACTCAAACATACTCCAATTCCTCTCGCATCCTATTGCACTTATACATTAACAAAGTCGTCATTTAGCAAAGCTTTGCAACTTTGGAGATCCATTTCCAAATGAATCTCACCATGCAACTATTTATCAGGAAAGTAAAAAAAAAACAAAATATTAATGGTTATTAACAAACTGAAGTGACTAAAAAAATAATAAACAAAATAAATAAAATCAGGAACAAGTTATACCTGGATTTAATTTCTGTCTCATACAAATAGCAATTGATGATCCAAACTGACCAACATTATTCTTATAATCTTCAAGTTAAAATGTGATTTTCTCTTCAACAATATAGTCATGAACAAGTTTCGACACACAATCAAGGAAGCCTATAGAAACCCCTGCTTTTCTGTTAAAGTCATGCTTGAAATAAATTCCAAGATTAAGAAACCAACCAGTTGCATGCAATGGAGATTGCATTTGCCTATCTCACATTACATCAATAACATCTATATATGGCTTGTATGAAGACAATTGGTTCTTGAACCTTTTTCTGATTGTCTCCTTTCTTTTGTCCATGGCTTTAAACAAATAGTTCATACATGGCTTCTCATCACCATCAACAAGTTAAAGCACATTCACAAGTGGTTCACTTATTTTAACTATGTGCTAACGCATAATCCAAAAATCTCTATCCCAAAGGATAATTGATAAAACCTCCCTTCCTCCATTGGTGTTTGCATAACTCGAGTTCACCCATGTGGGACTTGCAAGCATTTGCATAAGTGCTTCCTTGAATGGTAGAATGCACTGTATGCTAAAAAAATTGGTGGCAAATGTTGTAATACCAAGGCGACAAAGATCTTTACCGCATGTATATTCTCTTCTTATCAAAGCAAGCACCCAAAAGTATTATAAATGAACTTTGTAATCTTTTTTAGTCTTTTCTACACACTCATCAATGTGAAGGATGCTATTTGGATTGACAAAGTTCTCTAACATCAAGTCAATGCAATATGTAGCACAAGGAGTCAAAAATAAAGTACCATACTTGTCTTGCAATTTTTTTTCCAGTAGGTTTGTATGAAGTATTATTATCAGTAATGAATTGTACAACATTTTCAGGACCAACTTGCTAAACAACTACATCAAACATCTTAAACAAAGTCTCGGCAACCTTTGTAAGTCCAAACGTATTAGTGGATTTAAAAAACATGGTAACTTTTTGGCTATAAACCAAAAAATTAATAATTGGTTCCTACCTTTGGTTTGTCCATCCTTTAGCCATTATAAACTGACCATAAGTTTTCCATGTTGCATTAACATCAAAGAGATATTGTTGAACTTCATTCACACAGTCTCTAATAAGCATACCTCTAAACTCATATAGACATTTGGGCCTTTGAAACCACTTCCCATACTTGCAATTGCATCAATCATTGGCCAAGAAAACTTTGAGTTTGTATCATTGAAAGGAATATTAGCATTATACCATCATCTAGACATACTTAGCTTTGCTCGATGCATAACATTCTTGGATTGTAATGCACTTTTGATAATAGGTTGTGCACCAACAGTTGCTCCTGGAGCAAAAACACTATTGCCACCTTTTATGTTCTTTGAAGAATCAGTCATACCTTGAGTGCTACCCACCCATTTCTCCCCTACAATTGGTTGGTTTAACAAGATGTCCTTTTCATCATCTTCAGTCAAAGATTGACCATTAAGTTCAGGGATTACTAGGCCCCTATCTATTTATTAATTGTCCTTCATCTCCCTTTTTCTTGTTTGATATCATCCAAGAGTTGCTTCATTTGCCATTCCACATCCCTAGAAACTTTGAGACACTTGGAAACATTTCCTACAACTTCAGCAAAATGCTCCTTAAGATAAGTAATTCCTCCACCTTTGATGAGCTTGTGACAGTATACACAAATTGTGATGACCCTTCCTATGGAAGACCCAGATTACTAAGGTAATAAGTTTATATTGGTAATTATAATGCTTAGAATATTATTTGCAAGCTAGAGTCTCAATTTAGTAGGGTATAGTAGCTAAAGAATGAGTAAAATTAATCATTTAAGTAAGCTGGGTCATAAGGAGCATTTTGTTCATTTTACATAGTGACCCTTTTTTTTTTTTGCATGGTTGGAGAGAGCATGAAAAAATATTGAATTTGAGGTATCATAGTTTTTCGTGATTCTCACTTTATCATCCTAAAATTGTGGATTGGTTAGATTGTCCATAGGTGGTTTAAATATGACCCTTAAAGATCGGAGGACTAAAATGTACATCACTAGAAACTTAGGACTGGACGTGTAATTAAATCTCCTCATGCCTAAAGGTTGCTTTAGTCCTAGAGTTTGCAACATGTTTCAAACTGCCACCAAGATTTGCAAAATAGCCACTTAAGGCACCAGCTGCATGACAAAAGTCAATGAGGCGGTGGTGTGGTGACCAACCCTTCTAATCAACTTTTTCTTCATTCAACCACCTGAAACTTGCCTCTCTTCCACAAAAACTCCATGGCCGACCATATACAAGCTCGGATAAGCAAAATCCTAGCTAAATTAGCTAGGAAATTAAGAGAAATTAGTGTCAATTTTGGTGTTCTTGCACAAGGAACTAAAGTTGAGCTTAATTTTACAAGGAAGAAAATAACTTAATTTCTCCATCTTTTTTTTTTTCTATTTTGGTTCAGTCAAGAACAGCTGGGATTATTGTTTAAACTGATTCCTTGCCTATTTATTAGATGAGTTAAACATGGAAAGCTTTAAACCAAACCTTGGGTTAGAAGGAACCTTAGACTATGGTTAGATGTGGGGAAGTAAAGGAAATGTCCTATTTCACCATTTTGATTGTTAGTTATTTTGGCTAGCGTAGTTAGGAAATGGAATAAAATTGTTGCTTCTAGTGAAATTGTTAAAAATAAGAAAAGCTAGCAAGAGAAGCACATTAGGCATGGATAGTAATTATAACCGAATGAATTGATAAGATTCGGTTTATATTTTTAAATTTTGGATTTGTTCATGATTTCAACCAAGTATTGCTTCTAGTTTTAAGTGGCTAAAATTGGCGGTTTTTAGTTATTTGTAAGTAAAACAAATAACAGAAACTAAGTTTCAAAAACTTGGAATAAACTTGGGTCATAAGTAACTTAACGACCGGATACGTAGAGTCCAAGGTAAACAGCTAACTTAGCTACTTAAACCACATGGGAAATTAGATAATCTTGACCTAGGAATGATTCATTTATGTGTTAAATGATCAATTATAGGCAATTACAAGCTACTGTAGGAAGACCCTAGAAGAGACTAAAACCGAGATAGCGGAGACATTGGCTAAGACATGGAAGCTTGCATTTAATATTGCTAAGGTAATGGTTAAATTTAGTTATCTCTTGCTTATTTATGTTAAGGTTAGCTAGGAAATTTGTATATGGGTACAAATGGCTACATTGTTCAGGAAATAAGCGTGAGAAGAGTAAGTAAAGGTGAGGTAGCTCATGGTTGGAATTGGTGTGTAATACACCTAAATCATGGAGCAATTGTGTAGATAAAGGGTGTTAAATGGGCTAAAGACCTTGAGAGACCTAAGAGATCCTAAGGAAAGCTTATGGAGCTAAGGGTTCCCTAAGTGGGTCAAGGAGCCCTAAGAGGGCACTACACCAAATCTCACACAAATTGGCTTGCCAATATACTTGCTCTTGCACATAAGAGGAAAAAGTAAATTAGATGCTAGTGGAATACTAGGAAGTCCAATAGTATGCTAGCTATAAGCTAGTAATTATAAAGAAAATAGAAAACAAGTAGGTCTGCTTGATGAGGATAAAGACCTGTGATTCTCTTATAAATAAGATTGGGGGAAATTAGAGCCAAAGAGCTCCAATGTGACCCTTAAACATGGTGATCATACATTTGATGTCTATGTCTATTGTTTGTGAGCTCACCATCTAGGAGGGAGGTAGCCTATGAGGACCTTAAACATGGGATAATCACTGTTGACATGCTCTAAAAAGTGAATGGATCTAGTGCCATTAATATGTATACATTTTATACATAGAGTCTTGTGCGATTGTTGCAGGTACGTAAAACCTTATCGAGTATTCATGAAATACTCACCCTTTACAATTATGTATAGGTAATGTAGACATGGAGCCTAACAACCATAGCATTGTTTGCCTAGAAGCGTCAAAGTAGTAGATATTGGACCCGAAGGCACTAAAAGGAGTTAGATACCACGGGCACCATGGTACTAAAAGGTACACAGTATAAGCCTATAGTATGGATCTTGTACTAGGATTCTTATGCCATATAAGGTCTTGTATGTCTTAGAAAGTGGATACCTTTAGTAACATTGTATCTAGTTGAACAAAGAAACTTGCATATACTAGTCCACATGGTATGAGCCATGTATGAAGGATAGTTGCTTAATTGTGGTTAAACGAAACATATTTTGTATGCTTTAGTACTATTTTAATGTTGTTTTTAAGTGCTGACAAACCATGTTTTCTATTGTATATCTTGTGTTTAAAATGAATACTGAAGCTACTCATGCATGATTATTGTTAGAAGTAAGATAGAAAGCTTAAGAGCATGTGCATGTTTTATTGAACCACTGAGCAACAAAATGATAATGCAAGTAATAAAATGAGCTTCTGCACTGTAATGGCTTAATGAGGAGCCATTAGATCCTGGGAGGCATCACTCCAAATGTGAGTGAGGTGGGTCCTATAGTATCTGGGTAAGGTAGTGGACGCCTCAGGTGGTATTAGAGTAGCGGTTATTAAAGGCATTAAGTGTAATGGCATAAGAGTACAAGGATCCTATGGTGGACTTAGGTGCTATGTGTAGTTACTGCTGACCATATATGTTTTGTACTGCAATTTGTCTTTGGCAGGCAAAGGATAATGAACATAGAAACTTAAGGAATGCTCTTATAAGCCTTATAGCTAAGTTAGGGGTAGGAGTTGACCTTAGCATAGATATTTTGGTATCCAATGGCTAGCACATGTTGAACATATGTATATTAAGAGAATGACTAGTTAAGACCCTAAAGATGCATCAAAGATGCATGGGCCATGTATATACACTAAGAGGCTAGTAGGGTGCACGAGTGTGCATATGGCAAATGGATCCTAAGGGCAGTACCACTAAGCATACCACTTAATTGTGGAGGAAACCAATGTGCACCAAGGATAGGGGTTTCTCTTCCCTAATGGTTGAAGGTTAAACATGTAGCTACAGGCATGTACATTTAACAAGCATAAATGAGGTGTGAGCGTACAACTTGGTTAAAGGATGTACATGGGTGAGGGAACCAACAAAGGTTTCCATATGACAATGGAGAACCTAGGCTTAGTAATTACATTAAAGGTGTTGCATGGTGTAGTACATACACATGTAAGATGCCAAAATTTTAGGCACATGTGGGGTGGAATTCATGGTACCTATAAACAATGTATGAGCATTACTAAGCTAGTGGTTCCTAAGAAACCAAGAGGATGCAGGGGATTAACCTAGGCAAGAGCATAAAATGGACTAAAAGCTATGACTCATAAAAGCTATAAAGGGCATGGATCTAACAGTTCATTGCATGAACCAATAGTGGTTTATAAGAAAACAACTTCCCTTACTTACTATGGTGTGTTGTGGATTGTTAGACTTGGTGGATGAAGAAAGCTAAAAAGTTTCCAAAGAAGAGTATTTTGGTAATTTTATTATAAGAAAATTTTATCTCATAAATAGAGGCAGAAGGCTAAAATAATGTTTAAAGTGGGTTATTTTGACGAGCTTAACTGCTCTCATTTGTGAGGGAAAAAGAAAATTACCATCTTAGCCCTTAATTTGCCCTGGAGCCTTAGTGACTTAATTACACAATCAATAAATAGTTGGATTAAAGGTGTAATTAAGTGGGAATTTGGTCATTGAGTTGGAAATTGCCCAAAGAGATTTGACTAAAAGTTGCCAAATAAATGGATGACTACTATAGCCACTTAAGGTAGAGATGCAGTAGTAGGCCATAAAGAATAGTTCACTATGACCAGCCTATAGATATACAGAAATAGCTGCAGTACAAGTACAAGATATTACTCCCACTTTATGGAAGTGCCAAATAAGAAAATGTACAAAGTGCTAAATGAATATAGGTACAAAGTACTACAAGTGGTTGGGAATGTTTTTTGAGTTTCAAGTGCAAGTGTGGAAGGACATTGATTTCATATTTACGCTAAGGGCAGCACATGACCAGATGGGCTAAGGATAGGCATCCTTTACACCTAATACCCAGCATGTAGCCTGAAAGCTCCATGAGTGGTTGACTAGTTAAGGAAAGTTGCTGGACCAAGTTCACATAAAGCTAAGGAGCATGGCTAGGTAGGGAAAGGGCTTGATAGCCTATTGGTTGTGATCATACATTTGATGTCCATTGGTTGTGAGCTCACCATCTGGAACGGAGGTAGCCTGTGGGGACCTCTAACATGGGATGATCACTGCTGGCATGCTCTAAAAAGTGAATGGATCTAGTGTCACGACTATGTATACATTTTATACATGGAGTCCAATGTGGTTGTTGTAGGTACGTAAGACCTTACTAAGTATTCATGGAATACCCACCCTATACAATTATGTGTAGGTGATATAGAAACTAGCAACCATAGCATTGTTTGCCCAGAAGGGTCAAAGTAGTAGACATTGGACACTAAGGCACTAAAAGGAGTCAGACACCATTGGCACCTTGGTACTAAAAAGTATACAATATAAGCTTATTGTATCTTGTACTAGGATTCTTAGGCCATATAAGGTCTTGTGTGCCTTAGAAAGTGTATGTCTGTAGTAACATTGTATCTAGTTGAACAAAGAAACTTGCATATACTAGTCCACATGGTATGAGACATGTGTGAGGGATAGTTTCTTAATTGTGGTTAAATGAAACATATGTTGTATTCTTTGGTACTATTTTAATGTTATTTTTAAGTGCTGGCTAGCCATGTTTTCTATTGTATATCTTGTGTTTAAAATGAATACCAAAGCTATTCATGCATGATTATTGTTAGAAGTAAGCTAGAAAGCTTAACAGCATGTGCATGTTTTATTGAACCACTAAGCAACAAAATGGTAATGCAAGTAATCAAATGAGCTTTCGAATTGTAATGGCTTAATGAAGAGCCATTAGATCCTGGGAGGCATCACTCCAAATATGAGTGAGGTGGGTCCTATTGTACCCGGATAGGGTAGTGGACACCTCACAAATGCTTTGGTTTTTCCTTCCTTCCACTTTTATACACTGAGCCCAAGTAGGATCATCATTTCACATTGAACTCGAATTTGGAGTATGAGTTGTATTCTCAGAACTCTTTGTAGTATTATTAGATGCTGCAACGCTAGATGTTGCCATCTGCTTAAAAAAATATAAAAAAAAAGGTTTTGTAGTTTCAATTGGACTAAGGTATGCATAGATGATAGAACACAAAAGCTAGATTATACAAATTACAAAAGCATTTACATACATTCTATTAAAGAACCGGATAAACGTACATTCACTTATTTGAATGAAGCAATAACATAGAAAAGCAATAACTAATTTGCACTCATTAATTAGTCTCAACAACAATAACATACACTTGACAATAGCATTTATTAATTTGCATTCGCTAATAACATATAAAAGCAATAACTAATTTGCAGTAATTAATTAGTCTTGGTAACTATTTTTATTGGAATTAGAACTAGATTTTTTGCAAATCCTTAAACAAACATACAAAAGCAACGGTAACCAAACACCATGGTTAATTTTCTCAACTGAACTTCAATACCCTAACCAAATTTAAAGTGAAAAAAAAAGGTACACATAACTTCAGGTGCAGTCTCAAAAAACTATTTCCCCTCATCCATGAAAAAATGAAGAAAAGGCAGTTTTCCAATGATGTTGTAGGAGCTTTGTTATGGTAAATTGATTCATCCATAACTGTGACGGATGATGGATTAGTGGCAGCTGACAGGGGCTCACTATTGGCATTAGCATCGGTGCTGGCACAATCCATTTTTTCCTCTCTTCCCCTGTCTATGAGTCTGTCTCTCAATCTCAAATCCCAAACAGCAAACATTTATGTTTTATGCATTTTTATTTGGCAAGGAGGCAATTTCCCCACTAAAGTATAGGGCCCAAAGTAGTTTTGCCACTAAAGTTCTATTCATGAGAAATTTACCACTAATGTTTTCGAAATGGGCATATTTGTTATGAATGTTTTGGAATAGGGGGATATTTACCACTATGGCAATTAATGGTTGGAATATTCTGTTATCACAAAGAATATTCCATCAGAATGGGAGTGAACTGGATAATCTGCCACCAAGTTAGCTAATATATGGCATATTTACCATCAATGTCTTTTAAACTAATAGTTCTGCCATCAATGTTTTCAAAACAGACATATTTGCCATTAAGTTTTGACATCAGTGATGGTAGCAACATCTAGGAGGGGCAAATGAATGTGTTGGGTTGTCCAATGACAGCAAATCGCGCACAAGAAATGACAATCAACACTTAGGTACAATTATGGCAGGCAAGCAACAATTGCCCAGCAATTAATGCCATTGGAGTTGAGCAAATTCATGAGTTTGGGTTGCTACAATTAGACCTAAGCTTGGGGCTAAAAGTACAATGGTTGTGTAAATGAGTAAAAGGGAAATTGTGGTTGAAGAATTCATCAGTGTACTTCTCTGGCTTTCCATTTCCAGCGGATTGAGGAAGATAAATTAGAGATGGTGGCTTTAGTGTTAAAGATGAAAGATTAAGGTGAAAAATAGGAAAGAAATACAACTTGAGTGACTATACAATAAATGTTCCTTTTTGCCATTTCCACCTGTGCCTCCACGTGTGCTCCATGTCAGCAAAACATTGCCACATCATCACTTTGTCAGTATGTCTTGACATGTCACTAACAGCAATGGTAAATATGCCTATTTTAAAAATGTTAGTGGCAAATTTCTCTGAAATAGAACTTTGGTGGCAAACTACTCTGGGCCCCATACTTTAGTGGAAAAATTGCCACTTTTGCCATTTTTATTTTTGAGGATTTTGACAAACGAAGATAATGTTGTTTTAAACTATGTACTGCCTGGGAATGATACAGATTGGTATGCTTGAGACACTAAAATATCAGTACAGACTGGTATGCAAAACAAAATAATACTGGACCATCCCACGTCGTTTTAGCTATAGTATGAGTACATATTGGCTAGTATAGTATGATATTTAAAACACTAGCTTGAACCCAAATAACAAAATTGCTAAATCAAATTTCTTGGGGCGTTATTTTAAAGCTTGCTTTAAGCCGTATAAAGACTTAACTAGTTTATAGACTTTATTTTCGTTTCCAGACAACACAAAGCCTTCTGGTTGCTCCATACACACTTCTTTGGTAAGATCACCATTAAGAAATGCGGTTTTAACATCTATTTGATGTATATAAAAATTATGTAAGTTTTAACATCCATTTGATGTATACATAAATTATGCATTGCTACGTGTGCTAAGAGAACTTATATGGATGTTATCCTCGTCACAGGGGCATAAATATCAAAATAATCTATGCCTTCCTTTTGTCCAAACCTTTTGCTACTAATCTAGTCTTAAAGGTTTGAATAGAACCATCAGTTCGATACTTTTGCCTAAATACCCACTTACACCCTATAGCTTTTAAACCAGCAGGTAAATCTACTAAGATCCAATTATTATTGGACATAATAGAATCCATTTCATCATTAATTGCTTCTTTCCAAAAAGCAACATCTCTCGAAGCCAAAACTTCACTAAACATTTTTGGATCATCTTCCAAGTTCAAAACTATAAAGTTCTATCTTCGTCTACAAGGAAGACTACAGATTCTAGAGAAATAAAATCAGAGCCCAAAGATTTCTCTTTCCTTGCTCTTTGGCTCCTTCAAGGTTTATTAGGTTCAGCCACTTCTTTTCTCTTTTCTCTAACAATTTGATTTGGACAAACAATTTTTGAAGGTTCATAAGAAGAAAGAGTAGAAGTAAAAGAAGAAAAAGAAGAATAAGTGATAAATCTACCTTAAAAAGACTCAACATTAATTGACTCAACAATGACATTTGAATCTAAATTCAAGAGTCGATATGCCTTGGAATGTTGTGCATACCCAACAAAAATACTTCTAATGTCTCTAGGACCAAGTTTTGATTTATAAGGATCAGAAACATTAGAAAATGTCAAAGAACCCCATATTGTGAAATAATTTAAGTTTGGTTTTCTTCCATTATTCCAAGACTCATAAGGAGAAACACAACTTTTTAGAAGGAATTCTATTAAGTATATGACATGCAAAATATAAAGCTTCTCCCCAAAGATTTATGCACAACTTAGCATTTAAAAGCATGAAATTTACCATTTCCACTAAAGTTTAGTGTTTTCTTTCTTCCAAGCCATTTTGTTGGGGTGTGTAAGTGGTAGTTTTTTTTATGAATAATGTCATTCTCTTCACAAAAATTAGTAAAGGATTCTGGAAAATACTCTCCACTCAGATCACTATGTAAAATTTTGATCTTTTTCTCCTTTTGATTTTCAACAATAGCTTTATATTCTTTAAATTTGTTAAAGGTTTCATCTTTATGTGCCATCAAATAAACAAAAGTGTATCTAGAGTACATGTAGCAACGTGTTTTAGGAATCACCACTAATCTATTTACACCTATGTCGATTGGATACCTGCTATGCTTTATGAGAAATTCTAAGATCATAAGTCGGTTACGCTAAAATAACCTTATTATGGCGCCCAAAAATTGGTGCCATGAGATTCAATTTTATCTCTTCCTAAATTCTTGTTTCCTTTAATGCCTAACCTTTGATAAAATAATTCTATGAATTTTATTTAATTATGTTTAATTTTTAATTTAATTTCAAATTGTGAATCTTACTAGATCAACTGGATATAGAATCCCAGATGTCCTTTAAATGTAGTGATTTTACCAAATCCACCAAGAATTTGAAAAGAATATTTTGTACAAAACCGCGAGTCTTATCAGGCCAATCAAATTTGAACAAGTAATCCACCTTGAGATTTTATTAAATCTACCAAGAATTTGAAAGGAACATCTTACTCAAAAACTATGAGCCTTATTAAACCAATCAAATTCTTGAAAATTTGTTGAGTAAATTTACAATTTCCTTCATTTAATTTCTTTCTAATTTCTAAAATGATGAGGAAATTTTTAAGTTATCTAAACTATTCAGGAATTAGCCTAACCAATAATTTTGTGCGTTATTATTTTAATATATATCATGAGTTATAAAGTTAAACTATTCTAAAAATAAACAAACAAGAGACAAACCAAGTTGATATCCTAAGTTGTACCCCTTGGCAAATTTAATAGCTAAGTTTAATGCATGGCTAAACAGATGAATAAACAAAAGAACAATAAAAACAAACAATAAAAAGCTTGCTGTCACTGTCAGTGACTAATTTGCAAAATGGAAAAGTATTAGTGGCTCGGATGAAAGAAAGAAAATGTTAAGGACTACATAGGAGTTATGGCAAAAGTAAATTGATTGACTGGACTAACCGCTTGAGGACGGGTCGGGTCTCGGGTTGATGGTGGGTATTCTTCGGTTCCTCGATTCTAGCTGTGATGGGGTGGCGGCCGTTCATCACAGAGGAGCCGACGGTGGCCCTCCAGCCTAGCGGACAACGTGCGAAGCAGCGGCGGTCAACGAATCGGGAGCGGCGGAATGGCAGACGGAACGCCTGGAAATAGTGGCCCAAGTTAAGTTGGAATGGTACGTCGTTGAGCGGAGCAAGGGTGGCCAGCTGGGAGGGTTGATCGCGGCGGATGGAGACTGGACGCGGTAGAGGATAGATGGCTGGAAGCGTCGAGGCAGAGTGCTGGAGTGATGGCGGCGAGCAAAGAAGCTCAGGGTTCTTGGGGTAAAAGTAGCTAAGAAGTAGGGGCTAAATGCACGGTTTTCCCATGCTTATGATTTTTGCCAATTTCCCTTGTCCTTTTCTCTTTTTTTTTAATCTCTCATTGTGACTTCTATTAATAGGGGTAGAGTTGTAGGTGAGATTAATTCAGTTTTAAGAGATTAAACTTAATCAAATTTGATAAAATGTTATCTGATAAAAATATTAGTCCAAGTTCAATAAAACTCTTAAACTCCTGAATCAATCCTAGATTTTATGTGAATTCCAATTTTAGCCAATACTTCCGTAATTTGTCATTTGAGCTCAAAACTTTGCAAAATTTTCTAGATTTTCCTAGAACTTTATAAACTTGCCAGATTTCCCTAAAACTTTATGGACTTGGTGGATTTGCCTCAGAATTTTCAATTTTGCCTACAAGTTCCCAAAACCTTCAATTCACCCCCAAACTCTTCCTTATTCTTCCTAAACTAACCCCAAAAGACCTCTAGGACCCAAAAGTTGTGCCTAAACTAAATTAATTCATATTTTGACCGTAAATGACCATTCTAGATTCTTAAAGATTTATAGCACAAAATAATAACATCATCTGAATGCAACAAATTGTATTAGCTTCCTAAGTTCTAAAATGACCAAATTAACCCACATGTCCTAAAAATACCCAGATTACCCCTAAAAACAAAAATGCCCCTTAAAGAAATTTTTTCTAACCTAGAACTAAATAAAAAATTACACCTAGACAAAATTGGATGTTAACAATTGCTCCCCTTTGCATGTTTCATGGAACATGGCGCATGCAAAGCTATTATCAAATTTTATCCGACCTTTCACTAGACAATGAAAACCTACTTACTATCAAAAATCCTGAGAAGAAAAACCTTTTTCTTTCGCTCTTCAACATTAGGGTCCTTCTCTTCTCACTTCTATGATAGGAACCATCATATCGTTTAAGAATCTACGGGGAAAAAAAAAACTCTTGTTTCCTTGCTTATCAGGCCTAGGAACTCTCCAAGCCCTTTCTGCAATAAGAACCTTCATATTGCTTCCAAACATGGAAGGAAAACCCTTTCCCTCTTTTCTTGAAGGGTAAAGAAACCCTCCTTACCCTGTTCTCCATAAAAACCTTTTTATGGAAGAGAGAAACTCTTCTCTCATTTCTTTCACCTTTGTAGAGAACCTTTTATTACCATGATTTAAGAGGTACAGAACTTTCTCTTTACCACTTCTTATTACCTTTGAGGTAGAGAACCTTATCTCTTTATCACCTCTAAACAGTTTTGAGGTAGAACACCCTGACTCTTTACTGCCTCTAATAACCCTTGAGGTAGAGTAACCTGTCTCTTTACCACCTCTAAATTTCTTTGAAGTAGAGAATCATGTCTTTTTACCATCTCTGATGACCTTTAAGGTAGAGAACCCTATTTCTTTACAACCTCTAAATTTCTTTGAGGTGGAGCCCCTTGACTTTTTTCGACCTCTGATGACCCTTGAGGTAGAGAACTTTGTCTCTTTACCACCTCGTTTTGACTTATATTATGAGAATGAGACTACCTTGCCTTTGAAAACTTGGGTTAGTCTTGCTTTAAATGTGATGAGGTAGAAAAACCTTTTTCATTTAAAACCTCGGCTTGACCCAAATTATGAGGAAGAGAATTACTAGTTCTTTGAAACCTCGGTTTAGCGTTTCTTTAAATGTGACGAGGTAGAGAAATCTTTTTCATCAAAAACCTCAATTTAACCCAACATACAAGGAAGATAATTACATTATATTTGAAAACTTGATTTTGCCTTTTTTTAAATATGATAAGGTAAAGAAATCTTTCTCGTTTAAAACCTCGATTTGACCCAAATGGTGAGGAAGAGAATTACATTCTGTTTGAAACATTGGTGTTGCCTTGTAGTGAGATTAAAGAACCTTCCTTGTTTTCTAAAATAAAATCCAAAAAAACAACTGAACTTAGAATAATTCCATCAAAAGAGTGAATTTTCAAAATGGGTGAATTCAAAACTTGAAATTCCATGAAATGAGTGAATTTCAAGAAAGCCAAAGATTTCAAAAAATAAGTGAATCTTAAAAGTGAGAAATTTCAAAAAATGAGTGAATTTTAAGAAAGCTTAAGTTCCCACAAAATGAGTGAGTGAATTTAAAAAAAAAAAAGGCCAAAGATTTCACAAAATGAGTGAATATCACAAGTGAGAAATTAGATAAAATCAGCAAATTTTTGAAAAAGCCAAAGATTTTACCAAATAAGTAAATCTTGAAAGTGAGAAACTTTAAGAAATGAGTGGATTTTAAAAAAGCTAAAGAGTTTACAAAATGAATGAATCTTGAAAGTGAAAAATTTTATAAAACATGTGAATTTCAAGAAAGCTAAAAATTTCACAAAATAAATAAATCGTAAAGGTGAGAAATTTCACAAAGCGAGTGAATTTCAAAAATGAAATTTGTCTTACAAGAGACCTTGAGAGTTGAAAATGTCTTGAGATACCTTTAAAATACCTTGAGAATGTCTTGAAATGAGCTTTGAGAAACACAATACCTTAAGAAAAAAAAACCTCTCAAACATATCTTTATGTTGATGATTGTTTTGGAAAATAGTATGACAACACACAAATGTCAACCTTCAAATATGCCCCCCAAACATGAAAATAAGCCATGATTTCCTTCAGATTGAAGACTTACCTCAATTTTGATCTTTGAAATTTCAGTTGAACCTCGTTGTTGGTTTTCTTTGGTCTCACCTTAATAGAACCCTCATTGAGTTGTTGTTATTCTTAAGAATCAAAATCGAACCGTCTTTAAATAACCAAGCCCATGTGTGCACCATAATGCCGCTAACCCCTTATCTTTTAAGAGATTCCTTCTTGAGAATCCTTGTGGATATTCTTTAAACTTGCTTATCTTCAAAATTATTTCAAAAAGAGTGTGCATTATGCATGATAGTTATGTTGCTCATAATGAATGACTTAAAAAGAAAGAACCTCAATTGGTGAAATGCATAGATTTTATGAAAACCCTGACGCATAAGAGATGAGGATTTTCGATCTTGACTTAAATTACTTTGCTCTTATGAATTCTCTTTCTTGAAATTTTTCCTTTGAAAATGTGCATCTCCAGTGCTCTTTCCCAACTAGATTACATGAATTGCCTACCAAAGGTCAAAGTGTATCTAGAGTTGGTCCTTTATTGATTATGACACCGCCTCTGTCTCAAGTGGATGATAGTTGGTCAACTATACCCCTTGAAATCACATCTTCTTAAAGAGATACTCAAGCTAGCTCTCCCTTTTGAATCTAGATACATTGAAAAATAATTATATTTCTCGAAAGAGACTATCATCAATTTGTAGAGCTTGATAAAATAAATGGATGATGACTATATCAAGAGGGAAGTGTTAGGTTGAAGAAACTTAAGTTTGAATGGTGTGAAAACAAGGCCTTTTAATACCACTCATGGGCAGATCTGACTGACTTAAAAAACTTGATACTGACAACCTCAAACCCAACACCCATTCTATAAAGTTAGACCATATCTATTGGCCCCCCAACTGTCACAATCTGCATGTGAACTTATTTTGAAGGTTGCTTTTATTTTCTAAACCGCCTTTATAGGTTTTCAATCTGGAATCCATAACTCACTTTTTCATTTTCTTTTCTTTTCATTCCTTTTCTTTACTTGCTCTAACATTTGCCTAGGTTGTGTTGGAGATTAATAACCTAGCAAGCCCTTATCTTTCTTTTTTTCTTCCTTTTTGTGAGCTACAGTTTTGATAGGTGGTGCATTAGATAATCTTCCTTGTAGTGTTCCTTAAACGAGATGACTCAAGTGGCATCAATTGCTGATATATACTTTCAATCCTTTTTTCTTTTGATTTTTTTTACTGCCTTTTGGTGAAAGAAGGGATTTCTTTCCCCTTTTTGTAATTTGCATTGTGAACAACTAAGAGGCTTTTCTTGTGATGAGCATCCATGGGACACCATCAAAGCTGTTTACTATAAGGACTACCTTCTTCAGAAGCTAACCAAAAACTTCTTGAAATGATGTTTATAACCACTGTGGACTTCTTTTTGCTCTTGTATGATGAAAGTTAAGGTGCAACATTTAAGTTCTTTCTTACTTGATTGTGTATCTTTTTCAAGATCATCACCATCAAATCTCCCTTAGCTTTTATTTTCACTCATGTGTAGCATTGTCACTTTCGTGTTTGTTTATGAAAGAAAAATATGATTGTAAGATGGTGACATGGATGGTGCAATGGTAAATAGTATGAGATAGATGTAAAATGGCATTTTTTTTGGTAAAATGTGGTGGAATGCACACATTACATCTCTTTATTGGACAAGAAATGAGTAACAGATGTCTAATTAATAGATAATACACCTTAGATTCTAGACTAAATCTAGGACATTTTTACTATTAAATAACTTTAGCAAACTCTCAAAGATATAAGTTCTCTCAAAAGATTCCCTGTCATTAAAAAATGTGTGTGAACCACCAGGTTGGATCTAACTTAGAGCCTTTCCAAAGTCAATATAGTTCTAGCTCATGATCTTCACTTTTAATTACCAATCACATCAGGATCTAGCCATTTGGAATCAATCAACTATTGAATGTTAAGCTTTAGTGCCACACAATTTTCAATTAAGTACCTGATTGAGCCTATATGGTAGTCACATTTGGAATTTGGATCGTTCCAACTTGGAAGAGGAGGCCGCTTGATCTTTGTTCTTGTTGGTATGGGTGACGGCAAGTTTGAATCTATAAGCTTAAGGAGTAGCTCGGTGTAGCTTGTAGAAATTGGATCAACCTGAGCAAAATTTTTCCCATGAGTGGTATGCGGTACTAATGGAAGAGGCTTGAAGACTACCACCTTACTAGGACATCCTTTCCCATGTAATGTAAAGGTTAAATCATCTATAGCACTGATGTGTTGAACTTCAATGATAAACTCTATTAATTTTGCCAATTTATCCCATATTCTATTCTTTCTCCAGATGGCACGATATTAGAGAAGCTATTAGAGGCAACACCGACCAACTTTTCATAATATGGCCCTTTCAAAATTTGAACAAATAAAATGATCATCTCATTTTTAATTGTAAACGCTTTTCATGTACTTCCCCAAGCTTGAATGCCGAGGTAAGTAAATCCCAATTTATTTTACTCAAATAAGTTTTATTAAGCAAGGAAAGCAAGCTAAGTAAGGTTAAGTTAAGTTCCAATGTGTAATTGGCACCTAAAGGGCAAAAAGGGTAAAATGGTAATTTCAGCCCAAGCTAGTGGCATGGCCCTAATTTTGGTGAAATTAGGTTCATGTAAGTGTTTTGAGATAGATAAGTTAAGACCATAAGTATTTCTAGCCATTTGAACCAAAAGTGGAAGTTAAGGGTGAAAAATGCACTATGTGAGAAATTGAGCTATTATGTCTTATAATGGCTTAAGTGGCTTACGGGAAAAGTGTGTGGGTAAGAAAAACCTTTCTATGGGACCAAGAAGTATTGGTGTAAGAAGATTTTACATGCCCTAGGTGAATCAAAGCTAAGTTTGGGGCCAAAGTGACAAAAGGAGCAAAATGGGCTAAGTGGGAGTAGTTGGTTATATAATGGAAGGAGATGGAACTATTCATCATTTCCTCCATACACCATTTTCATGGATGCCCCTCCATCATAGCTCTGCATCTTCAAACCTCTAAAATCACCCAAAATTCCATGAAATTTGAATGTCCCAAAGTCATCCCAACAAGCCCTTAGCTTATTTTTGATGTATTTATAGTGCATTTGATGTTATTCTTGCAAGTTTTTGGTTCAAACTCTAAGGTAAGTGTCTCTGATCCTTGTTGGTTAGTTCTAAGCATGTTAAATGGTTTCAAATGGTCTTAATTTTGTGCCCTTGGTGTTCAATTTGGTTGAGCTCAAGCTTGGAACTCAAAAGAACTCCATTGAACTCAAGTGTACTTGTTGTTTGCTTTTTCCTTTAAGAATGATTTGAGGTAGGGAATGTAAGTTAATTCAGCTCAAATAATGCATATAGATGTAGTATTACATGTGGGAATTAAGTAGAAACAAGACCGATGTGAGTTGGCTTTGGGAATTGAAAGATTAAGAAATTTTTATGCAAGTTAGCGCGCAGTCGCGTAATGCTAGAAGAGCATTAGCAACGCATCACTATTGGCAACGTGATATAGCAACATGTTGCTGTTGGTGACCTAAGTTAGCGACACATCACCGGTGATCTTCTAAGGAACCCGAGAACTGATGCCGTTGGCGATGCATCACCAATGATGTGGCATGACCTAAGTCCCTCAAGCTCGGGGCACCTCAAGAATGTCTCAATCTCTTAGTTATCATCCCTATGTCATTCTAAGATGTTCCATGGCCTTGGTTGGGTCTAGAACTCATTCCTAAGTTAGGAGTTATGCATTATTTAGGTGGTAGCTAACTGGTGTGGTTAAGGAAGGATAAAAAATGGTGGCTAAATGGGCTAAAGTGCTTAAGTTGTTAAGGTAGCACTAAAGGGATTAAGGTGAGTTTCGTATTCTTTGTTGGCCCAAAGGCAAGAACTAAGACCTTTGGGCAATGAAAAGGAAACCTAAGAGGATTTTAGCCAAACCTTGTGGTTTGGTATGTAAACCACTAAGGAGCCCTAAGCTAGGCTTCAAGAGCTTGGCAAGTTGGACCACAAAAGGCAACTACCCTACAAAATAAGTTAAGGGGAAAAAATAGGTAAGAGGGGAAAAAGTGATGACTTACTCTACATTGCTCGTCAGAGGTGGGCAAGGCTTGAGTAAGTTATGACTTACTTTAAGGCACCTGTAAAAGGATTTCATGGGGTTAGTTAAGTGCTAATATAGGATACAAGGGCCTGTAACCAAGTGCCCCAGCCGTAAAAGCTCAAGACAAGTCTAGCACCTTTATGTGTAAGGAAGTCCTAAGTGAATTTACATGTGCACATTTTATCCATCCATCCATTATTCACATTATTTGTTGTTCTTATTTTTGTTTTTGGTTGTGTTGTTGGTTGCCTGAGTTGTTCTGTATATTATATATATACTTGTTGTGCTTTGCTTGTTTGCATTTGTTTCCATCTGTAGGTGTCAAATCCCTTACTAAGTACTTTTAAGTACTAACCCCTTAAGTGTTGTGCTAGTATTAAGCGGGCTAGTCAGGCTTAACAGCTGATAAAGGCGGCCGTTAAGTTTTGTTGGTTTGAAGGTACTCTCTAAGTAAGAAACCTTATATTTATAAGCTACTTGTAGCATAAGCTAATACTGACCAAAGTGTTTATCTTACAGTTTGAGACTAAGTGAGTACAAGAAAAATGTGGTTAATCACCTTTACTAGTGTCCATTGGTGTGTATAACACCAGGGTTATATTTGGGTGCATATGAGATTAAGATGTATGCACAGAGTTGTTACTTGAAGTTAAAGCAACTAAAGTTTTTATGTCTTGGCTTATTTTGAATTATGTTTTCATTTACTGCCGTGGCACTATTTTCAATGTTGTTTTAACTTATTGTTATTGCATAGCTAGGATGATGCATGCATATTTTCCATGCAGGGTAGGCTAAGTAACTAGTTTCACATAATGATTTAAGATACTTCATGAGTAATAACTAGCCAATTTTAACCTAAGTTGGAACATAGTTCCCAAAGAGCATACTAGTGTGAGCAAATCAAAGCACTAGGGCCCTATTCTACCACAGTTAGTATCAGAGCAGGTCAATGGTCCTAGTAGAGATAATAGGTGACTAAGATCCAAGTGTGTCATTGTGCTAAGTGTGGTTAGTATTACTTATAAATATTTTTGGAGTTTTTCATCTGGCTTTGGTTGCAGGCATATCAACAGGAAGCCGGTAAGGTTTTGGTATTGAGGTAAAGGGCCGTGCAAAGGTCTAAGTGGCCTTATGGAATTAGCCATAGGGAGGGTGGCGATTTTGTTGTACAGTCCTAGTAGCACTATGGCATGAGTAGCATATAGAGCATACCCAACCCTCGAAACAGGGAAGATTGTGGTTCATGCTTAATGGGTAAGGGTTGAAGTGTGCTAAGGCACACTAGTATGCTGAGACCAAGGGAAAAATCCCCACCCTGAGGGCAAGATCAAGGTCAAGGAAATGTCTACAGTTATATGGATAAGGATAGAATTTGATAAGTTGTCGAAGAGCCTGAGGGTAAAGGCCAAGGAGCACCAAGTTACTAAGGGTGCACCAAGGCCAAATGAACCATCATTACCTAAAGGCAAGAGTGACATGGATACCAAGAGGGTGATACACCATAGGGTAAGGGCTAAGGTGCACTAAGGCCGTGCGTGCACCCAAGCCAAGAGAATAACATCTCTACCCCAAGGTAAGTTAAAGCCCAAAGCAAGAACTCAGGTAAAGACCATTTAATTTGGAGTCGATTGAACCCAAGGAAAAACTAAGGAAGAATAACACGAACTGAAAAAGGGAGTTATATGCTAGGTGTTTGAAAACAAAGAAAGTAAATGACTAAGGGCATGAATATGCTCGAGGTCAAAACCTCAGTAAAGCTAAGCTCAAGAATGCCTCAATCACCAAGGAAGCACTGCTAGTACTTAAAGGCAACCAAGGGGACTTACCCGGGCTAATTAATTGGTCAAGGAGTTGACAAAAAAAAGAGGTACCTTTAAGTTTACAACATAGTAGTAAGTCATTTTCTTGTTTAAACTAATATGTTTGTGATTGTGACTAGTCTGCCTAAAAAGCTAGGATTCTGAATAAAGTGTGGATATGTGAACTCACAATAGCCCAAAAGGGTAAGTTTTGTTTAAACCCTTAGAGTGGTTAAGGTTTTGCCTCGAAGCTTATAGGTAATAGGTATGCATTTATCTGTGATTGTGGTTTATCAGTTGGTGTGGTAATGCTTAGGAAGAGGATCGATTAAGGGGCATAAGAGTTGACTTAACCATGCCAGTCATAAGTGACCTTTGGAAGTATTCTAAAGGTAAAGGTGACTTGCATGGAAGAGTTAGTAAGTCATGCCATGAGTTGAGCCTTAAATTGATTGAACTTGTGCCTATGGTGTAAGGCGTACTTTATACAACATAGGGACAGTTTAAGGAAGGACAACTTTAAGATAGTTATGACTGTTCCAATTCTAATAAGTATTGCACACAAGTTACTAAGGGCTACCAAGTAAGGTGAGGTTAAATTCACCAAGCACCCGCAATTAAGGTAAGAAGGCTTATAAAGCCAAGAGTTAATTGTAGAAACTTGAAGTTGTAAGTGAAGAAAAAGTAAATGGTACCCTAAGGACTTGCAGTAATTGTGAAAAGTTGGTTAAGTGGAGGTTGAAAACCATAACCCACATGTCTCAAAATTGTGAAGTTGTCTTTAAAGATACGGTTCCTTAAGGAAGGGAGTCTGTTGATCTTGGTAAGTTGTCAAGGTTCAAGAGTTAACTTGAACCTTAAAGACCAAAAGGGTAACATTCAGATCCCTAAAAAATTACAACCCGAAGTGCGAGTGTGAAGGGGGAACCATGAAACATGAAAGCACCATTAGCCGGGTGCCTTTAAAGACAACCTAAGTAATTTAAAAAAGAGTTGTCCTAAAAGGTTCTAAAATCAGGACCTATAGTTGATAAGAACACCCATGGAGACAGAATGAACTCCAAGTAGTAGACTTATGCCTAGTGTTTTTGTTATTGTTTGTGTTGACCTAAGGCTACTCGTGAAGAGTGAATGTAAATTAGGCTATATTCTCGAATGTTTGGGAGATAAACAATTTTAGATATTGGTGGCTCATTGTGGGCTCGAAGGAGCTAAGATAGCTTTAAACCGAAAGGCTAAGAGTGCAGACCTAAGTTAACCTAAAGGTTTGTAAGAAAGAGGACCCTAAGGTCTAAAGTGTACTCCATTATTGAAGGGCTCTGAATGAAATAAAAAGACTCGGCAAAAGTAGATGGGTTTAAATGCCAAGTTAAGGCCTTAAATATAAAGAAGCTCAAGTTGGAGCTAAGTGTGAGTAGAGCTAATATCCTCATTAATGATTTTGAGGCAATTGAAAGTTAAGGTTTGTTGGGAAATTTGGTAAGCTTGCTAAGCCTAAGAAGTTTACAGGATTCTTTATTTTCCTAAAGGGTAAGAAGTTCCCTAAGTAGTTTAAGAGTCTAAGTGTGGTCAGCTGATGACTAAGAAAGACTCTTCAACAAGTAGGTAGCCAAGAAAATAATGAAATCCCTAAGGTAAGATTATTGAAGCCAAGGTAGTTGGAACTACCTAATAAGTCCTTAAAGTTGAGTTACTAAATGATGGCTTTGAATCATTAAGAGCCCATAAGAATGAGTCATAATGAATACTCTATGAAATCTTAGTGTTTGAAGAGTCTTTAAGTGCCTAAGTGAAATATGGGCCAAAAGAGGTGCCAAGGAAGACTTCCTTGGGCATAAGGAGGTTGTAGGTCTTAGTTAAGCCTAAGGGTGCGCACACTATGGGCTATGGGTGTGTAAATCACACTATGTAGCCATGGTGCTTTATGCATAAGGATGGGCTAATGAGGTGATGAACTAAGAATATGCCTAAGTATTGGGAAGTAAGATATAGGTACCAAAGTGGCCTCAAATAAGGCATAAGATTAGTAAGTCTCATTCAAACACATTTCTTTGTTAGGAGCACTCATGGGTAGTAGTCGGGTTGTGTTAACCCATTAGATTTGGAGTGTTAGGAATGACTCCTATGAATTCTATGAGAAACCAAGATAAGCATGAGGGCAAATGCCAAATGCTAAGTTGCAATCAAATAAACTGAGATTCTTGAGAAGGTTAAGGGTGTGGCATGAGTTGTGGGACACAAAGTGTACCCAAGTGTAAGAGCTAAGAGAGGACCATGAAAGGCTGAATGCCAAGAGTCCTAAGGGCTTCCTAAGAAAAGTTAAGAAGGGTAGTGGAGCTTAAGAGAACTCAATGCCAAGTATACAGCCAAGGTGGTGAAGTAATCAAGCTAAGGCCTTAGGGTCACAGTAGTGACATATTAGGCAGTATGGGGTATTTAAAGAACATAAGAAAAGTTGATTAATGGTGATAAGAATTGGTCTTAAGTAATTTGAAGAGACCTAAGAAAAGGCTATGATGGCCTAGAATACACCCTATAGTCAAAGAAGGCCAAGCTGATTAAGGAATGACTCCTAGGTAATAAAGAGTGAAGGAGCATGCTCAAGGATGTCTTAAGAATTAAAGGCCAAGAAATGGCTAAGAGACTAAGAGTAGTTAAGGACTTAAGCATGTTAAGTGATTACCTAGAGGAGTCAAGTGTTGGAAAATTGTGTAGTCTATGGTACACCCAAGGACACTTGAAAGAATGTAAAGTTTAGGTGAACTAAGTTGCCTATACTATAGCAGGGGTGTCAAGCTTATAAGTGCCGAAAATGGCTAAGGAACCCTAAGGTAGTCAGTGTGAATAACTACCTAAGAAAGCTAAGGGTAAGTTGCCATAAAAGGGTACCATATTTAAGGCCCTAAAAGGTGGTGATGCTGAGGTTAAGTTATCATGAAGACTATGTGCCCACAGCATTAGGGTACAACAAAATTAAAGATGCACTAAAGAATTGGCTTGAGTACCTAAGTTGGGTGTAAGAGTTAGTAAGTCAAAAAATGTGTCTTGGGTACTAAGTGGCAATAAAATATTGATGCACCTAAGGTGGCTTAAATGCCTAAGATGGGTACAACCGTTGCCAAGTTGAATTGTGCCAAAAGCGCTAAGTGGTGGTAATTAAGAAACACCTAAGTAAGGCTTAAAGGCCTAAGTGAAGTGTAAGATTGTGATAAGTCCCAGCAAGGGTAAAGACTCAAGTAGGAGACTATTTATTCCCCGAAGGTACCCCAATATGGAGAATGGCCAAAAGATAGCAAGTTTGCTCTAAGTTACATAGGCTTAAGTGAAAATTGGGACTATGGGGATGTGCCTTATGAACCAAGGTAAGGTGTTCACCCCATAAGTAATGTCTTCGATAAAAGGTCTCGTAAGGAGTACCATAAGAAGTTTCGCAACCAACAAGTCAAGAAGCTAAAAACATGAAATGAGCTTGTGGTTTAGGAGCCATGGGCAACCATAGTAAGGAAAATACCATGAGTAAGAAAATTGTGTAGGATGTAAGAGGATTATCATCCAAGTGTTGTGCTCAGTTAAGAATCAAAATTTGGAGGACCAAATTTTTTAAGGAGGGGAGAATGTAAAGGCTCCTCAAGTACTTCCCCAAGCTTGAATATCAAAGGAAGCACATCCCAAGTTATTTTCCTTAAATAAGTTTTATTAAGCAAGGAAAGCAAGCTAAGTAAGGTTAAGTTGAGTTCCAAAATGTAATTGGTACCTAAAGGGCAAAAAGGGCAAAATGATGATTTTGGCCCAAGTCAGTGGCATGGCCCTAATTTTGGTGAAATTAGGTTCATGCAAGTGTTTTTAGATAAATAAGTTAATACCAAAATTATTTCTAGCCATTTGAACCAAAAGTGGAAGTTAAGGGTGAAAAATGCACTTAGTGAGAAATTGAGCTATTATGTCTTATAATGGCATAAGTGGCTTAAGGAAAAAGTGTGTGCATTAGAAAATCCTTTCTACAAGACCAAGGGGTGTTGGTGTAACAAGAGTTTAAGTGGCCTAAGTGAATCAAAGCTAAGTTTGGGGGCCAAAGTGACAAAAAGAGCAAAATGGGCTAAATTGGAGTAGTTGGTTATATAATTGAAGGAGATGGAACTATTCATCATCTTCTCCATCCACCATTTTCGTGGCTGCCCCTCCTCCATAGCTCTCCATATTCAAACCTCCCAAATCACCCGAAATTCCATGAAATTTGAAGGCCCCAAAGCCATCCCAACAAGCCGTTAGCTCATTTTTATTGTATTTGGAGCATTTGATGTTGTTCTTGTAAGTTTTTGGTTCAAACCCTAAGATAAGTGTCTTTGATCTTTGTGGGCTAGTTCTAAGCTTGATAAATGGTTAGAAATGGTCTTAATTTCATGCCCTTGGTGTTCAATTTGGTTGACCTCAAGCTTGGAACTCAAAGGAACTCCATTGAACTCAAGTGTGTTTGTTGTTTGCTTCTTGCTTTGAGAATCATGTGAGGTAAGGGATTTAAGTTAATGTAGCTCAAATACTGCATATAAATGTAGTATTACATGTGGGAATGAAGTAAAAACAAGACTAACATGAGTTAGCTTTGGGGATTGAAAGATTGAGCAAGTTAGCGTGCAGTCGCTTAATGCTGGAAGAGCATTGCCAATGTGTAGCTGTTGGCGACACAATTTAGCGAAGTGTTGTCGAGTTGGTGACATGTCACCAGTGATCTTCCAAGGAACCCAAGAACTGATGCCGTTCGCGACGCATTACCGATGGCATCTCTAAGGCCCAAGTCCCTCAAGTTCGGGCTACCTAAAGAATGTCTCAATCTCTCAGTTATCATCCCTAGGCCATTCTAAGATGTTCCTAGGATAATTTAAGGTGAGGGATTTAAGTTAATTTAGCTTAAATAATGCATATAAATGTAGTATTACATGTGAAAATGAAGTAAAAACAAGACCAATGTGAGTTGGCTTTGGGGATTGAAAGATTAAGCAAGTTTTGTGCAAGTTAGCGCGCAGTCACTTAACGCTGGAAGAGCATTGCCGATGTGTAGCTGTTGGCGACACAATTTAGTGAAGTGTCATCAAGTTGGTGACATGTCACCAGTGATCTTCCAGGGAACCCAAGAACTGATGCCGTTCGCGATGTGTCACCGATGGCATCTCTAAGGCCCAAATCCCTCAAGCTCGGGCCACCTTAAGAATGTCTCAATCTCTTGGTTATTATCCCTAGGTCATTCTAATATATTCCTAGGATAATTTGAGGTAAGGGATTTAAGTTAATTCAGCTCAAATAATGCATATAAATGTAGCATTACATGTGGAATTGAAGTAAAAACAAGACCAATGTGAGTTGGCTTTGGGGATTAAAAGATTGAGCAAGTTTTGTGCAAGTTAGCGCCCAGTCGCTTAATGCTGGAAGAGCATTGTCGATGTGTAACTGTTGGTGACACAATTTAGCGATGTGTCATTGAGTTGGTGACATGTCACCAGTGATCTTCTAGGGAACCAAAGAACTTATGCCATTCACAACGCATCACCGATGGCACCTCTAAGGCCAAGTTCCTCAAGCTCGGGGCACTTTAAGAATGTCTCAATCCCTCGGTTATCATCCCTAGGCCATTCTAAGATGTTCCTAGGATAATTTGAGGTAAGGGATTTAAGTTAATTCAGCTCAAATAATCCATATAAATGTAGTATTACATGTGGGAATAAAGTAAAAACAAGACCAATGTGAGTTCGTTTTAAGGATTGAAAGATTGAGCAAGTTTTGTTCAAGTTAGCGTGCAGTCGCTTAATGTTGGAAGAGCATTGGCGATGCGTAGCTATTGGGGCACAATTTAGCGATGTGTCATCGAGTTGGTGACATGTCATCAGTGATCTTCCAGGGAACCTTAGAATTGGTGCCGTTGGCGACATATCACCAGTGGCATCTCTACGGCCTAAGTCCTCCAAGCTCGGGGCACCTTAAGAGTGTCTTAATCTCTTGATTATCATCCCTAGGCCATTCTAAGATGTTCTGTAGCCTCAATTGCATCAAGAACTTATTCCTAAGTTGGAAGATATCCATTATTTAAGTGGTAGCTAAGTAGTATGGTTAAGGTAGGGTAAGAAATAATGGCTAAAAGGGCTAAAGTGCTTAAGTTGTTAAGGTAGCAGTAAGGGGATTAAGGCAATTTTCGGATTATTTGTTGGCCCAAGTGTGAGGTCTTAGACCTTTGGGCAATGAAAAGGAAACTTAAGAGGATTCCAACCAAACCTTGTGGTTTGGTAAGTAAGCTAGTGAGGAGCCCTAAGCTAAGCTCCATGAGCTTGGCAAGTTTGACCACATAAGGTAGCTACCCTACATAATAAGTTAAGGGGAAGAGACAGGTAAAAGAGGAGTAAGTGATGACTTACTCTAAGTAGCTTGTCAAAGGCGAGCAAGAGTTAAGTAACCAATAAATTACTCTAAGTCGCTTGTAAGAGGACTTTATGGGTCAGTTAAGTGCTAGCATAGGATACGAGGGCCAGTATCCAAGAACCTCATCCGTAAGAGCTCTCAGCAAGTCTAGCACCTACGGGTGTAAAGAAGTCCAAAATGCATTTACATTTGCTTATTTTATCCATCGATCCGTTATTCACATTTTTTGTTGTTCTTATTCTTGTTTCTGGTTGTGTTGTTTGTTGCTTGAGTTGTTCTGTATGTTATATATATACTTGTTATGCTTTGCTTGCTTGCATTTGTTTCCCTTTCCAGGTGCCGAATCCCTTACTGAGTACTTTTGAGTACCCATCCCTTAAGTGTTGCGCAGGTATTAAACGAGCTAGTTAGGCTTAATAGTTGATACGGGGCAATTATTTAGGCTAATTTTTATTGGTTTGAAGGTACTCTCTAACCAATAAACCTTATGTTCTAAGCTACTTGTAGCATAAGCTAGTACTGGCCAAAGTGTTTGCCTTACGGTTTGAGGCTAAGCAAGTACAAGGAAAGTGTGGCTAGTCACTTGAAGATAACTTGCTTGGATGAAGAGCTAAGGATGGATCTTAGTAGATATAAGTTGCTTCTTCTACATGTATTGTATTTTCATTCAAAGAGATTGCCTTTACTAGTGTCCATTGGTGTGTATAACACCAGGGGTTACAGTTGGGTGTATATAAGATTGAGATGTATGCCCATAGTTTTTTACTTGAAGTTAAAGCAACTAAAGTTTTTATGTCTTGACTTGTTTTGAATTGTGTTTTCATTTACTACCATGTAGGGTAGGCTAAGTAACTAGTTGCACATAATGATTTAAGATACTTCACGAGTAATAACTAGCCAATTGTAACTTAAGTGGGATCATAGTTCCCAAAGAGCCTACTAGTACTAGCAAATCAGGGCGCTGGGGCCCTATTCTACCACATCAACCATGGGAGGTAGAACTTGCACTACTACGTCTTTCCATCTTTGTGTATATTCCCTGAAAGACTCCTACATCACCTTTCAAGATATTGCAAAACTTGGTGGTCAAGGGCCGCCTGTTCAACATATCTGTATTTGTTTAGAAAAGCATGGGCAAGGTCACTCCAAGTTTTGATATTTTTGGAACTAAAACTCATGTACCAATGCAAAGTTGACTTGGTGAGACTTTCTTGAAAAAGAACCATCCAAACTTAATTATCCTTGGTGAAAGGTTGCATCTTCCTGAAAAATATTAGAAGATAAGAATGCGGTGCACTCATCCCATCAAATTTCTCAAATTCTAGGACTTTAAAATTCGAGGGAATCACTAGATCATGCACTAGAAAAAATCATCAACTGAGAGTAATCCAAATATGGCACCATCTTTGCGAAGCCTTTTTTCTATGATCTCCAGCCTTTAAGTGTCCTCTTATTTTTTCTATAATGGCTCATAGAATAGATTATGCCTTAAATGAATGTCGCCTAATGGATTTGAGTCTTTGAAAAGCTTTTCTTGAATCGAGATTCGTTGTGGAGTGAATCTATGAGGGTAGATGGGATCCTGTGTGTCTTTGATGGGGCCTTGCACTACCTTCCATTTGATCAATTCCATTAATTGTTTCATTTGTTCCACCATGCTCTTTGTCTTTGACTTGTGCCCATTGAGACGTTCTTCCATTTGCTTTGCCATTAGTCTTGCTTGAAGCCAGGTTGAATGCCGATTTTAAGTACTAATTTTTACACTTTTTAAGATGAGATTCCCTTTATTAGGTTTTTGCATAGATGAAATGATGCATGGTATGCATGACAAATTAATGTTGTTAAAATAACTGAGTTGAATGGCCATTATCGCAACATTTCCAAACTCTAAAACCAACTTTTCTTGCCTAAACGCTTTGCATGATGCATATAAAGAAGGCAACAACTAAAAAAAATAGTTAGTGTTGTTGGAATAATAACATATGACAAATAATATGATAACATAAATTATGAGAATGAGAAAGTAAATCAACTAAGCAAATGGATGTCTTGTTATGGAGGTCTTAGTATATGGGTCTATGGTCATTATATGCATAGGTGATTTTTTTAAAGATGGGCCATGGTTGGTTCCCAAATCCCTTTTACTAAGTCCTACCTGACTAGAAAATGCCCAATTCCTCACCCACAAGGATTATGTCAGGAAGGATTAATTCGAGTCGTAGCTTTCATGGTCCTATGGGGTGACTATCGTCACACTCAAGCAACACTACTTACTACTATAGATTAGAGAAAACTTGGAGAATATTGTCTCACACGACTAGCCTAACCCGAATATTTTGCAAAACTTTAATGGAGTGAGCTTGGGTATTGAGCTCATTATGCATGCCAAGGTATGTGTGTGTTGGAACCTATAAAAAACACAACACATCAAATCAATATGTAAAAAACAAACAATAAAGAAAAAAGGAAAACCAAACCCTTTTATGGCTAGACTCATCCCTAGCAGAGTCACCAAGTTATAGTAACATATTTTAGGAGTCACCACAAATCTGTTTACATTTAGGTCAATTGGATACCTAATATGGTGTATGAGAGATTCTAAGATCGTGAGTTGGTTATGCTAAAATTACTTTATTATAGCACCTAGAAATTAGTACCATAAGGTTCAATTTTATCTCTTCCAAAATTCTTATTTCCTTTAATGCCTAACCTTTGATAAAATAATTCTATGAATTTTATTTAATTATGTTTAATTTTTAATTTAATTCTAAACTGAGAATCTTACCAGACCAACCAGATATAGAATCTTAAATGTATTTCAAATTTAGAGATTTTATCAAATCTACCAAGAATTTCAAAACAAAAACATCTTGTTCAAAACCGTGAGTCTTATTAGACTAATTGGATTCAAATGAATAATCTACCTCAAGATTTTATTAAATCTACCAAGAATTTGAATGGACTATCTTGTTCAAAACTGTGAGTCTTATTAGACCAATCGGATTCTTGAAATTTTGTTGAGTAAATTTACAATTTCCTTCATTTAATTTATTTCTAATTTCTAAAAAGATGAGGAAAATTTTAAGTTATCTAAACCATTCAGGAATTAGCCTAACCAATAATTTTGTGTGTCATTATTTTAATGTACATCATGAGTTTTAAAGTTAAACTATTCTAAAAATAAACAAAGAAGATACAAACCAAATTGATATCCTATGTTATAACCCTCTACAGATTTAATAGCTAAGTTTAATGCATGGCCAAGCAAGCGAATAAACAAAAGAACAATAAAAACAAACAATAAAAAGTTTGCTGTCAGTGACTAATCTGCAAAATAGAAAAGTATCAGTGGTTTGGATGAATGAAACAAAAAGATCCGGGACTAAACAAGAGTTATGCCAAACGTAAATTGATTACCTGAGTCAACGGCTTGAAGACGGGTCGGGTCTCTAGTTCAAGGCGGGTTTCCTTCGATTACTCAACTCCAGCAACGATGGGGCGGCAGTCTTGGTACGATCAGGGGCGTCGATCACAGAGGAGATGATGACGACCCTCCAGCCAAACGGATGACGTGCCAAGCAGCGATGGTCGATGAATTGGGAGCGGCGGGATGGCGGGCGGAACACCTGGAACTAGTGGCGCAAGTCAAGAGGGAATGGTGCGTCCTTAGGCGGAGCAGGGTTGGCCAGTTCGGAGGGCTGATGGTGGCGAATGGAGACTGGACGCAACAGCGGATAGGTGGCTGGAACGGATAGGTGGCTGGAACCGTCGAGGCAGACGGCTGGAACTTCTGTGACACCAGCGAAGGAAGAAGCTCAGGGTCCTGGGGGAAGAGTAGCGAAAAAGAAGGTGCTAAACGTGCGGTTTTCACAAGCTTATGGTTTTTGTCAATTTCTCTCGGCCTTTTCTCTTCTTTTTCTCCCAAATGGTGACTTCTATTTATTGGAGCAGACTTGTAGATGAGATTAATAAGGTTTTAAGAGATTAAACTTCATCCAAATTAAATTTGATAAAGCTTAAATCTCTTAGGATGTTATCTGATAAAAATACCAGTCCAACTCTCAAGCTACTATTCGGCCTTCGATTTTATGTGAATTTTCAATTTCAGCCAATACTTCCCTAATGTGTCATTTGAGCCCAAAATTTTGTAAAAATTTCCAGAATTTCCTAAAACTTCATAAACTTGCCGGATTCGCCTGAAACTTTATGGAATTAGTATATTTGCCCAGAATTTTTAATTTTGCCTACAACTTCCTAAAAACCTTCAATTCACACCAAAACTCTTTCCTTTTTCCAAAACTAACTCCAAAAGACCTCTAGGACCCAAAATTAGTACCTAAACTAAATTAATTCATATTTTGACTCTAAATGACCATTTTAGATTCTTAAAGATTTATAGCATGAAATAACAACATGATCTAAATGCAACTATTTCTATCAACTTCCTAAGTTCTAAAATGACCAAATTAATCCACATGTTCTAAAAATACCCAGATTACCCCTAACAAAAAAGCCCCCTAAACTAATTTTTTTCTAGCCTAGAACTAAACAAAAAATTGAACCTGGACAAAATTGGGTATCAATAGTAGTCATCAATAAAAGTTATATAATACCTTTTACCACCTCTTGTTAATTGACCATTTAATTCACATATATTAGAATTGTTTTTCTTTCAAGATGAAGAAAAGGCTTTTTAGTCATTTTTTGGCTCAACACAAATTTCACATTTCTGTTCTATTTGTGTACGAGTGATGTAACCATGTTTAGACATAAATTTTAAAGATAAAAAATTTACATGCCCATGTCTAGCATGCCATAGAGAAGGGTCAGCAATATAAGCAACAACATTATTTATTTCATTGATAAACAACTTGAACATCCCATCACATGAGTTACCTTTTCCGACAAACACACCATTCTTAGACACTATCACTTTGTCAAATTTTAGCAGTAATTTAAAACCTTTCTTGCATAAAAGGTTAGCTGATACAAGATTCTTCCTAAGATTAGGTACATGGAATACATTCATTTAAGGTCAGTTTCTATCTAGAAGTAAAGTATAATTTCATCGCTCTTTTTCCAATCACCTTTACTATAGCATTGTTTCCCATGAGAACTTCTTCTGGTTTTATTAATTGTTCATAGGTTTTAAAAATTGATTTGTTGTTGCAAACATGAACAAAAGCACCAGAATCCAACCACCAATCCTTACATTTAGCAGCCGAAGCCATGTGAAGTTCAGTAGTCATGTTGATTTTCATTTCAAAATCCTTCACCCCAAAACCTTGTACACTTTATTCAATAACATTGGCCTTGTTCTTTCTAGCATTCTTGTATTTACAATCCTTAATATAGTGTCCTTTTTTTTACAATGGAAGCAAGACATATTTTTCTTCAACCTTAAAATCTTTATTTTTAGATTTCAAACTATTTGGATTTTTTTCACCAAAGGGACCAACAATATGATAGACCTTGTTTCCCAAGAACATCTCATCTTGACTTTTTGTTTCTACCTTAATTTCAGATAAGTGGTGAACTATTCAATAGTCATAGTCTTTGCAGAGTACAACACTTTGTTCTTGTAGTCATTCCAAAATGGAGGCAACTTTGAAAGAATTGCTCCAACTTGAAGTGCATTAGGAATTTGGATTTGACATTCACCAAGTTGAGAGATAAGAACTTCTAATTCCCTCACTTGATTAATAATTGGAGTGTTGTCAGAAAATTTAAATTCAAAGTACTTCAAAGCCAAAAACATATTCATACATTGTTTGTCATGCTTGTACTTAGACTCCAATGTAGACTATAACTCTTTTGGAATTTTCAAATTCTGATAAATTTCATACAAAGGATTAGTCAGAGAATTGAGTATGTAACCTCGACAAAGTCTTTCATCAATTTCTCGCTTCAACTTTTCTGTACATAATTTTGCTTTGACTTCTGCAAGATCATGAGGCTTAATGTCAAAAAATGGATGCAAATCTAGATGAAGGACGTAATACACATTCAGTGTAGTCAGCAACCACATTATTCGATCTTTCCATCTAGTGTAGTTTGTACCATTAAAACAACCAAGTTTCATGGTGTCAAGATGTTGAAAATGAACTTAACACCTGTATTAACTTTTGTCTCCATAATATTTTTCCTTAAGATTGTTGGTGAGAATGAAACAAAATAAGAAGAAGAAATAGAGGAATTAGAATTGGAAGAGAGATGCTTTGAGGCGTGAAATATCACTTTTCCTTAAGGCAAATATTACCCCCACTATAAAAGCACCAAGAAATTGCCTCTAGGATAAAAGAAAGCAATATGAGAAAACTAAACTGAATTATGAACAATTTATTGCATATTTATAGTGGATGAAAGGTTTTGGCTCTATATTTGAATGAATACAATTTTTCATGAACATATGTATCCATTAGAAAATTCACAAATGTTAGAAAACACATAAATTTTTATAGAAAAGTCACAAGTAATAGAAAAGATGTAACCTTACATAGGAAAAGTTACAAGTATTAAAAAAGACACAACCTTTCCATAAGAAAAGTTACAAGTGTTTAGAGGCAGATGCACTTGGTTGTAATGAGGTCCATGGAGCCCCTTTTTGTCAGAAAAAAAATATTAACAAGAGTATGTGTTTTAACTACCCTTCATAATATATTCTGGAAAAAAAATATTAAAAAGTGGTTCTTTTCGACCTAAAAAAGACAAGCCATGGATGAATCCCTTTAGTCTTCCAACAAATTTTTTTTTGTTAAAGCCATTATTCAACCACTAAAGTTTCATGTTCTCTACAATTAGATACTAAACTTCTTTTGTCTCACATGTATATCTTCAAACATATGAAAATATTTCAAGGAAAGTTTTAGCAAAACACAAAGTTAAGGGATCAAGTTGTAAACAATATATGAATATAGGAATTAAAAGTGAACTTATGCCTTTCAATAGGGTCATCACCAAATCACCCTCCACAATTCATTTTTTGCGTCCGAAACACTAAGGCCAAGTGAGTAGCGGAAACAAACAAACAAGACTTGTTTTTGTTAGATTTTTTTCCTTCCAAGAAAAGGTTAGTTCTACTTTTATCTATTTATATTTCCATGTTTTTTCAAAGTACTTTTTATGTGAACTAGGCTTATGACATAAGCGACCCTCCTACTATATATACATAGATTCTATACATCCTCAACTATTGAAACTAGCAATCATGTCATTTTGGTAGACGTGCTACAAATCAGGCTAATTGGGCTGATGCAATTTCTCAGATCTCTAGTTGAATCTTCATCTTCAGTTATGATTTTTATGATCTTTACTCTGATATTCATATTTGATCACAATTGCTACAATCTTTGTTCCAATTTTCATCTCCAATCCTAATTTCTCCAATTTGTTGTTCCAATCATCTTCTCCCACAACTTCTTGCAGCTACAATTTCTTCAATTTTCTACAATATTACTTTAATCGTCTTCTCTGACCTCTGTTTTGCATTTTTGGTGATTTCAGCAATTTTTTCTCCTACTATCTTCTTTGACTTCCTTTTCACGTTTTTTATGACTTTTTCTCCAATATGTTCTTTTTTCTTTATTGTAGTTCTTTTTTTCATTGAAATTTGTTTTTTTAAAATTCCTATATATTCTTGTACACATTGTTGTTTGATACTTTTATTCACAAATCAACATATGTGTATAAATAAATTTGCATGTATGTACACATTTATCAAAACAAATAAAGCAAAGAACATATAGGAACATTAACACAAATCACAGTCAAAAGAACATACACAAACATGTAAAGGAACATATCCATATAAAGAATAGAACATATGCCTAGGAAGAAAATAACGCATAATAAAAAACATATATATAGGAAAAATATCAAAACACATGTATATTGAAGAACATATGTATGTAAAGAAAAGAACATACACTGATGAACATGTGCATGTAAAGAAAAGAACACATACCTTAAGAAATATCTCTTCAGAACAAATTTGCATGCATGTGTGTATGTACATATACACATTTATAAAAGAACATATGCATAAATAGAATTGAACATATGCAGATAAATCAAAGAAAATATATGTAGTTAGATAAACTATAGTGAAAAAACCATATGCATATGTATAAAAGAAAATATCCATGTAAAAGAAAGAACATATATGCCTACAAAAAAAACAACACATATATTAAAAAAATATATATATATATATATATAGAACAATATCAAAACACATAGGTGCAAAGGAACAAATGGAATTAAATAAAAGTACACATAAATGTAAAGAAAAAGAACATATACCTTCACATATATCTATACAGACCAAATACCAAAACACATTACGAACATAACACATGTATAAATGAACATATGAAAATAAGGAAAAGAACATATGGATATGAAAAAAAGAACATATACCTTCAGAAATATCTATATGGAATAAACGTTCAAAAATATAATGTACATATATAAATATAAAAAAGAACATATTAAAATAGATAAAAAACATATGTGAATAAATAAAGGAACATATGCATGTAGAGAAAATACCATATACCGTCATCTATATTTATATAGACAAAATGTCAAAACACATTATGAACATATGCACATGTATGAAAGAACATATGCATATAAATGAATGATCATATGCATATGAAAAAACAAATATATATCTTCAAAAATATTTATACAAAACAAACATTCAAATAGATAATGTACATACATACATGTATAAAAGAACATATTCATATAAAGGAATGAACATATGCATGTAAGGAAAAGAACATACACCTTCACATGTATCTAAATAGACCAAATATCAAAACACATTATAAACATACACACATGTATAGAGGAACATATTCATATAAGGCAAAGAACATATGCATATGAAAAAAAGAACATATCCAATGTCTTTTTAAAAATGGGCTAGCTCAACAGGAAAAAAAACTTGGTAAAAAAGTAAAACAGTAAAGGAAAACGGGGAGAAAAAAGAAAAGAAAAAAAATTTGAGAAAAGAAAAGGGGAAAAAAAAAGGTAAAAAGGAGAAAGAAAACAGAAGAAAAAAAAACAAAGAAGAAAAAAAAACTGAGAAAGGAAAAGGAATAAATTAAAAAAAAAAAAACGGAGCTTAGCGGGTTCTAGGTGTCGAACCTTAGCCCTTCAATTAGCATAAAAGCATTTCAACTACCTAGACTACTTCACCGTGTTTGTCAAAACTTTTAAAACTTAGTATATTTATTCTGTATTAAGTGCCAGGCACATATAAGAATTGGCCTTTTTTTCATTCTTTCACACATGCTTGACCCTTACTTGAAACCTCCCTGTCCAGTAGCAGTCTTGTCCAGGGCAAATAGAAGGTAGAAAAATGCCTTTGAAAAAACTTGTTTTTTTTTACCGCTTTTACTTAGGCATAATTAATAAAAAATGGTAGATGCATATATAATGGGCTAATTCAAGTATCATGCATGGAAATTTGAGATTTCTTTATCAACCAAGTACCATTTTTTATTAATTAGTTATCATGTCCAATTGGATTTTCTTTTATTTTTTTGCTTATCATTTATTTTTTCTTAAATGTTTTTTTACTTCTTTATTTCTATTCTTGTCTATACATGTAAATAGTGAATTATTATTAAATTATTCAAGTATAGCAAACAAACCTGAGCCATCATTTGTTTTCTTTTCCAGTTATGTTAAGATACCTTAAAAAGCAAGGGATTGTAGAGCATCAACACATATTGCTGGAACATTAAACTCAATGAATGAGGAATCATAAACTCAAGAAATGGCAAGTGGTGATAAGACTAATTTTAGGAACAAGAGCAAGGTTCATCAAAGTATAAGAAGATTGGTTTAAATACCCTTACAGCTGATCCAGGAGAATGAAAAGAAATTGAAAGTTTTCATCCAACTACTAGAGATGAAGTTAGAAGAGCATATCTTTAAAAAGGACCTTGTCAACCTTGACATCATACATTTCTAGAAATGATTATTGAAGGTATAGCACACCGATTTAACCCTACTTGGTTTGATAACTACAAATATTGGTTGGAATATAGTATAAAAGAGGAAGCAGCATTTTGCTTATGTTGCTATTTATTCAAGCTTGAAATAAAAAGTCAATATGGATATGATTGTTTCATAAGTGGTAAGTTGAAGGCTTGGAACAAGAAAAACCGATTGGATGAGCATGATTCTTGAAGTGCACACAATGCAATTCAAAAGTGCCAGAATTTGATGAAACAATCACAGTCCATTATTATTATTTTTTATAAGCAAACAAATTTGGCTAAGAATGAGTATCGAGTTCGGTTAAATGTGTCAATTGATTGTGTTAGATTTTTACTATGGCAAGGATTGCATTTTTGTGGTCATGATGAGCATGATGAGTCATATAACAAACGAAACTTTCTTGAACTCTTACATTTTTATGTAAAGCACAATGAAAAAGTAGGCAGTGTTGTATTGAAGAATGCTCCAACAAATTTGCAAATGATTGCTCCTTCAATCCAAAAAGATATTGTAAATGCTGCTATAAGAGAAACTGTTAAAGCTATTATTATGTTACAGATGGTTTTTTTGGAATTTTGGTGGATGAATCTCGTGATGTGTCTTGTAAGGAGCAAATGGCTTTGGTTTTGCGATATGTAAACTGTGAAGGGCTTGTTATGGACAGATTTATTGGTGTGAAACATGTGATTGATATGTAGTTGTGTCACTCAAGGCTTCCATTGACTCCATCCTTTCAAAACATGGACTAAATTCATCTAGAGTTCGAGGTCAATGATACGATGGAGCTACTAACATATGAGGTGAGTTTAATGGTTTAAAAACTTTGATTATGAGAGAAAATTAGCCTACATACTGTATTCCTTATTTTTCTTATCAGTTGCAACTGACACTTGTGTTTGTCGCAAAAAATCATTTTGCTATCAATAATTTCTTTAACTTGATTTCTCAGTTGCTGAATATAATTTGAGCTTCTTGTAAATGAAGAGATAAGCTTAGAGAAAACCAAGCATATAAAGTTGTAGAATCATTGGCTAATCATGACCTTGAAATTGGTCAAGGTTTAAATTAAGAAATAGGTATTATAAAAATTGGCTATACATGTTGGGGATCTTATTATGGTTTACTCTTGAATGTAATGACCATATATTCCTCAATTATTCAGGTCCTTGAAGATGTTGAAAGAGATGGCATATTACAAAACCAAAGAGCAAAAGCACATTGCCTTTTAAAGCTTTTAGAAACATTTGACTTTGTCTTTTACCTACACTTGATGATAAAAATATTGGGGCTGACAAATGATTTGAATTTGGCCTTACCAGAAAAAGACCAAGAGATTGTCAATACAATGTCACTTGTTAAAGTTGTTAGAAAAAAGTTGCAAGATATGAGAGATGAAAGATGAGAGCTTCTTTTAACCGAAGCTTCTTCATTTTGTAATGAATATGACATTCATATCCCAAGCATGGGAGGTCCATATGCTTCGAGAAGGCATAAAAAAGGTTCACAAGTTAGCAACTTGCACTATTATAAAGTGGATTTATTTAATGATGTCATAGGTATACAACTTCAAGAGCTAAGAAACTATTTTAATGAAGTGAATACATAATTGCTTCTTTGTGTTGCTTGTTTGTGCCCATCTAAGTCTTTCTATGCATTTGATGAGGAAAAGTTATTGAAAATGACTGAACTTTATCTAGTAGCATTTCTTACGGTTGAACTTGTAGCACTTAGATATCAACCTAAAAATTATATTGTACATGTGTGTAGAGATAAAAGGCTTATTAATTTAAAAGGTATTGGAGACCTTGCAAAAAGAATGGTGGAAACAAAGAAGCATATTATCTATCCACTAGTATTTCTTTTTTTAAAGTTGGCAACGATTTTACCTGTAACAACATCAATCATGGAATGAGCTTTTTCAGCAATGAACTTAATAAAGGGCAATTTGTAGAATAAAATGAGTGATGATTTTTTAAATAATTGTTTAATGGCATACATTAAAAAATATATATTCGATGGTCTTAATAATGACACAATTGTAGAATTTTTTCAGGCTATGAGAACTTGCCAAGAGTAATTGTAATGATATATTTTTTATCCTTAGAGTATGTATGCAAAATTCATAAGTTTTATTATCAAACATTAGAAATTATTATTCGTGTAAGTATATGAATGGACCCTCTTTTGAGAAATCCTAGATCCCCCACTGCAAGTGTTAGGAAAAACACAACCTTTCCATTACCCTTGCAAACTTATAAACTTATACTTGCAACATATAAGGTCCAGCATTTAATGTTTTTAGAGTTTATTGTGTCAAGGATATTGTTGCTGCCATTGATAGAATTCTACTGCAAGTTCCATGTGTGCAAGGAAGAAAATGCTAGAACTGTTTGGCTTCACATAAAGTAAATATCTTTCTGTGGAAAGCTATTCAATAAAGATTGTCCACAAAAAGCAACCTGATCATAAGGAGTATTCCTTGTCGTTTGCTTGTGCCCTTTTCACTGTAGTTGCTAAGAAATAGTAGATCACATCTTGTTCATTGTCTTGTTTCTTTTGCTATGTGGGTGTGCATTTTTGACTGGTGGAGGTTTGGTCATCCACCTGGTATTGATCTCTTGTCAGATTTAAAGGTTCAGCTCCTGTAGTCCTGGAGTAGAGAACAAGTCTAGGTCTTTCATGCTTTTCTGAATGTTTCAGCTCGGGTATTGTGGAGTGCTCGAAATGGAATGGTTTTCAGCTCTATAGCTTTGGACATTAATGAACTTATGTATAAGATTCATCTTCTATCTTTTTTATGCATTGTTAATAGATGTTCAAAAATTAGCTGTAATTGGTTCGAATGGTGTTCTAAGCTTTAACTCAGTTTTGGCTATTTCAAACTAGTCTATATAGGCCGGTATCAAGAGGCTTTTTATCTTTTGCTTGTGTGGTGTGATAAATTCTGCTGAGCCTCTAGGCGGGAAATTTTGCATTGCCATTACGACAAGTAGCAGAAAATGACAAAAAAGAAAAAAGTAACGTATAAAAGAGTTTTACTGGTTAACTGGTTATGTTAGTTCTCAATGTAATCATATGTTTAGTTTATAAAAAGAATAAAGAGTAAAAATATAAAACAATGTGTAATTATATTAAAAAATTCAATAAATATAATTGTTAACATGTTATTGGTAAATAATTTAGATAGAAGTAAGAAACATGATTTAAATAGTTTAAGAGAAAGAGAGGTAATGTGATGAGTTTCATTTAATGTGAGATAAAAGTAATATATATATATATATATATTATTAAAAAAATTGAGAGAAAGAGCAACATGTATTAATAGAACAAAAAGATGGTGGGTGGGGTGAAAAAGAAATGAGAATTAATGTGAGAAATTTGATTTAATATGGAGAAATGAATTAATGTAGGAGTAGTAGTTGTGTTTGTTGGCAAAAGGGAGTTAATACAACTAATAAGGGTAGATAGGTGGAGGGAAGGAAGTCTGGAAGTAGAAGTTTAGAAGCTTTAGAGTTTGTTCATCTTCAACTATAAGTGTAACTCTATAGAAGATTAATGTATCAATGTGAGAAGAGAATGTGAGTGTAAATTGTAGGTAAATCATCTAGGGAGAATATGTGAATCATAAAGAGTGAAGGTGTTTGTGAATGATTAGCTAAGTAGTGATGATTAATTTATTTGTGAATTTTTTTTAAGGTTTTCCAAGAACGTAGTAAGAGTTACACATGAAAATGCTTTTAAATATAAGTAATAGCCTTTTTCTAACTAAAATGAATTTGTTTGGACTAAATCGCTTTTGTTTTTTACTAAAACACATTTGTTTGGACTGAATCACTTTTGTTTTTGACTAAATCGCTTTTCTCGCAGATGAGGTGTTGGCTCTTATTAGTAATAGAAAAGGCAATGATGAGTTAGCATTATATTCCTTATAAAGATGACGAATAAGATAAACAAGCGATATTGTTATAGAAATGATTAATTTATAAGAAAAGTGATAGGACGGTATGTACGAAGCTGGACGTCAAAAGGTGATAATGAAATCAAAAAGTCGATGTACTAATAATCACCTATTTTGGCATAAAATCATTTTTGTTGTCGTGTACTCACTTTTTTTGGCTCATTATGACTTTTTTTTTTGTGCAAAATTGCCCTTCTTTGAGGCCCAAACACCTTTTTCCTTACAATTCATATTTAGTCCCCTAATTGTTAACCACACAACCCTTAATTATAAACCACAAAGTTAGTGATTCATAAATTACGTGTTAGCGGTTTAGAATTAGGGTATCTATGGTTCACCTTCAGTATCTCTTATTGTGAATCACATAGTCATAGTGGTTCATATTTAGGCCCCTCGCCTTTATTAGTTCTTTGTCGCCTTGCTTTTTTTTTAAATTCCCTTTTTTGTTATGTTGTCACCTTTTTATATATGCTGTCGCCTTTTTTTTTGTAATAGCAGACCCCTTAATTTTTAACCACTAAATTTGTGGTTTATATTTAGGACCCTAATGGTGAACCACATATCTTTTAATTGTAAACCACAAAGGTAGTGGTTCATAATCTGCGTGTCAGTGGTTCACAATCAAGGTATTTGTGATTCACTTTTAGGTCCCTTGATTTTGAACCATGAATGTGTGGTTTGCAATTAGGAGTTCTATGGTTCAAGTCAGGGGTCTGACTGTGAGCCACTTTTCTTGTCACACAAATGTGATTATCACTTTTTTAGGTCACTCCATCGCTTTATAGACATTATTGCTTTTTCATCTTGTTTAATCACTTTTTTGAAATTTTTATCACTTTTTTTGTGGTGTTTATCATTTTTTTGTGGTTTTTGTCACTTTTTTGTGGTGTTTAGAAAGATGAAATAATGTGTAATATTATATTACAAAATTCAGTAAATATAATTGTTGGCAATGTCTTTGGTACATAATTTACATAATAGGAAAAAAAATGGCATTAAAGAGTTTAAAAGAAAGAAGTGAGTGAGTGGGTGGAAAGAAAAGGAAATGGGAATTAATGTGATGAATTTGATTTAATGTGATATAGGAGTAGAAAAAAAAAAGGCATTTAAGAGGTTAAGAGAAAGAGTAGTATTAACATAATAAGAACTGGGCTAGTGGAAAAGGTGGAAGGAATAAGAGTTATTGTGAGGAATTTGATTTAAAGCGGAGATGGGAATAATGTAGGAGCACTTGTTTTGTTTGTTGGTAAAGAGTTAATACAATCAATAAAGGTAGATGGGTGGATCGAGGAAACTTGGAAGTAGGAGTTTAAGTAAAGTTTGGCTTTGTTCATCGTTTTTCATAGTTCTAAGTCCAAAGAAGATTAATAGAACAATGTGAATGGAAAGCATACATAAATCATCAAGGGTGAAGGTGTGAATCATTAAAGGAGAAAGTTTTTGTGAGAGGGCTGAGGGAATTAGGTCAGTAGTGACGGTTAATCTATTTCAAAAATGTTTTTTAAGGGTATGGCAAGAATGTAGAGAAGAGTGACCCATTCAAACAACTTTTAAAAACAACTATTCGCTTTTTCTTGTGACTATCATATTTGATAGGACTAAGTTGCATTTGTTTTTTTCCTAAGTTGTGTTTCGATTGAGGTGTTGGTTTATGAGTAATAGAAAGCTGTTATCAATTAGTGTTATCTAGGCGATGAACCAGAACATGCAATATTAGTATAGAAGGAATTATGTTATACAAAAACCAAAAAAAGAAATGAGAAGCATATGAACCCAATAATGGCGTCTTTATGTCAAAAAAGTTGATTGCTCCAACATATGAGCATTTACCTATGTAAAAAAATTGATTATGAACAAAAAAAGTTGATATTAGTGAAGGAAAAGTGATTGTTGTCTATCCATGTTTTAAAGCAACATGAATGAAAGTAAAAGCTTTTGTAGGAGTATATGAAAGCATTTATTGTTGTAAAAAAACATTAATTGTTAATACATTATGTGCTACGTGTGTTATGTAGGTGTTAGAAATGTACAACGATAATGAAATTGGTGGGGAATGGACAGATGGAGAGGAAGAAATGAATGGACATACAACATGGAAAACAAAAGGAATGCCAAGTGAAATGACAATAAAAATAAATGGAACTCATGAGATTTTTTCACAAGAAGTGGAGAATGATAATGGTGAGAACATTAGAGTGATGATGAAATTTATTTAAATGAAGAATCACATGAGGAGGTAGATGAAATTCTATCAAGGAATGAATAGAATGCAATTGTTGTGAAGATAAACAAACTAGTTGCATAATGGGAGATAAAAGATTTTCATGAGATAGAATTTAAGTCCATTGAAAAGGCTGAGCAATTCTATAACAGATATGGGCATGTGATGGGATTTTTTACCAAAAAGAAAGATGTTAAAGTTGATAATGGGGGAATTGTATATAGGCGCAGATGCGTTTATGGGAAGAAAGGGCACAATAAACCAAAATTGGAACCAGCAGCTAGAGTAAAAGAACGTAGGAGGGTGAGTAGATGTAGTTGCAGAGCATCATTTCGAGTTAATTACAGCCAAGCATCAAGAAACTATGTGATAAAAGAGTTAAATACTAGGCACAACCATGACCTTGCCGAACAAGAAAAAGTTCACATTTGCAGATCTCAGAGACACATAAATGTGGCTGATAAGGAGCAAGCCAAACAAATAAGGAAGGTTGGTATGAAGACATGTCAAATTATGGATTGCGTGGTGTAGGTTGCTAGAGGTTATGGGAATGTGGGGTTTACTACCAAAGATCTGTATAATTATGTAGATAATGATGCAGAGACTGCAATTGCACACCTAACCTGTCATGCAGGAAAAGACCCTGAGTTTTATTCTTGATATGCAGTTGATAAGGAAAATAGGTTACATTACATTTTCTGGGTTGATAGTTCAATGCTCATGGACTATGCATGCTTTGGTGATGTTATTGGATTTAAAGTGACATTTAAAATAAATGAATACAAGATGTCATATGTTGTGTTTATTGGGGTAAACCACCACTATAATAGCATTGTTTTTGGATGTGCACTCATGTCCTATTAGTCTGAGAAAGGTTATGTGTGGCTACTAGAAAGGTTTTTGGATTGCATGGGAAAAAAGGCACCTGGAGCAGTTATCAGTGATGGTGACAAGGCAATGAGACTTATAATAAGGAGAGTGTTTCTAGATGCAAAACATTGCTTGTGCTCTTGGCATTTACAAGGGAATTGTAAAGAGAATGTGAAGGTTAAGGGATTTGGAGATCATTTTGCAAAGATAATGAATGGTTTGGACAATGTGGATGAGTTCGAGAAGTAGTGGGCAAGTACTATTGCCATGTTCAAGTTGGAAAATAGTGAGTGGGTGCAAGAAACATATGCAAGGCATGAAATGTGGGCAATTTATTATTTGAAACAATATTTTTTTGTAGGGCAGACAAGTAACCAAAGATCGAAAGGGATGCACTCTTATCAAAAAAGGTTTTTTGGAAGCAAACTTAAGTTGTATGAATTTATAAGAAAGGTTGATATTGCATTAGGATGATTATGTGAGATTCAAGTGCTAAACAATTTTAAGAGTAGACATACAAATCCTCAATTGATTACCCATCTTAGGACATTTGAGATACACGCCGCTAAAGTGTACACCCATCAATATTCCAAAAAGTGCGTGGGGAGATAATAAAAGAGGCAAATTATTCTGTAGTGTTACATTATATGAATGACAAGGAGAAATTGTACCGTGTTGCTCGATATGGGAGCATGGCCCAACCGCGGCTGGTATATCACTTGTTTGAGAAAGAGATATGGGAATGCTCATGCAAAAAGCCAACTTACAAAAGTAAATCACAATTCAAATTAAGTTAAATTTTTTTATTGATAAATATTTATAGGTGTGCTAACGAATTGAATGTCATGCCAATGTACTAGGAATTCCATGTTCACACATATTTTTAGTCCTGAAGTTAGTAAGTGCAAGGGTGATCTCTGAGAGGTTGATCATGAAAAGATGGACAAAGGATGCCAAAAAACTGGTGCAAAATATGGGTGTTAGAGATAATTTGGCTGCTAATATGGAGGAAGTGTATAATGCAAGACGGTCACAGTTGACTAGCATGGATAACAAAATTTTTACCTTGTAGCCAGGTGTGATGAAGAAAGGTATAATGAAGTAAGAGAAGAATTGAGTAAGCTAACTATTTGGGTTGGAAAGTTGTATGCAAAGATGTCAGAAGGATTGAATACTATAGGTAATGAGACTACAGTTCTTGATTTAGATATAGTTCGTAATCTAGTTGTCATCACTGGTAGAACACGTGGGAGGAATAAATCAAACATAGGTGAATGATAGATGAAGTGCTGAAAATGTGGATCAAATAACTACACAACCCATGGGTGCCTGAATCAATCCAAATTTGAAAAAGAATGTCATGCAAAGGGAAATGTAAAAGAGGCTACTTTTGTTCTTAAGAAATCACCTAGCTTCATCCCGAATGACCATGTTAGTAGTAGCCAAACAATCTTTTTAGGTTCTGCAATTGGCCAAAATAATGAAGAAACTCAAGATAATTCAACGCCAGACTCTGAAGCCAATTAGAGAAAGCCACAGTCAAGTAATGATATGTCATTCCAGAGTTTATTGAGATCTTGATTCATGGGGTGAACCTTCAACACAGGGGAATCTGGGTTTTACAAGTGCAACAAGGCAACTGACTATTATGATCATACCGTTGAAAGTAGCTTTCAAGGTAAATGGAGGCATAATTCTAGTACGTTTTAATGTAAGAGATGTTATTATCATGTTGGATCATATATTTATTTAAAACTCAGGACTGTAATGGCTGGGATTCTGGAATGATATTATTGTGTTAAGAAAGATAGTATATGTACGTGAGTCGTCTTAACAAGTTGTGGTTTAAAATAGCCATCTTAAGAAATTTGCATGCTAAATTATGATTTCAAAAGAAAAAAGGTGATTTGAGTTCAAAATAAATGACAAAATATATATAACAAAAGATGATAACATATAAATAAAGGCGATAAGGTTAATTACAAGGTGACAACATGTTTATAAAAGTTCTTTTTTTATATGAAAAAATATTATTGGAAAAGAAGAGGAAATAAGTAATATATTTATCATACTTCAACCTAGATAATAAAGGTTCTGAGCATTGAATAACATTTTAGCATTTGCCATGCATCTAACATAACATAGTTCCAAAAGCATATCATTTTGTCTTCAAATAAAATACAAAAGCATCCTATCTCTAATTGCATTCACCTTTTCCTTCCCTTTTTAGCTGCTGGCTTATCTTCCATGTGCTTAGTATGGCCCTCCAAGCCTCCACCAGATGCGGGCTTATCTGAGTCCAAAAAAAGTTAGTCATCCGACCCCATAGCTAGGTCATCTTCATCATCATCCTCATCCTTTTCAGTTCCACTATCATAATCTGAACCCTCTTCACCAACAGAGTCTTCATGCTAGCCGTCGTCATTCGCCTCATCTCCTTCTGAATGGGATTTAACATCGACTTCATTGCTCTCGTCTCCATCACTGTCAGAACCTTGCTCTTGCACCACTTCTTTGCCGAGAGGACAATGTTGCCTGTTTTGCAAGCCAGCCTCCTATGTTGTTCCTCCACAAGTCACCTAAAACCATAAGATCATTAATTTGTCATCCTTGAAGTAAAAATTGTATGTAGACTATACTTACACATTATTTCAAAGAAAATTTATTTGCATCCTTCCACATTTTGTTTGTAACAATCTTCTTAAGACCTGCCACCAAGCGCAGTAGCTTCTCGACAGTGTTTCCCCTCACCTATACATTACATTTTAAAATTGTAAGCCTAAGTCTATTATGGGATTAGTACAACAACATAGGACATCGTAAACTTACAGATTTTAACAAAGGATCAAGCGGTAGACCCTCCACATCGTTGTCATCAATGCTTGGAATTTGGAGTAGTTTTGCCTCTCCTATGTCGAGATTTGGGAGCAACATAGATGTTGCTGGTAGCTGTATTGTAGCTCTTTCTACTGGCATGTCTGTTTCACGTGCAACAGTAGACATAGATGTTGTAGCTAAGCCGCTGATAGATGCACCTAGGTCCTTACCTTTCATAGCTTTGGCCAGCTTTTTCATCAACCCTTCCCACCACAACTGAAATTTATTGGACAACAAAATGGTCGAATTATTGTCCCACAAAGATCCCTCAACTGCTGCTATCGCTTCCACATGCCGCCACTTATTGTTCAACATGGATGTTGGGGGCAAGTTCAGAATGGTCTTGTCATACACTTATCAATAGTTAATATGTTGTCTAAAGACCCTTTCACCTAAAAACCAGGCTTGATCACATGGGCTTTTAAGTAAAATTTAGTACCTTGTTGCCCCTAAACTTTCACTCATGTACTATGAAAGGTCATCCATGTACTTCTCCCATGGCCACATCTTCACCCCCACCACTCTTGCTGTCTTAAATAGCTCAATATACACTTCAGTGTCATATGCCATACCGCTCAAGCGTCCCTCAGCATATTACTTTGCTCTAGGTTATGTTCTAGCTCCTCTCAAATTTAGGTTAGGCCCAATATCCATAAAATGCTTGCATGCCCATGTCTGTTATTGGAAATAATATTGTACATGATCATTGAATAATCATTTCAAGCGTAATGGATGTACATAATGTAGTAAAGTAATTTAGCTATGTAATATTTACCTGCCAGGATTGCCAAAAACCACCATTCCCCTGAGCACCCTTGCTCAGACCATTCATATACAAGTTTAGATTAGATAATGTAGTGCTTCCCCAATTATACATTACTAGTTGAGATGTGTCTGCTACAGCTGAAATCCACCATGTATAAAAGCTATGAGTGCTTATGTCGTAGAATATAGTGGTGCCAAGAAAGGTTACTAGGAAAACAAGAACCAAATGCTGTTTTCCCTCTATAGTATTTGAGCAGTAGCCTCTATAGGTGTCAAGTACTATCTTAAAACTCTTCTTTCTCTTGTGATGGAATATTGCCCAACCATCACCAACTAGCAGTTACAGTCGCGGAAACATCTTTGCATATTTCCACATTAATAGGTATCTTCTCGCCACTACAACGCAAGTCTGTTATTGCTGCAAAATTTGCACGTGCCATGGTCATCTTACCTATAGTTAGGAAGTGAAACATGTGGGTCGTATCATACCAAAAGTGACTCAGTGTATGAACTAAGTGTCTATTGCAGTAATTGGACTTTAATGCTTTAACTACGTTGAACATGCCCGTTGCTCTAATTATATCTTTCACAGAATGAAAGATATAATTAGAGCAATTGGGGAAAGATATGATTAGAGCAACGGGCATGTCCACGGCATGCATTGAGTCTATTTTTTAGATGTTAAAGTGCATATCAAAGTATCAAAATTGCATGTAAGATGAAAGCGAACAGACAAGCGACAAGAATTTCACAAACAACGACTTGTTTTTTTCAATAGCGTTTTTTTAGCAATATTGTTTTTTAAACGCTACAATCGCCTTTTTTTAAAAGATATTATGTTTTTATTAAAGTAATCATTTTTCTTATTTAATATCACTTTTTTTTTAAATAATCACTTTTCTACTACAATCACCTTTTTAAAAATCATATTGGCTTTTTTAAAATTTTATTGCTTTCTAGATATGATTTCATCTTTTTTAAAATGTTATCACCTTGTTAATAACTATATCACCTTTTCCTTTATTTTATTGCCTTTTTAAAAATGTTATTGCCTTTTCAAAAATTTTATTGCTTTTACAAAAATTATATAATATTTTTACATAATCAATTGTTGCTTTTTCTTTCTAAATTCGTCCTTTACAATAACTCTACAATAAAATCAGTATCACATTTTATTTACAATAATCGCTTCAGAGACACTTTTTAAAAATAGTTTTCTCTTTTGTAACATCATAGTTATAAAATCCACCCAAGAAATTTGACTAGTTTAAATTGAAACATATCGGGTGTGAGGGGTGAGAAACGTGAGACTCCGGGTCTAAGTAGATAGTCATCGTCAGTCGGAATGTCTTCTAAGGAGATAGTCTTTTGATCATGGGTGGTTTCAAATCGTATGACAATTCCTTCACAAAGTCTCCAGCAGCACCTTGTGACATTCTTTGCCGATAAAGGTAGCAATATAGAAGGTGAAGGTGAGGGAGAGGGAGAAGCTGCAACTGGAGGCAATGAGGACCAAAGAAGAATGGAGGAAGATAAAATAATGAAGTTACAGTGGGTGGTTGTAAAAATTCAATTCTAGTTGGGGAAATTTCAACAGCCTTCTTGTGGTCTAGTGTAACCTACACATATGGCCCCTATTTTTAAAAACCAATACTTTACCCCGACTTCTTTTATAGTGTTAAACAACAACTTCTGAGACACTAAATTAAACCATATGATAACCATATTCTAGTAATTTAAAGATTTTTCATATTTTTTTTGTATCTAATTGACCTTTAAAAAATAATAATATGCTTTTATATGAACAAAAATAGATATACAGAAATGAAAAAGTGATAATTTAGCTTACTTATTAACTAAAAAAAATATTAGACATAGCGACATTATTAGAACATGACTATCGTAAAGTTTACATTATAGTTTCAAAAGTTGCTACAGAAAAAATCTAAAACATTAGGGGGCAAAGTGTAGGTTTTAAAACGTAAATGGGACAAACTGTAGAGTAGGGTAAACCTCAAGTGGCACCTAAATGAATACGGCGGTTTTGACTAAGGCCCCTAAAATTGAACAACAAGACCCTATAATTTGTACCACAAAAAAACACGGTTCATTTCTTAGGAACATGGTTCATAAAGTAGCTCATAAACCATATACTAGCGGTTTTGAGTAAGACCCCTTAAATTGAACCATAAGATGCGGTTCATATTATGGCCCCAATAAGTGAACCACTAATTTAGCGGTTCATTTTTGGGGTACGTGGTTGATAAAGTGGCCCCTCAACATATACCAGTGATTTAATTTCTGGGTATAATGGTTCATAAAGTGGCCCCTAATTGTATGCCGGTAGTTTTGAGTAAGGCCCCTTAAATTGAACCACATGACCCCACAATTTGTACCATGTAAAAAAACGATTCATATTATGGCACTGAAAAGTGAACCATTAATTTAGTGGTCAATTTTTTGGGGTACATGGTTGATAAAGTGGCCCCTCAACGTATACCAATAGTTTCGAGTACGACCCCTCAAATTTAACCACAAGACCCTACAAATTGTACCACAAAAAAGTGGTTGGTGTTGTGGCCCCGAAAAGCTAATCACTAATTTAGTGGTTTATTTTCTAGGGAATGTGGTTCATAAAGTGGTACCAAAACACATATCACCGATTTTATTTTTGGGTAAAGTGGTTCATAAAGTGGTCCTAAATCGTATACCAATGGTTTTGAGTACGACCCCTCAAATTTAACCACAAGACCCCACACATTGTACCACAAAAAAATGGTTTATATTATGGCCCTGAAAAGCCAACCATTAATTTAGTGATTCATTTTTTGGGGAACGTAGTTCATAAAGTGGCCCCTAAACACATATGAGAGGTTTAATTTTTGGGTGGAGTGGTTCATAAAATGGCCTTTAACTGTATATCAACGGTTTTGCGTAAGGGCCTTCAAATTGAACCGCATGACCCCACAAAGTGTACCACAAAAAAATGCTTCATATTATGGCCCTGAAAAGTGAACCATTAATTTAGCGGTTCATTTTCTAGGGTATGTGGTTGATAAAGTAGCCCTTCAACATATACAAGCAGTTTCAAGTACGACCCCTCAAATTTAACCAAAAGACCACACAAATTATACCACGAAAAAACGGTTCATATTATGGCCTCAAAAAGCTAACCACTAATTTAATGGTTCATTTTCTGGGGAACATGTTTCATAAAGTGGCACCTAAACACATACCATCGGTTTAATTTATGGGTAAAGTAGTTCATAAAGTGGCCCTAAACCATAAACCAGCAATTTCGAGTACCGCCCCTCAAATTTAACCATAAGACCCAACAAATTGTACCATGAAAATGTGGTTCATATTATGGCCCTAAAACGTTAACCACTAATTTAGTGGCTCATTTTCTAGAGAACGTGGTTCATAAAGTGCCCCCTAAACACATACCAACAATTTAATTTTTGGGTAAAGTAGTTCATAAAGTAGCCTCGAACCGTATCCCAAGGTTTTTAGTATGGCCCCCCAAATTTAACCACAACACCCAATAAATTGTACCATGAAAAATGGTTCATATTATGGCCCCGAAAAGGCAACCACTAATTTAGCGGTTCATTTTTTGGGGAATGTGGTTCATAAAGTAGCCCCTAAATACATACTAGCGGTTTGATTTATGGGTAAAGTGGTTCTTAAAGTGGCCCTGAATCATATACTAGCGGTTTCGATTAAGGCTCCTTAAATTGAGCCACAAGAACCCACAAATTGTACCACATAAAAGGTGGTTCATATTATGGCCCCGAAAAGTGAACCACTAATTTAGCGGTTCATGTTCTGGGTTACATGGTTTATAAAGTGGCCCCTAAACATATACCAGTGGTAAGGACAGAGGCCCCTAAAATTAAACGGCAAGGCCCCATAATTTGTACCATGAAAAAGGCAGTTCATACTTTGGCTACAAATTGTCAACATTTTCCCTTTTCAATATCACCTTTTTGTCTGTGATAACACCTTTCTTGTCTTCCTAAATGCATCTTCGATCATGTAATCTCTTTTCTTTTATTATCACCTTTCTTTTATTCAAAACACCATTATGTTATGCAATTTTATTCATTTGAACGATTCTATGCTGTTGTCATTTTTCTTTTTTACAAGTCACCTTTCTTTTTTTGATACCAGTTTTCTTGGTTACATTTCACCTTTTACTATTTCATTGGTGCTTTTTATTCAAAACATGTAAACATGTAGAGTTTGGAAAAATATGTTTTGTCCACAATCAGGAACTTAATCACGCAATCAGCTCTTCTTCTTTGTGCCTTTACTTTTCCTTTTCCCTTTCCCCTTCCTTTTGCGCTTTTCAAATTTGTCAACAAATGCTGTTTCTATACTAAGAACTTCACCTTTCACATTTTTAACTTGGGTAGCACGTGTCCTATGCTTCTCAATAGGTTGCACATCTGGATCACTTGATGAGAGAATATCTTTAAGGTCAATTACCACCGGAGCACATTCAACTACTTGTGTCTTGTGCCATGATGTTGCTGCTTTTCTCAAGAGCTTAGAATTGCGATTCTCTTCATTGCACAAAATTTGAATCAGCAAATCATGTGATGGCTCTCCTAGTTACTGTTAAGTTTTAATCAAGTAAGTATTTATTTTTAGTCTATTTAAGTGTTTAAAATTAAGTACCTCGGGACAGCGCCTTGTTAAGTAAGAAAGGCAAGCTTAACTAAGTAAGTGAGTTCCTAAGTGTGGTTTGGCACCTCAAAGTCAAAAAGGGGCAAAATAGTAATTTTGACCCAAGTAAGAAGCATGACTATAATTTTGATGAAATTAGGGTCATGTAAGAAATTTGGCTTAGTTAAGTCAAGACCATTAGTTATCCTAGCTATTATAACTATCTTTGAAGGATTTGGATAAAATGTTGCACTAACTGTTTATTTGAGCCATTTAGGTCTTAAGTGGCCTAAGTGTCCAAGAGGCCAAGTGTTAGAGGCTTTTAGGCATCCTTTAGAACAAAGGAAAGATGGTTTTGGTTGAGAGTTTGGTGACCAAATTAAAATAAATGAGAATTTAAGGGTCAAGGAGCAAGAGTGGAAGAAGTGTGCCTTAATGGGGGAGTTAGTATATTTTTGGGTAAGTTGACTTCCCTTGCCATTTGTTTCCTTCCCCAAATTTCGTAGCTTCCTTTCCCCATCAGAATTACTGCTCCAAAGCTTCCCATTTCTACAATTTTCCATTGAATTTGCAGGCTCCAAGGTGCTTACAAGAAGCCTCAAGCTCCATTTTGGTGTTCTTGTTTCAATCTAGCTCTTTAATGCTTGTTTTGGACTTGAAACCTTAGGTAAGCTTCTTGGGTTTTCATGAGCTGGTTGTAAGTTGTTTCCATAGCTAGAAATGGTCTTGGTTTGAAGTTATTGGTGCCATATCACATTGGTTTTAGGATTGGAACTCAAGAGAACTTGGTTGAGCTAAGGAAGGCTTGTGCTTTGATTCTTGCTTTGTGGCTGAGTTTAAGGTAAGGGTTTAAGTTAATATAGCTTAAATAATGCATGGAAATGTAGTATTATGTGTGGGAATGAAGTAGAAACAAGACCCATATGATTTGAGCTTGGGATGAGAAAGTTTGAGTAGGTTTCGTGCAAGATCGCATGCTGTTGCGCAATGCTGGAAAGGCATTGGTAATGTGTCGCCAGTGGCGACGCGAATTGGTGATGCGTCGCCGAGAGATGCCAAAATTGCCTGAGCGTCAATGCCTTTGGCGACGCATTGCCAGCGGCGCCGCCAAGGCATTTTCCCCCCAAGCTCCGGGCATCCTAGGAGTGTCTCAAACTCTTGATTTTCATCCCTAGGCTAATTTAAGATGTTCCATAGCCTCGGTTGGGTCTAGAACTCATTCCTAAGTTGGAAATTATGCATTATTTAGATGGTAGCTAAGTGGTATGGTTAAGGAAGAGTAAGTAATGGTGGCTAAGGAAGTTAAAGTGCTTAAGTTCCCAAGTGAGCACTAAGGGGATTAAGTCGGTTTTCAGACTCTTTGTTGGCCGAGTGGAATGTCATAGACCTTTGGTCAATAAAAAGGAAACCTAAGTAGATCCTAACCGAACCATTTGGTTTGGTAAGTGAGCCACCACGGAGCTCTAAGCTAAACTCTAAGAGTTTGGCTAGTTAAACCACATTGAATGGCTACCCTGTACAATAAATTAAGGGTAAAGGTGGGTAAGTTTGAAAGGAGGTGACGACCTACTTTAGAACCCGTAGGTGGGACTTATGGGAGGTAAAGTATCCGGTATACGAGGGCCAGTGTCTCAAGTACCTCCGCCGTTTGAGCTCATGGCAGGCTTAAGGCACCTAGTGTGCAGGAAGTCCTAAGTGTTATGTGAATTTCATATCATACATTCATGCATTGCATATCTTACATGTTGTTATTGCTTGAGTTTATTTGTTGGTTGACCACTTGTCTGTTTGCTTGTTTGTCATGATTGCATGTTGGTTTACTGCTATCTTCTTTGCAGGTACTCCAAGGGATCCTTACTGAGTTCATTCATGTACTCACTCCCTTAAGTTTATTGTGCAGGTTCTAACCTTGGGCCTAATAACTAGATGATAGCTGTGGCCTAAGCTTTCTCTTTTGCAGGTATTCTTCCTTGAGAATCCTCATGATTCTAAATTTACTTGTGGACTAAGGTATGTACTAACTACGTTTTACGCCTTTACAGTGTAAAGGCTAAATGGTGTACAAGGACTAAGGAAGGGCTTGCACTTGGAGCTTTGGTAGCTCAAAGGTGGGGCTCAAGTAGATGATCTTAGTTAGGTTTTTGTCTTATGTATATAGTACCTTGTGTACTAAGGTGTTGCCTTTATTAGGATACATTGTGATGTAAAACCATCCAGTTACTTTTGGGTGCATGCTAGTGGTGTTAAGTATGCACAGACTATTACTTGAAGCCGAAGTAACTAGCATTTCCATGTCTTGGCACGCTTTAAGCTTGTTTTAAATGAAATGCTCGAGCAATGTTTTTAATAAATAGTTTACTTATTCGTTTGCATTGCTAGGACAAAAGCACGCATATCTTTTGCAGGGTAGGCTAAGAAACTAGTTGCAAGTAAATTTTTTTAATTTATACTGACGATTGATAGTTAGCCAATAGTGACTAAGTGGGATTCATAGTCCTTGAGGACCTACAAGCCAAGAAATAATGGGGCACTGGGACCCCGTTCCGTGACAAATCACATCATTGTTCATGGCTATCCCACTGGAACACCACAAAAATGTTAGACAGTAATACTGAATAAAGATACCTATGTGGTCAATGGAGAGTGAACCATACTGTTTCACTGTTGAAATATGTGGCAAGCTTTAACTTCTCCATTAGCACACAAGTAAAAATTCCATAATCATACCTATTTCGTTGCTTTGTAACCAGAACTCGTACATGATGAAACTTTAGAAAGCAATACCCATTTGGTAGAATAATTTATTCCAGCAGTCTAACCTACAATTAAACAACTCCACTATAATCACCTTGTCATTCCAACTTTCAAACTGCCACTAAGCCAATACCAAATTTACAATGTGTGATATCCAATGCCTGTACTCATGCACAGATTTACTAGGTGACATTGAGTCACACACCTACACTTGTCTATCTAATATATCCATAACAACAAAGAAAAAATGTTTATGGGGTCGATCATACACTAGCACATAAATCTACAAAAGCAAATCATATCATGTTAATAATATGATAAATGCAATGACAATAATTAAGGCATTTAATCTTTAGAAAACCTTTTCAAGATGCCGCTGAACCCCTGCATCAAGATCAAATTGTCCATGGTCAATAGTTTGTTCATAAGCGCATGGTTCACCCCCTAGTATCACACACTACTTTGCACAAAAATATATTCATTCATCACCACAATTAATTGCATACACCTAAAATGGACATTTATATTCATACAAACCAAAAAATTTTGTTGGAAACCACCAACAAATAATACCCTTTGTGTTCCCATTTTCCTTTGCACAAAGAATAGTCTCTATATAACCGAGAACAGTTGATAACAACTACTTTCATGGCCTCAACGTCCGAACATCTTTTCTTACCAACTTATAGCCGGATGGTGATATAGCAAGAACCTCACTAGCGAATGTCCAGAATCATTAATCATTACATTAAACCATCTTAATCATATAAAGTTAACGAGCATACCTCATATCCTTTATGTCCTCTGAAAAAGCATATTGGATCACTCGATGAGTTCTGTCCCTAGGAGGAGCTGCCACCACATAAGACCCAACCTAATACCTTTCCCCGAAATAACTCATCGTTCTTCCAACCATGTAGAAAGGTGATTTCTGCCAATGTGATGGAATTACATCACGCTTTGATTTTCATCATGTTATATCTTGGTCTATAAAAAATTTCAACTTATCCTTCATGTCCTACAATTAGTGGAAACCAGTTAAGTAGTTAATTAAGAAACAAGCAATTAATCAGCTAAGCACTAATTACCTCATCATCTTCATCATTTCTTTCATTGACTCCCCCTCAATTTCAAAATCATCTCCTAGATTTTCAACCCATAACTTTTTCTTGTAGGAGCTTCCAACTTTAATCCCGACAAGTTATTTTAATTCATTCATTCTTGTGAACATACTTCATAATCATCAATCTTCCGCTTACGTGGTTCTTTAAATTTCTCCACCTTCTCCTTTCCAATCCCCATCATGGGAAACAACTCATCCTTCTTTATAGGCGTTCAAACCTCTATGTCTTGACCATTATCAGGATATCTTACACCACACAAATTCGTTCCTTCATTGAGTCGACTTGAAGTAGGAATCTTCTTCAGTGTTGGCACATTGGCTGCATGAGCATTTGCTCTGTCATCCTTGGCCCATCTTATTCCTTATTGTACAAAAAGCATATTAACAATTTAAGCAACCTTTTCCATTGTGCCTTTTGGAGTTTTTTGCATCAATCGAATCATGGTAAAGTCCATCTTAAATCCTTCATATTGTACCACTAACTTCCCCACATCATCAACTAACTTATTCAACTTTTCTCTATCCTGATCGATAGTCTTCCGACTTCTTTCCCTCAAAACACTTTCTAGACCAGCATTTCGTTCTTCCTGTTCCCCTCTGACTCATGTTCTTTGTTCACATCATTTGCATCATTTGCCTAATGTCTATCTCCCACCTTATCTTCATCATGTCTACCTTTCTTTATCTCTTCTTCCTCTTGAACATCTACTTTATCTTCATTCACACAACTACCATCGTCATTGCGTTCCAGATCTCTTGTAACCCTTATATCAATCTTCGCCAATACCCTATGAGTCACTTCCTTATTAAGTTAAACCATTATTGGGTTCGAACCGTTGTTCTTCAATTTACCAGCAATAGCCTTCCTCACAAAAAACATCTATCCACATAAATAAAACATAACTTCAATCAACTATATATACAAAATAATAATATGCACCAAATTACAATATACATGAAACAACACTTAGTTGTAAAAATAAAGCACATCCAGTCAATTTCTTATGTTTTGTCATCTTCCACTTCTCAATTCCTACTACTGATTGATCTACTGCAAAGCTTGCCCAAGCCTTTTTCTCAATCTTGGTAACATCACCAACACATCCAAGATGGGGCAGACCAACATGGCCTCGAATTGGTGGACACAAAATATGAGTCATGCAATACAATGCATACGCTCTCTACACCTTCTTTGGATCATTACTCTTCAACAGATCATGCTCCACAACTTTTTTCCTAACGGTCCACCATCTGTCCCGTTCATTCTGGCAATAATATGCCACTAAATCTTCTCTAAGTACATCACCTCAATTCAACTCAATTCCTTCACTACCAACCTTAATCCCCATTATCTTAGTGAAATTTGCTGCTCTTATCTTATACTCTCTCTCATCTATTTGAATGTTCTTCTTCTTCATATCAAAATTTTGAATAAATGGAAACACCAAGTTTGCCCACATAGCATGTAATTTTATTCCTAATAAACTTATAATGTAATTACTACACTATCATATGTCAATCCAACATCTTTGCATCTCTCCCTCTCTACCTTCTTGCATATATTTCAACACAAACTTTAATAACCATAGTACACAAGAACACACACCAACAGCTAAAACTAGTTTACTTACTGATATTTATTCCGTGCACCAACTACCCTCTCATCCCTTCTACTTTTATTCGATGTTCAAACATCTTCCTGGTCACCACTATACAATAAAATATCCCTTTCCTCAATGAAACAATGAAAATCACAGTAATATAAATTATTAAACACATGTTAATAATTCAAGCAAAAAGGTGACAAAATCACCATAAAAGCGTCAACAATTAAATATAAGCGACTAATGTTTGTCACCTATTTCCTATTCTTATTGCCTATTTGCTATTATTATCGCTTTTTTTTCTCTTCCAATCACTTTTCTGTAATTTCATTCACTTTTTTGTAACTAATAGTAATCACCACCCAAAATCTAACTTCCATTCATCAATTTTTCACAAACCCATTGCCTTTTTACTACAGATACATAAAAGTATAAAAGTAACACTTACTTTCCATCTATTTCTGATTTTCTCCCTTATTCTTCATTATCATTTTGATGCTTGTTTCCATGCCAACAATGTCGTCTCACTCAACGTAGCACATAACTGCCATTCTCCACTTTTTTCAGATTCAATCTCCCTTGCGAATTCCTTGAAGTTTGATTTTGGAGTGAGTTATTTTGGAGTGTTAACTTTTAATATGTTTGTAATTTTTTTATCACTATTAAAATAAAACCTAGAGCTGCAGGTTCCGGGTTAAAAGTCTATTCACCATCCAACGACTATGCTCCCACCTCCTAATCTAACGACTCACAACTCACTACGGCAACTTGTTGTAGTTTCACTCCTACGACATTATAGAATGCCCTCCTCTAGGCTGTTTCACTCATCCATTTAATAAAATTATCCTTGTCTTGCTGTTCAGAAAAAAAATATGCTTTTGGAAGTCAAAATTACGCCAATAACATAAACAATAAATACATATCAATTAAAGGGAAAAAAAACTGCAATACAAGAAATGGACATTAATGTTTTTAATTATTAACCAATTTTTACGGTTTTTAAAGCATAAAAGGTTGAAGAACTAATTAAATAATGAATTTAGAAAAAAAATTGAGGAATTTAATTATTAGGAAAAAAATTAGTAAATATATATATTGCCAATATGTAGACAAGCATAAGATTTAACAAAATTAACAACTGATAACATAGCTATTGCGCCTAAGAAACTACTAATTTCACCCGAAGATATTTAAAGTTTGTGAATTTTTTATTTGCAACGAACATCGAAATGAAGATCAAATGAAATTGCAAATGAACGAAATTAAGTTAATTATTCAAAGCAATGTGATTTTGCAATATTAAGAATTCTAATATATTTTTTTTATATAAAAAAAAAAGATTCAAATAAATTAAGTATGCTAAATCATAAAAGAGTTAGTAAGTGGAATTTGGCTAAGATGTAGGAGAAATTAATTCAATAGAAAAGGAGAAATCAATTTTGAAGGATTTTTATAAAAGTGATTAGTTAAGTTGGTTAGCCCTAATATTGACTTATAAATAGTATTTTAGTTTTTTCAATATGATCGTTTGTTAAAAAATAAAAAACAATTTAGTGTTATTAATACGTATTGTTGTTTCTTTGGAAAAATAATATGTATTGTTAGTCTGCTTTTTTTATAGATGTATTGTTAGTCTTTGTAATACCTTATGTTGATTAAAATTATAGTTATGTACTTTCTGTTATGGTTGTTGGACCAGATTGACTAAGGTTCAAACTTATACCTAGTTTGTTTTAACTTATAAAAATGAACAATTTTAAAATCAATTGACTTTAAAATTGATTATTTTTATTCTTATATCTTTTTTACTCAGAACTAATTTTAATTAAAAGTCAATATTATGTAGTTGCAATAATCAGTTGAAAATACAAATTTTGTAATCTTACTAAATTTTTATGAATTTTTTTAGTTTAAGACATTAAAAAATAAAAATTCATAAAAATTTAATAACTCATAAAAATTTATTTTCAAATAGATTATTGCATTTACATAATATTGGCTTTCAAATAAAATTGATTCATATAGAAAAGATGTAAAAATAAAAATAAGTCAATTGACTTAAGTTAAAATGAATTGACCCTAAAACTCTCAAAGGGTCAACATGTAGAATTCCTGAAGCTTTATGCTACTTCGTATGGAAGTTCAACAAAGTAGGGTCAATTGCTGTCGTTCGGCAAAGTGTTCCCCAACTCGTATCCTCATCTAAATCATAGCTAAACAAATACTCTTAGGCATGTGTGAGGTGTTCATTTGGCAGAATGGCTCATATTGGGCAAGGATTAGGGTCAACCAGCCCAATCCGGTCCAAGTCTAAGGAGAGGTGCCAGTTTAGGCCTGGGGGAGAGGGGTTGAATAAACCATGCCCAAACTGGCTTGAATGCTAGTCTTGGCTCGGGCCCATGAATGGACCTGCATGGTCCAGTCTGGCTTGGGCCAGGCCAACCATTGGAACCCTGAAAGGGGTGGCTGCTTTAAAAAATTATTTGAAAATGACACTTGAGGGCCCCAAACAGCACTCTTCTACTTTTTTCACCCAAAAGTCATCCTCCCCACCACCCCTGAATACCCTAAAAACAACTAGTTTTTTAGGGCATACTAAGGAAATGGAAATTTTGGCTGTCCTACAAATAAGGAAGTTCATTTCCATTATTACCTAAGAGATTCAAGCTATATCAGTCTCAACCAGTATTTCTGAGTTTGCTTTCAGTGCAGGCAAAGGGTGATATTAAAGAAGCGGCCAACGTTAACACTTGAGACAATTATGGTTTGTGTTTGCAACTGTGATTGTGGCCTTAATCAAACACAAAAGCAAGATTAGAAGAGTTCCAACGATGAGATACTATTCGATGATGAGGCATGATTTCCTCTTTTAGTTTGTATTTGATCTGAATATGCTATTAAGTATAGATAGATATTAGGTTGGTTCTCCTTTTCCGATTTTTTTTTAAACGTTTTGACCAATTTCTTATGTGAGACACTTTTTGGTTATTGTAAGTCCATTAGGCATTTAAATTAATAAAATTTGCCTTTGGTGGGCAGTGGTGGTGTTTTTTTCTTAAAAAAAACTTATGCAAATTAACTACAATATTTTTCTAGTTAATTTCTATTTTAATCTTTGAAGAAAAAAAAAAAAGTTGTCCCAGGCTCAGTGTCACACCAGTTTAGCCTAAGCCCAGCCTATGCCCGGGTGTAGCCATACCCAAATCCAGGCGTGACCAGGTTAGACCGGTCCCAAGGCCAGCTCACCGCACTGACCACCGCTAGGTATTTTTATAGTTATACTCTTTAACTCAGTATGTGAACAATACTTTGCCAATTTGGCATTAAAAAGTTCTTTTAGGACCTCCAACTTGTTGTCTGAGGACATGTAGAGTGCCTTTTCTTTTCTTTTTTGATCGGTGATGAGGGTACTTCATTAAAAACCAACAAAAAGCTGAAAAGTACAAGATTAAGCACTATGAAGAGCGAAATACATGCCTATCTGAACGAGAGGATTTAGGCATTATTTATCAAATGAAAGGAATGCCCTATCTGAACGCCTGGATATACAGAAATAGGGAAAGGTACTTGACTGATGACATTAAAGCATCGATTGCTACTGAAGTTCCCCCACCACGTACGGGTGCACAGAATTCCATATCTGGTAATTGCAAGAGAAGAAATTGACGTTTAGAGGACACCATCCATTCCATTTGAAAGAGCAGCTTGATGATCCACATGAATAAGTTGGGAGTCTAACGCACATGTGAATTGCATTAAGGGCCGAGGAGCTCATAGGCTGTAACCTTTTATTCCACTATCAAGCTTGAGCTCAAGTTTTGTTAAGTAAGAAAATCCCACATAACTAAAAAAGGGGATAATAAAGTGATAAGATCTCCCTATCTATTACCAATTGGTTTTGGGTTATATATTTTAATATGGTATCAAAGATAGGTTTAAAATTGTCCTAGCCATTGTCAAATATAATCATCTTGATAGAGCCAAAGTATTCTACACGTAAGAGGGAATGTTAAGTGAAAAAATCTTACATAACCAAACAGAATAGGCTACTAAAGCAATGAAACTTCTTCAGCTATTGCTAATTAATTTTAAGTTAGATACTTAAAGAAATTCTATACTCTATCTTTTCAGTTCAATGTCATCCTTATTTAACTAACCAATTTTTTTTTACGTACATGTTGTATAGGGACACCTTTTACATATAAATGCGCCCACCCTCTACCCTACGAAATGCTAGAGGCAATGAACGTGTTACGGATTTGCAGAAGGGCTTTCTCGTGACTGTTCACGAGTCATGCAAGTTGCATATACATTAATATCTTTGACGACACTAGTATATATATGTCATGAAGCCATCCTAATTTGTTCGTACAAATATAGCCGTCGTTGCCAACCGAAAATCCAACTCCGGCTAGAAGATGTTCTAAGGCTTCTTCCATTTATATTGCATTGCATTGCAATTCATTCTGACACGGCGTTCACATTCAATGGGTTTTCTGACTACAGCGCCGGAGATGCCGTTGGAGATCGAAAGAAGCAAAGCCAAGCTGGAGTACATTGATATTGTGGAAGAAGCAAGGAGTGAATATTGTGGACTAAAAGAAGAGTGCACCTCAAGGTATATAGGACAAGTGAAGGACTCCCATGGCGGAGAATGGCTCTGTGGGCTATGTTGTGAAGTTTGTTAAAGAAAGAACGGAGCAGGCAACCGGAATGACGGTGCAACATGCCGTTCGCTCTCACAAGCACTTCTGTGTGGTTTTCAATACCACCATCAAGCTAAACCCTAAGCTTTCTTTGACATGCACACTACAGGAGATCGCCAAAAAGTGCCATGACGGGAGGAATTGTAAGGGTTCCTCTAGGGTATGAGGCTTGCTCGATACTGTACTTCTGTCCCAAGTATTTTTCTTTGGCCCGTTTTGTAAAAGACTTTTGCAATTAGTGATGGAGTTTTAAATAATTTTTTAATAGTAAATATTAAATCACTAAAACTAAAAGTTAAAAATTAATGTAATTTTTTTAAAGTGCTAAAGTTAATCGCTAGCTCTAATGCCAGTTAGGATCTTACATGATAATGATTGAGTTTGGGTCATTTATTAATTTGGACTAAGTCTTGGTACCAATACTTAACTGCTGGTTCATGATTTACGAAGGATATAATATTAAATATTTACAGTATTTGATGTCCTTTCTAACTACCACAATATATAAGCTACAATTTGGCTGGCACCACAAGCCAAGAATAAGGGTACTTTTCCCTTCTCGATTTTTATTCAGCAAATATGGTACTTTATTAAGGATGTTTTAAGTAATAATTTTAAACAGCAAAAAAAAAAAAAAAAGAAAGAAAGAAACTAGACCCAATATATTTGTAGTTTTTCTTTTTTGAGACGTAATGAACGAATTTTTTTTAGCAGCTAAAGAACAGATAATATGAATACAAAATTGACAGGAAATCTCGGTTGGGTAATGTCATTCATTTGTTTGGGGAGACGAAATTTATATTCCTTACATCCAGTATCTAACTGGAAATCTTGATTGTATATTTTCTGAATTTTTTCTTTTCAAAAAAATAAAAAGAAAATTCGATAATATAACTCCAGGGTAGAAAGGAAAAATAACCAGACAAGCAAAAATAAACATACAAGGAAACCAAAAAGGCAAGAGTCGTGGTGGGAGGTTGAAAATGCTCCTTTGTGAGCTTTGCTAGGTTTCTTTCCTCCAGCGAGTTAGGTTCCTTGGTCCACAAGGACTCTTTCGACAACTCAGAATTTGGGTTTCTTTCAGTTCTAAGGTGATTTCTCCAGCTTTGTTTATTCATCTTTCAGTTTTTTGGCAGTGTTTTGTTCATGAAAACTAGTTGGTTGTGGGAGCTATGTGGATTATGGTTTCGGCAATCATGCAATCCTTGGACAAGTACTTCACGACGATGAGCCTTACGGCAGAGGAGGGTCAAGGGTGTCGATTGGATTTGAAAGATGAAATGTGCAGGGCCTTGTCTGATCTTATGGTGGTAATGAAGGTGCTGTCCAATAAAGTGGTGAGGATCAAGCACCTGTGCGAGGCGGAAAGCATCGAGATTTCAAATCCCCTTTACTCTTCGGCTAGCAAGTTTGAACTCTGGAGACAATTTGTTCATCACCAACTTCGAGAAGGAAAGGTGAGGGTAGAGCACCTGCACAAGGCCTTCAAGAAAGCAATGAGATTGCAAATCCCCTTTACTCTTCGGCCAGCAAGTCTAAACTCTAGAGACAATTTGTTCATCACTATATTCAGGAATGGACCATGTGGCTATATTCAAGAATGGACCGCAGTCCTTCAACAACCGGCTAATAATGATGCATCAAATTCAAAAGGGGGACAAACCATCTTCATTGCAATTCAATCAAGTAGCCTTCTGGATGCACATTTAGATGCTCTTAAGTTGTTTACAGAATGGATAGTAGAAACCTTGGGTTGCTGGTTAGGTGTGGTGGCTAGGGTGGATGTCTCCTGCCCATGACTTATATTCAAGTGTTCTTGGATATCTCAGGACCCCTCCGTCGGGGGATGATGGTAGAAGACATCTTCGGGAAGCTTTGGTTTTATATCAAGCATGAGAGGCTTCCTGACTTTTGTTATAAATGCGGCAATTAGACCATGTTGAAATAAAGTACTTTGAATGTTAGATAGTCATAGGTGGTGCTTCGAAATATGGTGACTAGCTCACTCGGCCTTTCAGTGAGGAGGAAATTGGCAACTGGATGAGCTCCAAAACAACCCCTAAGATAGGGCGTCACAAGACTCAACTGCAAGATCCTCAAAAGAGGTAATTGTCCCATAAATGAATGAAAAACTACTAGCAATTTTTAGTGCTTCACAAATTGTGCTTATCATGGATGGTATAGTGTTGTCTAGATTGGGGAAAGAGGTGGAGAAGGGTATTGTAACACCGTCAAGTCATGTGGTTGAGCAGGCTCCCCAAGCAATTATAGTGACAATGCACATGTAGGATTTTTTGATTAAGTTAGGGATGAGGTTCTAGTAAATGAAGTGTTTGTGTTCTTTGCATCTCACAGTGCTAATGTTGATGGGTGTAGTCAACAGAATACTATAAGGTTGAGCTCAGCTAATGCTTTGGCTAGGTTGGTTGGTTATTAAGGTGTTTGGGTTAGCACGACAGCTAAGAGATAGTTAGGTATGGGTGCAAAAGGCTTGGGGGGTTCTATCACGCCTTCAAAAAAGAAAGATGCTTCAAGTGCTCTAGTAGATCACATTAATAAATCTAAGAAGAGTGGTGATGTCCTTTTCCAAGCAGGGGTGAGAGATGACTCTCCCTGCTAGTTAGAGTGATTGTGATCAATTTGAACTGTTAAGGGTTTGGGTCGGCCTCGACAGTTTATGTCCTAAAAAGGGCAATCTATAAGAAGACCTTAGATGTAGTATTTCTTCTTGAAACCTGGAGGTCTATGTCTTGCATGGAGATGGTTCGTAGGAAGTTGTGTTTCTAACATTATTTTTCAATTTTTTGTGAAGAAAGGAAGCATGGCCTTGGGCTACTCTAGAGATCTGGTATGTAGGCTGAGCCCTTGTCGTACTCCTAGTATTGACGTTAAAATCTCAACATTAGCCTTAGAATGGAGTATGACCAAATTCTATGGCAACCTCATCGTGAGCTTCATAATTCTTTGTAGGACTTGTTCCAATAGCTGGCTTCCCAACATTCACTTCCTTGGGTTTTTTTATAGGTGATTTTAGTGAAATTCTACGGCAACTAAAAAGAAGGAAGGCTATGATTGAGAGCAGGGTCAGATGGATATGTTTAGAGAAGTGATAGATGAGGGTCATTTAGTTGACTTAGGCTACCATGGATTGGAATTCAACTAGGACCATGTTTGTTTGAGAGGTGTGCATGTTTAAGAACGTTTAGACTATAGCTTTGGTATGTTGGAATGGAAGAACTTATTACCCGGTGCTCGTCTACGTCATTTCCCTTCTTTTGTTTAGGCCATTAAGGCTTCCAGCTTTTTTTCCTTGGTAAAATGAACCCAAACAAAATGCAAATTTGTTGTTATAAGTAAATATGGTTACTTGAACTAGAGTGTAAAGAGGTAGTTCATGTAGGGCTTAGTGGAGACTCTGCCCTTTGATTGAAAAGTTATAGGCATGCAAGAAGGGCTTTGTTGATTAGAAGAGAGTCACAAAGGGCATCCAAGTACAAATCTACGATACTGAAAAGAAGGTGGAAATGGTAATGGCATGGGGGAAAGGTGCTCGGGAGCTAGCTCAAAAAAAGAAAGTTAAGGTTGAACTTATGAGATTCTACGGGTAGGAAGAGCGTTGTTGGAGCCAATATGTAAAATCTATTTGGTTAAAAGAAAAGGATAAAAATATCCATTTCTTTCACAGGTTACAAATGAAAAAAAGCTAAAAAATATCATTTAGTCTTTGTAGAGGGTAGATAGTACAAAACTAACACAAATGGAGCATATCCATGAAGAGGCAATAAATTATTTTGACAAACTTTTTGAGACCTTGCATCCCTTATGGCTTCTGAAGATTATCCCCTAATTAGTCCCATGGTGAATAACGAGGTCAATAATGACCTACTAAGGCCATTCACTAGGGAGGAGGTGCGCATGGCTCTATTTCAAATGTATCCTATGAAATCCCCATGTCCTGATGGTTTACCTCTAATATTTTTTTAGAGATATTGGCATTTTTAAGGTGTGATGTGATTGATTATGTTTTGAGCATCTGGTGTGGTGGTCACATCCTGGAGGAGCTTCATTAGACATTTATAGCTCTTATCCTGAAGGCTTAGAATGTAGAATCGATGACAAATTTATAACTAATAAGCCTCTGTAATGTTTTATATAAAATTATGTCCAAAGTCTTGGTGAATTGGTTGAATCTGATCCTGCTCCACCTAATTTCGGTGAATTAAAGCACTTTTATCCTAGGGAGACTGGTTACCTACAATGCACTGATAGACATGGATTACATTAATGACTTATATGGAAGTGGTGTGAAAATGATGACAATCAAATTAGATATGGCCAAAGCTTATGGTTAAGTCAAGTTGGAATTTCTAATAACAATGATTCGTAGGATGGGCTTCTTGGAGCCCTGGGTTCGATTGGTGTTGAGCTATTGTGACCAAATCATTTTTTATGTTGGTTAACTGGCAAGCTACTAGAAGCTTCAGGCTATCCAGGAGCCTTAGATAGGGGGACCTTTTATCTTTTTTTTTTTTATTTTGTTTTTTCTCTGTGCAGAAGGTCTTTTACTCTTGCTGAAACATGCAAAACTACAATTTCAGATTTCAGGAATCACCATGAGTAGGTATAGCCACCCAATCTCACAAATACATTTTGCCTATGGTAGTCTCCTTTTTCTGCATGCTAGAAAAGAGGATATAGGGCACTTATTGGCTATCTTTAAGCTATACGAAAGTGCCTCGGTCCAAATGGTAAACATGTGAAAATCATCAGTCTTCTATAGTCCGAGATGTCAGTGAGTAGAGTGGGAGAGACTTTTGGGCTTGATGGGGACATCAGTCTGTTTAAAAGCTAATAAATACCATGGCTTTCCCTGGTTGCTAGAGTGAAAGAAGATGGCATAATTTGAATTTCTGATCGAGCGGGTTACATAAAAATGGCATGGTAGAAAGCCTAACTCTTTTCTCAAACAACTCAGTCTCTTTGATTAAAGCAATCATTTAGGTCATGCCCACACATTTGATGAGTTGTATTAGTGTGCCTACAAAATTGTGTGACAAGCTTCAGCTATTGGCCTCAATTTTTTTTTTTTGGCATTGGATATTGAGATGAGATAGATGGCTTGCTGCGGTTGGGATCAGCTATGCTCCTCAAAAGGATGGACATTGCTTTCAGGATGTACATGAATTTAACATAGCTTTTTTTAGCAAAACAAGCATGGAGATTGAAGAAACATAGAATAGGATTAATGGCTTGGACGTTTAGAGACCGGAACTTTAATCAATGTCCATCATCTACAAGGGTTTGTTGGAAGGGTGAGACATAGTAAGGTTGGGGCCTTTTAGACAGTCAAAAGATGTGTACATAGTTCTATTTAGGCCAATAGTTGGCTTATGGGCACTAATCTAAAACTAATCACCATTCCATTTCAAGGCACAAGCCAATGGCAAGTGTGGTGGAACAAGGCCCCAGTGCCCTAATTTGTTAACACCAGTAGGTTTCTTGGGAACTATGATCCCACTTTGGACTTTGGTTATAATTGGCTAGTTATTAGTCGTGAAGTATCTTAAATCATTACGTGCAATTAGTTAGTTAACCAACCTTGCATAGGAAATATGCATGCGTCGTCCTAGCTATGCAATAACAATTAAATAAGTAATCTATAATAAAACAATGCCATGACCTTTATATTTAAGAAAACAAATTGATACAAGCCAAGACGTAAAAAATTGAGTTGCTTTAACTTCAAGTAACAACTATGTATACATGTCAATCTTATATGCACTAAAATGTAACCGTAGTGTTACACACACCAATAGAACTAGTAAAGGCAATATATTTGTATGAAAATACTATACACATAAAAGATACAACATATATCTACTAAGATCCATCCTTAGCTCTTCATCCAAGCAAACTAGCTTCAAGTGATAAGCCACACTTTTCTTGCACTCACATAGCCTCAAACTATGAGGCAAATACTTTTGTCAGTACTAGCTTATGCGACTAGTAGCTTAGAAACTTGAAGTTTCCTACTTACAAAGTACCTTCCAATCAATAAACTTAGCCTTAACAGTTGCCCTTTACCAACTGTTAAGCCAGACTAAGCTTACTTAAGACCTGCACAACACTTAAGGAGTGAGTACTTTAAAGTATTCAGTAAGGGATTTGGCACCTACAAGAAAAATATATGCAGACATGCAAGCAACAGATATATACAGAAAAAACCAATAATCAAACAATACAACAAGCAATAAACACAAGCAATTATTAAACAACGACAATAATACAATGTAATGTATCGATGGATGAGTGAATGCACATGTTTATGCACTTAGGACTTCCTTACACCCAAAGGTGACTTAACTGCCATGATCTCATATGGTCGGGTTGCTTGAATACTAGCTCTCATATTCGATGCTAGCACTTGATTAAACCCCATGAAGTCCTCTTTACGAGCACCTTAAGTAAGTCATCGCTTACTTGACCTTGCCTGCTCTTTATGGGCTACTTAGAGTATATCATCACTTGCTAACCTGTTACACATAACTTTCCTTCACTTGTTGTTCCAGATAATTGATCGTAGTGGCCAAACTTTGCCAAGTTTCCCTGAACTTGACTCAAGCAACTTAGTGGATTAGTTTACTGAGCCTATTGACTAGGTTAGGACCTTTCGGGCACCGATTACCTAGAGGTACTTGGCCTTTACTTTTGGGTCACCAAGAGTCCTGGACCCTTCTTGGGTTTCTCTTTAATGCCGGAGGTTCATGACCACACCCCTTGGCCATTGGAGGACATATTCAATACTAGGTCCTTCCTTAGTACCTTATTTGTGACTTAAGGTACCTCATTTATCCACTTTTCCTTAGCCATCTTAACCACCCACGTATTGATATATAATTAAATCTTAAGAGCACTTTTGAGCCATGTTAGGGTGCCGCCTAAGCCTTAGGAATTGATTTGGGACACTTAGAAACAAGGTTCACACAATTCAGACACAATGATATAGCATTCATATTGTGGTGTGACAACATCATGATTTTATGGAAGTTGCTCGAAATGATGCGATAGCACTAGCATAGTTGGTACAACCTGCATTGCACATTTCAGGTACCCTGTTCTTCCTTTTGAGCTCGATGCAATTGTTAGTGTTGTGCCTAAAATCTAATCATAAGATAATTGTATTTTTGCACATTGATTCATGATATTTTATTAAGGCATTAATCCAGTAATTATGTTTGTTCTTTTGTTTTTGCGTAACGTAATAAACATAATTACAACATTAGAATAATGATATTCTTACATGTGCCTGGTTTAGTATTATCGTGGAGCAGGTTACAATAATACATAACGACTAGTATATATGGAGACTAATATGATATATGTAGTCTACATATGGGTACAAGTTCGAAAACTTGTGTACTAGACCGACCCACCATGAGAATGCTATATGGATCGTTATATGAGTGTCATAAGTACTTCTCATAGTGATCATGGTATATGTAGTCCTTTGACCTAAGGTCATCAAGGTTCCCTACATGTGAGTCTCATACTTTGATACTTCTTTTTGTTGCTCGTAACTGAGTGAACTTAAATGAGGTCATTCGGTATGCCACCTATCATGCAGAGGGTTTTGTATGATTAAGATGGGATTTGTCCCTTCTTTGTAATGAGATAGATATCTTCAGCCCCCTTGATAGAGTGAGACTAAGAAAATGCATGGTCAAGCTCGGATAAGTTGATATATGATATTAATGTTGTCAGTTTAAGTTAGTCTACTCAATAATCAAGAAACCAAAGATTGGGCTATACGAGAATGACACATTCCATGTCTCGTGCTTAGTCTTGATATCTTGGACAAAGAAACAATGACATATACGGATAATGATCATAAAGGTTTCGTCGAATCACCGACAATCTTGTCACTTTGGTATCAATGATGTGTTGCTAGACATTGCCCATTGCTTATGATAATAAATGTGATTTATGATCATTGACAACGTGGTAAAAGCATATTGAGTCGCACACATAAAGCCTATTTGGATTATCTGAGTGCATGGGCTAATTTATTTAGGTTATGGTTTCATGATAATTTTGTATTAATAATTGGCCCAAAGGTTGAGCCATCATTAAGCCCAAAATTAAACCTAATTGGATTAGGGCTTTGAAACCCATTAGGCTTGGAAGTTAAGTCTCACTATAAATACATCATACAGTGAGAAATTCATAGCTTTTTGCCCTAGCCTCCCAAAAGTTCCAATGGTACTCTTCTCTTGCCATTCTATAGAGGACATAAGCTAGCACTACAAGCACAAAAGAAACACATCTACCAGGATGTGGTGGAGGCACGGTGATCCTGAAAGGCTCGTGTGTATATCATAGAGAGCTTGAACATGTCAATTGTTCAAGTTTTGTGATTCAACTCAATAGTTGGGTGAAAGATCTCAACTGAATTAGGTATGAAAAATTTCAAACACCTGGTTTATCCTGTTTCGCTTAGATCCTGGAGGTTTCGGTTAGATTCTGCTGCACTTGTTTAGCTCCCGAAACCCTACAGTGGTATCAGAGCTACTTGTGAAACCCTAAATTGGGATTGAATGTCGAATTGCATGACATGTTGTGTGTTCTAATGTTTTAATCATGATTAATTAAATTGATTCATAATACATGAAACCATAACTCGTAATGTATATATGAGATATATGAAGAAATGTCACAAATTGGTTAATAAGATTAACCCTAAATTGATTGGTATGAGAAACCTATACGGATTAGGATTCTTGCAATAGTCGCAAAAACCTTAGCAAGGATTGGAATCGAGCTATTCGGGCATCAAGAGTTTAGTACTTTTGGTGGCTCGAGTGGAGGTTGTCTCGAGTGCCTAGTTGCTCAAAATAGAAGATCTTAGGCAACATAATTATAAGACCAGCCAACATAATTGTAAGATCTCGGGACCACCGCCCACTTACCCGCCAGTAGGACCTCCATATGCGAAGCGCCACATTAATAAAAACTGGTTAATCAATGCATATTAATTAGCATGCATTTTTTTTGAATGAGATTTGACATGTTATGCTGATTGGTGGCTGAAGCATGGTGCATGCTTATAGCCCTTGTTGGTTGTACTTGTAAATATGGCCTGCAAGTTGTGCCTTATTCTTGTTATTCTCATTGTACATTCTCTTCTCACCTTACTCCCCTCAAATGTAACTCGAGGTTTCTATTATTGATGTAATTGTATATTATGGGATCATCCAAGGTGGTGTGTCCAAGGAGGTGACAATAAAAGGGCAACTAAGCAAGAAGGAAAAGGAGCTTGTGAAGACCCTTTTCTTTTCTTAGGCTTTTATGATATTCTCATTGACCTGAGAATATCGCATAGTTTGGGCTATAACCATGTCACGTTTACTTTATTGTTAGCATGTGATGCATGTTTTATTTTTGTATATGATGCATGTATAAGACAGCCTGAGATAATAATTGGTAAGATCAAAAGGAAAAATCCTCAAACAAAATATTAAGTCATTAAATGTTATGCCTTCCAAATGTTGGCACTTGTCAAGAATTTGATCAACATTGGGTGAGTTTGCCAAAGCAAAGTACCTATGTTCATCTTGGTACAACGCGATGGGATAATAGTGATATCCAAATTGCTAACTTTGGGTCCGAATTAACTAAGTTATTCCAATGGGATTGGGGACTTAGAGGCATAGGGTTGGGCTTAAGTTCATGAGGTGAGCTTGGAGTGTTGTCCACCCAACTATCCAAAAGTTGCATGAGATGCAATTGACAAGGAGTTGCCTACCTAAATAATTGTAACTTGAGAGAAAAGCCAAAGCTGAATCAGGTTATGGTGAAATATGGATCTTGGCCTACTAGAATATCATAGCACTGAGGTGTTCCGAAATAATATCGAGGGTTATTATTTTGAGTAAAATAGTGGGGTATCGTTTAATAAAAGTCCTTATTAAATGAATAAAAATGCATGACTCTTACACTGCATATTTACTATTGTAGATAACCATGGCACAAAATACATCGACACTTTTGTAGCGATTGATCCTTGAGAAGAAAAAAAACTAAATGGGACCAACTTTCTAAAATGGTACCAAAATTCAAGGATAGTCCTCAAGCAAGAGAGAAAGGCTTATGTCCTAGAGTAGCCCATTCTGAAAGAGCTTGCTGCCATTGCTCCAATAGCTAAAAGGGATGCTCATAAGAGGCATTCTAATGATGCTTTGAATGTTGCTTGCCTCATGCTTTTTACCATAGAGTATGAGTTTTAGAAGCAACATGAGAACATGGGGGTGTTCGATATGATCGAACATCTCAAAATGCTCTTTCAAGAGCAAGCTAGGCATGAGAGGTTTAAGACCTCCAAGGTATTGTTTTAGTGCAAAATCTCTTAGGGAAGTCTCATGGGTCCTTATGTAGTCAAGATGATTGGATACATTGAGAATCTTGAGAGTTTGGGATTTGCTCTTTAGAAAGAGTTGGATGTTGATGTAGTCTTACAATCATTGCTGGAAAGCTACATTCAGTTCTAGGGGTGATTATTTGGTTTGTTCGGTTCAAACCGAACCAAATTATTCGGTTTATTCGGTTTTGGATACTAAGAAACCGAAATAACCGAATTAGTCCATAAAACCGAATTTAAACCGAACCGAAATATTTTGGTTCGGTTCAGTTTAAATTGAATTAACCGAAAAAATGGTAATTAAATTCTATAAAAGATGAAATGAGATAAAGATATTGTTTTTCTTTTCAAATTCCATTCAATATAGAAGATTCATGTCCATGGAAAGAAAGAAAATAAGAATTCAAGCTAATTTGGGTTACTTGGTAGCATTATTGTTCATGAAACGAATAAAAAAAAATTTGGTTATTTCGGTTACCGAATTAACCGAATTCTAAAACCGAAACCGAACTGAAATTGAAATTTTTTTTATTCGGTTTCAACCGAAACCGAAGCGAATTACCGAATTAACCGAACTGAAGTTGAAATTTTTTTCGGGTTTTCAGTTTTTTTGGTTTCAACCGAATACTGATCACCCCTATTCAGTTCTTCATGAACTATAACATGAACGAACTTGACAAGTCCTTCCCTGAATTGCTCAAAATGTTGAGAACTACTGAGCAAAAATCTTAAGAAGGCTAAGCCCATTATGATGGTACAAAAGGGCAAAGGAAAGGGAAAAGCCAACAAGAAGAAGAACAAAGCTAAAGGAAAGTCCATTGCTAATTCTTCTTCAGTTGCACTGAAACCATCTAGTGGTGTGGCAAAGGAAAGGGAGTGCTTCCATTGTAAGCAACTTGGACACTGGAAGCGCAACTGCAAGCTCTATCTTAAAGAACTTGCTAAGGAGAAGGGAAGTAAGACTTCCACTTCTGGTATTTTTTTTATAGAGGCAAACTTTTCAACTTCCTAACCTTGGGTATTGGAAACTAGATGTGGATCTCACATTTGTGCAAATGTGTAGAATCTAAGTAGAAGTAGAAGATTGGCCTAAGGTGAAGTGGACCTATGTGTTGGAAATGGAGCAAGAGTTGGTACCTTAGCCGTAGGGACATATGTTCTCACTTTACCTAGTGGATTAGTTTTAGAATTAGACAACAGCTACTTTGTGTCTACAATTAGTAGAAATTTGATTTCTGTTTTTTATTTGGACAAGAAAGGTTTTTCATTTATAATAAAGAAAAGATGTTAGTCTATTTATTTGAGTGAAATCTTTTATGGTAGTGCTCAACTTAGTAATAGGTTGTATGTTCTAGAACTCAAAAATCCAATCTATAATGTGAATATCAAGAAAGTCAGATTGAATGATTCGAACCCGACCTATCTCTAGCACTGTCATTTAGGCCATATAAATGAGACCCACATATCCAAGCTCCATAAGGATGGACTTTTTGACTCATTTGATTTTGAATCGTATGAGACATGTGAGTCATGTTTGTTGGGCAAGATGACCAAAGCCCCATTCACAGGACAAAGTGAAAGGGCTAATGACTTACTAGGACTCATACATAGTGATGTATGTGGCCCTATGTCAACACTTGCTAAAGAAAGCTTCCAATACTTCATTACCTTTACTGATTACTTCAGTAGAAATGGCTATGTGTATTTCATGAGACATAAGTCAGATTTCTTTGAAAAGTTTAAAGAATTCAAGAATGAAGTGGAGAATCAACTCAGGAAAAGTATCAAAGTACTTCAATCAAATCGAGGTTGAGAGTACTTAGATTAAGAATTCCTTGACTATCTAAAAGAGTGTGGTATAATATCACAACTCACTCCACCTGGTACACCTCAATTGAATGATGTATCTGAAATGAGAAATCGAACACTGTCAGACATGATTCAATCTATGATGAGTCAAGCTGACCTTCCAAACTCTTTTTGGGGACATGCTCTAGAGACAACCGCTTTTACACTAAACCAAGTTCCATCTAAATCAGTTCAAAAGACACCATGTGAGATATGGAGTGGGAGGCATCCCAGTCTGTCTTTTATGAAGATTTGGGGCAGTGATACTTATGTGAAATATCAATCCTCTGACAAGCTAGGGCCCAAATCTCATAAATGCCTCTTTGTTGGTTGTCCTAAAGAAACAAAGGGTTACTATTTCTACAATCCTTCTAAGCACAAAGTGTTTGTTGCTCGAACTAGTGTCTTTCTAAAGAAAGAGTTTATCTTTAACGAAACTTGTAGGAGGAAAGTAGAACTTGAAGAAATTCAAGAACAACAAGGCAACATCGAACTTGAAATGGAACCTGAACAGACACCACAAGAAGTTGTGATTTAGGAGTTTGTTCCTGTAGCACAGAGCCCATGTAAGTCTGGTAGGATTCGGCATGAGCCTGAGAGATATGTATTTCTCATGACTCACACTGATGATGTGATGCTCATGGATCAGGATGAGCCCACAACCTACCAACAAGCTATGTCGGGGCTTGACTCTGAGAAGTGGCTAGTGGCCATGAAATCCTAGATGGAATCCATGTATGAAAACCAAGTACAGACTTTGGTTGATCCACCTGAACGGGTAAAACCTATTGGCTGCAAATGGGTTTTCAAGAAGAAAATCGACATGGTTGTTAATGTGATTACCTTTAAAGGGCGATTGGTTGCAAAAGGTTTCAAGCAAATTCATGGTATTGACTATGATGAGACTTTTTCACCAGTTTCCATGCTTAAATCCATCCAAATCTTATTGGCTATTACTGCACATTATGATTATGAGAGATGGAAAATGCATGTCAAAACTGCATTCATAAATAGAAAACTATTTGAGGATGTGTACATGACACAGCCTGAGGGTTTTGTCACTCTTGAGAATGCCAATAAAGTGTGCAAGTTGCAAAGGTCCATTTATGGACTGAAGCAAGCTTCACAAAATTTGGAATCTTCATTTTAATGAGGCAATCAAAGAGTTTGGTCTTATCATAAATGAAGATGAACCTTGTGTCTACAAGAAGGTTAGTGGGGCACTATTGCTTTCTTACTATTGTATGTAAATGACATACTATTCATTGGAAATGACATTTCTATGCTGTAGTTTGTAAAGACTTGGCTAAAGAAATGGTTCTCTATGAAAGACTTGGGTGAAGCAGCCTATATGTTAGGCATTAGGATCTATAGAGCTAGATCTAGAAAATTGCTCAGCCTAAGTTAAAGTACATGCATTGACAATGTGCTAAAGAGGTTTAGCATGCAAGACTCCAAGAAAGGATTCTTGCCCATGTCACATGGTATAACTCTTTTTAGATCTGAGTGTCTGAGTACACCTCAGGAGAGAGAGCGCATGAGTAAGATTTCATATGCCTCGGCAATTAGATCTATCATGTATGCCATGATATATACTCATCCCGATGTCTCATATTCCTTAAGCATGATGAGCAGGTACTAATCGAACCCCGATGAAAGTCATTGGACAATTGTTAAGAACATCCTTAAATACTGACAAAGGACTAAGGATGCATTCTTGGTCTTTGAGGGCAAAGATGAGCTCGTTGTAAGGGGTTACACCGATGCTAGCTTCCAATCTGAAAAGGATGATTTTAGGTCGTAATCTGGTTATGTGTTTTGTATTGGTGGTGGTGCTATGAGCTAGAAAAGTTCAAAGCAAGAGACAGCAGTCGACTCTACAATAAAATATGAGTACATTGCCACCTCTGATGCTGCGAAGGAGGCAATTTGAATCAAGAAGTTCATCACACAACTTGGAGTGGTTCCAAGCATTACCGACCCAATAGAGCTCTATTGTGACAACAATGGTGCAATCGAACAGGCTAAGGAACCTCGATCTCACCAGCAATCCAAACACATACTCTGATCCTATCATCTCATCAAGGAGATCATCGAGAGGGGTGATGTGAGGATGTGCAGGACTTCGACAGACAGCAACATTGCTGATCCGCTGACAAAACCCCTTACGCAGCAGAAGCATGATAGCCATTCTAGGTCCATTGATATTAGATACATGGATGATTGGCTTTAGTGCTAATGGGAGATTGTTAGTGTTGTGCCTAAAAGCCAATCATAAGATGATTGTAATTTTCGTACATTGAGTCATGATATTTTATTAAGGCATTAATCTAGTAATTATGTTTATTGTTTTGTTTCTACATAACGTAATAAACATAATTATAACCCTAGAATAATGATATTCTTAAATATCCCCGGTCTAGTATTATCGTAGAGCTGGTCAAAATAATACATAACGACTAGCATATGTAGAGACTAATATGAGATATGTAGTTTACATATGGGTACAAGTTGGAGAACTTGTGTACTGCGCCAACCCATCATGAGAATGCTACATGGATCGTTACACGAGTGTCACAAGTGATTCTTATAGTGATCATGGTATATGTAATCCTTTGACCTAAAATCATCAAGGTTCCCTACATGTGAGTCTCCTATTTTGATACTTCTTTTTGTTGCTCATAACTGAGTGAACTTGAAGGAGGTCATTGAGTGATATCTTTGGGCATCTTGATAGAGTAAGACTAAAAAAATGCATGGCCATGCTCGGATGAGTTGATATACGATATCAATGTCATCAGTTTAAGTTAGTCTACTTTGTAATCAAGAAACCAAGGATTGAGCTATACGAGAGTGACACATTTCATGTCTCATTCTTAGTCTTGATATCTTGGACAAATAGACAATGACATATATGGATAATGATCATAAAGGTTTAGTTGAATCACCGACAATCTTGTCACTTGGGTAGCAATGATATGTGGCTAGACACCACTCATTTCTTATGATAATAAATTTGATTTATGATGATTGCCAACGTGGTAAGAGCCTATTGGGTCGCACACATAAAGCTTATTTGGATTAGTTTAGTGTATGGGGTGAGATTGGTGATATTAGTGATAGACTCGATGCGGCTTATTTTGGAGCTTCACAATGGTGTTTCTCCGTCCTTGTTTTATTTTGATGTTCTTTTAGATGATGCTAGATTTTTAGCTTCAAGTTTTGAATATTGTTCCTTTTTCTTTAACTCGTAGGTCAACTAATATGATAGCCTATTCCCTTGTCTAGCAGGGTACTCGTATTTTGGGTAAAACTTTGTGAGATTCACCATTCCTATCCTGGTTATCATTTGAGTTGATTTTTTGTTAATATAAGTTTCATGCTTCATTTAAAAATGAAAAAAAAAAACAGTCATGGTGGAAGAATGCCGAGCAACAGCAGCTCAAGCCTCAAGGCAAGCCGAACAACAAATTCATGAGCATCGATTCAAAGCTCAATTTTTTACGAGATGATAAAAAATAGGGAAAAAATTAGAAAATATGGTTAATAGGTGTAAGAGTTAATTTCTTATTATCAAATTTATAAAGTTAAATTACATACTCCATCGGTCACAATTCTTTGCAACATTTAATATTTACAGTAATTAATTTATAATTTTTTATTTTTAAAATTAAATAATATAAATGAAAAACATTTATATATAAATGATAAATAAACACCTATAATTTATAAATATATTTTTTAAAACTTTTTATAAAAAAAATAATATGAACAAATTTGAGTCAAATTTAAGTTAAAAAAGTGAAAGGTTTCAAATAGTAGATCACGAAAGGAGTACTTTATAACAATTTACATACTACATATGTATATTTTTTCAAAATTGACGTGTCAAACCTAAAACTATTGCATATGAGCAAAGGAATTAAAAAGATTTACTCAAACTGAAATTAAATTTTATATTTATAACAAACAGATATAAATGAAAAAGAGTTTATACAAAAATACCATTTAGACTCTTGTTTTAGACTTTTGATTTTACCCAATTCATTTTAACTTAAATAAATTTAATCTAAAATAACTTAATTTTTTCATCTTTTTTCATTGGTAACCAGCTTCATTTAAAAGCCAATATTACGTAGGTATAATAATCCAATAAAAATAAAATATTTATAATTTTCTTAGGATTTTATGAATTTCTTAAAGCCTAGAAAATAAAAATTTATAAAATTTTAATTTCAATGAATTGTTACACCTACATAATATGAACATTTAAATAAAATTGGTTCTAGGTAAATTGGGGTAAAAATAAAAGTAAACCATTTTGGATTTAATTGACTCGAGTTAAAATCAACTGGGTGATTAAGGCTATTAAGATGTTAATAAGAAAGATACTATTTTTTGTTGGGGATAAAGAAAAAGAAGATATTTTTTATCGGTGTTCCTCCAAAATATTCTCGTTTGGGTTCTTTAAAAAATTTTACAACATTTTTATATTATTTTTATATCTTTTATTTTACATATAAAAAATTAAGGACGAAATTTTAAACAGTACGTTTTTAATAAATTAAGTCTTCTTTAGACAGTAAACGGAAAAGATGATCACACCTCAAAATTGCAAATACAATGAAACAACAAAGAGCTTACATATGGACTCAGCCATTAGAACTTAGAAGTTAACAAATATCTTGTGAAGAAAATGATGGCCTGTCGCATAACTACAAATAAAAGAAGAATAATACTTTATTTGTCCCATATTTTTTGCACTGTATTTTTTTTTTGTTGTCCCAAATTTTTTACACTATTTCCTCTTTCGGTAAGTTTAACTAATTGAAATGGTAAATATGCCCTTTTTCAATTCTTATCCAAATTCCAAATTGATCTCACTCATCCCTCATTGATTCGGTTATGGGCTGGGAGATCAAGTAAGCAAGGACAGCAACGATTGAAATGGCAGTAATCGAGGAAAATGGAACGAGGTAGTGATGGCGGCAATTGGAGAGCTGAAGCATGAATGACAATGACAAGGATCGAGGATGCGATTGTATGATTGAGGACGAGATTGTGCAATCGGGGAGACGATTGTGCAACGGGCACACGATTGACGACGAGATTGTGATCGAGGATGTGATTGTCCAATAAGGGAGTTGATTGTGTGATTGAGGACGAGACTCAATGGTGGACTATGGTAGATTGAGGAACCAGCTTCCAAGATTGAGGTGGTTGACTCCGATGAAAAGGTGATTGACTTCGGTGACAAACACGATTGAAGGAGGCAATCGACTCCAGACGTGATCAATGGTAGACGAGATCGAGGAGGCAATTGACGAGATCAACTCTAGACGAGACAATGGCAGATGTGATGGAAGGAAGATGTGATCAAGGAGGCAATAGATGAGAAGCAGTGGCAAATGAAAGACAGCTTGTTGCAACGATGAAGACGGCCGTGGTCCTTCTTTTTGTGGTGCTTTGTTGTTCAGGGAGAACATGGACAAATTAGTAAATGGACATGGGAGAATATGGGTAAATTAGTACAAGCACATGCTTTCTTAAACTGCATGCTAATTAGAAATGGTGCAGACAATGTAGGATGGAGGGAGTATAAAGTAAAATATATATATCATTCTCATTCTTTTCTGTAATACTATTTTGCTAAAGGCCTTAAGGCTTATTTCTGATATGTAAATATGTCTAATTACTTATGTGGCTCAACATTTATAAGGACAATGAAATGCTGAAAAGATGCTACTGACCAGAAGTCAATGCCCAATACAGGAAGTGATATCTAAATGGGTCTTAGGCCATTGTAAGGAAGCATGACCAACTAGAGATGAAGTGAGGAAGTCACACCAAATCTAGGTGAAGATTAGACCTGAGGCTAATGGCTAAACAACCTGCACAAATAGGATCTCATAAAATAAAAGGGTTAATGGGTCAAATGTTAACTAGAGATTGCACCTCATAAAATAAAAAGTTAATAAGTTTATCGTTAACTTGAAAAGTACGTTATAGAATATCCCCACAATTACAAGGTCATTAATGCTTTAGAAGGAAACCCATCATCCCCACTATTGCAACATGACGAGGTCTATATAAAGTAGTCCTTCAAGAGGGACCAGGTACACAGAATACCCTACTTTAACCATCTAATGCCTTCTCACCTCTCACGGTCTCTTGCTGACTTAACCATCCATGGGTCTTCATTTGGAACACACTCTTGAAGGCCTTTACCCCTGTCTTCGATTGTAGCCAATAGAGCACAAAATTCATCTTTGAGAGTCTCAGGTATCCCACTCAAATTATTTGGATATCAATTTGGCGTTGTCTGTGGGAAAGCCGGAGAATGGTAAAGGCCAAGATCATGCTTGCTTAACGAGACTAGCTGAGAGGAAGATGGGCCAAAAGTCACCATGAGGGACTTTCTAGGTGACCCCTTAAAGAAATTGCCAAAGGACCCAAATGTCCAAAAGGGATAAGGGCCAAAAGATAAGGACCTTACCGTATTGCCAGACAACCAATTCAATCCCTTAAAACACTCCTTTTTGGTGGAAATGCTCAAGCAATTGTAGCAGGAGATTCTCAATGCGTTCCCAAGGGTACTAAAGGAAAAGGTAGAGAGCCACCATGGGGAAACAAAGAGGCAACTCTACCCACTTAAAGATATGGCAAGTATGCCAGAAGAATGGTGAAAGAGGAAAGCTCATGAAGAGTGGGAAGTTAGCGACATCAATACCATCCTCTAGAAGCTGAACGAGATGCATGAATGACTAAAAGGGAGCGCTTAAATGAAGGATGCCAAATGTCAAAGGAACCCCTCTTGCTCTTTTTGTCTATTTTGAAACTTACTTGTAATCTCATTGCAAGTATTTAGGGTTGAGAGAACATATGTGTTTTTTCATGGTAATGAAAGACCACCAAACTAGCATATGTGACATTTAAAAAAAAATTGATAGTAACAGTGTTTGAATTCCAACTTTCTCCAATTATTCCTAAGTTTTTAACCAACTGATCTAAGGCCACATAACAAGAGGGAAAGTGTTTAAAATGTAGCTTGGTCTATTTGGAATAGAAGAACTTTGAAGGTTTTCAAGAAGATTGATTTTAATATAGGAGGTGTGTGCGGAGGTACAGAAAATTTCCTTTTTTGTGGTGTGTAAATCGAATTCGGTATTTGAAGGAGGACTGATCAAGGTTCAGGTTGGCACGGGTTAGGGGTAGAATCGAACCAAACTGAAATACCCTCAGTTCCCTAAAATTTCAACCTGACTCAAAAGCCAAGAACCATAAACCGACTAGAACCAAAACCATGTTTCTGGGTTTTCTGGTTCTAGGTCCTTAAGCCTGTCGGTTCCAACACATACACAGTATCACAACATCAAAATCTAGATTAATTGCATCCATAACAAATTTATATAGCATTCAACATACAATATAATTAAATCCAGATTTAAATATAAAAGTTCTTAGTAGAATTCAAAGTTACACATATTTAGTAGAATTTAATGTTACACATATTCTTTGAACACCAGCACCTGCTACACATATTCTTTCAACACCAACACCTGTTACACATATTCTTTCACCAGCACTACACATATTCTTTAACTAGTGGCAACACCTATAAAGTCTCCAGCTACATGTTTTTCACCTGTAATTTCACCAGCGCATGCAATTTAACTATAGTCATAACTCCTAAACAGCTAGCCTTAGTGTTTATTTAATTAGCATTACATGTTTCCTTACATAAAGCAATAATTCCATTGTCAATTACTATCATCATATCATTGAACAAAAGTAAAAGGTAGTGAACAAAAGCATGCACTTACTTGTGCGGCTACACCTAACATGAAACATTAGCCTCTGGGGTTATTCCGGACTCCATGTTTAAATCATACAAATCTAAGAGAAACATACCATCAATCAATATAAGACCATACTAAAAAATGAATCAATAAATTAGTAGCATCACAACCAACTCATAACACTTACTTTTTTCAATCATCTCCAAATCCTCAACATTTTCTTCAACCAAAATAAGTTGAAGGGAAGCATGAAGTAGGAGTTAAAGAACTCCGAAATGAGTCAAGAAATCTTCCACCAATGGAGAAGGCCAACTCTAATACAATGGTGAAAATATGAATGCTTAGCACATCTCTTGCTATCTTAGAAAGCACTACATACCTTGATGAATTCATCTTCCACCAATTTAGTATGTCAAAATTAGCTACATCTTTTTCACATTGTTCATCCAAATATTTTTCCAACGCTAATTTGATATCCGCCGAATCTTCTTCTTCTAAGGTGTCATTTAATTTAGATTTCAAGAGAGAAGGATGGCTTTTTTCTTTACCATCAATGTCCATGAATTCATAAACTTGACCCTTATTGCTGTCCACTTTATTTCAAAAGTGAAAAATCATAAAAATTATCCAAAAGAATCAATGTATCCTTTACCTTAGCTGCCAACTTCTCTACCTCATCTTTCTCATACACTTGGCTAAACATGGCTTTCAAATACTTGAGCTTGTACCTGGGATTAAGGAACATTGCACCAAACAACATCATATTCATCTTTTCCACATTACCCCAGTTTTTTTCAAATTTTTCTTTCATTTTCATAGCCATTAACTTCAAGTTTTGATCATTTCTTTTTGTCTACTTAATCAATTGGCACAATATGGAACAAGTCTCAAGAACAAAGTTATCTGAAGTGACATATAAAGAGCTAGAGATTCACAAGGTAACATCATAAAAGGCTTGCAATAACTTGCCTAAAAATTTGGCCTTCTCCTAATCATTCTCATTAGGTATGCCACATTTCCCCACGAGTTCAACTACACATGTAGAATCTATCTCCTCTAATCTCTCAAAGGCTTTTTAAAATTTAATTGCGGTTTCCAACATTAGGTTGGTTGAATTCCATTTAGTCGCTACATCCAAACATAAGTAACTTTTGAGCCTTATTTTTTCATGCTTAACACATTCTTGAAACATGTTCAGCCTTTAAGGAGAAGCCCTAACAAAACGGATTGCTTCACAAATCTTTGAATTAGTCAAATATGATTCTTTTAGACCATCATGCACAACAAGATTAAGAATGTGGGCAACACATCTCATATGAATTAAATCACAAGATAAAACAACTGAACTTTGATCCTTAAGCTTCCTCTTTAAATATACAATAGCAGTATCATTAAAACTTGCATTATCAACTGTTATCATGAAAACATTATCAAGCTTCCTATCATGCAAACACTTTTCAATCTCCCTACCAATGTCATCACCTTTGTGACTTAAAATTGAACAAAAGTTCAAAATCCTTTTATGTAGCTTCTAATCATTATCAATAAAGTGAACCGTGAGACACATATAGTTAATATTTTGCATAGAAGACCATGTATCAGTAGTTAGACAAACCCTTTGTGTATTATTTTCTAAGGCAACCATTAACTTTTTTTCTCTCCTCTAAGTAAAGCCCTATGCAACCTTTAGCAACTGTAAAATGGCAAGGCATATGAAATCAAGGCTCACAAAGTTGAATAAAATTATGGAAACCTTCCTATTCCGTAATAAAGGTAATTCATCTACCATTATCATCTTGCACAACCCCTTCTTTACACTAACAACACTGTAAGTATCCTGATCTTGCATCTAAACAGCCAAACATTTTTGTATTTTTTTTACCCCTGTTTGGGTTCTTAATGCAGTTATGATAATGGTTCTACAATGTGCTTGTAACCATATGTACTTGTGCAAACATAAATTTGTCCACAATGCTTACAGTTAACTTTTTCTTTTTCTTTTTTCTATGGGCCGAAAATCTTAACAAAGGCAATCCAAATTTTAAAACATGTATTCTCTTTTTCTGCATTTCTAGAACCAATCCTTTTTATGTTTAAAGCATTAAGCACTAGAGCACTTGAAGCACTAATAGCGCCCACACTTGCAGTTGATTCAGGTGCATCATTGCTTATTTTCACTAGAGGTGATATATTTGACATCTGTCATTCTCATATAACAATTTTATATTAGAACATTAAACAAAAATAAACTAGCATAAACAAACAACAAGCACTAATAACAACAAAATTATGTTCCCGCAATATGCACCACACATGAAGATACAAAACTTGATATGTCCACCATGGTACAATAAAGGAACACCGTATGAATCCTAACTTCCACCACAATCAAAGATTACTAATATATGATTAGTTGAAAAACCAGTCCCTTGTAGTTGTGACTTTAGTACCTAGTAGCTACTTCATCAACATTTTTTTTCCAATAAAAATGGTGTTGGGGAGAACAAAGAACCCAAGATACAGAGAGGGAAGATATTTATTACCTAGGTGTTGGAAAGAAACTCTGCTTCTTTTACTGTGAAACAAAAATTGTAAATCTGAAGAAGGAACTGAATTAGAAGAAGGCTGTGAAATGAAAAATAACACATAAAGAAATCAAAGCACAACTTTAAAATGACAAAACAAGAATAAAAAATCAGAAATTGGTCTGATATATGATTTTAGTAGCCAACAGCAACTCCATCAACATTTTTTTGCCAATAAAATTGTATAGGGAAAAATAAATAACCATAGATATGGAAAGGGAAGAAATTGAACACCTGGATGTTAGGAAGAAACTCTAGTCTTCTTGTTGTGAAATGAAGGCTAGGAATAGGAGGAAAGAACCAAATCAGAAGAAGGTTATGAATTGGAAAAAGGCTGTGAAACGAAAAGAGAACAACCAAAGAAATCAAAGCACAACTCTGAAATGTCGAAACAGAAATAATGAATCAGAAATTGGTTTGATTCGAAATGAACCAGGAAAGCAAAACTAGGTACCACTCTTATTTACCAGAAATGAAGAATAGAACACTCGATTCTCGATCAATCAATCATACGATCTCCATTCCATGCCAATAGCCCCTCTTTCTTTGTCTTTGTCTTTGAATTTGGTACTTTACTTGGAAACCCTAATCCTTTGTTTGCTTCAATCGATAAAGAAAAAGGGAGAAATAATTTTGCATACTAGAGAGTGTGCTTGTGAATTAGGAAATAGGAATACCTGATTAGAGCCATTTGTTTTTGTTTGAAAAGACATGCAAACCCCTATACTTAAAATACTATTTCATATTTACCATTATATAATATATAATATACATGTAAACTATTCAATTTTAAAATGTATTAATATTATCTTGGTTTGGTTCTTTTTCCGGTTGGTTCCATATAGAACCAGAACCAACCCGAAAATCGATGGTTTTTTAACAGATAGAACCAACCCACAAACCATGATCAATTTTTATCCAACCCAACCCTACCAATCCCTATTGGGTTGGATAAACTTATGGTTCTACCCAACCTGTGCTCACCACTAGTTTGAAGTGTAGTTGTCTACAATGGTTTTAAAACTTGCTCTTAGCAATTGAAAATTACTTGAATTAGGTGGTCATTTTGTTTACACTGGGGATGTATTCAGCTTCCTGCTAGAGATAATATTGTAGTTAGCGTATATTTGGTAATAAATTTCGTCATTTTTCCGTTTAGAAAAAATGAACTTATTTGAAATGCTACCATCCCTCCATTAATTATCCAGAATATAGATATTTATCCAATTTGTACATGAACTTGGAATGGTGCTCCTAAAAATTAAAAAAAAATAAAATTAACTTTATCCAATAATTCGATGGATAAAAGAAAAAAATATTTGAAAAAGCTCAAGTTTTGGGATATTAGAGGTGAGAAGTTGCTAAACATCCAATCCATCATAAAAGCTAACTAATTTCAGCATAAAAATGGGAAATTTGAAATAGCCATATATAGCAAAGACATGCTTGACTTTGGTTTTACATATTTCTAATATTAAAAATAAGGTGAATAAAATAACAGTAGATCTTGTGTAGGTCAGGTGCACAACATACGTCTTTATTTCTTTTATCAAATTTGTTCTTTTACAAACAATGTCAATTCTTTTATTTTTTTTTATTTTTTTTATCAAGTTTGTTCTTTTATCCATAATTGTTTGTTATTTTGTTAATAGCTATTTATTCTTTTTATAAAAAGAAAGTTTTTTTATTAGATGATATTTGTTCTTTTGGCACAATTTGTTATTCTTTTATAAGTTAGTAGTTGTTTTTTTAGACATACTATTTATCTTTTTATTCTTTTATTATTATCTGTTTATTATTTTCTGAGTAACTATTTTTCAAAGAAATTAATTATCCTGTTATTGTTATCTCTTGTTTTCTTTTTAAGGGAATTAATGTCCTTGCTAGGTATATTCATGGATTATATACTCCACAGTTAGTATTTGTTAGTTTTGAGGAGAGTGGTAATTGCTAGTCAACTAGGGAGAAGATAAGGTAAAGCCTTTTTTGGGATTTTTTTTCATGTAACTTCTTTTTGACATAGTCTTTTAATAATGATAATTAATAAAGGATAATTAGAAAATTTGAATTTGAATTAATTTGAAGATATTATTTTAAGGAAACCAATTATCATTATTAATTAACTTCCTTTTATTGTAACTTTTTTTTATTTATTTTTTCTAATACAATGGTTATTGTGTTTGGAGAGTTTTATAAGTTATGATCTCAATTTTGTATGATATTTTACCACTTTCATGCATTAAGAATTCAATTTAGTACCAAGAGAAGTTCACCAGACGTTATGGGAGAATAAATACTCATTTTCATATGGTAGGAACTCATTTTCATTTTCCTAGATATCTAAAAATTTTCAATTTTGTATAGCATGAAACCGTTTTTGGTACAATAGTTAACCAGTTTCATACAATAAAATATAAATTTTGTATGATCGAAACTTTACACTTATACGATATGAACACAATTCATACAATGGTATTGTTGTTTCATATAGTAAGATTTCAATTTCTTTCTTTTCTTTAGATTAACAACAAACAGTCAATATTTCACTGCAGTTGATATAAGTGGGTTCATAATCCTCGGTTGGCTATTGATAACTCTTTCAGGTAATATTTTCTTCGATTGGGGGGGAGGGGGAAGGGGGTTGATAATGTGCTCGCTTAAAATGTTTATTACTAGTTGTACTTGGATAGGTTGTTTTCTTGTGAGGTTGTTTTCAGATGGTGTTGTTTTCATGTGCTTGTTTGGTAGGTTCCCTGTAGTGTTGAACTAGTAGCAGCAGGGCAATAGTCATGGTATCAGGTCCCTATTGTCCATGTTCAAGCAAGTTGTACGTCATTTTCATTTAATACATGTTCTTGTATTACTGCTAAAAAAATATATAGTAAGAATTCCATACTTATATATTAGAAGCACAGTTTCTTACATCAATATATCAATCTCATACAACAATGTTGTATCTCAGTATCTTGATTTCATACAATGGAAACATAGTCTCATACATAATAACCCAATTTCATACATCAACATTTCATTTTCATAGAATAGAAATTTTGAACTCATACATTAGAAACTCATATTCCTATTTCAGGTTTCAATTTCACACTATAGCAACTCAGTTGCGTACAAAAGAAACTCACTTTCGTATTTTAGCATCCTAGTTTTGTACAATAGCAACAAAGCTATAATATGGACTAGTTTTGTTCAATAGTAGTGTGTGTCTATGTCAATAAAAGCAACCAAGTTCCCTGTAGGAATTAATTGGTTTCATACAATACTAACCCAATTTCCTTCATTGGATTTTACACTTTCAAACACTAGCATAGTTTCATATATATGCAAATCATATTCTTACAAACAAACATTACTCTTTCATGAAATCATACTCGTACAATTTAAATTCATAATAAAACATATGTAAAACTAAATTCTCACAAACATATTTCATATTTTTTACTGAACAAAACCTACAGTATATTGAAACCTAGTTTCATATCCGTGCATATCAATTTAAATCAATCAAATTTCATAATTTCAAACTCAAAATTCATACAAAATAAACAAAATTTATACTTATGTAATTTAATTAAAAGCAAACATTTTCCCACTAATAGACTATGAACTAATACAAATTGAATACAATTTCAAACAACAAACAAACTCAATTTCAAATGATAACCACAAAAAGCCAATGTGAAGCAAGAACTAGCAAATCCACAGCCTGTTTATTTCCCTTCATGCAACCTTCTTCTCAAGCAACCTCCTTCTATTTTGAAATGATGAGATATGAAGAATACAGATGAAACCATGAATCAAATGTATAACAGCATCCCTGACAAATTAGTAATAGCTCAACTATTTTTACTTTTCAAAATCAATTGAATGATGATGTAATAGTGAATGGAAACAACCAGCGTGACATATTGGAAATAATGGTGATCGACAGTGTAAAGATGGGAACGACATTAGGTACTATGAAGTGTGGGGGTTGAACATGAAGTGGGGGCCTATAACCCAATATTGCCCTTATTGCGGACAGGCGAAAGACATTACCATCATTTGCATTTTTGTTACAACATAAAACCTAAATTTGGATCCTTCAAGGTCATTAGTGTAAACAAGGGGTCTTTTGTAGCTTGGTGCATAAAATCTCAAGTGTTTTCATGAAAGGGATTGGTACAATGTCTATAATGTCGATGTCTATTAAAACTAAAAAATGAAGTAATAATGTTACAAAAATATTACCCTCATTGAGGATCAACAAAAAATGTTGCCATCATTACTATGGTTTAATGAAATGGTGCGTTTGGTATAAAAGGCATGTATTAATTTGAACGATAGAAACGTTGGTAAACTATGTTTTTTTTTTTGCTGAAGAATTCCAATTCTGTAATTAAGCAATCAAATTACTGGGACCATCTGCCTATATCTTAGCCTGCCATATCCATAGCATCGAAAGAGGTAAGTTACAATTGACAATATTAAATAAAATATTTATGTACCATATTTATACACTGAGAATATGAAACTTACAATTAACAATTCACAATATTAGATAATGGAAATCATAACTAATACATCTTTCCAAATTTAATCATATATGAACATATAAATCATGCCAGCCCATCATCGTTTCTTAACACAACAGTTTGGGTTGTAACAATTTTTCGACATTGACGTAGTCTCTATACGTTATGTTTGCTTACTAAACAAGGTTATCTAGGAGTTTAAGCACTCAGAGGCCATTTACATCACAAAAGAGTTGGGCCTTTCTACCTTTACATATTTCATGAGTCTATATGTTGGAGGCTTTGAAAAAAGCCTTAGAAGCATACTTACTACAATGAGCCATATAACTGCAAAATCAAGAGTAAACAACATGCTGTTGTGTAACCAGTAAGAGGTTTTCAAGAGCTATTGTCTTTCAAGGTAATTGATTTTAACTTAAGTGGAAGGATCCATGTAGAATCGCATGTTTCTAAATTGAGACAATTGAATGCAAGTTTGGTTGCTTGAATTGAAAAAATGGAGCAGGAGATTGAATTCTTGAAGGAGAAAAATGCCTATTTCCTCAAATGGGTGTGAATTCTTCATTTTTCTTCATGGTTACTATTTAGCATTTAGGGGTACCATTTTTTATTAATATTAATCACTTTGATGTACACTTAAAATAGATTGTGAATCCTGAACTCAACCAAAGTATAATGTCTAGGATGGATGATTTAGATGGGGTAGAGGACTGTAGCTAGTGGGAATGTGATGTTTCAACCTTAGATCACCCACATTTGAAAATGAGTTCTATATTAGATGCTTGGACCCAAGTAGAATACTCATCACTAGATGGTTGAACATCCAAATATATGACGAAGTATTTCAACCCCCTTCCCTACAACAACCTTTTTGTATGATTGAAGGAAGGACTGCAAGATTATCCTATTGTTGGGCTGAAAATCCATCTTGTGCACATAACAATGGTGGTCTCCAGTGTGGCATAAAAGATAAGTAATAGAGTTTATGATCACAGGGGTTTATTATTATTATCTGGCTAATAAAGATAACAATTATCTACTTGACACATTTTTTTATATTTTATTTTGATTGCGATGGTTCTTCTTTTGCTTAGATTTGCGTTAGGACTATTACGATGAATAACATATACTGGCTAGCATTCAACTAGTTTCGCAGCCTTCATATTAGTGTTTATTATGATGTTAGGACTATTCCGATGAAGAATATATATACGGTAAATAGCAGTTAGGGAATGCAACGAGTAGTTAGGGTAGGCAACTTGGATTGCCGACCTGAAATAGAAATTTCGGGAGTATTTACTACATGAGATAACTTCAAACACAACAATGAAGTTGAATTAAACGACCTTCAAGGGTAATAAAAAAAAAGTGAGAATTTGTGAATAAAAACGCATATAAAAAATATTATATATAAATTATGAAATATTTTATATAGTGAACTTTTATTATGGAAATGGTAACATCCAAATTTAAATTATTTTATTACTCAAGTACATAAATTATTTACTCTAAACTGTGTGATTTATATCCATAACTCGCGGTGTTTTGGTAGAATTATGTTATTGAATCCCATTAGAAGTGGTATACTAATTTATAGTATGATGGTTAATAATATCGTAAAACTTTAATACAAGTATTCAAATTTTTTTAGAATTCCTTCATATATACAATCTATATGGAAGGATCCATATCTTGATCCTAAATTTAAAGAAACTAAAATAGGGAATATATTAATGTAATTGAGCAACTCTACTTTATCAACGAAGAAGAGTGTAAAGAATAGGAATTAAGAGATAACAGTGATAAACTTTTGCAATATGAAATATCTATAAGATAATTTTATCATAATTCCTTCATATATGTAATCTATAGAAAAGAATTCATATCTTGATCTTTAATTTATGGAAATTAAAATAGGGAATATATTAATATAATTGAGCAATTCCACATAATTAGCCAAGAAGAGTGCAAAGAATAAGAATTAAGAGACAACACGGATAAACTTCTACAATTTGGAATATCGATAAGTTAATTTTAACAGAATTCCTTAATATATGTTATTTATATGGAAGAATTCATATCTTGATCTTAAATCAAGGAAAAGTAAAATTGGAAGTAGATTACTATAATTGACATAGTCTACTTAATTAACGAAGAAGAGTGCAAAAAATTAGAATTAACAAGTAACAAGGATAAAGTTTTATAATTTTGAAATATCTATAAGGTAATTGGCATTAGGGTAATCAAATTATATTTTCCAATAAAATCTGTTCAACCCTATAAAGCCCTTATACACTGGCATCAATTAGTCAATCAAAATTAAAATTCTCAATTAGAACATCCAAATGGCAAACCCTATAGATGGGGATGGTTCAAGCTGAGAAATTAAAGAAAAGCAAGTCATCTCCCAAAAGAATGAACCCTTGCCCTTGGAGAAGAATACATTTCATCATGAGCAATAAAATTTTAAAGTTATTCTTAAAAATACTTTAAATAGTTCGATTAAACTAATTTAAAGTGAATGTTATTTTCTAGTGACGATTCTGATAGCCTGCCATTCAAAACTCCCAAGTCCAGGTGGAGATTTTGGCGAACTATCAACATACTACCATGATGATACAACCAGATTTTAAGTCCAAGGCAATTAACCTTTATGTCACGCTTATTCAACTAAACCCGAATGGTACCTATTATGTTCCCATTTTGGATCAATTAAAGGCCCTAAATGAAAAGGGTTAAGACTTTGGCCATTAATGATGGTGAGATTTTCTTTAATAAATAAGAAGGTTCAGAGATTGCTAATGATGAACTAGAGAAACATTCCCATATTAACGGCAAAGAGGAAAAGGAACAATGAATATCAAAATTAGGGACTTAACTATTCCTATATATCAATTATTTTTTGTCCATTTTCCCCTTTAACCTGACCTATTTGTTAATGATTAGCCAAATAAATTTAGGATTTGATGCATATGCAACCATCAGTTTCAAGCACTATATCTCATCCTTAAACTTAAATGCATACAGTGTGACTTCACATGAAGAATTTTAATTATTCTAACTATATGCAATCAAATATGTTTCTCTAAATGTCGATTTCATCACCCTGCATCATGCATAGACATTATAAGCAATCAAGCAATTTAAGAGTGAACATTTTAACATGGAAACTTACCAATGGTTAAATATTACAATGTGGGGTGTGGAGGCAGTTCTAAAGTTGTAACCTTGCACAAAATATGGACACATAGCTTCAATGTTAGTAAATAAGTTGCCAACATGATAATCAATTACATGCAGTGCTCTTATTACTTTATAGTTTTAGCATTCCATAATAATGTTTTAAAGGGAGAACTTGGTGCCTTAATTATCCAATCACCCTGCCAAAATTATAATTTTGTCAAGTTTTGTTGCCCCATAAGTGTTGGCACAATGGTGTCATTAATTACTTACTGAATATGTTATCAATTCCTTGCGAATTTTTGAAATGCACATATGTGCATGTGCACATATTGGATGACGTTATTGGGGAGGGGAGTTTTGGTTTGGGTTGGATCATTTATGGTAATTATGTTTGCTAAGGTGGAATATTTGATTGGATTCTAATTAAGATATTAACTATATTTAAAATTTTTAGTTATGAAAATTTATTTTTAAACATTTTTTTCTTATTTAATTCCACGTCTTCATTTCTTCTTCTCATTCATGAATTTCAATAGATTTATGTTCTCTTTTTTTTTTCCCTTAATTATCCATACATTAATAGTTTGATTATGGAAACTTTATGAATTTGAATTCATTTGAAAAAATAATCTTAAGTAAACAATAAAGATAATTTGACAAATATGGTAGTTATTTAAAATAATTTTATAAATATTCAATTTGTGTAATATGTCATTTTTTCGTATGATGATTTTGCCACACAAATTAATACATTTCACTTCCAGTTTAATACGTTTTACATACAATCTAATATATAGCTCACACAATTTAATACAATTCACTTTCAGTTTAATACGTATCTCACGCAATTTAATACATTTTACTTTCAGTTTAACACATATCTTATACAAATTAATACAACTCACTTCTAGTTTAACACATATCTCACATAGTTTAATACATTTCCAATTTAATCATTTAGTATCCAGTTTAACACATATCTCACACAGATTAATACAATTCACTTCCAGCTTAACACATATTTCGCTCAATTTCATATGTTTCCCGCACTGTTTTCATATTCATCTTGGCTCTAATCCTTTTGCATTATAGATTTGGTGCCAGTTTTTTTTCCCATACTTGTGTCAGCACAATTGGCGAGCTTGTGAGAGGTATCCTACATAGGTATCCTCATGTTTCATTGAGGTATTTGCACATTAGGTTTCAAAAAATTTATTTAGTTCCACATAAAAAGTTGGTAGTACCAAATAATTAAATCTCAATTCATATAACTTATTTCTACTTTAATACAATACCGAAACTCAAGACTCAAAACTTATACAAAACCTGAAGCATACAAATAAAGCCCAGAAACATACAAATAAAACCCAGAATCATACAAATAAAACTAAGAAAAACATATATATATATATATAGACACACACACATAAATATGCATATGTATCTTTGTTCTTTACAAAATTAGAAGCATACATATAAAATCTAAAAGTATACATATATATTTTTGTTTTTACGGACGCAGGAGCATACATATAAACGCTAGAAACATATATATATATATATATATATATATATATATATAACCCAATACATATGTACAAATTCATGCTATTTTGCAGTATAAAAACACAAATCGTGGATGTTTTGCCTCCTTTTCAAATGTTTTATAGTCCATTTGATAGACCCACATATTCCAAATCTGAAAACACACAAATGCGAAATTGAACCTTTTTTTCATTTCCAAATCCGCTGATTGCCACCCCATCTACTGTCGAGTGGAGTTTCATTTGCTGCTTGCTCGTCCTTCTCATTTAACCGAGTCGATTCACGCTCTCCTGGGGCCAGCAAGCTGCACCGATAATGCCAATAGTGGTGGGGTTCTCCTCTGTGTTATCCGTTAGCTACCATTGATGTTTCTTCCTAAGTGTCGCCCCTTTGTCTCAGTGACATTACCTCCATCTTCTCCCATTCCTATTCCAACATTCACACAGCCCGATTGTATGTTTCTCCTATGTGATCAACTGTCACCAAAATGTGGGTGGGTTCTTATATGTAAAAGCGGCAGAGAAGGAATCGAGAAAGCCAATATTGGGTTTAGGGTATGGGTTTATTTTTGGAATGAATTTATATGGAAATGAAGTCTCACTTCTGGATATTGCTTGATTTTCTCCCTAATTATTTGCTCTCCATCTTCTTTTTTAAAAATAAATAAAATGGCAGGGCTCTAACAGTGTTAGATGTGTGTATACACATATGCATATAATCTCAGAATTCCAATTCTTTTCTTTTTTTATTAGTTATTGACAACAATTAATATGTCAGATGCAGTGCTTCTATTACCATATATTTTTAGCCATCCATATTCATGTTTCAAAGGGATAACTTAGTGGCATAATTATATGATTACCCTGCTAAAATTATAATAATTTTAAGATATGTTAGCCAAGAAGTTTTGGTATAATAGTTTCATTAATTCCATTGTTACAGTTTTCAATTGTTTTTCTAGTTTGTATTTATTACTTACAACAATTAATATGTTAACAGCATTTACTATGTTAGATATCACCTATTAATTACGTTCCTATTAAGGGTACCAGTATAAAAGGGGGGGAAAGCTAGGCATATTTTAACCTCTTATATATTTTAACACAAGTCTAGAGTACTGTTACAATGGCCAATGACATGAATACAATTGTGCAACCCATTCTTGAATCTGATGGGAAAGAGACCGATGCTTGGAAGCAAGAGGAAAAAAACAAAAGAATTCCACAAGTTTGCCATATTGATAAGGTAGAGCCTTCTAAGAGAAAGTTGAAAGAAGTCATTGCAATATCATCGTAAGTTTTTTTTCCTAATACTCATGTTTTTTGGTACTTAGATATATGAAGCCATATATATATATATATATATTTGAAAAAAGCTTACAAAAATTCTTAGGGATGACTAAAAAAGTGATGAGCCAGAGGACCCAAGAATTTATTGGAGGAACTAGAGGGTCATAAAAAAATTTCCACATAAACACTAGCAACAATTTAAGCCAAAGTTAATTGAGTTGTTTTGAAGGTTGGCAACATATTGAGTGGGAAACTATAGTTTAAAGCCTATCTAGGATAATCGTCATGTACTTCATGTTAGAAAATAAATTTCCTGAGTCATGTAAATCGTTTTCCTTAAAGCAAATTTGCTTAAAGTAAAACAGGCAAGCAGATTTTCTGAGAATAAGAACTAAATTTATAGAAAAAGAAATTGAACCATTGTGTTGGTTCTAAAGGTTATAACTTTTAAAAGCTATGACTTTTGGACCAATGTGTTGATTTTAAAAGTTGTAACTTTTAAAGAGTTGTGACTTTTAAACTAATTTGTTGGTTCTAAAAGTTAAAAGTCTTAAAGGGTCGTAAATCTTCAACCAATATGTTGGTTTTAAAAGTTGCAACTCTTCAAGGATTCTAATTCTTGAACCAGTATGTTGGTTCTAAAAGTTGCAACTCCTAAACGGTTGTAACTCACCGAAGTTTTTTCTTCCTATGTGGGATATCTTTTCCCACACTTAATTCACAAACTATACAACAATCCCTCACTAGTTTGTGAATTTGTTCACAAAATAATATACTTCATTAAAGGAACCTTACGATTTAGACCTTCAATTAGTTAAAATATTTTAAGGTTACAATAAAGTAAAAGGTGTCCTAAGATTGAACCTTGACTTACTATGTTGTAGCAGAAAATGTATCACATATTATTTATTTGTTGTTCTCATGAAACCCACAATAATAACCTTAGCACTATCATATGTAGCCTTGTGCTAATCCTGCAAGTCATGAACATTTATAAAGAATCACCATTCTTTATTGATGTGATACCACTTTAATGTTCATTAGGCAAAGTTTTGAATTTTTTTCAATTCCCAAGACACAAATTATTAAACTTTATGAAGAATATAATTTTCATCCTGAACTGATGCAACTGTTAGCACTAGGACTAACAATATTTTATGAGACTAATCTAATGTAGACAAGCACTTAACAGTGACTTGTTTATATCCTTTGAACTTTAAAGTTAGTGTTCAGCCAACTTAAAGTAGGGTTCCCACCATTGGTGCTTAAAGTTAAAACTCTATATCCTATATTATTTGATGAACTATTTACCAAATCTTTAGGTAAGCCTTTAGTGAAAGGATCTGCCAAATTTTCACTAGACTTAACCAAAAGTAATGGTGATCACCCCATTCAAAATTAACTCTCTTACATAGGCATGTGTCAAACCAATATGTCTAGATTTTCCATTATAAATATCACTATAAGCTTTAGACATAGTGACTTGATTATGATAATGCAAAGAAACAGCAGGCATCGATTATGGCCATAACACAATATCTAAAAATAAATTTCTTTGCCATTCTACTTATTTGCTTCCAACATCAAGGGCTATAAACTCAGATTCCATAATGGAATGAGCTACACATGTTTGTTTCTTGGATACCCAACTTATAACTCCTCATCTAAATACAAATATCCAACCAAAAGTGGATATTTCAAAATTAGACATCTAACTAGCATCACAAAAACCTTATAAAATGACTGGATAATCATCATATACAATAATAGAGTCTTTTGTCCTTGTGAGACAGCCAAGAATTTTGGTAATTCCTTTCTAAAGCATCTAGCCTGGCTTACTTGTATACATAGACTTCATGCATATTGCAAAAAATATATCTGGCCTTGTATAATGCATAATATACATAAGGGCTGCATATTGTACTTGCATACTCTAATTGAGCAATTACTTGACCTTTGTTTCTAATTATTTTCAAGCTTAAGTTAAACAGGGTAGAAGCTTTTTTGATACCAAGATACTTGTATTTCTCAAATAACTTTTCTATACAATGAGACTAATTCAAGGCATACATTTTATTATGCTTTTTAACTTTGATTCCAATAATTGTATCTACTTCTTCAAGATCTTTTATCTCGAAAGCAAAAGTTAAATATCTTTTAGTTTCAATTATGCCTTTAAACATGGTGCTAAAAGAAGCATATCGTCAACATAGAAACATAGTACCATTGCATATTCATTTTTCAAGTTTTAGTACGCATATTTATTAGCCTCATTATGCCTAAACTAAATGACAAAATTACAATATCAAACTTTTTGTGCTATTGTTTAGTTGCCTGTTTTAGCCTATGTAGTGATTTGACTAATTTACACACTTTGTTTTCATTTCCTGGGAGCACAAAGCCTTTAGGTTTATTCATATAAACTTATTCAGTCAAATCACCATCTAAAAAGACTGCTTTAACATCCTTCTAATGCACTAACAATTTATAAATTAATGCCAACGTAAACAGTACTCTGATTGATGTAATTCTACAACTAGAGCGTTGGTGTCAAAATAATCTAGGCCTTCTTTTTTAGCAAAGCCTTTTGTAACTAACCTTGCCTTATATGTTTGGATGGAGCTATCAGTTTTAAACTTTCTTCTAAACACAATTTACAACCAATAGCTTTAGAACCAGGACAAAGATAAACCAAAACCCAAGTATTGTTGAACATAATGGAATTCATTTCATCATTGACAGCTTCTTTCCAGAAAACTACATCTCTAGAAGTCATAGCTTTGTAAAGGTTTTAGCGTCTTGATCCAAACTTAAAACAAAGGGCATTTTATATAAGACTTTAGTTCTATCTCCTTATACTAAAAACACTATAAATTCTGTTGATATAAAATTTGAATCATTTTGGCTTTTTCTTGGTGCATTTGATTCACTTTTTTCAGTATCCAACTTTCTTTTCTCAAATACCCCTACATCAACACCAATTTCATTATGTGTTCCTCTGCCACTATCATTAATAAAATCCTGGATAAACTTGTGCTTAAAAAAATAACATGTATAAATTCAATAACAGTGTTTGACTCTAAATCTAGCAACCTATAAGCTTTGGAATTTTAAGCATAGCCAACAAATATACTTTCAATTTGTCTCAGACCTAGTTTTGTTTTACAAGGTTCTAGAGTTTTATAAAATGCTAGACATCCACAGACTTTGAAATAAATAAGATTAGGTTTCCTTCCATTATTCTAAAGTTCATAAGGTGACACACAAAATTTCTTAAAGGGAACTTTATTATAATTATGACATCTTGTAAGTAAAGCCTCTCCTAATAGATTGTATGGCAATCAAGCATTGGTTAACTTGGCATTAACTATATCTACCAATGATCAATTTTTCCATTCTGTCAAAAAAATATTGTCCTCCTCTGCACTAGGAACAACATTGATTTTTTGTTGTTTTTTATTCTCCTCAATCATCTTATATTCTTTAAACTTCTCAAATGCCTAATACTTGGTTTGCATTAAATACACATAAGTATATGTAGAGTGGTCATCGATAAAGGTTATGAAATACCCTTTACCACTTCTACTCAAGTGCCTATTTAGCTCACATATATTTGAATGTACTAATTCAAGTAATTCAAAACTTCTTTTTTTTTTTTTTGTGATTTTGGATTGGACACAAATTTCATATTTTTTCTCATGATCTTCTTTCCTTGAAATGTAGTTACATTTAGACATAAAATTCAAAGCACCAAAATCTAAATGTCCTAATCTAAGATGCCATAAAGAAGAAGATTCAACAACATAAGCAACAACATTTATTTAATTAATAGAAAGCTTAAACATACCATCATAGGAGTATCCTTTTCCTACAAACACTCCTCCATTAGAAAATTACAACCTTATCAGATTCTAGCTCAACTTTAAGCGTGAAATCAATGGCCTTCAGCTTATGCTTAGGTTTGGAACCTTAGGAAGACTAAGGATTATTGGAAATTCCTTGATTAACTTTTAAATCAAAGTAAGACTCATCTCTAGCATGATTTCACGCTTAATTTATAAATGAGTAATGACCTATTCTAATGAATAACTTTCATATGAGTGTGGAATCTTTTTCCTATAATCATTCCAAGTTGGTGGGAATTTTGAAAGGATTGCCACAACTTGAATAGTATCAAGGACTTTTACCTAGAGTTCACTCATTTGAGAGATTAGAATTTTCAATTCTCAAACTTGGTACGTTATTGGCTTGTTGTCAGCAAACTTGAAATCAATGTATTTAAGAGCTAGGAATCGATCAGTACCTATGTTGACATGTTTGTACTTAGATTCCAAAGTAATCCATACCTCTTGAGGCATTTTGCAACGTCGGCAAATTTCATACAGATGATTTGAAAGAGAGTTGGGAATGTACCCTTGGCAGATAGTTGAATAAGTGTTACATTTGTTCTTTTCTCTCAACAACTGAGCCTCAACTTTAACAGGAATATTGTCTTGTCGTTCAGGAGCTAGTTGCACATTTGTATCCAATAGATAATAGAGATTAAGAGTTGTCAGCAACCAAGCCATCTTGTTTTACCAGTTAGTGTAATTGGTTCCATCAAAGTGATCAAGTTTGATGGGCTCTTTTTCTTGATCAAATTGCACCTTTAGAACAGAATTAAATTCACTCTCCATGACTTTAAAAATTGCTTTAAGATTGTTAGAAAATAAATTGCCTGAGTCGTGTAAATCACTTTCTTCAAGCAAGTTTGCTTCAGGATAAAACAAGCGAGCATATTTTTTTAGAACAAGAACTAAATTTATAGAAGAAATTGAACCATTATGTTGGTTTTAAAGATTGTAACTTTTAAAAGTTGTGACTCTTGAACCAGTGTGTTGGTTTTAAGAGTTGTGACTCTTGAACCAATGTGTTGGTTCTTAAAGTTGTAGCTCTTAAAGGATTATAATTATTGAACCAATGTGTTGGTTCTAAATGTTGCAACTCTTAAAGAATTGTAATTCTTGAACCAATATAGGAAAATATATCCCATATGGGAAGAAGAAATTATGGTGAGTTACAACCTTTTAGGAGTTGCAACTTTTAGAACTAGCACTTAGTTCATAAACTATAAAACACTTGTGGGAAAAGCAAGACAACTTGTAATAGATGCTACCAAGAAATTCATTGATGATGGTTCGGACAACTTTGGCTCCAAGGCTCAAAGTTCAAGACTAGAAATTTGTGGTTAACTATAATAAAAGATTGGATTCATCTAAGTTTTTTGTGAGTTGGATAGTATGTTAGGGTTGGTTCTATCATTTCGGGATTCAATTAATTTATACTTGCCCTACTATTAGTGATCTTACTATTATAAATCATATTATTATAGTTCCATGATTTTTGAAATATCAAGAGGAAGTGTTAGGTTTAATTTTGTGGGATCGGACACCATAAAAAATTACCTAATAAAGATATAACATTTCAACCATTCTAATTAACCACTTACAGTAAAGGTAATAAACTCTTGGCAATATGCAGGAGTTTAATAGGAAGGAAAAAATTATAAAAGAGCCATAGCTTAATTTTTAAATTCATCTCATTTCGGCATTTCTATATATGTTATTAAGTATTTAAAGGTCAGAAAATAAGTGATGACAATAATTTGATATTAAGTATGATATCAGGAATCCATATTTGTTAGCTTGAAATATATATATCTAGCTATATAAACATAAAAAGATAGTAATTTTTTACATTTAAAGTGGCATAAAATATCATATGTTAAATAAAGTTACTGAATTAAGAAATCTGCATATAGAAACAAGATGAGGACCTGAATTTTTTGTTTGTTTGTTAAAGCATATCCAAATTGTTCCATTGTTACAGTTTTGTATTTATATTAACCATAAATTATGTGAATAGGATCACCTTTAATATTGGGATTAATAAAATTTATAATACATTGATTTCTCAGCTAATCGAGTTACCAAATCATCAATTTGATTTCTAAAAGAAACCATATGGTATTGTAACCATAGTAGTCTGGTCCATATTTGTCATCTTGAAATACATACATCTAACTATATAAACATAAAGAGATAGTGATTATTTACATTTAATATGTGGCACATTTAATGAAGTAAAAAATGTCATAATATGTTAAATAAAGTTATTGAATTAAGCAATATACATATAGAAACAAGATGAGGACTAGAATGTTTTTTTGGTTTGTTAAAGTCTTTCCAAATTGTCCAATTGTTAAATTTTTGTATTTATGTTAACCATAAATTATGTGAACAGAATCACCAAAAATTTTGGGATTACTAAAATCTATAATACATTGATTTCTCAACTAATCGAGTTATCAAATAATCAATTCAATTTCTAGAAAAACCATATGGTTTTGTAACCATATTAGTCTGCTTCAATAGTGTTAATCAACCAGATTTATTAACTTTCCATGTATATGTTCAATTACCATATTTGTGACATTAACTTTCATGGCATTTGGTTAAGGATAATTATTATGTATTAACTACAATCCAAATTTGTGTTACTAGGAATTAGAAAGTAAGTAATTCCCATTAAATTATGACTTAATATTACAAATACAAAGCCCACACTTATATGGATTCTAATTCTTACTCAGAAATAGAGATAGTTGTGTGAGTTTTCCTCCATTCTTAGTATCCTTTATTCAGTAAATCACTACATTTTAGTTGGCACAATATACCAACATATTTAACATATTCTGTTTTCTAACAGAATAACATGTGGTAACTAGCACTAGAAAAGAGGAACCAAGTATCTCGCAGATTGGTGGAGGGTGTATATGGTGGAGGAACCAAGTATCCATGTTGTAACCATACTAGCTTTGGGAAGCTGTAATGTCTTCTACTTTGAATTATTGTAAAGTGTTACTAATACTCGTACCAATTCATAATGCAGGTTTGATCAACCATTCAATGGAATCATATATATCTAAGGAATTAAATAAACTCGGCATAGAAGATACTTTGTCACAACAGTGGTATTATTTATTCATATGCCTTCATGAACTTTTAGTAAATCAGAATAGTACAGTAGTCATTTACTTGATTTAGAGAGTTTTTTTTGCCTCCAATGTTCTCCCTTCCATTTGTTAGAATAGATTACGATTTGTTCAAAATAATAACATGAATGTGTTAGTATATAAACCAGGGATATGTTACAAAGAATCTATGAACACAAGAAAGTAATTTTTTGTATAGGAATTAGGTCAAAACACACCGGACTAACTGATGGACCTGCTTAAATTGGGTAAGAGTAGATAATCTTCATATATTTGGGTTAAAACCTTCAAAAGTTTCAAATATTAAAAAAATTTCAGATCTGCTAAAGATTGTCGATCAATTGAGGTGTAAGTGAAAATTGAAAATTAAGGCTTCACATATAATATTAATATTGTGTAAAATGTTTAGAAAATTGCTAGAAATTTTAAAAATAGAATTAAATACTATCAAATCTGCATGGCATTAAAGATCAGCAGGGGGACCATGAAAAACTGAAAATAGAAGTTAAATGTATGTAGGAGAAAATGTTTAAATTATTTCTAAGAGTGGGCTATATTGTTTTTTAACGTGAACTAGACAAGGGTAACACATAAATCGATAAGTACATTACTTACATCGCAGCACTTAAGAATGTGACAAAACAAATTGAAAACCGAAGTCAAGGAAAGCATATATAAGTTTTTATAGGCCCAAAGGTAACAAGATCGGCATATGTCTCACTGATCTTTTCAATCTTCAAGTCATAAAAAAAGAAATCATTCAGGTGAAATATCAATTGTAAGGAAGAAGATGAATAGGCTCTGTATGTATACAAACAACAAAAGAACATAGAAATGAAACCATACAGTGGCAGATAGGACAGACCATAAACAAAATAAAGAACCTAGAACATATGAAATGTCATTTAACTGTATAGAGAGGAGGAAGAAAGAGTTGAATGAACTCGCAGCATCATTGGAGGGATGAGAAACCGACGACAAAAAACAATGGCAACATCGGCCACCATTACAAGGGGGGCTACTGGTCTCGTGCAATGGTGATGACGAGTAGTGATAGAAAAAAAGAGGCAGGGTTATCTCCGGTTTTTTAGGGTTACAAAATGGGACATTTAGTGAGAATTTAGCTTTTATAGTAGTTTAGGTCTACTGGGTTAGGCTTGTGTTTTTTTAGTGTTTTTTTTTTTTGTGGGTTAGGATGGTGTTTTGTGCTTATTGGGGTAAAATTGTAAACATTTTGTTTGTTAAAATGTCAATTGTATGCACTCTTTGCCCCAGCCCACTATTCTAAACAATGAAAATCACTTCTAATTTTTTTAAATTAATTAGTCCAACATAATTTTTTTGATAACCAATTTTTAGTATGAGTATACATTTTATTAATAATTTATAGTGGATTGAACCATTTATAGTTGGAAAAGATAATAGGGATACACTTGGGCAATAGGTTTTGGAATTAAAAGGAAATTAGGGCAAAACATGTTTATACTCTTCTAAATAATATTAATCACTCCTAATTTTTTATTTAATTAACTCAACATAATTATTTTGATAACCATTTTGTAGTATGGTTTACTATTTATACATTGAATAATAATTATACTATTTTCATTGATTTATTCTACTCCAAATAGTATAAATCACTTATAATTTTTTAATTAATTACTCCAAGATAATTTTTAGCATAACCAAGTTTTAGTATGACTAAATTTTTTTTAATAATTTACTGTGGATAGAACCATTTTTGGTTGGAAAACATAATAGGGATACACTTGGGAAATAGAATTTGAAATTAAAAGAAAATGGGGCAAAACATGTTAATACTATTCCAAATAATTTTAGTTGCTCCTAATTTTTTAAATTAATTAATTCAATATAATTTAGTAGGTCTTTGCATTTATTAATAATATAGAGTTGAGAGAACCATTTATAGTTGGAAAACATAATAAGGGTACAATCAAGCAATAGCTTTTGGAATTAAAATATAATTGGGCTAAAACACGTTTATAATTCATAACAGGGATAATTTATTGTCGAGAAAACCATTTGTAATTGATGAGTAAGTATGTTTCATAGGTACATTTGTCCCATTAATGTTATTTATGTTATTCAAGGTTAGTTCTTATATCTGATTTCCTATAGCACAAAATAGCTTGTAGTGTAGAATGGATGTTAGAGAAAGAAAAGCACACTGGGCAGAAACTATATGATCTCATAGGTGATTTTCTCAAAAGACCACATTCTCAATGTCATTCTACATTAGTTCCACTTTCCAATATTGTCAATAGCTATTTTTCGAGGTACAATTTTTTCCGTTCAACTATAACTACCACCCAGGCCAATGAAAACCAAATGCCATATGCTTCATTGACTTTGGAACAAGATGGAAACAACACATTTGCCTCTAACATGGTTGATTAGACAATCCTCCACACTCCTTTAAGTGATATTACGGACAATATTCTGAATAATGTCCTAATTAGGACATTTGGAGAGCCCGCAATTTGTCACCGGCTTTTATCCATCACAACCTAAAGTACATTTAGGCCATTTTGTAGTTTGAATATGAAAGTTGGTCAATCCTTTAATTCTAGTGTATCCAAACCAAAGAGACATGGAGGGCATGTCAAAGATGTTGAACCCATACCTATGATTATGTGGATGAAAGAAATAAAAGGTACAACAGTTGTTGTTTTGTAATAGTTTGCTTTTATCGTATGAATTTTCCTTACAAATTAATCCTTCATTTGTTCAAATAGTCTAGTGGATGGACTTTTCTGGGAAGACAATAAAGAATAGGTACAACTTAGTTCTACATGTCATTATAGTGAGAAAATGTCCATATTCCATGTCAACTTCAATTGCTAAGTTATTACAGAGACACTTACTTATCCAGTTTGATTAGAATGTGTTATGGAATAGGAGGACTTTGGACCACTATATCATATTGGCCCTTACCAGTATTGCCAAGTTGTTGTATGGTATGGGGAAAGAAGTGTCCGATCTCAATGGCAAAGAAACCCTATATTTTCTACATGTCGTCAGAAGGGCAAACTATAATTACCACACGAGTCACCCAAGCTAGAATTCTTTCATACATTGATGGATTATTAGGGTGGCCCTCTATCAAAGTATTTCTACAAAAATATTCATGAATTCAACTACTATTTTTGCTTTATGTCAATTGGCGCTGATATTAACATAGAAATAAATGGACATAGTCCACCAATATTCCAAATAAATGGTGAGAATCACCATCGAATCCGCCCTTTAGTCCCTCCTGAAGGTAATATACTAGATTTGCATAGTTGTATATACATGATAAGGAGCATGGAACTGAGAATTGTATTAGGAGCATTTGAAATACATATGGCAATGACTTGGATAGGTTGATTATTGAAGGATTGACACTTATGTTTGATGAGTACAACCAACATGTCAAAGTGTTTAGGTGGGCATGTCACATGTTTCAAGAGTCAAATACTTATTCTATACAATTGAGGTTGTTGACATCAAGAACTGGTGATGGACATCGTTATAGATTGTCGGAGTCTACTAAGATTACTAGTTTAAGCATTAGCCTAAAAGAGGAGGCAGGTGACAAGTGTGATGTTGTTGTTTACACATTCTCACGGCCTGCATAGAATTGATGTGCTACACCCAAAATTAATTTCTTTGCATTTTCCAATCTTGCTTCCTAATTGCTCAGATGGTTAACGTGATGGACTTTTTCATAGCGATGGTTTAATGGATTCAATGGTTTGCAATAAAGTTACCATGCATGAGTATTATTCTTTCTAGCTCCAGCATCCTTCATTTGTCCATTCTATGGTACTTTGTGGTGGGAAAATTTTCCAACAATATGTCATTTATGCATATTGATGCATCCTTTAGCAATAATTATATACGGAGTCATAAAAATTCATTTCAAATTGAAGAATTATGTGGGTTTCAAGATGCTTTGAACAGAGGACAAAATAATTGGCTACCATATTGGAAAATCATGTATTTTACCATAACTATTCAATGGTGGTCCACAGTATATGATGCAAAACTATCAGGATGCAATGACTATCTATTGGATGATCGAGCATCCTGATTTATTTATAATAATGACATACAACCCAAGGTAGAATGAGATCACTCAATGTTTGGAATTTATATCTGGACAAACAGCTGATGATGGGCTTGACAATATGGATCATATATTTGAGATAAAGCTTTACTCTTTGGTCCATGATGTAACCATGGGCAAACATTTTGGAAGATGAATTGGAGGTTAGTATATTGCTACAAATTATAGCTATCCTTCTAAATAACATTGTTACTTATACTACTATATGTCATGTTCATGATGCAGTAATTGTAACAATAAAGCATCAAAAGCATGGACTGTCACATGCGAATATTGTTCTTTTCTTGTGCCCCAATGACAAAATAAATGACTCAGCTTTGTTAGATAGGTATATTTCGGCTAAACTACATGACATAGATTGTGATTCTATAGGATATGCAGCTGTATCTAAACAAATTATGCATGCGCCGTGTGAAGTAGTCGATTAAAGGTCAGAGTGTATACTGAATGGTAGGTGCAAAAAGAGATACCCATATCAATTCAATCTAAAACATGTATTGCTAATGATGGATTTCCATTGTACAGAATAAAGCAATCATCAATAATTGTTACTGTAAATGAAATTAAGCTTTATAATCGGTCCATTGTTCCACACAATGTTGATTTACTTGTAAGGCATGACTATCATGTGAATGTTGAGAAAAAAATTGTGATGGTGCATAAAGTACTTGTGTAAATACATGTACGAAGGGGCTGATTGATCAATAGTTGTGATATAAGGACATGGTCATCAAGCTAATGAAATCAAACAATATTTGGAATGTAGGTACATTTCAATGTTTGAGGCATGTTGGAGAATTTTTTTATTTGATATTCCTAAACGTGACCCCCTAATTGAGTGATTGTCTTTTTACTTCCATAATGAGTAGAATGTTGTGTTTGCTGAAGACAATGATGTTAGTGAAGTATTACGAAGGCAGCATGACAGCGTTACCAAATTTTAAGCTTGGATGTATTGCAATTTGAATGATTAATGCATGATGATTCACATATGTAAAGCTCCCATCAAAGTATGGTCGAAACCAACAACATGCGATGGAGAACTTTAGGCAGACTCTTTTATGTTCATCCAACAGCTTATGATAAATATTACCTTCAAATGCTATTGAATATGCAACACGGTTCGACATCATATGGGGTTATACAAATAGTTAGAGGGGTTGTATATCCAATATTTTAATAGGCATATGTTGTTTCAGGGTTGCTTAAAAATGATGAAGAATGGCATGGGGCACTATGTGAAGCTTCAGAATGGGCAATGGGTAGACAACTGTGGGAATTGTTTGCCACATTGCTTTTGTTATATTAAGTTGTCAACCCTCTTGATTTATGAAATTGCCATTGTGAACCATGGTCTAATGATGTGCTCATGGTACAATGTAGAATTAGGAATGATTGTAACTTGGTGATATCAGATTCTGAAAAGTACAATTATGCACTATATGAAATTAAGAAGCTAATAAAGTGCCTGAAAAGATGCTTAAAGGAATTTGGTAGTATACTTTATCTCAACCTTAGTTCATTGATCATTGAGGATAATTCCTTAATTTTAGATGAGCTTAATTATGATTTGGCTCCATTAACAATTAAGCATGTGGCCTTGCTAGATGGACTTAACGAGCGTAAAAAAGTTGTGTACTAGTTAATTCTAACATTTTTGTAGCGCAAAATAGTGGTTTCTTTTTTGTTTATTGTAGTGGAAGAACTAGTAAAACTTACTTACATCATACCATAATTTCTTATGTGCATTCAGAAAGGAATATAGCATTGGTGATTGCTTCATTCAGAATTATAGCACTATTGTTACCATAATCACAGTTTAAAATACCTATAAAGTCGGATAAGGATTCTATGTGCAATGTGAAGTAATAATGCAATTGGCTAAACTTTTGTGTTAGGCAAGCTCGATTATATGGGATGAGGCATCAACAACTCATTGTCATGCTTTTGAAGCCTTGGATTGAATGCTTCATGATATTATGTGTGTGTATGATGATAGTGCTAAACATAAAGTTTTTTAGGGGAAAAAACGGTTGTTCTTGGTAGTAACTTTAGACAAATTTTACCTATTATTAGCCATGAAAGTGGGGCTAATATTGTTGCTCCTATTATATGTTCCTTTTTGTTGTGGTTGGACTGTAGAATGTACACTCTCACACAAAATATGAGATGTTATAACTCCACTGTTGTGCTTGTTTAACTTTCTTGTGATTGGATACCATAGCTTGGAGAAGGTCAATTGTCATTAGAAAAGCTTCATGAGGATGATGATGAGCCAATGTTGATAACGATACTTGATATGTTCCTACTGAAATCTTTGAAGGACATGATAACTCCCCTTATAGCCTTAACCTACCTTGGCTTATAGTCTAACAAATTTGACAATCAATACTTAAGTGAAAGGGCAACACTTTCTCCAAAGAATGGTACAATTGATGTTGTGAATAGTTTCCCTATGAATGAATTGCCCAGGGACGTTTTAACATTCTTGAGTGCAGACCGTATATCTCTTACATCTAAAAATGTTGATGCCCCCTCTTTACTACACCTAGTGGAGTATTTGAACACTTTGAAGTTTCCTGGACTTTTGAATCATATACTAGATTTAAAGGTTAGTGGCCAATTATATTGATGAGGAATATAAATCAAGCTACTAGACTATGTAATGGCATTAGGCTTATTATTATGAAGTTGGCTGAAAGAATTATTAAAGCCAAGTATTGACTGATACTAATGCAGAAATGCATTGCTTTATCCCTCATATCGAAATAGTCCCTATTGACACTTAACTACCTTTTAATCTTGCATGCAGACAATTGCCTATAAAACCATGTTTTGCCATGATAGTTAATAAAAGTCATGGAAAAACATTCAAACATGTTGGGTTGTACATGCCCAAGCCTATATTTGGGCATGGCCAACTATATGTCACTGCCTCCTATGGTATTTCTCCCGAAGGGTTATGAATCTTGATATGCAACAAGGTGACATCTAATTCTTCACTTATAAAAAATATTGTATATACTAAAGTTTTTAACAAGTTGTATAGATGTTGATTTATCCACAAACCCTACCTTAACCATGTAAACCATTTTACATGTTTACTTCTTAATATTTAGATTCACTATTATTTTTATGTTATTATCATTTGTTATCCTAATTCGATACTTTTTAACTTCATGTAGATGTGATCACCATAAATAAGGTAGCAAAATCATCTTATTCACTACCCTGAAACTGTTGGAATCAGTTAGTCATCATTGAAGGTCCACATTGCTCAACTTTGGGTTTCAGTAAAGTCATTTGATGGCTGCTACCTTGACATTGAGATAATCTTTTTAGATGCAAATATGAGTGTTACAATATTAACATCTTCCTTACATTACAATATAAAGTTAATGGTTATTATTTTTTCCAAACATTGTGCTTCAATTTTTTGTAGAATGACCATATATATGTAAGGATTCCTCTACCAGAAGTAGAAAAGTATTGCATAATGCTTCTGGGAGGGAAAGTCTACAACATTAAGAACGTCATAGTTGCACACGCTCAAAACATTCAATTTTATGTCAGGCACACACAAGATTTATTTCATACGGTTCACATTAGTAACTCTTGTTCTTGGTGAATGCGTTGATATTCATCGGCATAGGTTTGAGTTTATTGACTATTCAGACATCCTTTCAAAGTATCCTAAAAATTACATTTTCATAGGTTTAGATTGTGTTCCATCTCCATGATCTGTTATCATGATCATTTATCAGCTTATGCAAATTAAGTATTCAACTAATATCTTTTTATTATTCTTTTCATGTACAACATATATAACAACTATTATAGGGAAGCTATTTGTTTGTAAGACAATTTGTGAGCAAAAGAAGGGTGATGGTGTTCTTTCATTAATACACAGTATATGGTTGAAGGATAATGTGTATGTTTACGTTTACTCCCCTTATTCTAAATTTAATTACTTGCATCCTTTTGTTTAGGCCTTATCAATATATTTTTTCCCTATATTATTTATGTAGGGGAGTTGAAATGCAAATTGTACATTAGGGTCATAAAGTTCACCTTCACCCTTTTGATGACCTCTACCAGTTCCATGATCATGTTGTCTTAGTGGTCACATGTACGTACGTGAAGCGCTACAAAGGTATGTCAGTCTACTCTAATATGTATAGACCAATGTGGTTATAAAAATTATACGTTACAGTGTAACAATGCAATTCTAACATACATACCTCTTTGAATATACATGTTGATATTATCTTACCTCTATGTGTGGCACTAAAATGTATGCTAATTTGGACTTATTCAAATTCTCTTATTTATTGCAATCATAAACTTAATATATTCATTGTGTTCTACCATTATTAAGATCTTATATATTATCAAAATTTTGTTTTGAACTATAAAAAACTTCATTTTATTATCTGATCAATATTCCAGACCAAGCATAGGCGAAATTGGTGTTCTGAAAATTTTCTAAATGGATTAGATGTCTCTGAGTTCGTGCCATCTATGGTGTTCCACCGGCTTGTGGTAAGTGCGCTTGAATATTTTCATCCTACTATTTCATGAAAGGTATATCAGATACTTAATGTTATATATAGTTATCATCATTACTTTAGTATTACACTATTACTTATTTGTGATAATTACAGTACATTGTGTTCAACTGTCTCGCGGAAAATATTTTTGTTGACCAATCATTTGATTAGTGCTATAATGGATGTCGTATTTTCATATGGAAGGTTATTGAATAAGGGCCAAGCTTTTATTATGCCAAATGTAACATCATAAATAGTTCACCTGTTACTTAGTATGTTACCTATTCTCATTACTTATATTATTATCGTTTCTTCCATACTTAATTGAAATTTAACCTGATACATGATATATTGACATTTATTGTTTAACTTTTTTTCCTGTGCTTTTTTTTTTTCACTCCATGTATAGGTACAATGTTGATATCGAGGTTAGAGATCAATATACAGAAGGTCATTTCCTTCTACTTGATGGTGTTGTGTGCCAATTGGTTGGCTATTCAACATCATAGTTACTAGGAAATATCATTTGATTTGTCTTTTAACCATATCTTGGTTAATATTCCCAAGTTCCTTTCCACCTTATTTCTCCAAATACTTGCTTAGAAAAATGGGCTAGACAAATTGGTAAGGAGGTTCAAACTACTTGTACAACATTATTTCAATGATTTATTAGTTGTAGTCATTCACTAGTAAATACTCATTGTTCTCCATGTGTAGTGATACAATTACTCCCACCAATGTCCCAACATATCACAGTCAAACATTATCCAACAACAATGAAATATGGAACACAGTTATGGTTTGCATTTTAGCACCTTCTTCCACTAAGGATATACTATCAGATTAGGAGCTAACTACTGTAGACGTATTGAAAGTAAATTTAAAATACTACCAATTAATGAATATAACTATAAATGGCCATTGATTAGGATTTGTACATGAATAAACAGGTCATAGTTTTACCATCACCTTATTTATCATTTAACAAATCCATCCTCAACTACTACAATTGATTCCCACTCTCTAGAAAGGTATAATATTTTTTTTATCAATTTTGTTATCAATTGAAATATATTTCAACCAAAAAAAAGTTTTCCTTGTTGTTGGTCCATGGTGCCTATAAATGCGGACTCCATGTAGAATTATGAGTTAAACGTCTCCACAGTGCATGAGAGATCATGAGCTTGATTTTACTTTGGTTGCTTTTTTGGATAATCAGCAACAATTTATAATGACTTTTGAGGGTTTTTTCTTTTTTTATTGAAATATTTTCCAACATTTTCATTTTGTAGTTTCATATCTTCCATTTCACATATTTTATAATAATTTCACTAATTCTTGGCAATAATTGATCCTACCTTTCTTAGACAATCTTAACAAAATTGTACTATTTGAATTATGCCTGACTAACTTTTTTAGTTCCTTGTTGGACCATTCTAACATATTATTCTTTATTTCATAAAACGTGTAAAAACCCTTTTACTTAAAAATGAGGAAAAATATAAACAGCAGCTAAGCAAACAAACATTTTTATGTTGAAAAGAATTTGCATCTTATAGATAATATGGAACCTGCTTGCTTGGGTAGGCTTGATGCAAATTGGTGTCGGAGAAGTAAGGAATCGAGATGCTACTTGTTTTTATTTCTTACAACAAATGTTTGGATGGTAGAAAATTGAATAAGTATAACATACATTTTGCATTGAAAAGAATTTTAAATCATATAAAAATGTTTTAACCTGCTTACTTTCGTATAGTTGATGTGAATAAGCATCTTGACAAGTGAGGAATGTAAATGCCACTAGCTGTTTTTCTTTGATAGAACAAATGTTTGCATGGTAGAAAATTGTATAATTAAAACATACATTATGTGATAAATAATACTAAATAGTGGTAAAAATTTGCAAGACAATACCGTCTAGGTAAGGGGAATGAGACAAACACAACTGCAAATGAAGTAGTTACACTATTAAGGTTCTTGCTCTTGCTTTAGAGTCTCCTGTTGCACTCTAATTTTAGTGAAGAAATAAATTTATAAAAAGAAAGATTGTAAACAGTTGGGGTATTTATACTGTTTTATGTAACTGTAGTTAAAATAGTGGAAAACTTGACTAGTGGTGGGGAGGTTAAATTGAACATGGGGAATATGGATAGGCAAAATGATTAGATAATCACGTTAAAAAGGGAAAGTTAAAATTTGAAACTTAAGCCCTCAACTTCCTTATTTGTTGCAAATAAGCCTTTCTTTTACACTTATTGGTTCTAATGAGTCGCAACACTTATGGTCTTGAAAAATTTGGTCATTTTTACTTGCATGAATATAATTTCACCAAAAGTGCCATTATCCATTGAATTGGGTCCAAATTACCATTTTTGCCCTTATAACTATTAGGTGTCAATTTACACTTAGGAACACTTATGGAGCTTACTTTAGTTGATTGACTTGCTTAGTAACACATTTATTTAAGCATTAAACTTTGGGTTTACTTGCGTTGGAATCCCAACTTGGGGAAATACTGAGTGGCCCTTAGTGGGTGGCCACCTTGCCTTGGTTCATAAAGCACTTCCCAACACCTTTAATTTTCCATTATGGCCTATGCAATATAAAGGTAGCTTGCTCCCTCTTTTGCCATTACCCACAACAGGGTATCTTTAACAGTACTAAGCCTTCCGCTTTAAATCTTTACTCGTTGTGAGACTTAGCTTAACCTTACACTGCACGTAGGATTTTAAGCCCTACTTAAGTGCTTTCTTAGCCACTATCGCTTAAGGCTCTTGGCATAGTTACGCTTGCCAACTATTGCACCTAATATAGGCACTTAAGGTAACCTTAGGTGTATCTTAACCTTGCGGTTTCTTAGAGCCTTATGCATAATACCGTATGTGGAAACTTACCTTTAGCTTTCTTAGGTAGCTTTTTATGCTTACTGTGCTAAAGCTTTTTAGCCACTTAAGGAATTCGCATGGTTAACACCCTTAGCCTGGAATTAGGCACTTTAGCCCACATAGATTTGTTATCTATCGGTTACCCTTAGGTGTAACAGACATTACCCTATTGTTTAATCCTTGACTCCTCTAGGTAATAACTTAGGACACTCTAGGTCCTCAACTATTTGCTAGTCACTTAACCATTGTTTGGCCTTTAACATCTTAAGGCACCTTTAGCATGTCCTTTCCATTCTTCTTTACTTAGGAGTCATTCTTTCATCGACTACATATCTTTTGGAAATCGGCTGTTTTTGGCCATTAGAACCCTTCTTAAGGTATTTGGATTATCTAATACTCTACCTTGGCACCCTTGTTAACTTTGCTTAGGTGCTCCAAATACCCCATGCAACGCAAAATGACAATGTCATGTCCCTTTAAGCTGTAATTCGGTCATTTTACAAACTTGGTGTATACTTGCTATCAAGCTCTTTTAGGCTCCATGGCCCTTCTTAACTCTCTCTAAGAAGTCCTTGAAAGCCTTAGCATTTGGCCTTTTCTAGATCCCTCTTAGCTCCTATATTTGGAACTTCATGTCTCGTCAACGTGCCATACCCTTTAGCCTCACTTGGGAACCTTAGGTTTACATGGTTCCAACTTAGCACCTAGTTTTTGAAGGCTTTCAAGCTTCCTTAAATTCCTCTAGGATAACAATTTAACACCCCCAACCTCAGCTTAACTTAATCTTTGAGCTGCCCGTGAGTACTCCTAGAGTACACTTATGCCTAACTAAGACTTACACAACTTATGCCCTATTTGAGACAACTTCAGTACATGTATTTTACTTCTCGATAGTTAGGCACATTCTTAGGTCATTGCCTCTTTTAGCCCGTCTAATGCATTAACCACTGTAACTACTTAGTGTGATTTACACACCTACAGCCCACAGTGTGTGCACCCTTTGTTTTAAGTGAGGCCTACAACCCCTGTACACTTAAGGAAGACTCACTTGGCACCATTTTCATCCAACACCTCACTTAGGCATCAAAGTTTCTTTGGCCACTAAATTTCTAGAGTCCTTACCATGACTCACACTTTCTTGGCCACTTAGTGATTCAAGGTTGATCTTCAACAAACTCCAACTCCTGGGACTCACTTAGCAGTTCTAGCTACCTCAGTTTAACCAACCTTCCTTGGTTTTTAATTTCCTATCTTGGTCATCTTCTTGTTGAAGAATCATTCTTAGTCATTTACTTACTTACACATAGACCCTTAGGTGACTTAGGTACCATTACTTACCATTTCAGGAAACAAAAGTCCCACATGCTTCATAGGTATTGCAAGCCCACCCAAACTCCAGAGTACCCCAACCTTTTTTTTCCTTGAGTCCTATGATTGAAGACTTTATCTCCAATACACTTAGCTCCTTCTCAAGCCACCTAGGCAATCCTAACTCAGCAATTTAAGCCACACACACTTCTACTGATTCTCCTTAGTCTGCCCGAGACCCTTTAATAGTGGTGTATACTTCAGAACTCAAAGATCCATTTTTCTTATGGAATTTCAATGTTAACTTAGGTCCATGACCTTAAGCCTTTTGGCTCCTAGCTTACTTGGCTCTACTAAGCCTACTTTTAGCACTACCATATAACATTCTTGAACTTCAAATCAATCAAGAATGCCATTCTGGTAATTCCACTCTTCACAAGTAGCCTTAGGTCAACATGGGCTATAATAAAAGTAGTAGGCCTAAGTCGATTGCGTGGACCCTTTCTTACCAACACGGGTATCCCATGACAGGTTATAATTTCTTAGGGATTCAAATGTTATTATTTGGTGTTTTAGGTCTAGGTTATCACTAAGACCTTGGCCAACTTGTAAAAACTAACCGAATTTCCTCCCTAAGGAAACTCATCTTCAAAGACTACACTATGGTTCTAGGACCTGTGTGGGTTAGGGTTCTAAATCTTCTCTTAACTAACTTCTTGAAATTATTGCAAGTCCCTAAGGTTCCATTTTACTTTTTTCACTCATAACTTTGAGGCAACTAAAGTCAACCCTTAGCCATAGTAGCTCTTTAATGGGAATCCAACAAGCATCAAGGATTCCCTGAAGGTGACTATTAGACCTATAACACTGAGGAAGGGCCAATGAGCTCTAAGGGCCTTTCCAAGGGCTCATTAAGGGGCTTCTCCAGGCACAGGAGGTTCAAGAGGCAAACCAACTTGAAGCTATCCTTAAAATGGACCTAAAACTGGCTAGATTAAACCCTAAGGGTACAAGAGGTGTTTGAGGGTGTTTCCTACTAGATGCAACAAGAAACCCCTTTTGAGCACTTCAACATTGTAAGGGTGCAAGCCAGGGCATGCCCTAGAGCTCGAGTAAGGTTTTAGCCATAAAATGCATTTCAATTCTTATTTCTAAAATTTTTATGTTTGTTTACATATCTTTAAGTATTCAAGACATTTTAGCAAATGTTTAAGCTAGAACAAGCAAAGAAATATGCTATAGGATCAAAATGGTGTGTTTTTTTAGGACATAAATTTCATTTCATTTAGGCTTGTGTTTTCAATTTTTCTAAGGCTTGGGAACCATTATTTATATATGGGTATCTCCTATCATAGACTAGACTTGATTAATCACATTTTCATATTGTGCAAGTTATTTCTCTTATTTTCTTTGTACTCCTTGACACTTTGGCATCTTCTATCTCTTTTTCTTGCTGAAATCCCATCTCATTCCTCTTGTTTTTTCATTTTCCTTACTCTAAATTCTAATTCTAATTAGCCTTCTCAATTTCTTACTCTTGAATTAGCAAACAATGAATGTCCTATTGGAGTTAGCAAGAGTTGGGCAACCAGAAATGTATCAAATGGTATCCAGGCAAAGAACTCTGAAGAAATAGACCTTTTATATTTGTTTAATTAAACATTTTCCCTCAATTTCATCATTTTATCTCATCATTCTAATATATTTTCTCTTTTCCTTTTAGATTCCATCTAAAATTTTCTATCTATTCTGACTCCCTTCGCTTCCACTCGAGAAGTGTCCATTGCATCCTTAAGGTTACTTTCATTTGGAATATATATATATACGTAATTCTGTTTGAACTCTCATTCCTATAATTAAAATATTTTCATATTTTTTCTTTTACAGCAAGGAAATTTCTTGGAAGCCTTGAAACTTGAGTGCAACCCAAGTAGTGTTCATTCTTAAACTTAGATTGAACTCTTGTGAAACTACACCAAAAACTATTAAATCTAGAGGAAGAAAATAGTGGGTTTGAACACTTATTCCATTTTACAAAACAAGGATTTTATTCAAAAAATATTTGTGCTTCAACCTTGGCTTCATTTCAATTATTCTTGTTCTCTCAATCTTACAATCCTTTAACATTTCATTAGCTTTCTTCCTCTTTAGTTTTCTTTCTTTTCAAAAAGATTTTGAAAGCCTAAGGTGTTTTGATTGAGTTTATTTAGAACTCATGGAGAGATGGTTGCAAATAGCAACTTCACTAACAAATAGTGAGATAGTGATAAACAAAATTGTTTGAGCATCTTTGATTTCAAAAACCAATTTTGAAGGAGAACTTAGCAAGTTTATAGAAATCATGCAAGCTGAATTCACCAAGATGAGAGTGAGATTGGATGAGAATGAAGCATGCTTGGTGGAAAGAATGGCAAGGCAAGATAGGAAGCTTAAAGAAATTAGTTCATAACTAACCCCTAATAAGGGCATATTAGGGCAAGGTGTAGAAGGAGCACCACCAGGGAAGGTTACAACTCAAAGTGTGAGATGATATAACTCTAAGGTTGAGGCGCTTGAGAGCGCACACCATTAGCTACTAGGAGACCCATGAAAGGGGAGCCTAAAGAGGACTTGAACCTCAACACTATTAAGTTGCAAGTGCCACCATTCAAAGGGAGAAGTGACCTTGAAGCTTATTTGGAGTGGAAAGCTAGAGTGGAGGTGCTTTTTTATTGTTACACCTATCTTGAAAAAAAAGAAGACAAGCTTCTCAATTTTTAATTCATTGGATATGCTCATGTGTGGTGGACATAGTTAATGGTTGCAAGACAAAGGAGCCAAGAGAAGCTTGTACAAACTTTGAAGAAGTTAGAGAAGCTCTTATATGAAAGAGATCTGTGCCAACTTACCACTAAAGGGAGCTTTACTTATGCCTGTAAATGATGTCTTAAGGATCTTGGAGTTGATGGAAGATTATTTCAAGGACTTAGAGATGACTTTGATGAGTCCAATGTGGATGATGATAAGGAAGCAACAATGGCCAAGTTTTTGAAAAGTTTTAATTCGAACTTTACAAGCAATGTTGACTTACATCAATATATGGGCATAAAGGACATAGTACACATGGATACAAAGGTGGAAAGGCAATTGAAATGAAGAGGGACCGCAAGATACCAACAAGGAGAAATATCCAATTGGAGGCAAAATGGGAGCAAAGAGCCCCAATGGGAGCCCCCTAGTCCTAAACTTAAGACCCCTATCTACAAAGGGAGATTTTCATAATCGAAGGAAGGTATTTCTAATTCTAAAAGTAATGTAAAAAATCATAACATGGTTTGTTTTAAGTGTTAAGGAAAGGGACACTATGCGGCTGAGTGTGTCAATAAGAGAACTATGGTCTTAATAAAGGTAAGATAAATGTGAGATAGTGACAGATAAAAAGGAATTCAAACCTAAAGAGGAAAGAATGCCACCATTGGAAAATTGTAGTGATGTGAATCCTTTCAAACATGGAGAACTATTGGTGGCAAGAAAAGCCTTGAATGTGCAAATCACAGAAAAGGAGGACCAAAGAAAAGATATCTTTCATACAAGTCACAAGGTGGAGGATAAGGTATGTAGTTTTATCATTGATATTGGAAGTTGTATTAACATTGCTAGTACCACTTTAAGAAATTGCAGCTACCAACAACTTAACATCTGAGACCCTGTTGCTTGTAATGACTCAACAATAAAGATGAAATTAAGGTGACAAGGCAAGTCTTGGTGTCCTTTAAGATTTGGAGGTGTAACAATAAGGTATTGTGTGATGTTGTAACCATGCAAGCAAGTCTCATGCTTTTGGGCAAACATTGGCAATTTAATAGAAAAGTAATTCATGATGGCTTTAAGAATTATTATTCTTTTGTTTTTAAATATAGGAATATCACTCTTGCACCTTTAATGCTCCAACAAGTAGTGGAGGAATGAAGAAGGCTGCATAATGAGGTTGAGAGGAAACAACATGAAAGGAAAATTGAGAGAAGCTCAAGAGAAAAAAATAAGAGGAAAGGTGAGAGAAAAACAAAGGAAATAAAGGAGAGTAAAGTTAAGGGGAAAGTAAAAAAAAAAAAAAAAAGGGAACCCGAGAGAAAAGAAAGATGGGCAAGTTGAGGAAAGGAAAAAGTGTTTTTTTGCTAAAATGAGAGATGTGAAGAAATTCATACAACCATAAAGACTAGTGCTTCTTTTAATTTTTAAAGACACTTTTCTTGCCATAAGTAACCTTATTAACACTGTTCCTAGTGTCATTGTTCCTTTGTTGAAGAAATATGAAAATGTGTTCCTGTAAGAACCAAAAGACTTGCCTGCCATATGAGGTATTAAGCATCAAATAGACCTTATTCCTTTGGCACCCAACCCAAATAGACTTGCTTATGGAAGCAACCCCAAAGAGACCAAAGAGAACCAAAGGCAACTTAAGCAGTTATTGTCCAAAGGCTTTGTGAGGGAAAGTCTAAGCCCATGTGTCATGCTTGTTTTATTGGTGTCAAATGGAGATGGCTAGTGGATAATGTCCTTAGATTGTTGGCCTATAAAAAAAAAGAACTGTAAAGTATTACCATCCTATTCTTAGGTTAGATGATACGCTAGATGAATTGCATGGATCTAGTATTATTTCTAATATAGACTTCAAAAATGGTTATCATCAAATTAGAATGAGGGAAGGGGATGAGTGAAAGATGTCATTTAAGACTAAGTTTTCTTGTATGAATGGTTGGTTATGCCTTTAGGGCTCACAAATGCACCAAGCACATTCATGAGATTGATGAATTATGTTCTATGTGATTTTAAAGTTAAATTTGTTAATGTCTACTTTGATGATATCTTAGTTTATAGCAAGTGCCTAGAAGACACTGTATAGCATCTTAGACATGTGTTAGGCATATTGAGGGAACAAAAACTCTGTAATAATATAAAGAAATGCACTTTTTGTACTAACTATATTATGTTTCTTTGATATGTTGTTAGTTCACAAGGGATTAAAGCAGACGAAGAGAATGTAAGAGCCATAAAAGAATGGCCAACTCCTAAAAAAGGTTTTTGAGGTAAGATACTTCCGTAAGCTTGAAAGATGTTATCAATGGTTTGTGAAAGATTTCTCTACCATGGTTGCACCTCTTATTAAGTTCATCAAGGAACATGTTGACTTTAAGTGGAAGGAAGATCAAGATAGAGCATTCAAGATGTCAAAAGAGACACTAAGCAATGCACCATTATTAGCACTACCTAACTTTGATAAAGCTTTTCAAATTAAATATGATGCATTTGGTATTGGTATTGATGTTGTATTGATACAATAAGGGCATCCAATAGCTTATTTTAGTGAAAAATTAAATGGGGTGACCTTGAATTATCCCACCCATGACAAGGAGATGTATGCATTAGTGAGGGCATTAGAGACTTAGCAACATTGTCCTTGGCCTAAAAAATTTGTGATATATACTGATCATCAATCTTTCAAGCACCTTAAGGGTCAAGGTAAATTGAATAAAAGACATGCAAAGTGGGTGGAGTTGATTGAATCCTTTCCTTATGTTATAAGGTACAAGCTTGGCAATTAAAACAAATTAGTAGATTCATTATCTAGGGGGTATACTTTGCCTACTACATTGGATGCAAAATTGCTTGGATTTGATTTTCTAAAGGATTTGAAAGAAAAAAAAATCCTAATTTTGGTGAAATCTATACAAATTCTTCCACAAAAGCTTTTTATTTTGGTGAAATTTATACAAATTATTCCATAAAACCTTTCGAAAAAGGTTTTTCAACAAAATGGCTTTATTTTGAAGGAAAATAGATTATGTGTGCATAAAACTTCAATTCAATACTTATTTGTTAGAGAGGCTCATAGTGGCTGCCTTACAAGGCATTTTGGCATTACAAAGACTTTTGAAATTTTAAAAGAACATTTTTATTGGCCTTATATGAAGCGTGATGTAGAGAGGGTTTATGAAAGATGTATTACATACAAAAGTGCCAAGACAAAACAATCTCTTAAAGGCATGTATACTCAATTTCCTATACCTACACATCCTTGGGTTGACATTTTAATGGATTATATTAGGGTAAATTTCATTTATGGTCCCCAACCTTTTTGCGTTATCCTAAACAAGTCCCTAACCTTTATTTTTCCTCTTAAAGTCCCTAACCTCCATATTTTTGTCTAATTATGGTCCTTCCATCATTTTCAGGGTTAACTTTGACAGATTTTTTATGAAAAATGACAAAATTGGTCATATATTTTCTTATTCCTACTCAAATTACCCTCACGCTAATAAATTTGCCACTATAACCATCATCTCCCCCTCTCTCCTTCTCTCACAATCTCCTTGGTGATAACGATTGGCAGCTTTGGCTTGTTCTTTGAACCGAGGGGACGCCCTCTAGGCCACCGTCCCGATGAACGGGATCCTTGTTCACCCTTATCCAGAACCGCCGCATGGTCCTCGGATTCTCCGCTATCTTCGCGACCTTCATGACTCTTTAAGAAACAAGAAAACAAACACAGGAATCTCAAAACGTTGAGAAAACAATTCTCCCATTGCTAGGACGGACGGACAATTTAAGAAATCTTTTCTCAACTCCCAAATTTTGAGTATTAAAAAAAAAGGAGAAAAATAGAACTGCCAAACCAGAAAACCTGAAGCATTCTTCGATGTCGAACTAAAGGATGGAACAAGTTAACACAATCATCCTTTGCTTATCTCTATCCCTTCTCTTCGTTCTTCTCTCTTTCAAGTTTACCCACCGCCGCAAAAACCTATCGCCTTGTCCGCTATCTCTTCCAATCGTCGGCCACCTACACCTCCTCAAATCCCCGGTTTACTGCCTCTGTCACCGCCTCTACCACAAGTATGGTCCAATCTTCTCTCTATACTCCGGCTCCCACCTGGTCATCATCATCTCCTTTTCTACCCTTGCCAAGGACTACTCCACCATAAATGACTTCGCCTTGGCCTACCGCCCTAGTGTGTTCACTAGCAAGCACCTGGGTTACAACTACATCGTGTTGCCAACAGCCTCCTACAGCAACCACTGGCGCAACCTCCACCACATCGCAACCGTCAAGATCTTATCCTCTGCTTGCCACAACGCTTTCTTTTCCATCCAAACCGATGGAATTCAGCGATTGTTGCTAAAGTTGTCTTAACATTTTGGAGACCAGTTCACCAGAGTCCAACTAAAGCCCTTGCTTACAGACTTGACCTTCAACAACATAATGAGGATGATGGCTAGAAAGAGGTATTATGGCAACAATGTTCCGAGGCAGAATGAGGAGGCCAGGAAGTTCAGAGAACTGATTTCAGAGACATTACTGGTTGGATGCATTCTGAACCCTTGGGATTTTCTGCCTTTTCTAAACTCGTTCGAAGAGGGGAACTTCAAGAAGAAGATCAGGAATCTGGCGAAGAGTTTAGATGGGCTATTGCAGGGTTTAAAGAACAAGCCAAAGCCGCCGATCATTATCACCAAGGAGATTGTGAGAGAAGGAGAGATTGTAGTGGAAAATTTATTAGTGTGAGGGTAATTTGAGTAGGAATGAGAAAATGTATAACCAATATTGTCATTTTTCATAAAATTCTGTCAAAGTTAACCTTGAAAATGACGGAATGACCACGATTGGACAAAAATATGGAAGTTAGGGACTTTAAGAGAACAAAATAAAGGTTAGGGACCATAAATGAAACTTACCTGATTATATTATAAGACTCCTAAGGACAAGGAAAGGAAGTGGCTAAATCTTTATGGTTGTAGACCGATTCTCTAAGATAGCATACTTTATTCCTTGTCACACAACTAATGATGCATCTTAGGTGGCCGAATTGTTGTTCAAAGAAATTATTAGTGTACATAGGGTACTAAGAACCATTGTTTTTTATAGAGATGCAAAATTCATAAGCCACTTCTGGAACCTTGTGGAGTAAGATAGGTACTAAGCTTTTATTTTCTACCTCTTGCCATCCACAAATAGATGGGCAAACCATGGTAACAAATTACACTATTGTTACTTTATTGAGAATAATAATGAAGAAGAATTTTAAAGCTGGGGAGGATTGTTTATGTTATGGCCCTCATAGTGGAAAACTTAGCTGAGGGAGGTAGATTCATTAAATTCCTAGTTTAATACCTTATTTTGAGTTAACTAGGTAAGGATTAGTAAATTGGGCAAAGTTTACTAAGTTCTAAATAGTTTATCGCACCATGAGTGGACGGGGGCAAAATCATAATTTTACATCCTGAGGTGTTAGGCCAAGACCCGAGAGTTAAAAATTTGTTTTGAACCATAAGCCTTACTTAAAAACCCAAAGATTTGCTTAAGTGTTAAAGATTTGACCAAAGTTTGACTAGAACTACTATTTAAGGAATGGAAGGAATGGGCTTTTTATAAGTTTTAACAAAGTTTGGTTACTTGGTGATTTAAAAGCTTTAAAAGCTTGGAAAGGTTGCTTGTGACTACCATTGTTCATCATTTCCACTCCCAAACCCGAGCTCCCCTTTGCCCTCACCATTTCTTCTTGATTTTTTGCTCAAATTGAAAGTTTCTTGGTGATTTTCGAAAGCCCAAGGGGTATACAAGCCTTGGGTAGCTCATTTCAAGCTTGTTTCTTGGTTTTGGAAGTGTTTTCCATGTTTTTCTAGCAAGAGCAGGGTTTGAGTGTGAGGTAACATGAATTCTTTGGTGTTCCCTTGTTTGTTTGGTGTTTTATGGTGTGGGTTTTGCTTGGTTGTTGTTGATTAAGTGTCATTTGGCTTGGGTTGCTTGGAACTTAGGTTAAACTTTGTGGAGCATTGTTCTTATTGAATGGTTGGCTAATCCTTGTTTAGTATACAAAATTGAGCTAAGGGACTTATAGTTTGAAGCTTATTTGATGCTATTGGAGTGTTGATGCTTGTTGGAAAAAAAGTGATTTTGGCAATAGCATTAGTTATGGGCAAACGTGTTCATGGTGGACTAGGTTTGAATTTGAGGTTTGTGTGATGTTTTAATACATCATAGGATATTTTTTATGGTATATTTGTGGCCTATACAAGTTTTTTTACAGGTTTATGGTGAGTTTAGGCGTCCTTTGTTTGCCTTGAACCCATAGGAAGCCTCCAAAGAGGCTTAGGAGGGTGCTTTCCAAGTTCAGGACACGGGATCCTGGCGCCTAGGCACTGTGTGGCGCTGCAGCGCCTATGGTGCATTTTTAGCACCTAGGAGCTGAGTGCTCTTGGTGCCTAGGCCCTAGAGGCCTGTTTCAACAACAAGTTTCAGCTATTTGAAAGAGGATCTGAGGGAGGGCAGGGATGGTCCCAGAGGTGCCTAAGGGTTATAATGGTATGATGGCACTCCGGAACATCGAAAAACTCTCTCATGATCTAGGGGTTTTCTTGTAGTTTTGTGAATGGTAAGTGCACCTCATGAGAAAACTACTTTATGGGCCATAACAAATACACCATTAGATGAGGTGGAAGGTTTAACACTGTCGAGAACTTAGTTGTACCTTCGGGTTCAAAGCCTCGATGAGGAAACCTTAGTACACCTAGTGGGTTCTTTAAGACTTAAAAATAATCAGTCCAACCACAGTGCCCCTGTACAATATAAGGGAGGTTCAACTAATGATGAACTTCACTATTTAGGCTTATAAGCAATGCTTACTAGTAGACAAGGCTTTGCCTTGTAGTTTAAGGGCTAGGTAAAGGACAAATCCCAAGGGATTGAAACGTATGGGCATAGGTTTAGCTTCACACTATATGAGCTTACAATAGATTATATATGATAATATATGTGTTGTCCTTAGCATTTTTCTTGCAGATGAATACCCTTACTAAGAATTACAAATTTTAACTCCCTCATCTTATGTTGTGCAGATTCTGATGGTGTTGAGCCCGATAATCATTGAGGGTTGTCACGATAGCCTTTTGTTGTAGGTATTTTTCTATGAGAATCTTCATGGTTCTAGTTTTCTTCATTATTTGTTGGTGAAGTAACATTATTAACTATAGTATTTTTTTAGCTATAGAGGCTTGTAGCATATGGATAGATTTTTGACTTGCCACTGGGGCTCATCGCCAAGGTAGGAGTTAGTTGGGAGGAGTTCAGTAATAGGCTTGTATATGTTGTATGCCTAGTTGCCTCCCCTGTCTATGTTTAGAGCTTTAGACTTTAGGGTTGCTCTTAGGTGAGGGGCATTAGTCTACTTTTGTTGAATGCCCTCACTTGGTTATTATGTGTAGTAATGATAATACAAATGTTGATTATATATGCTTTGACTATTTGAACTTGATTTCCATGAAAAAGTGCCTTGGCCATGTGAATGTTTTATGGTTTCCAATTACTCAAGTCAAACCTAAAAGAGCTTACATCTTTCATTTTCTAGATTAATCAACTAGCATCATGAAGTTTTAATCCGTACACATATATAACTAACCAATTGTAACCACTGTGAGATCCATTCTTACAGGCTTCCTGGGTAGTGCTAAGGGCGGCCATGTCAGTTTGGCACATGTTGAGTTTGCTTATAATATGGTAATGCATTCCTATACCTTTTGAAGTAGTTTATAGATTTAATCCACTAACACCTATGGCTCTAATGCCTCGCTACTAGTGACTTTGTTAACTTAGGTGGGGCACAAAAGGTTGAATGTGTGAATAACTTTCATGAGAAGGTTCGGTTGGACATAGAAAAAAAAGACTGAGCAATATGCCATGCATGCCAAGTGAGAGCACAAAAAGGTAGTTTTTGTGTTAAGAAATTAGGTTTGGCTTCATTTAAGAAAGGGATGATTTCTTGCACAAAGGAGAATGAAGTTACACCCAAGAAGAAACGACACTTCCAAGTCTTAGAGAGAATTAGTGACAGTGCTTACAAATTAGATTTACCAAGTGACTACAACATCAACGCTACCTTTAATGTTGCTGATTTATCTCTATTTGATAATGCAGATTCAAGGGTGAATTGTTTTAAGGAAAAGGGAGATGGTGGGAATCCAACAAGCATCAAGGATCTCATAATGTGACTGTTAAACCTATAACCCGCATGAAGGACAAGGAGCTCCAAAGGGCATTCCAAGGGCTCACTACAAGGCTTATCAAGGCACAGGAGGTTCAAGCTGCAAAACCAACTTGGAGCTATTTGTAAATGGGACCTAATACTAGCTGGATCAATGTTCTTAGGGTGCTGGAGGTGTCTGAGGGCATTTAGTACTAAGCACAATAAGAAACCCCCCTTGAACACTCGGACACATGAGGGTGCACCCCTAGGCATGCCTTAGAGCCTAAGCAAGGTTCCGACAACAATATGTGTTTCAATGTTATTATTTCTAGATTTTTTTTTGTTTGTTTGTATATCTTTAAGTATTTAGGACATTTTAGCACATGTTTAAGCTGAAATATGCAATGAACACGCATTAAGATCAAAATGGTGTGTTTAAGGCTAGTTGCTATTCAACTAGGAGTTTTGTTAAGACATAAATTTTATTTCATTTAGGCTTGTGCTTTTGGTTCCTTTAAGGCTTAAGAACACTTATTTATGGTTGGATATCTCCTATAATTGACTAGACTTCATTAATCACATTTTTGCTTTGTGCAAACGATCTCTCTTGCTCTCTTTGAACTATTTAACACTTTGGTGCCTACTATTTCTTTCTCTTACTCAAATCCTATCTTGCTCTTCTTTTGTTGTCTTTCTCCTTACTATAAACTTTGAGTTTCACTTCCTTTTTCAATTTCTTGGTCCCAGGTTAACAAACAACCAAGGTGATATTGGAGTTAGCAAGACTTGGGCAACAAGAAGCATATCACCCTCTAACCCCTAGATATGGGTGTTTATGAATTCAATTTCACCTTACTTGGAAACATTTAAAAATTAGTGTACAATACTTCTGAAAATTGGATCAGTCATGTTTATCTTAAAGCTGTCCTTCCTTTAACTATACCAATAGTGCATCGAGTATCTCTTACACCATATGAACAAATCTAATTGACTTAAGTCTCAACTCATGACATGACTTATCAACTTTCCTATACAAGCTACCCTTACCCTTAGAATGCTTCCAAAGGTCACTTATGACCGGCATGGTTAATTAAACTTTTATGCCATTAACCAATCCCCTTCCTAATCATTACTACACTATTCACTAAACTCACATCCATAGATCACCCTAAGCTTACTAGTACTAAACTCCAAGAAAAACTCTTACCAACTTAGGGTATAGCCATAACTTCTCCTTTTTGGGTCTTATGGGTTCACATACCTACACTTCCTTCACAAAACTAACTTCCTAGACATATAATTCATAACCATAAACATAGCAATTAAACAACAAAACTACTTACAACTATGTTGTAAACTTTAACGTTCCTATTTTTTTCATTTACTCCTTAATCACTCAACTAGTCTGAACAAAACTTCTTGGTTGCTCTTGAGTACTAACGCAACTCCCCCGATGGCTCAGCCGTTCTTGAGCTTAGCTTTATTCAAACCTTGACCTTGAGCATATTCTTTCCTTAAGTCCTTTATTTTCCTTGTTTCCATGCACAAGGAACATAGCCTCTGTTTTTGTTTGTATTGTCAATCCTAGTTCTTCCTTGGGTTCCATGGACTCCAAGTTAACGATCCGTACCTGAGCTCTTATTTTGGGCCTAATCTTGTTAAAGCACTATTCTCTTAGCATGGGGTGCACTGAAAGTTCTAACACACCCTAGTCCTTACCGTGTGGTTTGGCAAATTCTTGGTCTCCACATTACCCCTTACCGTCGGGTGGTAATAACTCACTTGGACTTAGTGCATACGTTTCTTTTGCTCACTTAGCCTCAAACTGAAAGGCAAACACTTTGGTCAGTACAAGCTTATGCAACAAATAACTTAGAATCATACAATTCACACTTTGAGAGTACCTTTTAAAGTAAATAAAATTAGCTTTAACTGCTGCCCCTTACTAACTGTTAGACTTAACTAGCCTCTTTAGTACCTACATAACACATAAGGGGTGAGTGCTTGAAAGTTTTCAGTAAGGGATTTGGCACCTACAAGAGAACATATGTGTAAGAATACAAGTAATATACATATATACAAACAAACAAACAAAGTAATGAACAAAACATAAGACAAGCACAAACCATTAACAACTATAATAATGCAAAATAATGTATGGATGGATGAGTGGATGCACTTAGGACTTCCTTACACATGAAGGTGCTCTTAATTTCCATGAGCTCATATGATTAGGTACCTATATACTAGCGCACGTATCTGATGGTAGCATTTAAACAACCCCATGAAATTCTCTCAGGGACACCTTAGAGCAAGCTATCTACTACTCAAACCTAACCTACTTCTAACAAGCTACTTAGAGTAAGAGAGATTAAAATGGGGTTTTGTGGTAGGAAGAGCTCACTATTTCCCTTCTTCTTCCATCAGACCATAGCTCTCCTCCATCCACCATAAATGAAGCACTCTAGATTCCAATTCCATGAATTCTTATTGAAACTAAAAGCCTCTAAGTGATATCTATTAAGCTCAAGCTAGATGGAAGGTGTGAAGTAGTTTTTGTGGGTGTTCTAAGAATTTGAAGCTCAAAATCAAGGAATGGTTAAATCTCCTTGATAAAAATGGATTTTGGTTGATTGGGTAAGTAGAATGGGTCTTGCTTTAGCTAATTTAAGTGTTTACGGTGTAGGATTTTGCTCTAAACTTCAAGAACACTTATGATGAGTTTATGGTGAATAGTGCTCACGTTGGCTTAGATTTTGAATAAATGGAATTCAAGTAAACAATTTTAAGTGTTTCTTACACATTCCAAATGCATTTGGGTTTCCTTTTGGCCTAGGAGTAAGAATTTGGCAATTGGAATTAGGTTTGTTCAAATAGGATTAGGAAAGGTAGCAACAAGAGGCATAACGGGCTAAAAATTTGTAGGTTCGGCACATAACACCTCCCATGCAACAGTGCCCAACCTAACATGCCCTTGGTGTTCTATTGCTAGTACAAGCATTATAGTGCCAAGAGGCACATCCCAAGGCTAAGATAAATGGCCATTGGCACCATAGTACTGAGCTCCCACACCATAGTGCCTGGGCATACTTTTGCTTAAGTTTGGAGGTGTTTATAACCTTCCTTAAAGGTCCCTAAATGTCCTTGAACATTCCTGCAGCTAAAAAAATTATGAATTTAATTGTTAAGCTACTCCTAAGTAGGTTAATACATTGGAAGTTAGGAAACTAAGGCAATATGGCTATGTCACCAAGCACCCTAAGTGTTAAGTGTCATATGGTGGATAAGTGGGGATTGGAACCTCAAAATAAGTTTAAAGAAAGGTCTTGGTCCTTAAGAATCATGAGAAATCATAATGAAGTCCACTATTAGTGGTACGAAGAGCTCACTATTTTTGTTCTTCCTCTATAAAACCCGTAGCTCTCTTCCCTTCACCATGGATGCAACTTTCTAGCTTTCAATTCCATGAATTATTGATGAAAATGGAAGCCTCCAAGTGATATGTATCAAGTTCAAGCTAGATGGAAGGTGTTGAGGAGTTTTTGTAGGTTTTCTAAGAGTTTGAAGCTAAAAATCAAGGTATGGTAAAATCCACTTGTTAAAAATGGTACTTGGTTAATTGGGTAAGTAGAATTGTTCTTGCTCTAGCTAATTTAAGTGCCCATGGTGAAGGATTTTTCCTGGAATTTCAAGAACACATTGGACAAGCTTATGATGAATAGTGCTCACTTCATATTCAATTTTTGGATAAATGGAGTTAAGGTAAAGAATTTTAAGTGTTTCTTACACATTCCTAATGCACTTGGGTTGCATTTGATCTAGGGAGTAAGAATTTGCCTATTGGAATTGGTTTGTACAAATGGGATTAAAAGAAGTAGTAACAAGAGGAGTAGAGGGGCAAAAATTTGTAGGTTTAGCATCACAGCATCACCTCCCTCCCCATAGCACCTAACCTAACATGCCCTTTATACTACGGTGCCAGTATTGGCACTACGGTGGCATAAGGCATGCCTTAATGCCGAGAAAAGTTTCCATTGGCGCCAAAGTGCCCAAGCTCCCTTTGGCTTTGCTTTGGAGGAGTTTCTAACATTTCTAAAAGGTCTTTAAGTGACCTTGAACATTCCTAAACTGAAGAAATTGTGAATTTAAGAATTAAATCACTCCTAAGTTAATGTATTGAAAGTTAGGAAACTAAGGCAATGTAGCTATGCCACCAAACACCTTGAGTGCTAAATTTCATACGGTGGATAAGTGAGGATTGGAACCTCAAAGTGAGTTAAAAGAGAGGTCTTGGTCATCAAGAGTCATGAGAAATCCTAATAAGGTCTGTGATGATCACTCAAGGGTGGCCTAAAGACGCCAAGAAGAGCTAAGAAAGGAGGTAGTGTCCTAGTTACGCAAGTTGGATAACTTATGAACAAAGAATGCTAATAATACCCCAATTGGCCTAAGTCATGCTTTCTAAGCTTGATAAGAGTATGGTAAGTAAGTCACTAAGGAAAGGGGTTGTAAAAGGTGGTTAAGAAACTCAGGCTAAGTATGGTGGCTAAGAACCTAAGTGCCTTAAGGTGCAAGATAGGCACTAACTATAGGGCTAGGATGGATTTTAGACCCCTAGTTAAGGATGAAAAGGAGCCAAGTTAAGCCTGAGCCCATCAGGCTCAAGCTCGGCCCATTTGTTGTTCAGTACTACTGGAGCTCGAGTCCAAATTTTTAGGCTCGAGTTCGGCTCAAATGACACATACAAATATTTAGTCTCAAACTTATAACTTAGATGAAATATGAGGACCAAATATGTAATTTTCTACAAAGACAATAAGAAAAGAAAAAATTACAAATCCTTTCCTAAACGTTCTAATTCCCTTGCCTTTCTACCCTAATTTCATAAACTTCACAAGTTAGCCATCTTCTTCCTCAAGACAAGCTGGAAAAATGATTCAAGTTGCAATAGTTGATAATTGACAAAAATCACTCTACCAATGGTATTTCCTAAACCTAATAATAAACATCGACACTCAAACATTGCAAATACAGTGCAATAATCATTCAAAACATAAGGAAAATGAAAAGCAGAAATTCCAGAAAAAAGAAAAAAAAATGTAGATACAAAAATCCTAAAGAAAAACTTACATACCAGGTGGAGTTTATGATATCAGGCTCCCGCGTCGGCGTCTTTGTCCCCTTTAGGTTCCTCGATTGCAGCTTCCAAATCAAAACTCAAGGCTGGTCCCTCACTCCCAGGTCTAATTGCAGTGTCTCGATCGAATACCAGGTGTCCTGGTCTGTTTCAGTTATCTCGAATCTCTCGATTGTGGCATTGGCTTCAAGTTCAGGCGTTCGAAAATTTTGACCCATTGCTCCCTGGTGCGATGACGACAACCCAATGCTTGTCCCTCGTTGGTGCGACACGATTGTCATCAACTTGTGGAGTTCGGCCACCAATTGCTTCTTCATGCCTTGGGCTGAATAGATTAGGACTTAGGAGCGTGGTGTGTGGCAACGTGGGAGACGATTTTGGTCATTAGTATATCAATGTCATATCTGGTATGAGTAGAACGAACCGACAATACAAGGGCTGGCCGAAGGAAAGGACTAAAGGAGTGGGCTGGGGGTTAAGTCTATGGCTGAAGGGTAAGTAACGGCTTGATCATAAAAAGGCCCAAGAGAATAGATAAAACATAGTGCCTATTAGGCCAACGAGCTTAAAGGGCTGAATAGCATTAGGCTCGAGCTCTCCTTAAAATAAACTTGAGCTCAATTTTTGGCTCAAGCTTTTTCGAGAGCAAAAGCTCAACTCGAAAAACCCTTACTCAAGTTCAAGCTCGAGCTACCCGAACAAAGCCCAGCCCTTTTTCACCCCTACCCCTAGTAAACTAAGATTTGAGCTCTTAAACCTGTAGGTACTAGGGAGGATCCCAAGGGAGCCGAATATGGTGAGCCACTAAGGTGTCCGAATAAGCAGAGCCACTAAGATAACTATCTGATACAATAAGAAAAAAAAAGTAAAATAATAGGCACCAAGCAAGAGTCTTATATGACGATCTACGATAGTGAGTAGAGGACATCTTATTCTAAGATACAGGACTAAGGTTCTTTTGAGTGGGACTTAAGGGAGGTAAATATTCTAAGATGTGTGGGCTAATGTCTTAAGTGTCTCTACTATTTGAGCTCACAACAACTAATGAACACTTTTGGGTGTAAGAAGTCCCAAGTATTGTGTATTGCATGCACATTGCATTTCATTCATTAGCAAACATTTATTGCATATATATTGTTGTGTATTTTCCTTAGATGTGGTAAGTATGTTGTATGCATATGTGCTTGTATGCTTGAGTATGTCTTCTGCTCGTAGGTTTCCTTTTTTAAGAAATCCTTTATTGAGAACCAATGGTTCTCATTCCCTTCTGTTTCCTAGAACCTTCTTGGGTTCTAAGTTACACTTTGTGATCATGTGCAGTTCTAACTGTAAGTATTTTATGGTTTCCTCATACTAGGAGACAAAGTGCACAAGAAATGGTCCATGGGGCTACACTTAAAGCAATCAAAGAGTGTAAGCTACTGTGAAATATTTTAGTATAGTATAGTATATTTGCCTCAGTTAGGGTGCTTCGAGTACTAAGCTATGTCCTTGGATTTAGACTACTTAAAGGTTACTTTTGGGTTGTATGTAAAGAGAATCAGATATGTGCAATATAGTTATTACTTATAGTTAAGTAACTATTGTTTTCTAGCTTTGGCTAGGTTTTAATTGGTTTTAAAAGTTTAATGGTGAGATTTTTTTTAAGTATATTATTTTAATATTATGCACTTGGCTAAAGACACTCATGTATATTTTCTATGTATGGTAGGATAGGTAGTAACTAGCCAACTACAACCAATTAGCTAAATTTCCAACAACACGGGCTAAATGCCTCCACAGCGTATTTCCCTGTTCCAAGTTGCCCCTTCCACCACATCTTGAGTTCACCTAATGCTCTAAGGTTTCCAACTTGAACCATTGGGCCATTAGAAAAATCAGAGCCAATAAGTTAAGCTATAATATCTGAGGTTCACAACCTCATTCTTTGGCCATTGGAGCAAAAATTTTTATATCCATCTAGTGCTTTCTTACACCTTAAGGCACAAAACATATCCATACACATTCATGCTCTTAACCAACTACTTATTACCCACTAATGATACATTACATTAGCTTTAGGTGTGGGTTCAAGTTCTGGATTAAAGTGTTAAATGCCTTAGATTAGGCCCAAGAAAGAAACCGAAGCATTAGAACCCTTAAATAAGCATGAAAATGTGGAGTGAGCATGTCCTTGGCACTGGGTCACCTAGGATTTGCATTGGGACACCACAGTTGTGTTGCCTCGGTTCTCCAAAGGCACCCTTGATGCTATAGCACTAGGTTGGCACTGAGGCATGGGGCTTCCCTTACACCTTAACAGCCATGCCCAAACTTGCCCAAACTTGCTCCAATCTCCTCCCCCCAACACCAAACCGCCCAGGACTCAGAGCAACTTACTCCTAAATGTTATTTCACTACTTATGCACCATTTAATCAAGTCATAACTTAAATCTTTTAACTGAAATAGAGAATTTTTCCAAAACAAGCAATTATTCACCTCATGCTCAACCTAGGTCCAATGGCTTCCAAATTCAGTTCCTTTGCAGAAACAAGCCCCAACACTATTTTGTCAAGACCTTTTATAACTCATCAATAGCCTTAGAATGAATCCAAAGCTTAGGAAGGAGCTTACCTTATGAATTTTAGATCAAACCACCAAGTGCTAGCAAGAACTTTTCTATGCACTAAAATACTTCAAAATCTTGTTTGGGGCTTGTTGTACTAGCTTGGGGGCTTCTAAATCTGACAAAAACATGGGCTAATTTTCGTGGATTAAGGTAAGATGGTGTGGTGAAATAGAGGGCTACAGAATTTTGCTCAAGGAGGGAGAATATGAATAGTAGGAGCCTCCCACTTATATTCACCAAATTATCTTTACTTCTAATCCTCCATAAGCTTAAATAAATAAATTTGGCTTAGCTTCTTTCTTAGCCTCCTAAATCGCCCCATTAGCCCTTAATGAGAGAGCCTCAAGGAATCTATTTAGCCCCTAAGCTCACCACACACTTAAGGTCATTAAAACACTTAAGCCTTCAACTTCCCTATTTGGTGCAAATAAGCCCTTCATTGACAATTATTGGTTCTCATGAGTCACAATACTTATGGTTTTGACCAATTTTGGTTATTTTCAATTACATGACTATAATTTCACCAAAATTACCATCATGTCATTGAATTGGAGCAAAATTACTTTTTTACCCTTACCACTCTTGGATGCCAATCTACACTTAGGAACCCTTAGTGCTAACTTTAATTGCTTGACTTGCTTAGTAACATACTTATTTAAGGATTAAACTTAAGATTTGCTTACCTTGAAATTCAAGTTAGGGGAAATACTTGAACGGGCTTTACAGCCACAACTACTCCATCAAGAATCTGTATTCCTTTAGTGATTCTCGACTGTTCCTCACTAATCACCATTGAAATTCACTTGCTTCATCCTTTCCGCAAAAATTTTTGTGATGATCTTATACTGACACCCTATGAGTCTTATCGGCCTATATTTATTCAGATTAACTGTGTTAACTTGTTTCTGGAACCTGAGTAACAAAGAAGAATTCCAGCCCTTGTTGTTCCCTCCCTTTCACACTGCTGAGTATATCTTGGCAATCTCCCAATTTCACTTCAAAATGCTGAATGTAAATTCACCAGGTCTGGGAGCTTTCAATCCATCACAATTCCATACCACAGTCATTATCTGTTCCTCCGCTATTGGTCAAACAAGCAACTGCTACATATCATGACAGGACACTTAAGCTTTTTAACTTTAAAATTTGGCTGAGCCCGTGAATTCTCTTTAAAATTCAGACTGCAAATTTTGAACACCTCATCTTTATAATCTTTTGTGGATCCTCTGACCACCTACCATCTGTTCATTTTGACCATTTATATTGTTTTTCCGACACCTGCCTCTCACAACTGCATGAAAGTATTTGGAGCTTTCACCCCCTTTGACCGCCCATTTCACTCGAGATTTTTATTTGAGCGTGGCCACTTTAATTTTTTTCTTTCTCCAAGTATTTTAACATTGCCTAGGCCCTTTGAGCACTTTCTTCCTCACTTAAATCGCTCTCTTCAGCTAGCCAATCCCACTTCTCTGCCAAGGCTTTTAATTCGTCAATTGATATCTGAGCATATAGACATTGCTTAAAACCTTTGTGTATTATAAGAGTTTCGAAGTTTTATGGATGGAACCATTTGTCTTCTTTCGATCTTGAGTTTTTTTTTTGTTAAAATTTTTTTCTCGTATGTCTGGTGTATCTGTAAAGAGGCCAGTTTGAAAAGAAGTTTCAGCTTGCCCTTTGCCCAGAAAAAAAAGTTGGACATTCCAAAATAAAAAATTTCTGATAACAGTACTATGGTAGTGTCTCCTTTGGAAAAGATAATAAGAATTTTAAAAAAAAATTGCAAAGATAAGTCAAAATGACAGCAAAGTAATCCACCAATTAGACAAAATCAATTAGTTGAGTTTTAGCACGTTGTTGAGGATCGCACGTGCATCCAATTATTGTTTATAATTGCATTAACACTGTGAAAACACAACGAGCACGATGATTTGTCTCTGAACTCAGAAACTGTCTCATGCTAGAGATTGGGAATTTTGCTTTGCTTGCATGTTTTGGGGGACTGACCAAAAAGAAGAAATTAAATCTGATATAAAGAAATGTAGTGGGGAAGCTGAAAAGTGCCTTTTCAAGATATCAAATGCTTTTCATAGAAGGAGAGGTAAGAAAGGAAAAGAAAAGGGAGCTTTTTGAATGGAAGGAAACCCTTTTTCATGGTCTCCAAGGATCATCATGTATTGAGGCTTTCAAGATCATGGGAACACTTGAAAGAACAAAAAGAAGAGAAAAAAGGTGTTCTAATTGTGCCAGTTTAATAAGCTGGTGGTACTAATGGTGATCATGCTCCTCTCAAATGTCAGACTTTTTATATTTTGAGAATGGGCAACATCCATATTTAGTCCTCTAATTTTAAAGGTCGTCATAATGTGATTCCTTACATCTAAAAGTTGCTATTAAAATTCTTTTAACTCAACAAACGTGTCCTATTTTGGTCATTACCGTTAATTCTCCTGTTATTTCGGATGGAAATTGCCTACGTGGCATGTATATTGCCTCATGGCAGCCTCTTTTATGATAAGAAGTATCTAGATTGGGAGAACAATAAAGTTCAGGCTAAAAGTGACACAACGTAATTTTAGTGACTTAAAAGATTAATTAACCCAATCTTCCCCCATCTTCCTGAATCCCGCCACTGCCCTTTTGCAATTCGATCCTTTGCCACCCCTTATCACTGTCATTTCGATTGTTGCCCCCAAAATCAGACACACCCACCAAATTTCTATCCCAAATCTTAATCAAGCAAGAACCTAGAAGACAAAAGGCATTAGGTTCTTTTGACAAAATGAGTTCAAACAGTTTTCATTACAAACTCGAAAATGGCAAAGGTCGTGACGCTGGAGCAATTGGGGCAGAAGGAGTGACAATAATTGGTGTGGTCGATGATGGGCGTAATGGGCAAAGGGCAGCGGCAGGTGTAATTGGGGAGGGGTGGCAGCAAGAGTAATTGGTGAGGGGCAGCAGCAAGAGAGAGAAGCACTTCATGGAGATAAATGATAGGTGTGGCAGCGATTTGGTAGATGGTGATGGGTAGATGAGCAGACTGAGAAACAAGGAGACGGAGCGATGGAGGGGCAAGGGTGTGCGGTGCATGGATGGTGGAGTGGGTGACTGGATAGTTGAATTCGAAGATTTGGGGAAGAAGATTATAGGTGAAACTATGTCTTAGGACTTATAATTTTGCGTGTACATCATTTTAGTCTGAAATATACTGTTCTTTCAGTTTAGTCACTTGCTGTCATAAAAGGGGCGGACATGTGGCAATATAAGTGCCATGTAGGCAATTTCCATACAAAGTAACGGCCGAACTGATGGTAAGGATCAAAATATGACACTTTAGTTAAGTTAGGGGGACTTTTATAGCCACATTTAGAGGTAAGCGACCACATTAGAACGATCATTAAAGTTAGGGGACTAAATATCTGTTTTACCCTTTTGAGAATTGTTGATTTGTGGGTCTCTGGATAATAATTTCAAAGCTTATGTAGAGCCAAACGTATACAAAAGTTTCACATGTTTAAATAGTAAATGTTACCTGAAGCATCAAAGTATTTCAATTAAAATGAGTTGGTTTAATGGCATGCCATTATCGATTTTAAAATTCCTTGACTCTATATACTCTTTGGTTGAGACTCAATTATAGAAATAGATAACAAGATCATTCAAAATGATTGTAGATAAAACATACAACCAGTAAGTATCTTTATAAAAAAATATGTCAAGCGTTTTTCTTTTTTATACAAGATTATCTTTACATGTCTATAATGGTATGAGGTACTACATAATATAGAAGAGAGGAACTCTGCCTTTTCAGGATAAAAAATGCTACCAAGCTAGCAAAAATGATATTATAGAGAAAACTGATAGAGGCCGGAGTTGAATTCTATGCCTTCATCCCACTTCTTAATTACACAATTCTGCTATGTAATTTCGGACGTGTCAAGGGTTTTGAGCCGAAGGCATGGCTTATGCAATCTATATATTTTATTTTTATTAAAAAGATAAATTTTTGGGGCACACATAATATATATAGCTAGCATTAACAAATAAAGACTAATGTTGGGTGAGATAACCTCTCTTAAGTGAGTCTCTTATATTTTGACCAAAAAAAGTCTTGAAAACCAGTCAGTTATTTATTTTTCTCTAAGTAAATGTTGTGTTCTTAGGTTCTGGGTTATGGTGTTGGGAGTGAATTTTGCGTTGGATTACTGTTTTAATCTAGGATTTTGGGCTTGGGTTCTTTTTATTTGGAATGGCTTTTACTTTATGTTGTTTCTTGGATTTGAGTTCACTAGGGTTTTGGAAATTGTTTCATCATATTTTTCTCTAAAAAGATGCTAAATCTATTATATGCTTCTTTTTTCTAATAAATTCTTTTACTGCTGATAATAAAAACAAAAATCTCTTATATTTCATATATAAGGTAATGAAATCTCTTGACTGAAGTGTGTAGTTTACTCTTAATTCATACCCATCGGTGAAAATGAAAAACAGTAGCTCGTTTCATTGTGTGGAGTTTCTGATTGAGCAAATTAAAGGTAGAAGAAGCTCTCGTCAATATATGTATCATTATTTTTTAGGATGGGGAACATTAATGGAAGTATGAAGTTAACAGACATTGGAAGGAGGAAGAAAAAAGACAACCTAATTAGGCATAATGATTATAAGTTTGAAAGAAAAGTGGGAACAATTCGGCTTACTGGGCAGAGGCCGGTTGGAAAGAGACCCTTCCAGACTGTAGTGCTATTACCAGGGTCCTCTAGCAAGCAACTTTTCTCTTCATAATGACCAAAAAACTGTGGGCGAATTGTAACGCAGGGCAATACCGGAAATGCCAAGAAACCTTTCCTGCTTTTTTTTTTTTAACGGCAAAAAGTAAAAATATTATTAATAAAAGAAAGTATATCATCAAGTTCCTGAAAGATTCTCAAACATTACGCCCCAAAAAAATCCGTATAAACTATAGAATACATCTAACTTCAAAATTCTACATGGACCTCGAGGTCCCTCTTAAAATCTCCTGCTACGTAAAGTACCCAACAACCTCCGCCATAATCAAGAAAATATAAACAAATACAAACTTTCTCACCAATTGTCACAGCCTCTAAAACCCTAAAAATAGTTAAAGCATAAGTCTAGTCATTAATCCCTCGTTACAACATTTTCAATTCATATTCCAGTGTTAATCCTTTTGGATGCAAACCCATTTTTTTTTTTCAATTCGTCTGATTCTTCACCTTATCGAGACTCTCCAAAATCTCCAGTATCGGTTCATCATACCTACCCAAGGACTTCTCAGTAATAATGGAAACTTTACCTCTAGGATTATTGGTACACAACTCCACACTTCCAATACTCTTCATAACACGATTTGTGGACCCAGTACTTTCCATATCCCATTTTTTTATGGCCATTCAAAATTCATCAAATCTTGTCGAACAAGCTTATCCAAGGCTTTTAAAAGTTGTAGAACCCCGTGAAAATTAAATAAGCCTCATACTTAAAAATTGATTTCCTCACCCCTAAATCAACCAACCTATCTATTACTTACCCCCTACAAGAATAAACTAACCCATTCTTTCCTACCTTTTTTGACCTAACTCACTTGACTAAAATCAAATCTCTATCTATCATAAACAAATTCAGGCCCACTTGATATTTTACACTCTAGCCACCACTACCAATGACCTGGCCCATACCCAATAATTTTCTAAGAGAACTTTAACCTAACTACTCCTCATACTGCCACCACTTGAAATAGGTCCTGCTGCTTGGTCTCCCTGACTCACCCTCTATCTGCTTTCACCATTTGTTGTTCTAAACGATGGCACCTTACCAGCTCCTCATCAGACAATCATGTTTCCTCGTTGAACGATGCCGTCTTACCAACCATAAAATTTTCACCTTTCCTGCCATTGGAAAACAACACGGCTTCTTCACTATTGGATTAGAGTCTCCGATGCTTAGGTGAATCTGCTTGACCAAACTTGACCCCTGCCTTCCTAAACCATGTTTCCACATTGAACAATACTGCCTTAACGACTGTAGACTTTTAGCCCTCTTTGCCACTAGACAACACCACAGCTTCTTCACTGTCGGATCAGAGTCACCCACGACTAGGCAAATCCACCTGATAAAACCTAACCCGCATCTTCCCAAACCCAGGGCCTATCATTCTCTCCATCTTTGAGAGAGGTTTGTCTTTAAATTTATTTCTTGAAAGTTGGGCTCGCACCAATGACCTAGGCTCTGATACCAATCTGATAGGAACCCTGGGATCAAATCTCTGAATAGGAGCAAATTTACGCATCCTTTGGGTAGAACTTATCCAAAAAAGTTAGCTTGTTAAGGTGAGGGTGCCCAAGAACATATAAGCACCTGTATAGCCTTTTTTGTAAGTCATGTGGCATTTGCGACTCATATCATTAACCGTCTCTTACGGGCGCATACCCAGGCTCAACACCTCAAAAAGGTTAAAATATTTGCTGAGTAATTTAATTGCTAAATGCTTGGAATAATTTCTTTTAGTACTCTAGGTAACCTAACTTACCATCGATGAAGTTAGAGTTCAAGGTGTGATACTGTATCCCACACAAACCAGGCATTCAAGAAGTTGGCTAATTGTAGTTGATTTCCTCTAGGTTTCACGCAACAAAACCCTTTAGCCCTAAGTTTAAGAATGTTAACTATTATCCCTACTATTGTAATAAATTATAATAGATTCTGATTAAAAAAAATGTTACATGAAGGATGGAGCCAAGATTTCAAATTAGGGGGTTAGACTTTATTTTTTAAATATTGAAAGATTAGGGGGCAAATAAAGATAATGGAGTTTCTTTACATATACGCATTGGTAATATACATTGCAAAAATTCTTCCCATTCGCTCCGGCCTGGCCTTGGGTTACCTAACTTATTAGTTATCACTAGTTATATGAAGCGAAGAAATCGCCTAAGTACAAGTCAAAGATTCGAATTTTTTATCTTGCTACATTAGATAATGATCATCATAACAACGATACAAGTACAGTTTCAATAGGCATATAAGATGATACATAATATTATTCTCATATCCAACCTATCATGATAGATTCCCTACCCATATTCTATTCATCACTTGTGAATTGTAAAATTTTTGTATTCATATCCTATCCATTTTTTGATGGAGTAAAACCCAACTAAACATATGTCATGTGCAAATTTTAAATCCTTCAACATATTGAGTTGAGATTAGGTCTATAAAGAGCAGTTACTACATTAGTTTGCAAGAATGAGGACCGGAAGGAAAACGAATAATTAGAGAGAAATCTGAGATTTTCTCTTTAAAGGGATGGGAGTGTTTTGATGTACGTTATTTTCAAAGGTTTTACAATTAAAAATCTTGAAATGATACTTGTATTGGGTTAGGATACGATCATGCTAGACCATAAATCAGTATGATAAATATATTCGATGGATGTTTTTGAGGCCAAGTGCATCTATCTACGGGAAATTATATTTTTTGACATCTCTATTAAAAACTATAGTAAATAAGAGAAAGCACGCTTCCATTTATAAAATTTCCTGTGTTTTCTCAAATTAATCTTAAAACTCGTTGACTTACAAAACTAGTGTTGAAACATAAAATTGTCAAAACGAATAGTCGCAGATCTTTGCAGTCTAATGGGAGAGATGACTTGAGACAACGGCATATTCTGCCAGCCAATGAAGCAACACTTTTAAACTCAAGTTACTTATGTGAAAGTTTTATTTAAGTTTGAAGGTCAATTTGGTATTTTTCAAAAGTTAACAACTTTAATTTTTTTTAAAATGATAAGGACTAATTAATAATTTGTTAGAAAATTAGGGACTGCGTTACAATATTCCAAATTTTGGAACGATGTAACCTGTAGCTTCATGCAATGGTGCAGGGGCCTACTATTTAAAATATTAAAAACTTATCTAACCTACTTTGTTTCATTCCTTGTGAATCAACAAAAAATTCCTAAAATGATCAGTAAAATAACCAGTAAACTAGTAGGGGATCAATCTATAATCTGGTTCATGCCCGTACCTGGACTGAGGATAGATCGATTAGAGATGGAGTGTGGCAGTACAGGTTGATCGCAAGAATTCGTGAGGCTGAGACGATTGTAAAGTTTTGAAAAGTTAAGAAATAATAATTTTTTTTTGTAATAAAAAAATCATAAATCGATGGATAAGTTAATTAGCAAAAGAATGAACTAGAGACACACACTACCGAGAAACTATTGTCACCGAATGTATTAATAATAATTGGGTGGGTCGTCAGGTTTGGGTTTAATTGGATTAACATGAATTCGGGTTTATATCATGTTCACTTCAGTTTGATTTTGGGTTACGTGCATTTTGGGTTTGGGTTGGGTCGGGTTTCTTTGGGTTCGGGTTCAATATAGGTTAAGTCAATTTCATTATTGGGTAATTTCAATTCAGACTTCAATCCAAACTCGGGTTAACCAATTAGGTTTGTTTGAATTACTAGTATATAAGCTGAAATCATTTAATCAACTCATTTTTTTGTTTAGTTTTTCTTAAAGGTTAAATTAAATAATTCAAGTTCTTGTGCAACTAATCTATGTTAATTTTTCTTTTCTTCGTATGTTAAATTAAAAAATCCATAAAATTTTCTAATTATGTTCCAACAAATTTGCTATTATATCTAACTTTTGCTTTGAAATTGTGACGAAATATAATTCTAGTTCACTATTACTCTACTAGTGACTAAACTGTAAAATTTTAAAAATTTTGGGTGAAAATGTAAAGGTTTGAAAAGTTTAGGGGCCTATGTTATCATTATCTTGGTGACTAAAATGAAAATTTTTAAAATTTTAGTACCTTATTGCATTATACTTAAAAGTTTATGGACCAATATTGTAATTTGACAATTGCCTACCAATATCATCAAACTTACTAAACAGGAAAGTTACTTATTTTAAAAGAACTCAAATATAGAACTTATTAAATATGAAAGTAATTTAATATGAGACTTACTAAATATAAATGTTCCTAAAAAATTGAAGTTTTTAAAAGTGGAAGCCCCTAAATATAAAACTTATTAAATATGGAAAGTAACAAAAAAGGAAAGTTAAGGTTTATGGTAAAGGTTTGTCGACTACGTATATGCGTTGATTTGGATCAAAATCAGGTTATGTTGGGTTAAGTCATCAAATCACTTCGGGTTCAGGTCAGGTCAATCTCAGGTTTGGGAGATTCCGAGTTTGGGTCATTTCAAGATTAGATCATTTTGGGGTTCGGGGTATTTCAGATTTAGGTCATTTGGGTTTAAGTTTTCTCATGTTTTACCTCAATCGAGTTCAGGTTTGGGTTAAGGTCGGATCAGGCATAATCAGGTTTGGATCATTGACTTTTCAGGTCAGATCGGGTTTGGGTTCGAGTGGATTAGGTCAGGTCATCGAGTTGGGTCATATTTTGCCATCTATAACCGAATGGCAAGATAATTTCCCCATACTACTAATATCAGTTGCGGCAGGAATTGCAAGGTTGGGGACAACACTTGTAGACTATGAAGCACTGATAGAGTTGTGAGTAATAAGGTAGTGTTGTAATTCACTTGTAAGGCGGAGAAACAATAGGGGCAACCACCTCAATCAATCAGTGGAAAGTTAATTCTCATTCATAGCCAAACAGCAGCTCCAAGTGTAAGATTATGCTTCTAAGCACCATCGACAATGAAGAAAATTGGGATAACAGCTGGTTGATCATGCTTCTTTCAACTCCAAGGTAAAATAAAAATAAGGGAAAATTACAAAAACCCCTGAGGCTTGTGAAACCTACAGTTTTATCCTCACTGTTTCAAACACCTACATCTCACCCCTAAAAATTAACATATCTACACTTACCCCCTTCAAACGGTAATTCCATTAATGACCTGTTAAAACAAAAAATAAAAACTTGTTTTTATCACCAAGCCTTCTTATTTAGATAATTTTGCCCCCACACTTCTACATCTAACTTTGCCTACCAAACACAAGAAAACTCTCTCTTCCTATCTTCTTCTTTCTTCTTCTCTCACCGCCAATTGGTCATCATCGACACACCATGGCCTTTGATCATCATCATGGCTGGAGAACAAATCATCAAGGGACAAATCGAGGAGAGACAGAGAACAAATCGAGAACAAATCATAAGGACCATCACTTTTCCATGTCTGACTCGCCGGAGAACAAATAATCAAGGGATGAATTTGTTAACTAGAAGTGAATCGGACCTGCCAAGGAGGTCAATTGACTATTGGCACTTGGGCGAAGAAGAGGATAGGCATGCAGTGGAGAATCAAAGCAGACACAATGGAATCAAAGAAAGGTGATTGCGACAGAGGTAACGACTGACAAGGATGACAACAAGGCGATGACTGATAAGGACAATCAGGCAACAAAGGTGATGACCAAGATTTGGTGATGGAGATTCAATTGTTTTTTTTTTCTTGTTTTATTGTTTTGATGTGTTCCTCCATCCTCCTCTTCTCCTTTTTGGACTAGCCACTATTCGTCACTCAATCTTGGTGGCTTCAAGGGCTATGGCTAGGCTTATAGGAGGATGCATTGGCCACATGGGAGAGGCGTTCTAATCATGTGGCAGTGGAGAGAACCGGGTTCTAATCATGCGATAGTGGAGGTGGCTGATCGAGAGAGGGAGGAAGGAAGCAACAATGAGGGTTTGTACAAGTTGGGTGGATCGAGGAGAGAAATGGGTTCCTATTTAGAAGCAATAGTTAGGGGGCGAAGTTTCTGAGGGAGAAAGTAGGGAGGGCAAAGTTGTGCATTTTTTCTTTTCTTTCATAACGGTGAATGACGGAGTTAGTTTGGCAGGGGTAAGTGTAGATATTTGAAACAGTGAAGACAAAACTGTAGGTTTTGCCAAATATCAGGGGGTTTGTAATTTTTTGCATAAAAATAATTTGTAATAAATCACCTTTTTCTAAATGATTTTAATTCTCATAAAAAGAATCTAACTTTTCAGCATGCGCTTATTATAAAAGAAAATGAACTAAGTTATCAATAACACAAACAACTGTTTGTTTGGCATTTTTTTCACTAAGTTTGATTATCAACGAGTGCCATATTATCATATTCCTTATGACCTAATGTCAAAGTGGCAGAAGGACCACAATCAAAACATGATATAAGAGGTAAAGGATTTTGTGTGGTAAAATGAATGTAAGGGACCATTATGAAGTTTACCCTAAGGAAGGTGGTGAAAATTAGAAGAAAACAGGGTTATCTTGCACTATTAGTGTTTGTGTCACACAACAAATTCGTTTAAAAAACACTTGGAAGGGGTGCACTATGCATTGATAAAGAAATGCCCAACGACACTTACATCAAGATCAGGAACCACATCAAGACAAAGCCTGAACTAAATCAAAATTAAAAGAAAAGCAAAACCATAATATATGCGCAGCACTACATAATGAGATAATATACAAACAAATCAAAGACGTCAGTAAGAGCAAAACCTATTCCAGTCTCAATAGTCTCAATAATAATGCTAATAAGAACCTCAACATTCCTTTCACCTGTATGACGAACTCTTCGTTTCCTTCTCGCCATATGAAGTATACCATTCCAGCAAAACAAGCTCTTCTCGAATTTGTATTAAACCCCTTACCCTTGACCATTTTGCACATCCATTCACAAAGCCGAGTCCATCTCTGAAGCGCATTCTTTAGCTTTTACTTACAAATAATATCTCTGGAAATCATCTTTGGGTACCAATACAAGTGGTCTCTAGATTCATTATTCACCAAGCATGGAGGGACAACAAAGTTTTAGTACTAATGAAGTTGAAGATTTTAATATTTTAGGACTTTTTTGGTGGGTCTAAGTAGTTTTAGGACCAGCTTCAGCAAGAGATCTTCTGTTCTGGATTTGATTTCCTCTGTTCAAATGCTATCATTTTTTTTTTTTGTTCTCCAATAGAGGAGGGTTTGTGAATTTATCTTTTCAGAATTGGTCTTTGAATCCTCAGGTTTGCTTGTAGCTTTTGGCTCTTGACATGAGTTAGGACTTATGTTTTTTCTCTTCCAGCCGCTGGCTGGATTTCATTATTAATAAATTTCTTTTGCCTATAAAAAAAAAATTTTAGGACTAGCTTGATAAAATATAAAAAGTTTCAAGACTTACTTTTCATAGTGAAGTTATTTCCCTTTCAAATGTATCAGTTTTTCAAAATCTGTTCTTGTATGTATCACAAATAATTCTGCTTCTCAAGTTTCAGACATCTTACATTATTAGGCATGTAAACTGCAGAATTTTGTACCAAAATCAATTAAAACCCGAAAAGTAAACAACTCGAACTTAACCTTAGTGGTCAAAGACTTTGAAGTTTTTACTTGAACTTCAACAGTTCAACTCTCCCTGGTGTATCAAATTAAAAGAAAATGAAATGTAGAGGAGAAGCCAGAGTGATGAATGGAAAGGTATACAAAGCAGGTAGGTAAAGGCAAAAATTTAGCTTCCCTTCTTCCACTGCAGGCTGCTTCTATATGTGCAGCTTTATGCGGTTTTAGCTAAGCACGATTGTTCTCTTCTCTTCTCTTTTGCAGCAGACACTGTGAGAAAACAAAAACAAAAAGAAGAAATATCATAATTAGAGAATAGGGGATTAGTGGTCCCTCTGAGAATATTTTGATCTGTTGGATTTGCATGTAAAAATTAAAAGAGAATGGTGATGGGACCGGGCATGTGCTTGGCCGGCCGTTGAAAGCTCTTTTAAGTGAGCCAAGGCCATCATCACCTTGAAGACCCGAAAATAGCTGTCTTGCAATTTTCATCAGTTTTGGAGTTGAGTCAAAACTTTCTTAAGCACCCAAATAAAGAGTCAAATCTGCTCAAGCACCCTAAAACCATGAAAAGCTATGTTGTGACAATTGACAAACAATAAATGCGATAAATATATCTAAGCCATTCGTCTATATAGGACCCATCACGACTATCATCTGTTATGTAATTGTAACCCAAAACACTTTTGTATTATAAACATGAAACTTATATATATTTTTAATAAGAATATATTCTACTACCATACACTTCTTTTCACTTTCTTATCCTACGATTATTGGAGTCTTCTTCAGAGTTGGCAGCTGATTTTTTTGTCTTTTAATAAATTAATTTTTTCTACAGCTAAAAGAAAGAGTAATCTATTCTATCATAGCTGGATGCGTAATTAACATCCTATATGTCTTATAATGTTTGTCACTTTCAATATTTGAGTTTTATAATTCTCTCTATGGATAATAAATAAATATCTTAATGTATAAAGGTACAGCAAATCTAATATCTAACTATTTTTCCCTCTATCCTCATATTCTTTCCACCATTTTTTCATTTTGGACCTTCCTAAATTTTCTGCACAATATCTTTCTTTAGCGAATTTTACCAAGTTTACCATTATACCTCTTCTACTCTCACTTTTAAAGCCAATGGGTCAAATGTTCTATCATGTTCTCTGATCTCCGCCAGACCACCGGCATAATGAGCAGTTAATTACTTGCCTTGCCTAATCCGAGGTCGTACGTGAATAGCGGTATGTGGAGGTGGCGGCAACAGTCACTCACAACCAGCCAAATTGTGGGAGGAGGTGACCGATCGAGGCAAGGATGGAGGTGGAGAATTTACGTAGGATGGAGGTGATGGATCCAAGTTGGGACAGAGGCTAGGAATAGGAGCAAATCCATGTTATAAATATAGGGGTCCTGTCCTTTTTTAAACAAGGTGTTAATAAAGAGATACATAATTTAAAAATTGAACCCCTTTGAATTTTCTAATGGACCACCATAATTTTTATAACAATTATTGGTATAAAATAATAAGCATCTATTATTTTAAAAAAGACAAAAAAATGGGTTAGCTTTTTTCTTGTATTAACAATTTTCTAATGAAAAAAGTCTATACTAGATTCTAAACTTTCATAAATTTTTCCACCCAAGCCTTCAAGATTTCTTTTTACTCTCTTTTATGTTTAAACATATGCAAAAATTAAGGAGCTAGTTGGACACAAAAGAAAACAAAGGACTAAAATTGACATTTTCTTTTTACATTCTATACAACATGTACATCTCGCTTATCTTCTTTATAATTCATATATTATTTTATAATTACTATTATAGTTGCTCGATCAATGGAAGAAAAAATAGATGCTAAATTCAAGCATTTTTTAGATTTTATTCAAAAAAATCTATTTTGTATATGAGTTTAAATTTTATGTTACATATGAGAATCTATAAGTTTTATTACTTAATCTTGATTTTGATATTTGTACATGTTTACGGACTCCCTTTTGTAAAATTTCTGAATCTGCTATTAGCCAAGAATCAAGAGAATGGACAACAAGGATGAGAAAGTAAAGCTCCTTCAAAAGTTTGCGATGAGGTCTTTCCATGGGCCTTCTTGCCAATAACGGAATGTTCTCCAAGCAAGAGATTGATGAGATTGTTGAAATTGGCGACGGCCTCTTTGATTCGGCAAGATCCATCGGTTTAATTGGGCACACCTTTGATTAGATGAGATTGAAGCAACCTCCATACTAGCACCCATTGGATGATGTTTTGTACACCAAGTAAAAGGATTGCTTGTTTGCAACAAGCGCATGTAGAGCCCTACCTACTTCCATCAAACACTTTCTTTTTCTGGGTTGTTAGTCTAGTTTTGTACTCTGTATTCCAAGTTGTGAGTTTATTTGTGGGTTGTAACCACAATAACAAAGGAGACTTGGAGGCTTGTCATTTTATCATTGATTGAATTCCTCTTTATTAGCCTTCAATTCAAAGCATGGATAAATAAAAATGGTGGGATGTATCTATAGAAAATCTTTTTTTTATTGAAATATGACAAAGGCTACAGATCAAGGCGGGATGGAGGTTATGATCTAGGCGGGGATAAAGGTGGTGGATGTGGTCCGTCATGTAGCAAATGAAAGGAGAAAGGACAGGCAATGGTAAAATTGGAAAAAATATATACTTTCAACATTTCTTAATCTTGGCATCAAATACAATTGGAGCTGAGAAATTAAGACAGATGAAGTATTTTTCAAAACAATTTTGAACAACCATTGATATCACAAAAATCAAGTCAAATTCAAAATTTAAGTTTTAAGTATTAACAAACATAATGAAAAGTATTAACGGGAGAACATGTAAACAAATGTGTTAAATATGAGCAACATGCCATATCAATCCAAAAGCATGGTGAATAATAGGGAAGGATCATGCACAAATTAAATGAACTAATTTGTAATGGGAGTAGAGAAGTAATAGTGAAATGGTGCCTTTTAGCTACTTTGGATGTGGCCAATAGAATATAAAGTAGCTCAATTAGTTTCTCCTTATTTATAAAAGTGCCACCACGTCTTCAATAACAGATCTTCCAAAATGAAGATTACTTTTTACAGGACTATCACCTTGTCTAAAATAGCAATGTTATGAAATGAACAACATTTTTTACAATACTGCTACCATGTTTGAACAACATTTTACAAAAATAAACAGCATTTCATAGAATATCATGAATGAAACAACATTTTTTATTGAATGAAATAACATTATTTATGAATAACATTTATTATGAAATGAATAGAAATTTTATAAAATATTAAATTTGTATAAAGAGAATAATATTTCTTACTAAATGCAGCATTATTATTTATAAACAATATTATTTTGACATGAATAATATTTGATGGAACAATATATTTTTATGAATGAAGCAACATTTATACTAAAAGGAACAACATTATTTATGGAGCAACATTTCCTATGAACATATTATGGAATGTCAAATTTATATTTTATATACATGAGACAACATGTTTTACTGAATAAAACAACATTTCTTATGAAATGAATAACATTTTATGGAACATCAAATATGTATAATTGGAACAATATTTCTTGGTGAAACAAAATTTTTACAAATAACATTTTACACTACAATAGAATTGGGTTTTGGTGACCGATTAAGAGGTCAAGAAGCTTTTAGTCACCAAATGAGTCAGCAAAAAGTGTAGCAGACTTCCCAACAAAGAGGCCAACCAGCTAATGACCGGTTGAGTTTCGGTCACAAGGCCGGTCTTTATGCTGTTAGTAACTAGTCACTATAATGACTAACCTAGTGAACAACTTTATTCAGCTACCAAAAAGTTTCAATGTTCACAATCCGCAAGAATTATTCTAACCAATCAACTTTTCCAAACCTCTCCCATATAGATTCAAATTGGGTTCTCGCTAGTCTCACCAATCTCACCAAGCTCTTCCTCTTTCACACTAGTTTTTCACTACTGCTAACAAAGCATGAGAAAAGCAACAGGTAGAAATCACTGATAAAGGGTGGGCTAATGATCAATACCTAGAGGGCAGAGTTAAATGAGTAGGCTATTGAATTTGGATGGAGATGAGAGGTTGGTGGTGGAGAAGATGATGTTAGATTATAGCCTTTTTTTTTTGTTCAAAGAAAACTAATAAGTGTATTTTCAAAGAAGATGAATAGTATGGAGTGATTTGAAGTTGAAGTTGCAGAGACATGGTAATTTAGAAGGTGGAGAGAACATCTTCAATTCTTTCAAAATTGAGTTAGAAGTATTCAAAGAACTTACGCTAAACTTCATTATAACTAAAAATTAGTGAAGAATAAAAGAATCATTAAAAGGAAAATTTAGTGTATTTAGTGTTATGAGCAGTTGGTAACCAATTTTTTTGGTCACTAGCATCAGTCACTATACTAGTCTGACTAAGGATTTAGTGACCAATTGACGACCGATAAAATTAGTCAACAAAAAATGAAATAATGAGTAATTAGTGATTGATTTCTCGGTCAACTTTTCACATGTTTCTTGTAGTATTGTAGAACAACATAATTTTATGAATCGAACAATATTTTTATGAAATGAATAGTATTTAATATGAGATGAACTTTTTCCTTTCTTTTATTATTAATCATTGGAATACATGTATGTGGAAAAAAATGGCATTAGTATCAAACTAAAATGCCGACACCGCTACTTTCTACAAGCAATATGCAAGACATTAGACATTATTTTGTAGATACAAAGCCAAAAATGAAACTTTTTCCTAGCCATTTTTTAAATCCCATGAATTCCTTTAAAGTTTATCAAAAATTTTCCCAGATTCGATTTCCCTTCATAAAATCATAACCTATTTTCCTACAATTGTGCTCTCGCTCCTTTGATCTCATATTAGAGATCTTCAATCATCTATAATTTGATTCTTAAATCAACACAACTTGTATCTAATTCCATAAATTAAAAACTCCAAATTAATTTTTCATTACAGGAAGAATTGATTTCAGCAAAGCTTTTGTCTCATTTGTTCCTAAGCATGGTGGTTACCAAAGTTTACTTCAGGATGTAAAAGTAGCTTCCTCAAGTTTCTGAACAACCACTCACATAGGAAACTAACTCGGTTTAGTTGTTTGAAACTAGAATGCAATGGAAACTTTATTGAACAATGTGAATTCAATCATAAGAGCTAACGTATATTGTAGATACTTTATTGACGGCTCTAGTCGATGTTGATGCACTATTGATAGATCCATTCAAAGTTTAGGACCTAATACTATTACTTGTGGCTGGCTTTAAATTGGTAGCAATGGCAAAAGCAAAAGTTATTAAAATCCATACACAATTGTTTATTATTATTTATCTGTTATACTTCTATCTACCTATTGTATATAGTTATTTTATCTTGTGGAGTCTCTTTGTTGTAGGAAAGTTGTCTTATGTGTATATATAGTTATGATTGTATGTAAAATTAATCTTTGAGAAAGAACAACCTTTCCATAGCCATTTCCAATTTTTGCATAGTATTAGAGCAGAGATTCGAGAAAAATGAAAGATGACAATGGAGTCCTCTATCACGCAAGGAAGCAATTAGAGCAGCAAATTGACCGTAATTTTTTTCTCTGATCATAGTTTGCCTTATTTTCTAACTTCAACAGACTATGTTATCTGTTTTCTAGTTAGTCTTGCTAGATGGAGACAATTATGCAAGCTGGAGGAGAGTCATCCTTCATGTAGTCAAAAGCAGGAACAAGGTTGGTTTGTTGATGTGACCTTGTTGAAACTTGAAAAGAATCCCATCAAGCTCTTGGCATGGAACAAGAGCGATGGTCTAATCATATCCTAGGTGGTAAATTCAATGAGTTCAAGCCTCCATTATTCGACTGCTTATCACAGTACAACATTATACTTATAGCAATACATGGAAGAGAGATTCATGCACACATATGAGCCACAAGTTTTCATGTTTCGGAGAAATAGTCATCGGAAATCAAAGGACCACATTCATCACGAAATATTACACCAAATTGAAGAACCTATAAGACAAGCTCGATGCTTACTTTATGTTTCTAAAGTATATATGTGATGCATCCAAGGAGTAGATGGCTAAAATGGAGGAGGAGCAAACGCACCAATTCTTGATGGGCCTTGATCAAAAGTTAAAGACAATTCAATCACATATTCATGCCATTTTGCCCTTCCCATCTTTGAATAAAGTTTTTGCTTTGCTTGTGATTAAAGAAAAACAATAAGCCTAACATAGGTTAAGGACACTAAATCCACATGTGCCATTGTCACAAAAATAAAAGCATGTTTAGAATTAAAGGAATATGGCCAAGGAGGCCAAAGTGTGAACGTTGTAAATGTATAGGACAGACAAAAGATGATTTCTAGGAAATTAAAAGGTGTCTGGAGAATTAGAAACCAAGAGAAAAATTAAAACAAAGTAAGACAAAAGGGAGAGCTAATATGTGTGATTAAGGAATCAACAAAGAGTTCAATAGAGGAACATCAAGTAGCGTGCCTTCGAATGTGAGCTTGATTGTTGAATGATATGAAAAACTCTCTGAGCTTCTAAAACAAGGATAGGTGTTTGAGTATGGTAAACTTTGCTGGTAAGGCAAGTTGTTATTTTCCTTCATTTCCTAAATTAACTCAGACCTGGACTTTAGATATGGCTGCCACAGACCACAAAATTAGGCACAAAGACCACTTGATTGAAATACATAGAGTGTCTAGCATACCCATACACTCGCCTAATGGTTCCATTAAAACTATAATTGAGTTCAACACCTCCAAACTTAGTGAAAACAACATAGTTCGATGTGTTTCGCATGCACCACATTCTAAATGCAACCTTATATCCATAAGCAAACTAACTAAGCAACACAATTGTGTTGCGGTATTCTCTCTTGATTTTTGTTTATTACAGGACTAGGCTTCAAAGAAACTGATTGGAGTGGGTAAGGAAGCAGGGACTATACAATTTTCATAATGGAAGTGGTGGGACACACATTATGATTACAGGGGAATGACTAATGAGCTTGTAGCATAGAAACCTTGGACATCCATCCAATGATTGAATGGCTGTAATTCCCAATTTTTCATGTCCTAACATTGAAGGAATTTGTAAAAATCATTTACTTTGCCTTTTGCCTAAACAATCTAGACTTTCATTTCTTCTAAGTAATAAGAAAACATCTGTTGCTTTTGAGCTTATTCTTATTAATCTATAGGGAACATACTAGGCACTAACAATTACAGGAGCACATTATTTTCTCAGTATCATAGACAATCATACTCGATTAGTTTGGACTTTTCTTATGAAACAAAAGCTCAAGTGTTAGGTATTTTAGAAACATTCTACATATTGGCCTAAATTAGTTTGGTCTCAAAACAAAGAGGGTGAAGAATGATAGTGTACTAGAGTTAATAAACAGTCTGATGGGAAAATTCTGTATGGAAAAAGGAATCCTTAAACAAATCTCTTGTGCATGAACACCCAACAAAATGGGTAGTTGTGAAGAAACAGAAAGATATTCTGAATGTTACTAGAGACCTTAGGATTCAAGGTGGATTGTAAATCAAGTTATGGGGAGATTGTTCTTTGGCTTTCATCCACTTGATTAATTGCTTTCCGAGTACTACTATTAAGAATCAAATGCCATATGAGATACTTCTTAGCCATCCACCAAACTATGCTCATCTATGGATGTTTAAGTCTTTATGTTATATTATTAACCCCTTCCATCCAAAAGACAAATACCAACCAAGAGCCCACACCTGCATTTTTGTAGGTTATCCCACAAGGCATATAGGATACAGAGTGTATGACTTAGAAACTCATAGAAATCTTACCTTAATAGATATCCTTTTTTAAGATGAAACCTTCCTTTTAAACTTAAAAACCCATATGGGTAAAGGCATTTCTATCATCCCTAAGTCTTATAATAAGCATCTTGGATCATTCTTAGAAGACCCATTAAACCCAATCTAAGTGACCAACCAGCCAGCGAATGTAGTGGCAAAAGAACCAATGAAGATTATGGTAGGTGAGTGGAGTAAGCAATATATGGATGATGTTGTTCAAATGTTGGTACCCATGCAAAATAGTCAAAGTTGATGAGAGGAATGCATAAGCCATGAACAATCCGGCTGCCTAAACACTTGAAGCATTATGAGGTCATCCTCCCTAGTAATCGATCATACTCCAACACAACCTTTTCTATTATGTTCATCCCATTTCTTTAATAATTTTAGACAATTTCCTCGAAGCATAAAACCTTACTTGCAACAATTTTAACTAGCTATGAACCCAAGACTTATTTAAAAGTTCAAAGGCATTTTTATTGACAACGGCCCATGCAAGCTGAGATATAAACCCTACTAAAAGACAAAAAGGCAGTCAATTGTAAGTGTGTTTACAAAGTTCAGCATCACTCAGATGGATCCATTGATTGATATAAAGCTCAATTGGCTGTGAAAGGATATATGCTAATGGAAGGATTAGACTGCAATTTGACATTTGCATCAGTAGCAAAGTTGCCCACAGCTTGGCGATGGCCAAAAGCAAAATATGGCAACTTCATTAGTTGGATGCCCACAACGCTTTTTTTCATCGTGATTTTCAAGAAAAAAAATATATGAATGTCTCTCTTGGATATCTAAAGCACAGTGACAATTGGTTGTGTTAATTCTAAAAATCTATTTATGGTCCAAAGTAGGCTTCACAATAATGGTTTTCTATTCTTTCAACATCCCTTAAGCTTTTTAGAGTAATTCAATAACAGATTCTTCCTTGTTCACTCGAAGACTTAATGGTTCTTTTTTTGCCATGTTGGTTAATGTTGATGACATGGTAGTAACTAGAAACAATATGCAAGAATGTGAATAGGTTAAATGGTTTCTACATGAGAAGTTCCATCCGAATGATCTTGGATGCTTGAAATTCTTCCTTGACCTTGAGATCACACAGCCTAGGAGGTATCTTTGTCAACTAGGGGAAATAATCTTTGGACATAGGTGCCAAACTGATTCATGTTCCAATGGTTCAACAAGAACATATAGGCCGTTCTTCTAGGTCTCACGTGAAGGATTTTAGTTCTTATTGAAAGTTGTAGCTGGGTGACTCTGCCTTCTGATTACAAGCTAGATATTATGTAATTAAAAACCTTGACTTAGTTCTTGCAAGAACCTTGTATGGATCACTATGATGTAGCCTTATGATTGCCATAATAAATCAAAAGGAACCTAGATAAGACCTATTTTTCTCTCAACAAAATGAATTCCAGCTCAAGGCTTATTGTTATGAATACTGGGGAGCTTGCCCCACTAAAGATGCTTTATCATGGGCTACTTCACTACACTTGAATAATAACCTTTATCATGACATACCAAAAAGCAGGCTATAATTAGCTATTCTTTAGCCGAAGCTAAGTGCAAACCTATGGTGGTAGTAACTAGTGACTTGTTTTGGTTATAAGCTCTACTACAAGATCTTACCTTTATTCACTTGTAGTTGATGCTTTCATTCTGCCATAACCAAGCAGTCATGCAAATTGCAGCTAATCCCGTCTATCTTGAATAAACCAAGCATATTGAAATAAATTTTCATTTCATTCATGAATGTATCCAGTCCTAAGAATTTTCCACCAAATATATTCCACCACATGCACGGCTAGCAAATATCTTCCCCAAAGCCTTGAGCCATGCTCACTTCCATGAACTACTTAGCAAGCTCGGTGTTTTGTTCCTTTTATACTCCATCTTGTAAAGGACTATTAACATCCACACATTGTGATTGTACGTATGCATGATACATAAAAAAAAAACAACCTTTTTATAGCCACTTCCTATTTTTACAAAAATGAATTAATCCGATTAGGCATGGAAATGTGGGGGACCAGGGACAATTTTTCCATGGGCAAGCTGGGACATTATTTGCATCTATTGCAAAATCAGAAAAGAATAATAAATTCTAGCAACAAAAGAAGAAAGCAAAAAAATGAAGAACTTTCCATGGTAGCCTCTTTTTGTGCAAGGGAAGATAAGAAGCTATGAAATAACTGGGAAGGGATGAAGAGATGCAATGACAAACTCGTAAATAATATTAAAATGTCGATATATAGCCTAAATGGGAGTAGGTTATCATTGGCCATAAAATTAATTTTTACGCTAAAATCTTAGAGTAACTAGTAAACATTTAGAAATAAACATCAATTCATCAAACTTCTTTTGATGCATATTCGTCCATTAAACTTTTAGAACTACACTTATTAGATAGTTGAATGACTAAACTTAAAAATTTTTGAAATTGCAAACCTAAAGGGTAATCTATAAATCTTTTAACATTTTTTTAGTAATTGTTGAGAGGAAAGAATAAAAAATAATTATACATAATTTTGTGCTATTCCATGATTTTATGTTGTTCTTTTATAGGGTTTTAATGTGGGAAAATAACACTTTTTATGCAAAATTTCAGCAATTTGTAGCCAAGGTACCCAAACTAAATAATCTAGTAGGCATACTTTTGCGAGAAAAAAAAAAAGTCAATTAGATTATGGGGTATTCATAAAAATTTTGATGCTGATTTTAGGATTTAGGCCAAATCTTTATAACTAGTCTACACATTAAGCAGAATAAGATAAACAAATATGACATCTATAAGAAAGAGTATGAATGATAAACTAATCATACTTTGTTTGGATACAATCATTAAGGAAAAGTGATGGAAGATGAAGGACCAAGTGAGGTACCACAACCTTATCCTTGTTTGGATAGAGTTAGCAAGGTGATAGAAAGGAAGTCTACCTCCCCTTGTTTAGATACATTCATCAAGGGAGGAGGAAAGAAGGAATTTAATTATTATTACAATTTAACCCTTTTTCGGGCTATTGAACCTATTATATTCTTCTTTCTCAATAATGTGATAAATTGTTTATACTAACAAAGTTTTTATATGTATATCCAATTGAGTTAGTTGATTTAAGAAACATACTTACCCGATCAAAAGAAATGTCAAAATTTATTGTTAAGCAAAATTGTTGAACTAAAAACATAAGTGAGTTTTAAAAGTATGAGAACTTTTAATAAATGTTCTACTAAATACACTATAACTAAGAACTTATTAATCAAAACAAAACCAAAAAAATCTCAAATGTTTTACCATAAAATGGTAGAAGTGTTCTAACTTATTTCATCTAGCTAAGAAATAAACCATTTAGGAATATCATCAACCAAAATGTTGAAGACTAATTACATGACAATGCCCTGCATTTCTTTAGGACATCCTTGCAATGTTTGTATTTTCTCAGGATGTGCAATCACATGAATATGTGTGTCAATTTGCATGTGCCACTCAAGTGATATTTCTTCCAAAAATGTCAACTCTTGTTCTTCAAGAATATGAACTTGTTGCAATACTTTCTTAAGTACTAAATATTCTTGTTCCATGACTTATGCAATATTATCAATCGTTTCTTTAATTAATATCCCATTATCATCATCATTTTTTGCTCCCTTTACCTTCATTCTTTTACAAGTAAATGCTTGAGAAAAAGTTGTTCTATATCATCAGACAGATCACAGGTCTCCAAATTTACTTCAATTTTGGAGACAATATGATCAATCTCATCAATTGTCACCATTTGCACAAAACCTTGATTACGCCTTACTTTTTTCTCAGTTCCACTTCTATCACTTGTAGCTTTGTCATTTCTATATAATATCAACATCTTAACATAATAAGGGATAGGTTTCATCATCCATTCAGAAGTTGCAGATCTTGCTTGAAAAAACAAGTAATAAACACATGAATATCAACACCTTTCATATAAATAAATAATAAATTAAATATAATTTTTTTTCTATTTGTTACTAGACCATACTAACTTTGATGAGGCTCTTCCAAACTTCAGGTTATGTACTCCAAAGCTTAGTGATAGAATTTCACACATATCCACTCATACCATTCCTCCAAAAATCATAGCACTTTGTAAAATTATTTTTCAAGGTCTTCCATCGATTTTTGACCTTATCTTTAGTTATATCTTCCCCAATTTTTTCTATCAATTCTGTGACAATATTGTCATAGGCTTATGAGAAGAAACTCTCATTATACTTAAAGCCTTTCTCCTATTGCTGAACTAAGGAATCAAGCAAAGCTTCATCCATTGAAGCTGTCCACACAATTGCATTTATTCTACAATAACCTTCAACACCACTAGAACTTTCCCTTTCCATTTTAGTAAAATGATTAGAATAGTTAATCACAAAATTAAAAAAAATCTATGTCATTCATAGTAAACAACATGGGGAAAATTTAAATAACAAATAAATACTCTATATTATGGCATCTAATCATAGTTTATGTATGACAACTATAATCACACCATATAGCACTAACTTAAAAATTTCTAACCAACTCTCCGCTATGTTCATCATCTTTGTCTGTTGTAGGATAGTGACACTAATGCTGATTCCTAATTCATTGGTCAACCTTACTAGAACACTCCTATATGGATCAACACCCAGCTCATAATTATGCAAGACACAACATGCTAAAACAATCAATTTAGTGTTTTAACTTTATGTGCCGGTTAATTGGCATTTGATGTGATAGAAGAATCTTTTTTTTTTCAAAGCCGAAAAGCACGTTCAATTATATTTTGTATAAATGCATGACAATAGTTAACTAACTATTGTATGGTTCTAAGAGGGTTACTCAATATATCACTCAAAAACTCGTTCAAGTGGTATTGAACTCCTCTATAAGGTGTAAGAAATTCAGCTTTCAACCTGAATCTAGTAGCTGCAATATAATATTTTTCTAAAAAAAATAAGAAAACCTATCATAAATTGAATTATTAAAAAATAATTGTAAGCAAATAATTAAGAATTTGATATTTCCAAAATATATTACCTTCAAAAATCTTAACTTGATCTTCTCGAGATAGTGTATCTTTCAAATTTTTTGGGTCAAGCACAGTATCTTCCCATATAAAGAACAATCATATAGTATAAAGAACAACCATATAGTCAGGTAGTCTTTCCTCCCATGATATGTATAGCAACTCGAGCTGACACTTTAGCATAAATATGTGTTCCATCAATTGTCCCAATGCAATCTTATTGGTTTATAATTGGAAAAATTAACTATCAAATTTACCATTATTAGTAAACATGATATGAGCATTGTGACCTTAATAAGCATTACCTTAAAATATGGGAAGAATTTCTCGTTGTCTTTAATTTCTAATGGTATTACAGATCCATTAACTGTTTGATGAATCTTTCTTCTGACTCTAAAACAACTTTCAAAACCTAATGTAACTGATGGCTTGTGGTTTCTCTAGAACACTTGAACAAAAAATTTTATGCATAATTCTCAGCATGATGGTTTAATATGTATAAGGTCTTGGTTATTTGTTGTTTGACACTGGCATGTCTTGTTGGTTGAAGACCACCTTCTGTTGGGAGTACTTCACATAGCTGTAAAAAAGCAACATGACTCATTTTAACTATATTACAGCCTATTGACCCCAATATATCATGTATTACTTGAGCTCTGATCCTATTTTTTTTTTTTCAAAATTAATCTTATTGTTTCTCATTGACAACCCATATTTTTGTTTTCTTAGAAAAATATCAATAAACAATAAGCGTTAAGACATATACCAATCTAAATCAGTGCATCCACGACAGTATTGCAAAGTTTGTATCTTTTTCATAATTATAAATCTAAATAAAATACAGTTAGTAACATTTATACTAAAGAGTAAACATAACCTCAAAAACATAGGGCTTTGTCAATGAGCACTTTCCAACAAATTTTCTTATTATGTTAGGGTTCAGTTATAATTTACCTACAAATGATAGTTTTGCCTCTATCCTATTTCTTTAACATGAAAAATAGTTTTAGTTTTACCCCTTGGACATCTGGCTGAACCAAAGCATACTATAAATGAAATGTCAAGAAGGCTATAACAAACTACGAAGCTAATCTCTAATTATCCCCAAGAATGACACCAATTAATTAAATTTTTAGCAAGAATGTAGCTTTTATTATCAATTCAAAATGATAATTCAAATAAACCAACTCTTCAACACTCAAATCTTAGAACAATGAAGGAGAAAGCTAAGGAAGACAATCTTTGGCCCCAATGATTGTTTTTTAATCTTAGGCAAATAAAAGAATATTTTAATTTTCTTACTGATCAATAAGCCTCTACCATTAAAGCTTCCTATTTCAACTATAACTTATTTTAACAAAGTCTAGTGTCTTGTAGTTGCATAAAACAAGTTTTATGACCATAAAATAGCTACCCGGCCTCAATAATTAATTTTACTCCATCAACTTATGCATGGATTTGAGAAGTGATTAATCTTTATATGGATTATTTTTTTGTTGATTAAGTAGCTCACACATAATAAGCCAAAAGTTGTTGCTCTCCTAAAATTCATCATTGTTGTCATTAAATACAATGACCACACCTAAATAAAAAATATAAACCAAATATGTACATCCAAAATTGGTATTAAAGTAAATAGTAAAATACTTCTTCTACTTGTATCCTTTCTTAACAAACCTTGAAAACACGTTCAAAGGCGACAACCTAAACACATTGTTAGAAAAATTACAATTAAAATTTGTACTTGGATTTCTTTAATGGCAGTTGCTTAATCTTACCTATTTTAACAACGTCTAGTGTCTTGTAGCTCGATAACACAAATTTTAAGACCATGAAATAGCTACCCGACATCAATAATTAAGTATGCTTCATCAATTTTTATGTGGATTTTAAAAGTGATTAATCTTTATATGGATTAATTTTTTCTTGATTAAGTAACTCACACATAATGAGCCAAAACTAGTTACTCTTTTGAAATTCATCGTTGTCCTTATTAAATACAATGACCAAACATAAATACAAAATATAAACCGAATATGTACATCCAAAATTGGTATTAAAGTTAATAGTAAAATACTTCTTCTACTTGTACCTTTTTTAGCAAACTTTGAAAACAAGTTCAGAAGCAACAACCTAAACAAATAAGAACTAAACACATTGTTAGAGAAATTACAATTAAAATTTATAATTGAATTTCTTTAATGGCAGCTACTTAATCCTACTATATTTTTCCCCATGTAAGTAACAAAAGATCAAGAGATAGTACATTTTCTCATGGACAAGTTGTAGAAGTGTACTTCCTAATAAATAGAGATGAACAATAGCAACAATGTTTCAACCATAGTCATGATCCTTTTTTTAGCAGAGATTAAGTATGATTATAAAAAATGGAAGCAAAATAGTCCCATTGGAACTACAACCACCTACTAAAGAAAATGAATAAACTGAGAAATAAAGGCTTAAGCTTACATGCTAAACAAAAATGACAAGTCTTATAATGTCTACTACTCCTCACAAGCAGAAAAGCATCAGCTAAGCAATATACCAACAACCACCTTATAAAAAACCAAACTAACAATGCAGGGATAAGCCATAAAAAACAAAAGCGCATAAGTGTAGTAAGTTTCATTACTTGGAAAAAAAATTGCATGATAATCACATAAAGAATCCAAGAGCAACATAACGGAAAGATTGATGTACGAACCTAAAGGGCCATCATCTATATCCCTATTGAGGTTGCTGCAAATATAGTTTTCAATACCATCATCGCTAGGCAAAGCTTTTGAGCTACTTAGCTATACCATTCTTCAAACACCTTATATAATTATTCATGAAAAAGAGGATGGCAGTTTTGTAAAGGAAAATTTTTTACTATTCACTAAAATTTTCCCCACAATTTCCTACTGATTTAGGGTGTGATAGAGAAAATCAAAAGACTGAGAGATTTAAGGGGAATAGTCCAATCCCAACTTAACCTCCCCTTCTGTTTTTATCTAATCCAGACAAGGGAGTGAAGGTAATGCTCCTTTCTCTTTCCCTCCTCCCCTACTATCTAAACAGAATGTAAGTCCACAACAAGGCAGCCTTATCGCTGGAGGCTTGAACATTCCTAACCCTCAACTAAGTTTAACTCTCACCAAAGATGAATTGTGAGCCAAATTTTGCTAGTTGCAAGTTGGAAATCTCCAAAATTGTGAGCCTAATATACCTTGTAAGTGCTTCTGAATACTAAAAACTAAGAAATGTGGGTATAAACTTTTGTATTCATTAGGAAAAAAAAAAAAAAAGAAAATCTAGATGAGTTATCAATATATCGTAAGTAAAAGTATTAATTACTAACCAAGTTGCACATATCCACATAAAGGAGTAGATACTGTGAGTAATAAAAGTCTTTGGAAGGATATAGATAGTGTAAAGCATTTGGTTTAAGGATTATAAAAATATTTAGAAAATAAAATTGTAGGAAGATAAAATTACAGAAAGTAACAATTAATAAAAGTAAAATCATAAATTTCCAATATTTAGTAACTTTAGTTCATACCTCAGAAAGAATGAATACAATAACTTCCTAATATTTTGTTAGCCACTTTCTTTAAACTATATAAACAGTAATTTCATATTTTTAAATTTCATAGATGTTAGGAACATAATTGTAATTTCATGTATTTTCATCGTTGAGAATTGAGAGATAATTCTTTTGTTGGTAAATGGCATGGATAGACTCTAATATTTAATTATTATTTTAGGTTAGTCTCTAATCTATTAACTATTCTATTTTAGTCTTAAATATATTAAAAATATTTCATTCTGGTCTTAAATCTATTAAAACATTCCATTTGGATTCCTATCAGATGAAATTTCTTCATTCAAAGTTATTGTCTAATAGCAATTTTTTAAATTGTAATGTAAACTATTTGGTAAACATCTTCTAATAAATTTAATTTATATAATAATTTTTTTTCAAATCACTAGTTTTTCCTATCTAGAAATTAAACTTATTTGATACATGAAAAAATAGGTACTAATTTAAAATTTTTCTTGATAGTAAAAAAAAAAATCACACAATTTCAATTTACTAGAAAATATTTATCAAATATTTAAATTAGAACTTTAAAAGTTTCCTCAGGTAGTTGCTCCAAGTTAATAAATTTCTTCTAGGAAGGCACCAAAACAAAATAATATTAATAGGTTCAGAATCAAAACTGAACATTTAATAAGCTGGCAAAAAAGTGTTACACCAGTAATAGAGAAACAACCTTACTTAACCCCCATGGTTACTTCAACACTAAATATGGATTTAAGCACCAATCTGCATAGGATAAATCTGATCTACCCCTTCTTAGTCAACCATAAGTAAGACAAAGTTTTAACTCAAGAGAATGCTGCCAAATAATCAGTAGCTCTATTATTAAAGACACTATTGTTTCAAGCAAGCCATGAATTCCAGAAAGTTGCTTTGTCTACAATGTCCTAAGCTTTGTGTGATAGTGAACAAAATTTGTCTAGAGGATGGATGTTGAAGAATTTGTAGGAACACATCCACATTATTGAGCCTCTATGCCCACAAAAAAAAAAGACAATAGACTAAACTTTCCTGGCAATTCTACACCTCAATAACACATGCTTGACCTTAAGTCTTCTTGTAGAAAGAACACATACTGTCTACCTAAATTACTCCCATTGATTGTAAATTGCTCCTAATTGGGATTCTCTTCTAAACTGTCTTCTAAACAAAGAAGTTCACCTTTATAGGCCACCATGAGTTCCATGCTAGGGTACAATTATGAATGGTATTCTTGCAAACTCTTGGCATCCATTGGCAAGAAACTTAATAGAGAGGCCTTTATTATTACTCAAGCTCTAAGTTACTTTTCTATTACACACTTGCTTAGAGAAACATTGTTAATTATAGAAAAGAATTCCTATAATTCACCCTCCACATGACCTCTTGGCTGCTTGGATTATACCAACCTCCACACCCATGAGTTCTCTTCCCAAAACCCTATACCGAACACACTACCACTGGGTTTTTATGATTGCTTGAATAACCTAGGAAACTTAGAACATATAGCTTATTTCTTATCCATTTGTCTCAAAATTTCCCTTTTAACCCATCACCTAACTTCCGAGCAAAATAATTCTTTAATGACACATCCTTGGTTACCAATGCATTATATAACCCTGAAATAATTTGACATACAAAATTATATGAAGAAAATCACTATGTTTCCTTTATCTCCAAAATTTATTAGTTTTATTCACAAATCTTCTCTATCTTGAACCTTCACTACCATTTGCATAACAAATCCAAGTTTTTCCTTTCTAGACTACCCACATTCAGTCCCCCCTAAGTTTTTATCTAGAACCGCCTTGCCATGACACCCATTGAATCTCCCAACTCTCCCCTAAACCCCTTAAAAAAGGCTTTTTCTAAGAGAATCAAATACTTTTAACACTCCTGGTTGGCAATGAAGCAATGAAAAAAATACAAAGGCAAGTTTGATAAACAGGATTAATATGAGTTATCTTTGCAATAAACAACAAAACTTTTAAATTCCAATTGGAAAGTATTTTCTTTACCCTATCAACTAATTGCTTCCAAATTGTAGCTCCCTTTATTAAAGTTCCCACAGGCATACCAAGATAACTAAAAAGTTGAGAGCCCGCCTTACAATCAATGTGTTAAGCTACTAACTGATTTACTGAATTATCCATAATAACACCAACCAGGTAGCTCTTCGATAAATTTTTTTCTAGATCAGATATAGCTTGAAAACATCTCAATACTATTCAAAACTTTATTATCTTCTTCATATCCAAAAATCCAATTTATAAAATATTATCTAAAAATTCTAAGTGAGATAGCTCTACATTGTTCCTACCAACCTATAAGCCTTTTAACCTCTTCATTTGTTTGTAGCATACTTAATCATAGAATGTAGGACTTTAATTGTTATTAAAAATAGAAAAAGGAGAGAAAATCTCTGGTGTAAGGTTTTCATTTACCAAGATTGATGCAAATATTGATGTCGACAACCCTCATATCCAACCAATCCACTTAGGTTCAAAATTCATCTACTTCATTGTAAAAAATAGGAACTCCCAACTAATGTTATAAAAATCTTTTTCAAAGTAAAATTTGAAAAAGTGTAGTTGTCACTTACAAAGTATACTAATTCATTTGCAATTAATATGCCATCAAAGATTTACCCCCATGTAAGAAAGCTTTCTAAATCTCACTAATAATAAGATGAATTTTCTGGTAAAGACTGTCAGCCAAATGATCTTATATATAGTACTAATGAAGTTGATAAGTCTGTAGTCTTATAGAACTATTGGATTATCCACTTTTGGTAGTAGGGTTTTGAAGGATATATTTCATCATTTTCCAATTCTACCTGACATTTTAAACTCTTTAACAAATCTGAATATGTCTCCGTTCATAGGATCCTAAGATTTCTTCAGGAACCCAAAACTATTGTTATCATGCCCTAAAGACTTGGAAATCCCACAATCCGAGATTGTCCTCCTAATTTCATCATCCTCAATAGCAATCTCTAGTTCAGATGTATTCAAAGTACGATGTCTCTCAATCATTTTTAGATAAAAAGTAGACCTAATGTTTTTACTCACAATGAGCTTGTTGTTGAAAAATGTAAATACCTATCTCTTGACATCAGTAGGTTGCTTAAGCCAACTTCAATTACAAGAAATTATTTTTTATAGAGCTTTTCCTGGCTTTTTGAAGCACCACACTATGAAACTAACTTGTGTTCTCATCTCCATACTGGAGCCACTTATCTTTTAACTTTTATTTTAGAATCGACTCATTCACCTTTGCCTAATCCCAAAACTACCTTAGTATTCCATTTCTATCTTCAATTTTAGCTTCAGATAAATCCTTAGACTCCTTGATGGCATCCCAAAAATCAAGCCTATGCTTTAAAGACTCTAGTTTAACATTCACATCCTCGATGACCTTATTCAAGATTTTTTGTTTATATTTTAATTTCTTCATTTCCTTTTTCAAGACATAACCACCATTTTAATCTATCACCAGTGAGTTTCATTCCTTTTCCACAAAAGGTTTTATAACTCTTTTTGATCAAACCCAACAATAAAAATATAACTTTTTTTAATCAAACCAAGCATTAAAATTTGAAAGGTGTATAGCCAAAATGAAAGTGCATTTATTTAAGTAATATAGGACAATGGTCTGACATGCTTATTTCTAATTCGGTCAATTTTAGACCTTGCCATATGTTTATGAATTCCTCACATACTACACCTCTATCATTCTTGCTCATCTTGGTACTTGAAGAATTATACCAAATGAATTGTTTAGCTGCCAAAGGGGGGTCAATCACATGTACATCCACCAAGAACTCATTATAGGCTTTTATCTCATAAAGGTTGCTATAACGCCCTTTTTTATCCTCTTCTAAAGCAATTGAATTGAAATAAATAATGCAACACCATGACCCCATGAATCTAGATTTATTCATACTCATGTTATCCTAGAGTTCTCTTTTTGTGAATGACACTATAGAGCAAATACATTAATAAAATTACAAGAATGTCCACATCTTTCTAATGCCTAGTCCCTAAAAATCTGTCATGACTGACATGATCAGATAGAAAGAATACTTCCTAGTTCCATATACTTTAATAGCCCTCCTGAGAAGGTATAAACATTCTTTTTAACAAAACCAAATTGGTTGTTTGACCATAGAGCTATTGTTGTAGATAATGAGGTATTATTAGCCTTTGTTTCTTATAGCAATAGTACATCTATCTTATGCCTTCTAAGGAAATCTCTGATCTATGACTTCTTCCCCTTCCTCCTAGTTCCTCTTATGTTAAAGCTAAGAACATTCAATTTGAGATACAAATCTTTCTTTCTTGAGCGTTAATAGCCTTTTCACTATTGGTTTCAGCCCTACATATAAATTGTATTAGTTCTAAGTCATGATCTGCCACAGTTATTCCTATTTTTTTACCCTACTCTAATATTTTTTCAGTTTTGTACTATCCCATAAACATATTTTCTTCATTAACTTTTCCTTTATTCAAAACAATATTATTTTTTAACACAATTTTACAATTTGAAATTGCACCATTTTTCCTGGTATCAACACTTTGTCTTGTCTGACTATGTTTTCTCAAGCTAGAAACAGTATTTTCATTAGATATCTTACCTCTAGCACACTAGTAAGTATGTTAATGAAGTTCTATTTAAGCTTAGGAACATGGCTGCCCTTGGGTTAATATTATTTTCTACCAATCCTCTCTGTAAATTTTGGCCCATAATCTACCTATTTATAAGCCAATGAGGTATTTCCAAAACTCCAAGACAAGTTTTGTATTTGCAAGTCTTGTAAAAACACATATTTAGTTTATTGTTATTTCCCATTTGAACTTTTTTTATTCCTTTTGATGACTCACAATTAGCCAAATTTAATTATGCACTTTTTTGGATTTGAATCAAGTAAGTGTTTAGCCATGTCTCCATTGCCCTTTTTTCTATCAATCACATATCTAGCTTATGCCAACTCAACACTATTTTCCACAAACTCGGTTTCCTCAGCTTTGTCCATCTAATTCCTTATTTAATTCCCCATCCTCCTATATCATCCGTCTAGCATGTGATTCTGAGTTTGAAATTCCCAAATTATTCCTACATTTCAATGTACATCATGATTTCTTAAGAGACAAGTAATTACTTGGATAGTCCTTAAAAACTTTAATAGTGTAGACTTTATCATTAACCTTAAATCTTACTGCTTTAGAGTTAACATTAGTAAATGAAGTTATCCATGTATAAGACTTCTCTCTGTGCTTGCATAAGGGTCAAAAGAAATGATTGATCCCTACAATAAAGAAATAGTTGTGAAGAACTTAATATTCCAAACATGCAAAGGAACACTGTCAAGATGCAACCACATGAACCTTTTACCATTTTATAAACAACTACTCCATTTCGAAACATACTCAAACCATTGGACTAACTATCATGTGCATTAATCAGTAATCCCTCTATATGCTTAGCTGACTGCCATTCAATGATAACTTTCTCACCCACAATTGATTTTATCTTGCACAGACAAATACCTTTATTGTCAAAGATGCCTTGAAGTCCCTATAGCAACTCTGGATTTTTTACAACCCCAAATGCATAACATTCCAACCACATTTTCTCATTATGGACTTAAACTCAATTTTTACCCAATATTCTCCCTTTATAGGTTCTATAATAGTTTATTCATTGACAACATCTTTATAATTTTTAAGCAGTGCTTGTTAATCTTATAAATTACCTTAGCCTCTTTGGAGAACTATATGTTAGCATTTTGTCATCCCTACTTAACCCATTATCTGCAGTATTTTTCAATTTGAAAGTTCTTATCCATATCTGGTTTAACTTCTCTTGTAAGTCCTGAAAGATCTCCCTTGTAAGAAACCTCACAAAACTAAATCTCCTTCCCAACTTAGTTTTCATAAATTCAATAGGTTAAGGACTAAAAGGGAATTATAACTAAATTATGTAAGAGATTTCTTTCTTTCATAATTAGTGAATGGGTTTATACTGGGTAAGATAGGGTGTAAGAAGGTTACATTATACAATTTTTTTGTACCTTCATTTTATAATGTTTTTAAATATTAAAAAGATTCATAGTGTAAGAAGGGATGTTTTGTTCCAACTTCCTCATTCATCTAGGAAGTTCAATGTTATCACTCTTCTGAGTTCTCAGCTAACCCGCCAAGCCTTACATGTCATGTTCGAGGTTTACATGAATGACAAGCCTAGATAAGGACTCCACATTTGTTTGTGGTAGATAGTGTCTGACATCAATCTTCTAGGTTACGCACAACAGCTTGATTGTAAATGGGAACAAATGCACCTCCAATTCGGAGTAATAGGTGTATTTATCTAGGCTTTGTATCTGCCTTGGAAGCGGAACTATTTGTAATTCAAGGGTAGTTAATACATCATCTAGACTAGGGCTTTGGAATATTATCATATTGTTTGATTGCTTTCAAATTTTGTTGTTCAAAATAAGTTGACTATGCAACCTTCAATGGTAGGCTTGGTTCAATCTCTCATGGATTCTATAAAGCCTCTTGATCACTGTGCTCTAATTATAGTTCCTTGTCAGTGGATCACTCTAGCCCATATTGGTGCACTACAACATAGAAAAAAAAACAGCGAGTAGATTCATTGCAAATTCATTATTTCATACAAAAAAGACAATGAAAAAAAGTGGTATAAATTTGTTTGTAAAATGGATGTAGCATTGAATAAGCAACAAATGTGCAATGACATACCTTATCGTTGCTTTTGCGTTGCAATTAAGCAAAGACAATTTATTATTGCTTTTTTCCTCCAAAGAAGCAACAAATTGTGGCCACTCCTTTTTTTGTTGCAAAAAAGCAACAAAACAGGTTTATTGCTTTTCAATTGCTAGTTATAACCAATTATATTATTTCTTTTCAATCGCTAATAAGCAATGAGGTAGTATCAAGAAAGCAAAGTAGGAAGTTTTCTTTAATTGAAATTTTATATATAAATTTACATATAGATGCAATAAATAAAATAAATATAAGAATAAATGAAAACTTAATAAAAGTTATGATAAATAACTTTGGATTCTAAAAATAATTAACCATAAAACAAAATATCTATAAAATACCTGAAAAAAATAGTCAAATAGTTCATACTAGTAGGAACATAAACCCCCTAAACCTTAATATGATCTGTCCCAACATTACTGATCAAGAACACTCTTACAGCCGTTGTAGTCTTTTGCCCCAGATGATTATGAAAGCAATGTTGTTGGTGGTGTGACCGAGAGTTCCTCATCTATAAGGAATCTAGAGATGACGCCGTTGAATGAAGTATCGATCTTTCTTTACATGCTATCCTTAATGGTTACAGCTGGTTGCCACTGCTCATACACATGCTGTTGCATCTGCATGTTGCAAAGATAATGATTCTAAACATTTTTCTAACATAGCTCTACTTCAGCCCATCTCTACATGTCCTCTTCTTCGTTTTGTTGTAGCTCTTAGATCTTAGCACATATGGCTTTTTTTTTCAATGAAAACCTGTGCCAAAATTGATCATGGGATAGTGTATATTGAAAGACCTGTATTGCCAACTCATCGGTGCGATCAACTAGAAAACTCTAAAAAAGCATATAGTATAAAATTTCTCAACAAACCTATAGTTAATTATTATATAGGTGAACATAAAGAATTCATACAAGTAACTTAGATCATCATAAGCAGTTGATCTTCATCTCCAAGTAAATGCAATTGATAAACCATTAAAAAAATTACATGTATCTCCCATTGTTGATTAGAAAATTGTTGATTGATTTTCTTGCTAGTAGTTGCCTCCTTGTAAAACTTGAACCGACAAGATAGATGACCATAAGTCTTAGCTTGTTAACAAAAAATATAAGAAATATTTAGCAAACAAAAAAACTATTCATAATAAGAAAATAAATTTTATAACAATCTTATCAAATGATCATAGTAGAGCTCTTTGGGCACTAGGCCCATTGAATGCTTTAGACCCTTATCATCCTTCCTAACATCTTTCCCCTTCTTGTTCTTCTTGTCTGTATTAGACCTTTTCTTCTATGCAGAATTGTTCCAAGCAATCAACAAGTTTGACCGGAATCTCTTGTCTTATAAAGCAGCAGTTGCCTATAATCCTCCCTAGGATAAAAATTAAGCTCTTGTCCAATTTCATCCAACCATATGTGTGCCATCTTACTCTTGTACTTGTTGTTTATGGACTTAAAATACTAAGTCCATATGGGTATATCAACTGTCGGCTCCCATTGGTATTTTTTGTTGAAGTTTAAAAATGAGAGTTTATACTATAGCAATTTAGTCCAAAGGCTATTAAAAAATTTTAATTGTGATTGTGATTTTTTTTTCTAAAAGTTGCAAAGTCAATATAACCTGAACAAAAGTTTAATTGTCACTTCAAGATAAAATTTGATTGTTTAGTGGCTTGTAATTCGGTATATGCACTAGTTACAAATTTTAATTGTCCTCGTTATATTTTTCTAAAGTTACAAATTTGGTTGCTATAAACTATTTTTAAATTTTAGTTATAGTCCTTACATCTTTCTAAGAGTTATAATGTCACCTAAAACATTGGCAAATTTTCAATTATGTCACTATAGTTTAAAAGATATACTTGTAGGTTGCTAAGATTAATTACATATGTAATAAATTTTAGGTGTCACCTCAAGCTATGTCATGTACTCCTAACGTCTAGGAGGACTGAAATTAGAAAACCCTAGTTTGTCATCACTAATAGAGTCTAAGATATCATGATGTGAGTTTGGAAGGCACACCCAAGGAAGACAAGGACCCTTTAAAGATATCTAATAGACCTATGACAACGAAGAGCACTAGGGAGCTCACTAGTGCATTTTAAGCCTTTGTCACAAGCTAGTTCATGGAGGATAGACTTGGATCTTCACATAGAGCTACTAGAACACTCAAGGGAGAATATGCATAGGATGGCCAAGCTTGGTGCTCACTTCTAGAGTGCCTAGAGAAGCAAAGCAACAAGGACACTAAGGACACTTCTCAAAGTACACCTTTGGAGTCCCTTTGAAGTATCTTATGAGCCATTTTCTTTTATAGGCTGAATCTTTAAGTCTTGAAGTTTCAAGACCTCTTTTCAACAACTAAGGGAAGGTCTCAAGCTAATGGGATTCAAATATTCCAATTGGGACTTAAAGGCACAAGCATGAATCCTAAAAGAGCCTAATGCAGCATCCTAAAAGTATACATAGGAGTTTTAGGGCCAATCTTGTGTACCTGCATAATTTCCTTTAATTTCCTATTTCATTACATTGTTTAGGATGTTATTAGGACTAGGGAAGTCATTTAGGTCACATGGGATAATTGGCATACGCTGCATACTCAAAACAAGTATAGAGCATCTGTTAGAATCCTAGTTTGACTAGGATTTCCTATGTCTTTTGCATTTAAGTTTTCCAGCCAAATTTGGCTTAGTTTAAACCATAATTTAGGCCTTTATAAAGGATTACTTTTTGGTTGTAAAAACACAGCTTTTTCCATCAATAATATTGCTCTTTGAGGGGGCATTCTCTTTGGTTCTTGGAGGACTATCTTGGCGCACATGTAAGCTTGTGTTCTTTGTGTATTCTTTATACTTCTTATTTCTAATCATAGGTTGATTAGGGGTGGGCATCTTCCATCCAGTCTCTTAAGTGTTGTTTGTTGAACTTGTTAACATCTTGGGCACATTTTTTGGTATTTATACCAATGGGGTTCGCATTATATCATCTTCATCTCTTGATGAACTTTCTTGTTGTGTCAAAAGCTAAAATAGTATACAAAGTGTATTAGCAACATATAGAATAATTGACTTAGAGAATATGTAAACAATATTGATTGATTTGAAACATACTCTTTAGGAATAATATATGGTCACCTTGGGTCAAATTGTGATTCTAATATTTACTTGACAATTTTATGGGCTCTCATCCTATTGCTGCTAAATATCGAGGATAGTGTGATGAGTCAAAGATAGGCCATCATGATGAGACTCAGACCCAACATCTAATGTGACAACCATAGTAGCTCTAATGAAGTCTATAGGGTTAAGCACGTTAGCCTCCAAAATATTACAAAATGCAGCAAGTACTATTGATAAGCATATAGTAGGTCAATACTATGTGCATTCTGCTGATAAGCATTGTCATTGCCCTCCTCCACTTTCATGGGATGATAATAATGTTGATGTTATGCTCAAATTTTTTGATGTATTCTGAACAAATTTTGCTCAGAGATGTCTGTTAAAAAATGAACAAAACTTTAAGATATTTTCTCATACTGCATTTATTATGTACCCACGTAATGCAATTGAAAGCATGCATTGTATAAATACATGATAATCATGGCTCTTGAAAGTATTAAATATGTTATCATTCAGCTTAACATTTCTAGATATGATGCATAGCCATCTGACAATCTAATATCTTTAAGCTATATATGTATATGTTGAACCTCTTCACAAGTTAGAGCATAAGAAGCTTTTGGTTTAATTGTTGACCCATTCATATCTTGCAAGTGTAGTGCGTACTGCATCTTCATATTCTTGAAATCTAGACTTGAGTTTAGGTTATCCATTATTTTACCTTTTACATCCATGACTGTATAAAATAAATTTTTGAAACAAATTTTATCAATGTGCATAACTTCAAGGTTGTGTCTTACAAACAAATGGTTCCAATATGGCAGTTCCAAAAAATGGAACGCTACAACCAATTATGACTTTTGCCAAATCCAGGAACACATTTATTGCCCTGATTAATACAAAAATGTGGGAACTGAAAATTATCTAATACCTATAGTATATCAACACTAGACATAGGTGGTATTACCATTTCCCATTCTTTCTTACTAGTTTTAAACACTATAACATTTGAATAAAATAAATGATTACCCGGCAAAAACATTAATCGCAATCCAACCAGCAACGTTTCTTATCATGCTTTGACAAAAATGTTCCAATACTATCTATGCAATAGGGACAAGCTAGTTTATTGTGGGTACTCTTGCTTGACAATATTCCATATATTGAAAAATCACTGATTGTCTATAGCAAACATGCTTGCATCTTAAAATTTTTTAAATGAAATGCATCCTACATTTCAACAGCATCCACCCAAAAAAATTTTATTCATCAATTAATAACCTAAGGAACTCATCAATATTTCATTTAAGAGATCTTAGTTCAGGAATTAGTAATGATAAAAAAATGTATGGTTCTTTCATGCACATTTTAGGTGGCAAATTGTACTACAATAAACACATGTCATATCAAATATATGCCACTTTTTGCAGTATTTGGATTGATGGCATCTGTACATAAAGCAAGTCTCACATTTCTTATTTATGATGCAAAAGTCAGGAATATCTGATCTAGATGATGCCAAGCTTCTAATTGATTTGGATGTCCAATATAAACATACTTTATTACTTATACGCCAAGGCATACGTTCAACTATTCTTGATGACATGAATAAATGCTTCAACCGATAAATGATTTGGCAGTTATAAAAGAATATTTCTTGTGACTGCTCATTGTTTCCCCTTATTCATTGTTTTTTCATTTACCATACATTCCTTAAAAACTGCGCATTGTGTTAATTGATCATTCATTCAATTGAATAACATATAATTTTGTGTACAAATCTATTTTCAAACATGTTAGTTCTAAACAAGTGGTTTTGATTTGGAGTCATTTCCTTCACGAGTGAAATCACTTAGTCAAAAATAGATATAAGACATATTAAATTGACTTTTACAACTTATTAACTCTGGCTCTTTTAACAAGCATGTATGTTTAATGCATCCTTCCAATAATGGTGTTGAACTATCTCGAAGTAACCTTTAAAAGTTTGGTGCACTTAGATTTGGAATTTCATGTTCCATTTGACTAAAACTAAATGCATTGCCCTCATCATTTTCTTCTTCATCGACATCATTTACACTTATTTTAGTTCTAGAAATATTGTTAGTGGTTGGTCCTTTTGAATCTATCATTGTGTGCTCATATATGCTTTTATTATTATGTACACGATCATCCTTTGAAATTGTTCTCATTGATGAATGCATCGATGATTCCTCCATATAATAATGACCAAACAATGTTTCACTATGGTAATACTACACGTAATAGTCCTTCATAAATCCAAATTGACATAAATGTTGCCCATATTCTTTTTCTACTAAAAAATATCTACTCTAACATTGACGACATGGACACTTGATCATTTCTGTTTTACTTTTATATGCAATTGATAAGAATTGCTTGAAACCTCTTATGAACTGTGGATTCTTTAACCATTTTGTAACAATTGTCTGTACATCCATGTATATCCATTAACCATAATGTTTCAATAGCATTTCCCCTTAGTTCCTTGAAATACAAAAATTTCAAGAAAATATTATTCGAGGAACATGGTTTGAAGCCACTAGAACTCATTCACCATATAAACAATTCATAACAAATAAAGTGTGATATCACTTGTGCATTTTTGAACTATCCAACTTCAACAATCTATGGTTACTGAATAAACAAATATTATGCATATGAACTTTTCGAACCACGAGATTTAACATACTAGTTTAATATTTCTCACAAGAACAATAATAATAGACAGAAACTCTATGGCTTACGTACATGGTAAATAAAATATTAAGTTCATGGAAGTATCCAATCTAAATTAATCTATATATTAATAACACTAGTAAAAATAAAAAATAATTATTAACTCCACTTACATAATATCTAATAAACTGTACTTATATTACCTCAGAACAACCATGAATCTATAGCATAAAATGGCAGAAGAAAAAGATGATGATGGTGATGAAAAAAATAGATGATGCATAATAGAGGAAGAAATAATTTGAAGAGAATTTCAAAAAATTGCCTCATGGAAAATCATGGCTGACCTGTTACTTTAAAATTTGACCTAAAAATTCACTTTAGAAAACCCATCAATTTTCCATGAAAAAGCAATAAAAGATGTTGCATCACTTTTTGGTGGCAAAATTGTTGCTTACAAAGCAACAAAATTGTCAAGACAAAGCAATGCATTGACATGGTATTGGTTTTTTGTAGCAAATTCATTACCTGAAAATGACGATTGGGCAATGAATTTGCCAGGAAAAAGCAACGCCACATTTTTATGTTGATTTAGGCATTATATATTCAAATTGCTTTTTTCTAGCAACAACTTAGCCATGAAAAATGTGTAAAATACAAGTTTGGTCCCTTAACTTTTAGAGGCACCGTCAGTGTTCCTTTATCAAAATTTTATCCTATTAAGGTCCCATAACTTAATAATCATGCCCTGTTTTGGTTCCCTTTCATTAGTGTAAACATTATCTTGGACGGATAAGGTTTACATGGTACTCTTAACCCCTTTTTTTAATCCCACATAGTTATGCTAGCATCGTCTAGCCCAGTGTCACAGTGGCAATTATTTGTGGCATTTACCTTTAGTTTGAAAGGATGCACATTAATGAGCGGCAACTACCTCAACTTCCGTTTGGTAAGCTCTACTACCCACTCTTTGTTTCTGCTCTTTGAACTATTAACCAAATGGAAAATTTGTTAAATATTTGTTTTTTCCAGTCTTTGGGGAAGTCGGAAGAACGAAGTACCGCTGAATTTGTGATTGACGGGCTAGAGATGAAGGAAGGGGGACAAAAGGGCCTGACATTATCATAAGTGGAACCAAGGAATTGAAAGATTGTATGTTTTGTGTCAAATAGTTCAATAATGTTGTGTTTGTGTGCATGTACGAGTTGGTTAAAGAGCTAAGGGGCAATAGGTTCGTATGTCTATTGTTGTGGGGGGCTAGTGAATCTGAGGTCCATATAAATGACAAACTGTGTAGTTTGGAGCTTTTGTTGCTAATAGTTAACCTTGTTTTATTTTTTTTCTTGCCTTTGTTATCCTGTAGTTGAACATAATCCTTGGTTCTCAATCAAAATATGTCATTGCAGATACTTTACAAATTTTCCATAGAAGGAAAACTTGAGAGAGAGTGAAAGATTATTTTAATCTGTGTCACATGGATAGGGTGAGTTTGGTGAACATAGATCAAATGGTTGGGGAGTTGGGTTATAGTGGCTTCATAAACTACTACCAGACAGTCTCTTACCACACATATCCACTTGAGGACATACTTAAAGAGTTGAAGATAGATAAAGACGTGTTGGATATGCTATACAATAACCTTCCTTATAAACACAATATGATTATTTACATTGTACAATTGACTACTGAGAAGACGGTTGCACAAGAAAAGGTTTTTCTAGAGTAGATAAAAGCATCATTAACAAATCTAAAGTTGAAGTTAGTGTAAATTGAAGGTGAAGATGGTGATGAGGAGCCAAAGAGCAAGGCAATGTGTGGAATGTTACTTGGCAATAAAAAAAGGAAAAAAAGTGACAAAGTTAGGATATATGTTTGCCTAGTTATTCTGTTCAACCTAAAAGAGTTGTTTATGATGTTGTGGATGATAAAAAAGAAGTAAGGAATGAAGAACAATGAGGCATAAAGTGTGATAAGGGTATTGATGAAGGGTGTGCTACTACAGATTTGAGAGAAGAACAACCAAAAGATTTAAGAAGAGATTGGTTCTAAGATGTGGGGATAAGTGTAGGAGGCTAAACCAAAAAGAAACTTCAGTGATGTGCTAGTGGGTTCTCCCATCAATGATGTTAGGGAAATTGTGATTCAGAGAATGGTTCAAAGGATAATTTAGACAATAGTGATGATAAAGGCTGTAGGGCAGACAATACAATAGATAAAATGAGCTATGATACAGAATTTGAAGAGAGTGACAATGAGATTGACAATATGATGATGGGACTCATGTCAATGTGCAAGTTGATGTAACTTTAGAAAATATGATGCAGGAAAATTTTGGAACACAAGAGGATGAACAAAGATCTTTGTATGGTTATGGGGTACTCCTTTAAGGTGGTTGACAGTGAGTATAATAAATTAGATATTGAGTTGCAAAGTGTTCATGAACCTAATGATGATTGGGTTAAACAGGTGTGTTTTTAATCCTATATCAGACATGAAAGACCCAAAATTCAAGTTAAAGATGATGTTTTCTTAATTTCATGTTTTAAAGAAGGCTGCAAGGGCTTATCTAGTTAAAAACAAATAACCACTTCACTTTAAGAAAAATTAGAAGAGAAGGGTTACAGTTGTTTGCTAGAGTGGCTACCCGTGGCTGTTGATTGCAGGAAAGTATAAAGATGGGCCAATAGCACAAATTAGATGATTTGGGGATAATCATATATGTGCAAGATAGGTCAAGAACAAGTTTGCAACTTGCTAGTGGATTTTAAAAGAGTACCATAAGGTAATAAGATCAAACCTTGATATTCCCCTCTCTGTACTAGTTGTTTTGATCAGGAGGGGCTTCAACATCAAAATACACAAATCTAAGGCTAGTAGAGGAAAATCTAAGGATGATGAAGTTGAACAGTATGCAAAGCTAGAAAAATATGGTGGAGAGTTGATGAAGTCAAATGTTGGGACTTCATATTTGTTAGGATTGGACAACCTGATGTTCTAAGGGGTGTTTACTTGCTTAGCTAGTTGTAAAGGTAGTTGGATGGATGTAGGCCTATCATTAGTTTGGATGGCTGTTTTTTACTGCATTTGAAGAGATGGAGGGCAACTATTGGCAGTTGTAGGAATAAAATGCCAATGACTACATTTGTCTTATTGCCTATGCAGTTGTTAAGTTGGAGTTTTTTGATTTGACACATGGGGTTGGTTTCTGGTTCACTTGGATGAAGCAGTTAGTATTCTGGAGTCAAATTTCTAGAAATTTATGAGTGACAAGAAAAAGGTTGGCCACTGGTCTTTTAGTTTGCACATTCCTTTCTCTATACTAGTTGACTTTTTTTTTCCTTTTGACACAATGGTTGATTTTAGCTGTTGAAAAGATGTTCCAAATGCAGTGTACAGATTTTGTATCAGGCTTCTATACACAAATTTGAAAAGAAGCTTCTCAAGTGTAGGGTTGAGGGACTATTTGAGGGACTATCTTTGAGCTGCAGCTAGGAGCTCCTATGAGGATGAATTTAAGAAGAACATGAAGGTAAATTAGGCATTTAATGTTGATGATTGGGCTTGGCTAAATGGAATCACACCTTTACCTTTGAACAATGTCCCTTTTAAGTAACTTAGCAAGTGTGATATCTTGTTAAATTATATGTGTGAATGTTTCAATAAGTTCATCCTAAAAGCTAAGGATAAAGCCATTTTGACCATGCTAGAAATAATTCATTGCAAGATCATGGTTAGGGTAGGAAAAAAAAAAGAGGGAGGCCCAGAGTAAATGGATTGAAATGTTGTGTCCTAAGATTACAAAAAAAATGAACAAGAAGATAAAGTTTTTTTAGGAATTGTTGGCCTATGGAATTAGGGGTAGAAAGTTCTAAATAATAGCCCCAAATACACAACTTGTTTTGATATAGAGGAGAGGACATGCACTTTGTCGAAAATGACAGTTGACTAGGATCCCATGTAATCATGCATGTTCACCCTTGCTTTAAATAAGAGCAATAATGAAGAATACGTTCACTAGTGTTATTGGGTTGAGACCTACAAGGCAATCTATTCTAATATAGTAAGCCCAATTAGAAGTGTGGAACAATGGGTGGAGTTGAATCATAATGCCATTAAACCCCTTAATCATGGTATGGCTAAAAGAATGAGGAGTAAAAAGAAGAGAAGAAGAGAAGAAGGGGTTGCTGAAAGTAATACAATGATAAGGAGGACTGGGAATAGCACTCAATGTTTTATCTACAAGGAAAAGGGCCACAACAAAGCAACACACAAATCTAGGCCAAGTGTGAGTGCTCCAACAAGAAAGAAAAGGAAAACAAGATTTGACGAAACAACACAGTAGCAGGTAAATGTTTGTCTCTTCTAAATGTTTTATACCAATACTAGCATTCAATCATGCTAAGAAACTTCCTTTTTTTTTTAAGCACAAGTTCCTAGAGGTAGGAAAGAGGAAAAAAACAACAACTGTCAATGTAATCTACAATGGAGGGTAACACATTTGTTTCAGGAATAAAAGATGTACTTATTGTCCTCTCTTATGAGGGTTCCAAGTTCTAACCTAAGAGCCTATTACTTGCATAACAAACAGAAAAGATGGGGTAAGTACAACACATGTACCAACAGTTTAACTATCATAGGCATCTTCTTTTATTGATTCAAGACAGTCACATATGTCTAACATTTTAACGGAGGCTGGTTCATAGTTAGCTGGTGTAAGAGCAAGAAGAGGGTATCCAAGAGGTAGGGCCCTCTCAGTTTCAAGGGGGGATTCATTCAAGTATCCTATAGGCAAAGACATTAGTCACCAAGTAGGTTCACATAAGGTTGCTTTTTTTTATTCTTATAAAAGTGAAAAAAAACTAATAAATTTTGAGCATGGATTGATGTGAAGAACGGTGTTGTTTTTTGTGTTGGATTGATGTAAATAAGGGTGCTACTTTTTGTAAATGTAGTGCACCATAAATCACCCATTTTGACTAGGTGCATACCGGATATTTTATGTTGGATAATGGATTATAGATGTTGGACAATGGGTTAGCCAATTTGGATAATGGATTATATATGTGCGATGGTGGATTAGACAATTGAACTTCATGTTCTTGTTTGCATAAATGAAAACAAGGCCTATTTTTTTCACCCAAGGAAATCATACAAATGTGCCCAAAACAACCAAGTTTTGACATCCCAAATGAACAATGTATAAATGAGGTATTTGAACATCTATAGAAAAAAAAAATCCCTTCCTTACAATTACTCTTACCCAACCCCATAAATATAAACCTCACACACTCATGCCACCATTATCACCTCACCTTCCTCACTTACTCTATAACACCCTTACTATTATAATTCTTAATTTTGGAAAAAATTTTAATTTCCCAAAGTTAATCAACAATTAATTAAAAATAATTCAAAAAATTTAAGGTAAAAACTTATTTTGAAATTAATCTTTTTCTAATTAATAAAAGTGTTAAACCAAATCAAAATAATTAAAAATAATCCCAGGAAAACCAAAATACAAATAATAATCCAAATTTAACAATCCATATTATTTTAAAAAACAACATGAATTAAAATCTAGTCCAAATCAATTTTTTGAAGGGCTACAGCATGCCTTCACTTAGTTTTCTCCACATCCTGAACCTCATCACGTGGTTCAGCATACTCCATCTCCTTATAGTACACACCAAAGGAAAAGAATTTAGAAGGAGGGGTGAACATCACTTGCTCATTAAGGGGGAAGTATCAGGCCCATCATGTGGGCTTTAATATTCCCTCAACAAATAATAAATGAATAATAAAATTTAAGTTATAATAATTTAATCAAAGAGTAATTTTATGCAACATCATAAAAACAGCACTAAGATCCTATTAGTATGCTTGAACTAATATGCATATGCATAGTTTTTGTTATTGATTAAATCATATCGCATAGATCAAATCATTTATTCTAATACTTGAGTGCTCTTGGACAAACCTAGGGTGGTGAATGTGTACATCACCCACTTTTAGGATAACTCTTAGGTAGTACTACTAGGGATGCCACCAAGTCTACCCTCTCGGGATATATGTGCCGAGGTAGAGCCTCTCATGATACCAATCATCCAACTATGGTCCGGTTGTACAAAAATCATATCTCCAAACTTCATATCAATATTGAGTCATGACTATGGATGGTTTGCCACCATTCTAACATGCCTCTTGGGTTCAAATTGTCCGTTCTAAACTCCCTTCTAAATGTACTGCTTGTCAAGTCATGCAGATATAGTCTGCCACCAACCTTGCATGCCATATGTTTTACCTTTCTCCTCAAATCTTTTACTTAATGTAATCTCATGCATGACAAACATCAATCATATGCAACAACCAATTGGTCCATGATCGTAGCTCATTTTATTTTAACCCTTTTTAGTAGAGTGCCATGATTCTAGTGCATCATATTTTTTTATGTTTTTTTATCTTGGTTTAGTTTTGCATCATGACATGACAATCAATTATACTCTCTCCATCCCATATTCTTTGCATCATATTCCTTTTTTGATCGTCCCAATTCTTTGCACAATTTCCTCTTTTGGTAACTTTTAGGGTGCAAAAAGATTGTTATACCCTCATTTTCATCCTTTCATTTCCAATCTCACTTTCACTTTTCTTCCTCTCATTTTCTTTCTCTAATGTGATTGATGGGTTTGGTACCCTCGGCCTTCTCAACGCCACCATTCCTCCGCCTCTACCATCATCCTCTGTTTGCTGTTCACTGTTACTCCTCTATCATTCATCATCGTTCCTTTACCTTCACCGGCGAGATCCCTTGAATGAAATCCCTAAATCCCTGTTTCCCTCATTTTCAACCCAAGCTCAATTGTTCAATTTAGGGCATGGGTAGGAAAGAACGAGGAGGTGAGTAGGTAGTGGCATTAAATCGAGGCTTTAGGTGCTTGAGTCGACCCTTTAAGAGCATGGGTAAGGTTCAATTGAGAGTGATGGTACGATTGTGGATGGCAACAACAGATCAAGAAGGTAGACCTAGCTTCAATGATCGAGGTCATTCATGCCCGGCGGTGTAGAGCATGATGAGACCGATTGGTACTCTAGCAATTCGAGGACTGCTCAATGGCTAGGCACTACTGGTGATTAGTAAATCAACAGCACTATTGATCGTGCAGGCAAACTACTGAGATGAGAAAAGACTAATCTGTAACGGCTTCAATAATTCAAGTGGGAATGGTAGAATTGTGCTACATATGAAAATTGCTATTTTCCTAAACAATCTTGCAAAGTCAAACATTGCAATCAATTTAGGACAGAGGAAGTATCTTCTTAAGTATATTTATGATAAATGTCTATCTCCACTCTCCTGACTTCTTTCCAAGTTAGTCATTTAGCATTTATGCACCTAATCCCTTATCTACTAGCTTATAATAATTTGTCACGATCCTAACATGCCACTAATAGTTGCTTTCAGCCTTAATTATTCTACTAGTGAGTTTGTCAACCCTAAATGTAGTACTATTGATGTTTATCTTACCGGCCCTAAACATGGTACTAGCAAAGTTTATTTAAATGGACTTCGCATTCTTCTAACTTAGTTTCTATTGTAAAAGGTTCTTAGTTTCTATTGTAAAAGGTCCTTGCATGATACTAGCACTAAACATACATCACATATCATATCATTACAACAATGCAACCAACTAGTCAAAATTACATCTCAATGGGAAAAAAACTAAAATAAAATAAAATAATATTCTAGAAAAATTAATTTAATTAATCTACACATGTTGTTAATGCTTTTAAAGATTTTATATAGCTTTATTTTTTACTTAGAATTTATAATTAGAGTTGATGCATATTTTGGGCCGAAGAGGGCCCATGAGAACTAACCCACTCTTCCCCTTTACCAAGTGTGAAATAATCCCGTGAAAAAGAGCGATTTCCTAGAATAGGTCCTATAAAAAGATTAGAAAGGTAGAAAATAAATGGTACTTGAAAGTTCAACATTCTTTATATCTAGGTCGAAATTTTACCTAATGGGCAAAAAAGGTCTTGAGGTGTCTCTGATAGCCTCATGCCTATTTGGGATCATGTCAAGAGCCTTTCTTGATGATGATCCAAAATTATAGCATCCAACACAATGAGTTATATACTTATTCTATGGCTATAAAAACTACACTTGGTAGGACAAAAACTAAATTTGATTAACAATGTTGTTTTGGGATCTCTGGCGCTTTAAGAGTCCAAAGGAGTACTAAGCCTTTCAGTAAGAAGTTCCTAGGCCTCTGTAACAATTTGGACAGCAAAGAGAAAAGACTTATCAAGGTTTGTAAGGTTTGAAATCTATAGCCAAAATAATTCTGAAAAGGCTGTAATGGTCTATCAAGGGTCGAGTACAAGTAAGGGTTTGATCGCACTGGAAATGAGTGCACAAGCCTAACATTTTGAATAGGAAAGAACCTACCAACAAAATACATCACAAATTTAATGAATTTAGGAGCTAGAAAAAAAAATAAAAGAGCAATACCAAATGATTTAGACTTACACAAATGAATTCAGAATCACCTGCACGTGTAGGATGGTATCCAAATGGGGTTTCCCTTCAACCTAATGAACCTAGGCTAAAATAGGGAATTAAATAACATTCAAATAGCTTGGATAATAGAGAGAAAAAGCCCAAATAGATGGACTTACTCCGGTTTGACAAAGAGCATGATCAGGAAGGCAATGATACATAATGGTGCGATGAAGATTCTTCTAGTGTGATGATTTCTCCAATCCAAAGAGCAAGGCATGAAATAATGGATAAATTATGAGTTTATCTGAATAAATTAAAAGAATCAAATAGAAAGAGATATAAAAAAATCTACAAGAAGGTGATGAGGATGGCATTGTGGATAATGGCGACCATGGGTGAATTTTCCCTATTGTGGCTTAGGCAGTTGTTGTGAATGGGAAAGAAGAAGAAAAACAGGTGAATCTAGTTTCTAAAGACAATTTGGACTCTTAACTTATATGAAAATACTGAGAAGGACAATAAAAGAAAAATATAATTATATTAGGAAAATAATGAATGTGATTAAAATAATAAAAAATGAAATAAGTAGATAAATTAAATTGATTTGATTTAGAAAAAAAATAACATTCTAAGAGGGCATGCACCTAAGATTTTTATTTTTTTTTCAAGGAAGAGATTAAGGTTAGGTGAAAAATTATCTCATGCAACAAAAGCACGAATCTAATATAAACTGTGCACTCATGTAGGCTAAATTTTAGAAAACCTAGGCAAATGAATTAAGAATTAAGTTAGACAAAGTTTTTTTTGACTTGCTTTCATGAGAAAGATCCAATAGTGCTTTTAGATTTCCAATTTAATACTGAGTTGGAAAAGGAAAAAAAAGGCCCTTAGCCTAAAGAAGATGACTTTGAGCTTCTGGATTAGAATTTGACTTAGTGGCTACCAAAGGAATTATCTAAGTTTCAATATTCTTAGTTTTATATTGATTTCTGAATTGATAAGCAAAATTAAGAAAATAATCTTAAGGGAAAAATGGTAATTTTGTCATTAGATTAATTTGGTAATTTTCTTTTTCTTAGTTTCTAAGGTTATTACATGCTCCTCCCCCTTAAAAGAAATTTGTCCTCAAATTTGAAAGAAAAAGTTAAGAAGTACTTCAAAGCTATGGATATTTCTTTCGAAGCTCATCCTTAACTTCCCAAGTTGTTTCCTGCTCTCCATGATTATTCCAAATAACCGTTACCAATTGAATGACTTTGTTGTGTAGAACCTTTTCTTTATGATCCACAATGGCCAAAAGCTTCTCTACATAAGCCAAATCGTCATTCAACTGCAATTGCAACCATGGAATAACATGTGTTGGATCTAGCTAATACTTCTAAATATTACTCATGTGAAACACGTTATGAATTCCAACCAAATTAGGTGGTAAAGTGACTCTATATGCCACCTCTCCAACTTGTCTAACACCTCAAAAGGTCCAACAAAGCTCGAGGCTAGCTTTCTTCCCACTCTAAAGAGTTGGAGCTCCCTTGGTCAATGATACTTTTAGAAACACATGATCACCTATGGCAAATTCCAAAGGATGATATCTCTGGTTTGTGTAACTTCACTGCCCATTCTAAGCTACTACTAATCGTTGTTTGATTATTTTGACCCTATTTGAAGTTTGTTGTACCAAATCTAGTCCCAATAAAGGCTTGTCACCCAACAACCGGAGTATGGAAGCTATGACCATAAAAAGCCTCATATAAGGCTATTTGAATGCTAGAGTGATGGCTATTATTATAAGCAAATTCCACTAAGGACAGGTCATTACCTTAAAAGTTCTTGTAATCTAGTTCACAAGCTCTAAGCATATTCTTAATGGCTTGTATAGTCCTCTCGAATTGCCCATCTATCTGGGGATAATAAGCAATGCTCATTAATATCGTAGTACCCAATTGTTCTTGTAAAGCCTGTCAAAACTATGATGTGAACCATGGATCCATATAAGAAACAATGCTCCTTGGTACTCCATGAAGACAAAATATCTTTAATGTGTACAATTCAACTAGTCTAGTTACAAGCCAAGTCTTTTGCATTGCCAAAAAGTGCGTTGACTTGGTTAACCAATCAACTATCACAAAAATTGCATCATGTTGATGGCAAGTTGTCACACCCCACACAGGCCCCAGCCCATGCACATTCCCCAACATCTACCCAGGGATTATCAACAAGTTGTATTTTAGGTGTTAACAACCTTAATTCAATTCAACCAACTTGGTGTACATGGACATTAAGTCTTATTTTCTTAAGTTAATGGGCCTGGGAGGTGGCCCAGGAGGCTTTTAAGAGTATTAGAACAAATACTTGCAACAGAAGCAAGGCCCACTACCACTAACTTGCAATACAAGCAAGGCCATAAAAGAAATCTTGCAATGCAAGCAAGGCATACACTCATGTAATAAGTGTCTAAGTTGTGTGACCTTTTCAAGTGTACTACCATGCATGGCAACAAAGAAGCCCACCTAAGTCTTTAAGGTTTGAAAACCAACTTTCATATGCATATGAACATTTGGCCAAGCTAGAACATAAGAGGTTTTCCATTCAAACACATCCATCAGTCATATATATACAGGTCTTACTTGGCTCATAAGCATCCATCATTTACATGTCAAAAACCATCATCCACCAAGCATAATTTGGCATACAAAAGTACTCCAAGTACCACAAAACCTAGGTTGACCCAAGACTACACATATGTACAAAAAAAGTTAGCCTATAGAGTACACATAACTTGGCCACACGCCAAGGTTCACCAAAGTTCAAAGTTTACCAAATTATGCTTACAACCCGAGAACTTCACTCTCCAAAAAGAACCTTAAGTGTGCCATAGAGGAGCACACACTACAACATTAGGCCTATTTGCCATGTTCATGGTCATAAACGTGAAGATCACAATCAAAACAATTGTCTAAACTTCCATCCTACTCACCTAGACAGTATTCCCACCACTAACTAAGCCTGCAAAACTTGGAACATAAGTTTGGCTGAAACCATATTCATAAGACTTGTCCACATATTAAACCATTCCAAGCCAAGAACAAGTTGGCAACATACCTCAATAACAATGTGCACTTCCTAGCACAATTACAAGCAAACACAAGCACTCAATCAAGCTCTATATCCTTGCCTGAAACACAACAATATGGGCAGTGAGTAATTATACTAAGTAGGATTCATGTGTATACAACTCATTTTGAGTCAATTTAGTTAATCCCGAGGCTTAACCTCCTTAGCTCCTTAGAATTCCTGCAAGAAAGACACTAAAACACTAAGATACAATATATATACACATGATAACCGAAACAATATATGACTCTAAACATAAAGTAAGGTGGGTTAGCACACACAAAGCACCACCACCTCTCGGCCAAGGCTAGCAAGTGTCTATAGGTCCAATAATTTCACTTCTTCTCATTTGCATAGCCCATTCCACTAGAGCTCCGAATTACATAGTAAGCTGGTCATTCTCACTATGAATTCTAACACTTGCTTTTAATTGATTAGCTAATCAAACCACATAGGCCTGAATCTCCTCAATATGCCCATCAAGCGTACTAAGATCATATAGCATTATGTAACCATCACTTAGCAGCTCTATCTACTTGATCATGGAAATTCTACCAAAGAATCCAAGTAGAAACATGAACCCTACCTCAATTTTGAGCTTGAATGGTCTCGGTTTTGCTTGAACTCTTCAAGACCGAGGGCAAGCTTCACACCAAGGCCACCTAGCTGCAATCTCCTTTGAACACCAAGCTTGATTATGCTTTCAAGCTTGCAATCCTTCCCTAAGTTAGCATGAAACTGGCAGCAACTCTCAAGAACTTCCAAGAACAACACAAGGCTCTCAAGACTTGGCCAAGTTCACAAATGAAAGGCTTTGGCCGAAACAAGTTTTTAATTTTCTAAGTGGAATCATGCTTCACCGGTTATAGCCACTTGTACTAAAAAATGGCTTAATGCCACTCTCAGCCTTGAACTAAATTGCATGGCTCTTTTAGCCCATCAATAATCCATGACTTCATTTTTAGTCACTAAAATACATATTCATTTCGGCACAAACTTCGTTTCTTGGCCTACATTGGCAAGTATAACTTAAAATGACAAAAAATGGCCAATTTTCTTACGCACATTTCGGCTAGGTCTCCAAGATAATGGAGTATTATGAAGACAATGGAGCATGGCATGATTATTGGTGGAAGACAAACATGACCGGTTATGCCATGTGTCCAACAAAGTAGCAAATGCTCCACTAGCCCTTGTATTAATTTGCATGGCTAATTTTGCTTGTTTAAGCTCCATAGTTTCACTTGTAACACTAGTTTAAGTGTACAATTTGGTCCTTAAACTTTATTTCCTGCCAAAGACACCATAGTCTTAATTTTTCATGTGCAATTTGGACCCACACTGTCCTGGCCTTGCACATACACTCTCATTGACATTTTCAGTCCAGTCCCTCATTTCTAATTGGTGTATTCTCTATATTCTTGGCCAAAGCGAAGTACTAAGGGGTGGTCCTAACACAAGTAGTGGGTAGCCCAACTATGAAATCTAGTGTAATGTCATCCCACTTCCATTGAGGAATTTCCAATGGCTATAACAATCCTTTAGGCCTATGATGTTCTACTTTGACCTTTTGACAGGTCAAGCATCTAGCGACAAACTCCACAATATCCTTCTTCATGCCACTCTACCAAAAGCTTTTCTTCAGATCATAGTGCATCTTGGTGCTCACCTTACTTCATTGGGGGACAACTAATCAATTTTGAAATGTTAGAGTACCATCCACATTTACACTAAATCTTTTCTACCTTAGAACTAACCATTCTCGGCATTGCATATCCTCCTTATGAGCCTCTTTTATCCTTGCCAAAAGTGTTGGCTCCATATGCAAACTAGCCATGAGAACCTAAGGTCTTTTCAGTTGAACCCTTAAGCTCATTTGACTGAACTCCTCAAGTAGCTTCCACTCAGAAACCACCATAGCGTTCAGTTTAGCACCCACCTTTCTACTCAAAACATTAGCCACTAGGATAGCCTTACCCAAGTGATACTGAATAGTGCAATTATAATCAAGGAGATACTCATTTGAACAATGTTATTAGTTATTTATTTCCCTCTGTGACAATAAATACTGTAGGCTTTTATGGTCAGTGAAGACCTCAAAATCCTCCATATCATGAGTTGGGTAATTCAGCTCATGTAGCTTCAACTACCTAGATCCATAAGCAATCACCTTCCTCACCTGCATCATTACATAACCAAGCCCCTAATGGGCTGCATCTGCATAAACTGCAAAGTGACTTTGCCACCAAGAATAGCAAGAGTAGGTGAAAAGACCATGCTTGTTTAACTCTTGGAAACTATTCTCACACAGCTCAGTCCACTGGAATGGTTAACCCTTTTTAGTCAGTTAGGTCAAAAGACATACCAACTTTGAATAACCTTCTACAAAACATCTATAACAACCTGCCAAGCCCAAGAAACTCTGAATCTCAAACACAGTCTTTTGTTGTTTCCAGTCCACCACAGCTTCAACCTTCTAGGATCCACTGAAAATCCTTCCTTAGTTACCATGTGGCATAAAAAGGTCATAATGCTCAACCAAAACTCACACTTGTTCAGCTTTGCATATAGCTTATGTCTAGTTATTGTCTGAAGTATAACCCTGAAATGCTCTTTATGGCACTCCGTATCTGGTCAATAAATCAAAATATCAATTATCAAAATGATGAAAAATTGATCTAGGTATGGTTGGAACACCCTATTCATCAGACCCGTAAAAGCTACGGATGCATTCATTAACCTAAGGGCATCACCAGAATTCATAATGCCTATAACGGGTCTTGAATGCCATTTTTGGCACATCTTCCTTTGTTATTTCCAGTGACAATACCCAAACCTCAAATTTATCTTAGAGAACAATGATGCTCCCCTCAGCTGATCAAACAGGTCATCAATCCAACATAAAAGGTACCTATTCTCTATGGTCACCAAATTTAGCTATTGATAATTAATGCACATCCTCAAGCTGTTGTCTTTCTTCTTCATGAATAAAAATGGACCACCCCAAGGTGTAGTACTTGGATGTATAAATCACTTTTCAAGCGACTCCTGTAACTAACTCTTTAGTTCTACTATTTTTATTGGTGCCATATGATTAGGTACTTAAGAGATAAGAGCCGTTCCAGGCAATAAATCAATAGTGATGTCGATATCTCAACTAGGTCGCATTCTAGGCAACTTCTCTAGAAACACTTCTGTAAATTCTTCCACAATGGGAATACCATCTTTTGATTATAGCTTCTCTAACTCTGTACACACATAAGCTAAATAGCTAACACAGTCCTGACAGAGATATATGTCATTTTGCAAACTAGAAATTAAGAGCAAAGTAGAGCTCCTTTTATCCCCAACAAACAACATTTCTGACTCATTAGGCAAAGAGAAGGTAACTAACTGCTGGTAGCAACCCAACTTAGCATGGTGTTAATGTAGCCAATCCATGCCCAAGATACAATCAAATTTAGATATCCCACACACAAAAAGGCCAATGTTTAGATCACATCCTCCACCAGAAATCAAGCAAGATTGAAGTACAAGAGTAGAACTCACACTAGTGTCCGATGGTGTAGAAACCACTAGTACAAAATGAAGCTCTTTAACTGGCATGTCTAATTGATCAACTAGTTTAGGAGATATAAAAGAATGTGTAGATCCTGTGTCTATAAGAACTCTAGCAGGAAACCCAAAAATAGAAAGAGTATCTATGATCAATTCAAATAATTACTAACCTAAGCATGGCACTGCTATGAACTTGAAATTAAAAGCTATAAATAATAGCATACCTTGCACTACTTCTAGAGTATTCTCTACCTCCTAGGCTGTCACTGCATAAACACATCCTGCCACACAAAGGTTCTGTGTTGGTAGTCCTACCAGTGCTACTAGTGGAGCGTCCCTCTTAGAACGTTGCCTGGCTAGATGTCCTAACTTGTGTCAGTAGAAGTAGGTTACACACCGTTTTTCCATTGGGTGTAAGAAATAACAAGTTTGGCATCTACACTCACTCCGACCCTGAACAACTGGTCTGACTGTATGCCTTCTTACCCCATATAGCTATAGTTGAGTAGCTCTACCATCAATTGTCTGTCCTTAACCAAATTTTCCATGCCCTTGTACAGACATTAGTTTGCTACATAGTGGAAATTGCCAGCATGCATAGGTCATGATGGCGTTTGACCATGGCTCGAGTTAACAAGTCGAGCTAACTATTTTTCTCTCATCCTCACCTTAACCTATTGAGCTAAGGACAATATATTCTTAAAGGTATCAATCTCCTACATAATCAGCCTATCTACCAACTCATCAAGCAAACCATTAACGTACCTCTTGATTTTCCTCGATCATATACCACAGTGTGCTCAGCATAGTGGGAAAAGGCATTAAATTTAGCTATGTACTAATCTAACACCACGCTTCTCTGTACCAGTGTAAGAAATTCCTTCTCCTTCCTATCCATTGTGGCCTTACAGAAAGATCGGCCATAGAAAGCTTGCATGAAAGCCTCCCAATTAATATATCCATGCTTAGTTCTTGGAACCCCTAGTCGAGTAGCCAACGGCAACATCTGTGACTCTTCAAACTTGTGGGTTCGGGAGTACGGTTACGTTAAAACAACTTTGTTCTAACGCCCAAAAATGAAGCCCTAATCCACTCCTTGACTTTGGTCAGGTTAGCCCTACCAACATACTCACCAATTAGCTTCTTGAACCACTCATATAGATTAGCCTTATGCTAAAATTTAGCTAGGGCATAAGGCTATTGCTCCCACTCATTCAGATTCTGAAAGTATTGGCCTAAAACGATAACTTTCTAACATAACAGATCATCACTGGCATGCTAACTGAGATTCTAGGCTTGTTGCCCATGATTCAACATGTCTTATCCATCCACTTAACCATGCTGACCTTGACCCTGTGGATGTCGTCCTTGACCCCAAGCTTGCAGCTCATCTAGTGCACCTCGCCTACAACCCTAGGAAGGATACTCATATGGGTCCATGACCTAAGAAAGAAAAGATTTAGTCCATCGCAATTAAACAATTTTGGAAGTAACTTTTTATAAAACCAGGTGGAGCTTTAGGTAGCTCCTACCTCATTCGAGTTGTTAAATTAATTGGTGTATTATTTTACAAGTCCCCTTATTAAAAGCCAAGTTGTTAATTTTTTTTTTAACCTTGCTAATATATTATGATTAGTTATGGAAACATTTTCAAAACCTATCCAAGGTATCCAATTTAAGCAAACAAACAAAATGCATGCTTACTGAATAAGGTCATCGCCTTCCTCAAATTTGCCTTTGATACTAAACTATAACACTTTTAATTTTATAATTCTTAATTTTGAAATATATTTTAATTTCACAAATTTAATTAGCAATTAATTAAAAATAATTTTAGAAATATGAGGTAATTTTTTTTTCAAATTTAGTAAGGGGGAAATATTAGGCCCATCACGTGGATCCAAATATTCCCTTAACAAACAACAAATGAATAATAAAATTTAAGTTACAGTAATTTAATCAAAGAACAATTTCATGCAACATCATAATAACAACACTAAAGTCCTACTAGCATGCTTGAACTAATATGGATGTGCATAATTACTTTTATTGATTAAATTATATCACATTGATCAAATCATTTAATCTACTACTTGAGTGCCGTCGGATGAACCTAGGCTGGTGAATGTGTACATTACCCACTCTTGGAATAACTATTAGGCAGTGCCACTAAGGATACCACCAAGCCATAACCTCTCAAGATACCTACATCGAGATAGAGCCTCTCGTGATACCAGCCATATGCATGGTCCCTCGCTTGCTATGGTTAGGCAGTGCACAAATCATATCTCTCAACTCCATATCAATATCGAGTCATGACTAGGAATGGTTCATCACCACCAATAATATGTCTCTCAAGTTCGAATTGTGAATTCAAAACCTTTCTTCTAAATTTATCGCTCGTTAGGTTATATAGATATGGTCTGCCGCCAACTTTGTAAGTCTAGTGTTTTATCTTACTCTTCAAATTTTTTACTTAATACAGTCTCATGTATGACAAACATCAATCATATGGCCATAGTTCATTTTATTTTAACCTTTTTAGTAAAGTTCTATGATTCTAGTGCATCATATTTCTTTTATCTTGGTTTAGTTTTATGTGACGACATGACAATCAATGATATCTTTTTAAGTATATTTATGATAAATGTCCATCTCCTCTTTTGTGACTTCTTTTTAAGTTAATCATTTAGCATTTATGCACTTACTCCTTTATTTACCAACTTATAGTAGTTTATTACGGTCTTAGCATGCCACTAGCAATTGCTTTCGGCCTTAATCATGCTGGTAGTGAGTTTGTTAGGCCTAAATATAGTACTAGCGGTATTTATTTTATTGGCCCTAAACATGGTACTAACATGGTTTATTCAAATGGTCCCAGCATACTTCTAACTTAATTCTTATTGTAAATGTTCATAGCATGATACTAGTGCCAAACATACATCATATATCACATTATTACAACCAAGGTACCAACCAATCAAAATTACATCTCGATGTGAAAAAAACTAAAATTAAATAAAATAAAAATCTAGATAAATTAATTTAATTAATCTACCCATGTTGCCCATGCTTTTAAAGATTTTATTTAGCTCAGTTATTGACTTAAATTTTATTATTTGAGAATTAACTCGCTCTTCACCCTTACGTAGTGCGAATAACCCAATGAAAATGGGCAGTTTCCTAGAACAAGTCCTGCAAAAGATTAGGAAGGTAAAAAATTAAAAAATATGCTAAAATTTGGAAATTTCCTAAATGGTACTTGGAATGTTCAAATTCTTGATATCTAGGCCGAAATTTTACCTAGTGGGCAAAAAAGGTCTCAGGGTGTCTTTGGTGGCCTCGTACTTATTTAGGATCATGTTGGGAGCCTTTCTTGATGATGATCTTATAATTACAGTAGCCAACACAATGATTTATATACTCATTTTAGGGTTGTATAAACTAAACTTGGAAATACAAACACTGAATTTGATTACCGATGTGGTTTCGGGATCTTTGGCACTCAAAGAGTCCAAAGGTGTGCTAAGCCTTTCAGTAAGAAGTTCATAGGCCATTGTAACAACTTAGAAATAAAAGAGAAAAGACTTAAAAAGGGCTATAAGATTTGAAATTCAAAAGAATTCCAAAAAGACTATGGTGGGTTACTGGGGCTCAAGTACAAGTAGGGGTTCGATCGCACTGAAAATGAAGGCATAAGCCTAGAATTTTGAATAGGGAAGAACCTACCAATGAAATATATCACAAATTTGATGAATTTAGTTTCTAAAAAAAATATAAAAAAAATAAAATAATGATTCTGAATGATTTAGACTTACACAAAAAAATTTAGAATTATCGGCGTATGTAGGATGACTTTTGGTGTCCAAATGGGGTTTCCCTTCAACCTAATGAACCTAGGGAAGAAAATGAAATTAAATAACATTAAAAATAACTTGGATAATAAAGAAACAAAGCCCAAAGGGCTGCACTTACACTGGGTCAACAAGGAGCACGATTGTGACAGCAATGTAGAATGTTACTGTTATGATTCTTCTAGTGTGATGACTTCTTCACCCCAAAGAGCAAGGCTATAAATAATGGATGAATTATGAGGTTATCTAAATAAATTAAATGAATGGAATAAAGAGATATAGTATAAGCTACAGGAAAGCTTTCCTTGTTGTGGCTTACGCGGCTTTTGTGAATGGAAAATAGGAAGAAAAGTAGGTGAATATAGTTTCTAGAGACAATTTAGGCCCAGTTCATTTTAGCTCAATACAAAGCCTTTAACATATTTTTTGGCTATGGGCATGACCTACTTTCAAATTATTTATCAATTGCCCTTAAAGTTAAAAGTAATTACACTCAACCCACATTAACTCTACCATAAATCCATCGTTTCCTCCACCGGATTTGCATTCCCTAAGACCTGCCCATTATCGCTGCCCCTATCCTACTGTTGCCTAACCACATCAGACCCTGTTCGGCCCTCTACTAGCCTATTTACAACCACAATTTAGCCTCCCGTTAGTTTCCATCAACCTTTGTGACTCCACCAACTCCATCAACCATCACGACTCCACTGACTCCATTGACCTTCATAACTCCATCAACTCCATCGACCTTCATGATTGTTGACCTTCCATTCACCGCCCCATCTTGTTTGAGTTGCAATAGTTTTGTTAGATCTACTTTGGCCAGCCTCCAAGCTTCAGATTTCGAGGTGGTCTCGCATCGATTGTGGTTAACCGAATGACTAATGAACAATGATGAGATTACACCTTGGGTAGATGACTGGTGAACGACACCTCCTATTCAAGCTTTGAGGTAGGTGGGTTGGTGGGTGGGACAGGCCAGCTAACCATGTGGGCTTGTTTGTGTTGAGGATGGGTAATTTCATTCAAATTGAAAGGCAATTCAAGACCTAAAATGACTGACCCACATAGTCACAAATGCCCCATCAATAATAACACAATAACACCAGCCTATTAATTTTGGCCGAACAAGCCATTGGACTCTTAACCTAGATAAAAATATAGTGAATGATAATAAAAGAAAGAGAAAATTATATTAGGATAATAATGAATGTGATTAAAATAATTAAAAAAAAAGATAAGTAGATAAATTAAATTGAATTGATTTAGAAAATGGTAACATTCTAGGAGAGTATACAACTAATTGTTTTATTTTTATTTTAAAGAAGGGATTAAGGTTAGGTGGGAAATTATCCATGCAACAAAAGTATAAATCCGATATAAACTGTGCACTCATGTATGCTCAATTTTAGGAAACCTAGGTAAATGAATTCATAATCGAGTGAGAAAAAAATTCTTTTGACTCATTTTCACAAGAAAATTCCAACAATGCTCTTAGATTTCCAATTCGGAACTCAGTTGAAAAAGGACAAAAATGCCCTTAACCTAAAAAGGATGACTTTGAGCTTCCAGCTTGGAATTTGACTTAGTGACCAGTAAATGAATTATTTAAGGATCAAGATTCTTAGTTTTACATTGATTTTCTAAATTGATAGGCAAAATTATGAAAATACCCTTAAGTGTAAAATGGTAATTTTTGTCTTAAGGTTAATTTGGTAATTTTTTTTTGTTTCTAAGGTTATTACATACTCCCCTCACTCGACACCCAATAACAATCCTTACACCCTACCTTTCTCACTTCATTATCTAACAACTTCAAACCCTTATCAAGGAAAGGTAGCAAATGAGGAACAACCACATGAGGAACAAAACTCTCTACAATTTTCTATTCCTTCCTCTAACCATCTTCACTTTTATTTTATTTTTTTCATTTCAACTGTATTCTTCAAGCTCTACTTCTTCCCACATAATTGCTTCATATCTACATCCTTCACTTCTTGCATTCCAACCAATTTCTTCATTAATGCCTCAGCCTCGTCCACTCTTCCTAGTAACCCCCTTATCACAACTTGACAATGTTTAGGCGTCAAATCATTGTAACATTGTCTAAATCAAAAGTACACATTACTTTACACCTATCCAAAACAAAAACAAAACAAGCCAGCTAATACAAGAGGATTTTAGCACCATAAAAAGCACGACACATAACCATATCCTACTCCATAGTTCCTGTAGCCAAAGAACCTATTTCCAACAATTTGCTTGGTCCACACCATCTTCAGCCATGCAGGGAGGCCACACGAGAAGATGGCAACACTTGTTCATCATACACACCAACATTCTGACTAAAAGACCACATCATGTCTCCTTGTAGTAAGTATTCTTCAATTTCTCCTCAAAGTTCCAAGTTTTCCCTTTCTTCCTCCTTTCTCAAATACCCTTTCCCGTGAAGTTTTCTCGCCCATAACAACTTCTGTTCCTGCGTAGAAGGTAAAAGCCACATGGCAGCTTTCCTCTTACCTAGAAGATGACAACGTGATGATGTGGGACCGAGGAGAGGGGTTGAGAGTGTCATGTAAACCAGATGCATCCGAGAAAATGCATGCACTAATGGAAAGGACCAAACAGAACATGATTATTGACTTAGGGACCTTAGTAGACCGAAAATTAGATAAGGGACCATTTTCAGACAACCTTAAAAGGCAGGAAACCAAATTTGGATTTTACGCCCCAAAAAACCAACAAACCCTTTTGCAATGCACCTGCTTCATAGGTTTTCCTCATTGCTTTTTTTTTTCTATGTTGTAGTGTTGCTTCTTCTATTTTTTCCTAGTAATTACCTTAATTTGATTCTTCTGTGTACCCAAAAAAAATTGGCAGACATGTGTTTTCAAAATGGTAAAAATCATGTCTAAAACTTGTAATTACAGGTAAAGTTCAGATTCAGTACTTTGATTTGTTGGTAAATTTCCATTAAATACTAAATGATAAGGTCGTATATATAAGTGAAGGGACCATACAGAAAAGGAAACGCCAAAGACAAAAGCAGTGAGAGTAGGCCACCATGTTCAAAATGTCCATTTCCATGTGAACACTTATCCTAGCCATCTATCAATTTCACATTTAATTAATCTGTTTCTTGCTTCTTTTTTCTTTTTTTATCTTTTTCACTGGTCCAAACAAATTTTCACCTAATTGGATGAAAGTTTGAAGTGCAATGTCCACTTAGTAGGGTGGAGATGATTTTCCAACTCAGGCATTCCAATTTAGGTTATTTGATCATGAAGAATGACACTTGTTGTGTTCATAAATATAGTAGGAATTAAATTGACAAGACAAAAGGATACTGCTTAATAATTGACACATAGACAAAAGCACAAGCAGGAAATCAAAGCGCAAAAGAACGACGGGAACCTTCTTGTTTTGTTTCTCTCTCTGTTTTTTTATTATTCTAGCTGTGATGGGATACTATATATCTCCTGTTCTATTTTTCTTATTATGGATTTAGAGCTGTTTTCATTAAATTTCGACTCTTTGCTCTTAGCATATACTAGATGCTACATTTTATATCCGCAAAACAATAAAAAAATGGCATGGATACATTCATTCCCTACGTTCTTGAAAATCCCAGCAAAGTGAACGGTCACTGTGAATAACTTTTATAATTAGCATTAACATAAAAATATTTTTGAACCTAAGACTCCATTTGGAAATAATTTTTGTGATTAACATTAAAATTTTAGATAATTTATTTAATGATGGAAAACTGCTGAAACTAAAAAATAAAAACTAAAAATTACTCTTTGGTAATTTTTTCAAAACTATGACACTAATTACTGATGTTAATACCAAATAGGACCTAAAATACATAACCATATTTTTCTATGATGCAAATTCCATTGGGGATCATATTTCAACAATGCAATAATAATAATAATAATAATAATAATAATAATAATAATAATAATAATAATAATAATAATAATAATAATAATCTGAAGTGTTGGCTTAAAAGCTTTTAAGAAATTAAATGCGATATTTCTATGTCATAGGAAAAAAGTGAACGCCATTGTTTATGTCGACTAGTTTTAACCTAAGTGATTATTTGTCTGACTTGTACACTAATTAAAATATTTTATTTTAAAATTATGAAGAATACGTTTAAAATACTTTTTTTTCAAAAATAAATATTTTTATTAATTTTATTTTTCAAATTGAGGAAGGAAAGAATTCATAAAAATATGAAAAAATTCAATTGATTATTATATTGATACAGTATCGGCTTTTAAATGATAGTATTCTAAATAAATGGAGTACAAATGAAAATGAAAAATGAATTAACCCAAAGAATTGTACCCTACCATCACTTAAATTTTAGCAGTTTCACAAACATTAACTTTATGAATATACAAATGCAACAAAGGAATAAATTCCATTGCATTAATAGAATTTCAATGCTTTAGTTACATAAAATTTACCATCAAGCTAGTAATATAAATAGCCTCCCTCTCACAAACACTCATCCTCGTGTGGTAAATACCTAAGAGAGAAGAAAAACAAAAAGAAAAAACAAAAGACTATGGCAAGCTCCAAGTACTTTTTGGGTTTTTTGGTGTTGATATATTTTGTTTCAATTTCTACAGCAACAAATTATCGTGATATTATCAAACAAAAACATTGTGAAAGTACTATGAAGGTTCACTGTGCAGATGAGATTGTGGCAAATATTTTTAGAGCAGGGGTCGTCTCCAATGAATGTTGCAAGCAACTTGTAAGAATTGGAATAACATGTCACGAGGCATTATTGGCGCGTCTAGTTGATATAGTCCCCAAATACAGAATAAATGATCCAACTGAAGTTCAGATAAAGAGCGTGTTATTATGGTATCAATGTTTGGATATTGTCCATAGAGCTTTATAAATCTAATTTATTTATGTATTTATAATATATCTAATACAATAATTTGCCTCTTTATAACTATGTTTTTTTCTTTCAAATTTTATAATTACCCATTGCTATAAATAATATTGTGGCTGAATAGGCATTCTATTTTAGATGATATGTATAATTATACATGGGGATGAACAATAAATCTGATAAATAAGCATAAAATATATAAACCTACCTCTATAGGAAAAATTGACCAAATTACCCCCTCCATAAATAGCTCGGACACTTCTATATATATATATATATATATATATTATATATATATGAAGAAAAAGAATATTGCAAAAAAGTAAGTTGCATGCTTGCACTTTAGTCATGTAAAAATTTTCTTTTTTTTATTAGTTTCTTCAAATCTCTGAAAAAAACCAAAGTCTAGAAAGGACATATATAACTCAATTGAAAGTTTGGTAAAACATTGCTACCAAACAAAAACTAGTGATGAACTTTACAATTATGTTGTTATTGAGGCAGTATGCATCTCAAGTTTGTAAATTAACATGATTATGGATCACATTTTGCCAATATAGTTTTCTTTTTGAAAAGAGTATTCTAGAAAAAACTGAAAAGTTATCAAATGAAGTTTTACGTACTCCGAGAAAACAATGAGATAAATTCAGAAAATTTTAGGTTATATCGATAACAGATGCGGAGCCAAAAAATTTCTTTAGTGGGGACAGAAGTTATATATATTAAATATAGTGAGAGCAAATTATTATATTATTCTAAAGAATTATGGGGTCAAAATATTCAATTATCATATGCATAAACTTAAAATGTGTAGCTTTTCCAAAATTGAGTGGGGGCAATTGCCCGTGCTCGGTACTAAGTGGCGCCAACCTTAATAGACAACCTTTAATATATCATTGTGAGATGTGTTGGAGATTAAATTATTTCAATAAAAAATATAAATTATAAAATTAATTTGCTAGCCATAAGCGTTTGAAAGCCGTTTGGGACTCTTAATTATGATCCGTTACTCTTATTTATTTTACCTTCAACTGTCGTCTACATTAATTTGTCTTCTTTTTATTGGGCTATACATATGTGTTTTTCCTTTGGTTTTTGGTAAAATTCTCTCATCTTCACTGTCTCCATCAAGTTTGGTATGTATCTTCAAATAATGTTGGACAAAGAAAGGTGTGAGTGGCATTTCATTTCACAATGGTGCATGTGTGGATGAAGGTACAACAACATAGCTGATTATTTTATCCTAAGGGCGATGTGACTAAATCCGTTGTACCAGTATTGCACAAAATATCTAAAAGAGATTTGATAAACCCATGACTCAACTCAAAGATCATTCCTGATATACATGTGATATTTTTTCTATTTTCGGATTATTTTACTCTACAAAATTTACTAATTTCATTATAAAAAAATTCATGAAGTTTCGTGCCACCAATAAGATTTAAATTTGCTCTACTTTGATATTTTGATATTTTAGAATTTTCTAACATTTTTATGGTGTAGGAACAACAAGATGCTATATTATCCAACTCAAGATTAATTAGAAAAACTTATTAGTAATGAATGGAGAGGTCTCAATCACAATATAAAGCCTGGTTGACCTATTTACTTAAAGCCCATTTGAGATTACCCACCTAGTATGCTGGCCCGTTCAACTCTATCATACGGCTTATTATGGTAATGGCTGTAGCAGTGGAAAATCTTAGACTTCAATACTATATTAAATTATTTTACTCAAAACCTATAGGTAATTAATGAAAAGACCTCAACCATAATATAAAAAAGCCTGTGATATTTTCTTACTTAATACAAGAGTATCGAAAACCATATATATGAATTTTGAGGATTAGCTTGAGTCAAAAGCCCCCTAGTGTGAATCTACCGTACATTAGTTTATGGCTTATCTTCTCTAACCTAGAGTTCAAGAAATATACCTGTTTATCTGTCAGTGTCGTTTGTTTGGAGGGTATTCCGTTCCTAGGATTTTTGGGATTTATGAGTGGGCTTTTTTTTTTTTTTTTTTATCAGCAAAAGCACAATAATGTTTGAGAATACCCCGCGAGATGTTGGAAACTTACAAAAAGTTGGAGAACACCCAGCAGAATATTATGAGGCCATGAGAGCGAGGGCAAGAGAGAACAAGAAAAAAAAAAAGAAGAAAACTAAACAGAGAGCCCGGGAATTATGCAAAAGCCCTTCCTATTCTTTTCGACAAGTAAAAATGAGAGAGCACTTGGCGCCGAGACCGTCCAAACCATTTACTAATGTGTGAGCGTTGATAAATTTTAAAATCTATATATTACCATTGGTTAGGACATAGGTAAAAAAGAAGTTGGTAAATATCCAGATTTTAGTAGTGAGCTCTAGCTAAACTTGAAATTTTGCTTCGCTTCAGGTCCCTGCATTGTTATCCAGCAATTTTATGCATTCTTTGCAATACCAATAGTGAGATTTATTAGAATCGATGAAGGCCTGATCAGTTATAGTGAAAAGAGGTCGATATATATCTGGCAAACTTAGAGTTGCTCATTAAATACTATCCTTCTTCATGGAATTTCGAAGATGGAGCTTACCGGCAGGACTTCAAAATGGAGGGAGAAAGGTGTCCAAAAAGTAATTAGCAGGTTTATTCATCCAAAGTGCAAAGGTCATAGGTTTATTGTTTATTTTACCTTGATTTTTAACACCAATGATAGATTTCCACAAATTAAAAAAATTTTGTGGTAGAATTAATTGCAAAAGATAAGATATAATGCCATAGCAAAACTGTTCCTTTCATCAAAATTTTTATTCCCCCATTTCAATTTGGTTAACTTCTTTTACTTTTTCTTGCAGTTTTAAAAAATTGTCTTTTGATATTTTTCTTATAAAAAAAATATTCCATCGGTTCCATTTGCTCAATTTGCCTTTTTGAACACATGCTAAATTTATAATATTATCCTTCAAATTATTATTTTAATATTCATTTTTTCAACTTAATTTACATGTAAAAAGTTGAGGACAAAAGTGCAAACAATGCATAAAGTTTTCACTTTCTTAATATCTGTGCCCAACTAAATTAAGTAATATTGATGGGATGGAGAGAATAGTAAATAGTAATTTTTTTTATTTTTTAAGAAAGAAGATTAAATATTTCAAAACTTGCTTAGAAGGTCAAGTATTTAGATACGGCCAAGAAACGTGAAAAGGTCATCCGATTGAATCACTTTACTGCTTTAAATTATTATCTACAATGTTACACTCGGACAATATGTATCAGTCGATCCACATACCCTGATCAAACAAAACATTAGTTTTAGTAATAAACCAACAATTTAGAGCAAACCAAAACGCTCGGCGAGCATATACATCCATGCATACGCTAAAAGTCGGGGGGGCTAAAAAGATAAAAGGACTAAAATGGTGTAGAAGAAAAGTTAAGTCCTGAAATGCACAAAGAGCTGATCTTGAGGACCGTCTCAAGGGTTTTGGAAACCTCCGCGGCGGAGGGTCGTGCCGAGGGGTCGCCGGCGGTGCAGTGGAGAGCCAAATTCATGGTTTGAACAATCTGGTTGCGGTGATAGGCGGCGTCGTTCCGGATCATCGGGTCGACCCATGAGTCGAGGTGGCAGTCGGCGTAGCAGTAGCGAGCCCACTCGACCAGGGTCTGGTGCACCCCGAGCTCGGCGTCGCCTGGACTTTTTCCGGTCAGTAGCTCGATCAGTATCAGGCCCAGTGCATATATATCGCTCTTCTCACTTATTTGTCTGGCTTCCCTTGTCTCTGCGCATAAAGGAATTGGACCGGTCATGGATTTTCCATTAATCCAATTTAAGAGAAAGCAAATATTTCTATAGAAAAAAAAAAAGAGTAAGAGAGAGAGCAATTTTAAATCAAGAGTTCAAATACTTTCAAATACTTAAATTTTATGTATTTCAAAATAGTTTCGCGTATAAGTATATAGAATTTATTTTTGCACACTTCTTTGTACGTGTGGTAAAACTATTCAAACATGTAAACAGTTGCAAATAAAAAAAGTCGATGAGGACAGTGTTATATAAATAAAATGGCTTCTACAAGTTACTTTTACTAATAATGATATCAGACACTAAGTGATAAAAATAATGTAAGACATAACTTAAATTGTTTAGTGAATATTTTATCTACAAATTTGTTAACTTTCATATACTTGCTATTTTATAGGTGTCACATTGTTTCCAACTGAATAATATTTGCCGATCGAGCTTTTCAGCCCAAGTGACATAAGAATCATTATATCATGTAGTCAATCCAAGTTTAAGTCGTAACATGTGTAATAGACTTCTTCCCCTTGTAGCTAGTAAATGAGTTTAGGAATGGTGTGACTAGATTTAGGGTTTGTTAAGTAGTGTGTCTTTTTATATCATTCTCTTATAATAATTCTATAATAGTTATGAAAAAAATCAGAAAAAATAGTTTGATCATACAACCATTGAAATTAAACAGTTTGACAACAAATTATCTTCTTTTAGATGTAATACACCATATTTCCAAAACATGTCAACTAAAAAGCTTAGAGCTAGCATGGATGAAGAATTTCACAATAGTTGCACTACCTTTTTCTTGTTTTCAAATACCAATAATTTCTTTTTTGACTCTTGGAACTGTCACTTTCTCTGTTCCAATTTGTACTCATTTTTGTGGACAAATCTATTAAATTAGAATACTTAAAAAGAATAGAAGAATAATATCTCAGACCTGACATAATATCTAATAATTATACATTGACCAACGTAGCCCCTAACCTCGGAAATCTAACATTCACGTCGTACTGTGATTAATATTCATTCTCCCATTAAATGAACGTATCTTGGTTTCTCCTCCTACCAACAAAATCATTGGTATTCATAATATAAATTCAAGGGTATAACCGTAATTTACCTGGTGCGACATACTCAGAAACGAAGCGCTTCGGATCAACGTTCAAGTGCTCGGGGACAGCTAGTCTCAGCCTCGGCTCGTCGTTCACGTCGATGATAATTTTCTCCGGCGACAAGTCTCCGAGCGTCACGCTGGGGGAGGACTGGAAATGGAGAAACTTTAGGGCCCTGGAGATTCCGATAGCGATTTTCCGTCGCCTTTCCCAGGTCAAGTTTCTGATGATGTCGCCCAAGATTCTCCCTTCCACGTTCTCGTACATTAGATAAACATTCTTCTCCGAGTGACAGATTCCGAGCAACCGGACGATGTTCCGGTGCTCAATCTTCCCGAGCTCCGCCGCCTCCGGCCAGAAATCAGAAGACGCAGAAGTGCCACCCTTCATTTCCGTCACCACGAACTGCATGCCGTTGGACGCAGACTTTCCGTCTGATGAATTTCCGATTTTGCCCCTGGTTATCGACTGGAAAACGTCTTCAATGGCTACCGATTTCGAGAAGTTGGAATCGAAGAATCGGAATTCCCAAATCCCTTTTTCGTTTTCCACTCTCTTAATTGTTGCGAAACCCTTTTGCCGACGAACGATAGCAATGGCAAAACCGGCGACGCCGACCACAAGCAAGGCAGCGAGAAAACAGGCGGAGAAGAACCACCAGAAGGGATTAATCTTTGTCCTTTTGCACTCCGGTAAACCGCTGGTTTTGTGACCGCCGCAAAGGCTGTTTCCGGCTACGGAGCTGGCGTTTATGGCCAGAAACACTCCCGTAGACGGCAAACTTCCACGCAAATGATTGTGAGAAACATTCACTTCCACCAGCGCTTCGATGCTTCCCAAATTCGACGGTATCTCGCCAGATAATTGATTGGCCGACAAATCAAGCAGACTCAGAACTGGCATTCCGGCAAAACGTACCGGAATTTCGCCGCTGAGTTTGTTCTGGCTCAAGTCAAGAGTCACAAGCTTACTGCACTGACATAATTGAACCGGAATTTCTCCTATCAGTTCGTTCCTTCGAAGATTCAACTGCACCAGCTCGGAGAATCGCCCAAAATTCTCAGGAATTACGCCAGAGAATCTATTCTCCAATAGGTCGAGGTTCTCAAGCTTCTCGCTGCCGAAAGTTTCCGGCAGATTCCCGGAAAACGCGTTTCCCGCCAAATTCAGCATCTGAAGCGACGTCATCTCCCATCTCCGGTCCCCGATTTCTCCAGAGAGGTTGTTGTTAGAGATGTCCAAGAAATAAACCAGTGGCAATCTTGTAAATTCGGTGGACAACCCGCCGGACAGGCGGTTGTTCTGGAGCCTCACGCGCAGCAGGCTGGGGCACGCGCTCAACCTCTTGGGAATCTCGCCGTCGAGATGGTTGGAGAAGAGAATGAGCTTGAACAACTGGCCGGAATCACAGAGGCCCCCAGGAATTCTTCCGGTGAGATTGTTGGTGGACAGATCAAGAATTCTGAGAGCGTTTCGTCTCCCGAGATCTTCCGGAATCTCTCCGGAGAATCTGTTGGACCAAAGTTGAAGCACTTGGAGACGAGCAAGGGAAGCTACACCTTTAGGAATTTTGCCCTCGAAATTGTTGGAAAAGAGTTGGAGAACTTCCAGACTTTGTAACTCACCAATCTTTTCCGGGATCTCGCCGGATAAATTATTGTCGCTGAGGTCGAGCGATATGAGTTCCTTTAGACCGAAAACCGATTCCGGAATCGGCCCGCTGAGCTTGTTTTGGTAGAGGAAAAGGTACCGGAGATGGGTCAGGTTGCCAAGCAACGCCGGAATTTGTCCGGTCAGATTGTTATAGACGATATCCAAATGAAAAAGAGAGGACAATTCTCCGATTTCTTCGGGAATTTCGCCAGAAAAGTTGTTGTAGCCCATGTAAATCAATTTCAGGTACTTCATCCGGCCGATCTCCGGCGGGATTCGACCCACTAACTGGTTCGAAGCCAGGGTGAAGAACTCGAGAGTGGTAATATTGGACACCGACGGCGGAATTTCCCCGACCAACATATTCCCCCCGAGATCGATATACTTGAGGCTGGAGAAACTTCCAATTTCCGGCGGGATTTTCCCGGAAAGCATGTTGCTGCAAAGGTCAAGCGTCTGGATGCCGGACACAAAGCCGCCGACCGGTACCTGGCCGGTGAAATTGTTGTTGCTGAGATTCAGATGGCGGAGCGACGCAGACGCGGAGAAGATGTTCGACGGAATTCCTCCATAAAGCTGGTTCGCAGAGAGGTTAATGGATTCCACGAAAGGTAGCCGGAAAATATCCCACGAAACTTTCCCAGAAACGTTTTTGCCGGAAATATCGATGGAAGTCACATGAGTAGAACTGTTATCGCAGGAGATGCCGTTCCAGAGGCAAAAATTTGGAGATGAATATTTCCAATTGGAGAGGAAGCGAGATGGGTCGCCATTAATGGAGGATTTGAACGACAAAAGAAGCTCGATTTCTTTTGCATGAAACATCAAGGGAAGAATAGAGAAGAGGGAAAAGAAAACAAAGTGTTGATGAGTAACTTTGGCCATTGGTTTGGGGAGAAAGTTCTCTGCAGCAGCTTTATGTTACACCGATCCCAAGCTGTTCATCAAAAAAGCCAAGAAACAATGGATAATTAACTAAAACTGTTAAGACCCAAGTGGATAAAATGATGATAAGAGCTAATTAGCTTAGGGTTATGATGTATGACAACTAAATCCAAGATGATAATCATGATTTAGAGTCTTAAAACGGTTCTTAATAACACTTAGCAGAGTCACGTAAAAAATGCAATATACCTCTACATGATGATTTGAGTCGAGCCGTGCAGTAAGCAAAGAGCAAACTAATATTTCATGAGATAGGTGAATTAAAAGAGAAAGATTTGAGAGAGAGTAATGTGCATGTAACATAGTGTTGAGAGTGGAAGATGAGTATAAATAGATGAGCAATGTACAACTAGTGTTGAGGATGTGTAGTTACGGAGCTGCCCCTTGACCTGGCTTTGACTCGGATTTAAACACGAACGGCTGAAAAGAGGAATCGGGGACAGATGTTGGAAAAGCTCTGATTTTGTCGGGTATTAATAACTAAAACGTTCTTTTGACCGGGTTGCCCTTCTAGGGATGTTCTGTAACGTTGAAAAGCTAGCTTTGAACTCTTTGTAGTTCTACTATTATTATGAGCTCTTTGTTTTCCTTTTTTTTTTAAAAAAAAAATTCCATTCTCTTTTCTTTCAAATATTTATGTTATTTTTTTCTGGTCTGCTAATGATTCACTCAAAATCTGCCTAACACATGCTTCCCTTGCCTTTTCCCTGATCTTAAAGCACCTCGGTGAACTGAGCTGTAAAAACTTGTGCTGGGTGAAAGTAAAACATTGGATTAAGATACTAATTACTTCAATTAATTGCTAATTATTACACATTCAAACAAGTTGTTATTGCTGTTTATCCTCCTTTTATATTGTCAGTTTGGGAAATAATATCAATTCTGAAGCTAGCAGGAGCGTATCTAGACCCTGCTTCAAACCAAGTTTCGAGTTTCATTTTAAGTTTAAAATCTTAACGAGCTGAGCTTTGGGCTTGATACTGTTCGGCTTGAACTCCTATCGAGCCTAATGAGTCTAATATTTTTTAATATAAAAATTAAATTAACTTTATTTTGAATATACCTAAAGCATAAAATTTTAATTTTTATTCCTTAAATTGAGCTCAGACCTTAAATCGAGGTTTGAGCCTATTAAGCCACCGAGCTAAGCTCGATCATTTTTTAGCCGAGCTTCGAGCCCCGTTTTCCGAGCTTGTTAAGCTTGAACTTGAGCCTGACTTGAGCCAATCATTAACGAGCCGAGCCTTAAGCCTAAGGTGTTCGGGCTTGGCTCGGCTCATTTCCACCCTCTAATCTAGGGTTCTTTCCTATAGGCAATTTGTTAACATATACAAAGTTACAAATGAGGATGACAATTGGGAGAGTCGGGTCAAATTTGGGTCAAAGTCCTTCAAATTTAGGTTTTAATTGGTTTAGCATGAATTTGGGTCAAAATTAGGTTCAAGTCAATTCGTTTGGGTTCAAGTTAATTTCGGGTTTAGGTCAGGTTTATTTGTGTTCGGGCTATTACAGGCCAAGTTTCAAACCAAACTCGGGTTGACTAGTTAGGTTTGTTTGGGTTACTGATATATATGCTGAAATTATTTAATCAATTCTATTTGTTTGTTCAGTTTTCTTTTTAAATTTAAATTAAATTATTCAATTATTGGTGTAATTAATTTACATTAATTTTTCTTTTATTAAATTCAAATTTTCATAAAATTTTTATTGATTATACACCGACAAATTTGCTATGATATTCAAATTTTATTGTGAAATTTTCTATGAAATATAACTCTAATTCACTATTACCCTATTAGTGACTAAACTGCAAATTTTCAAAAATTTTAGGTGAAAATGCAAAGATTTGAAAAGTTTAGGGACCCATGTTGCAATTATTGTGGTGACTAAAATGAAATTTTTCAAAATTGAAGCACCTTATTGCACTATAATTAAAAGTTTAAGGGCCAATGTTGTAATTTAACAATTACCTACCAAGATCATCAAACTTACTAAATATGGAAGTTACTTATTTTAGAAGAACCAAAATATGAAACTTATTAAATTTGGAAGTATTTGAATATGATACTTACTAAATATGGATGTTTCTAAAAAAAGAAGCTATTAAATATGGAAGTCCTCAAATATAAAAATTATTAAATATGGAAGGTAATAAAATAGGAAAATTAAGATTTAGGATAAATGTTAAAATTAATTCTTAAGGTTTAGGATAAAGGTTAGAAATAAGATTAAGTTTTAAAGTTTAGGGTTTAGAGTTTTAATGTTAAGGTTTAGGGTTAAAATTAAGGGCTTATGGTTAATATTAGGATTTAGGTTTACAGTAAATGTTAAGGTTTCAATTAGGATTAGGGCTAGGATTTAGGATTTAGGTTTAGCATTTAGAGTTTAGATTTAGGTATAGTATTTACGGTTAGGATTGAGGGCTTATGGTTTAAGTTAAGATAAGTGTTTAGAGTTTTATGGTTTTGTGTTTAGGTTTAGGGTTTATAGTAAATTAAATTCAAATTCAAATTCAAAGATAAATAATGAAATGCTAATATTGTATTTACCATTCCTACTAATACAAGACAAAAATATTAGTAATATGGGGTAGGACAGGAATGTTAATACTAGTGGGAAAGAAAACTATAAAAAAATTTTGATTTGGCTAGACAAAAAAATACCCTAATTCAAAACATTTGAAATTAATTCAATAAAATTTCAAAAAAAGAAGAGAATCATATTAGCTACTTCTTCTGTTTCACAAAAACTGTCCTTTTTATAATTCACAAAAATTAATTTATGATTTTATTTCTTTCAAAATTTATAATAAAAATATGAACTTTTTATATGAAAATGGAACTTTAATATTATAGTTTCTAAATATCATTTAAATTTTTTTTTTAATGCATACTAATATGAATATATTGAAGTCAAACTTTAATAAAAAAAAAAAGTAAATGGGCAAATTAATACGAAACAGAGTGAGTAAATCAAATTTCAAATACCTTGATTTAAAACAATTAACTATGTTAAACAAATATTATATTTACCAATTTGAAATTTGAAACCTAAATAACAAATCCAAGTATCCAACAATTCAACAAATTTATGCGGGGTTACAAAAAAAAGAAAAAGAAAAAGTTTATACAGCAAATGAAGTTTTCCCTAAATGTATCTACTGCTACTTGATCTAGGACATTTATTTTAACTACAAGATGACATCTAGTGTGTCGGTTACATGTTTAAAAAGAATGTATAAGCAAATCCCTAAATTATCAAATTCTAGAAAACCCTATATAAAGCATATTATTTTATTAATTTATTCTTCAAAGACCTTTAAATAAAAGAATATACTTTTATAGTATTTTAAAGTATATTAAATTGTGTGGCCATAATTGATATGTAATTAAAATAAACAATCAATATATAAAAAAAATATATAATTTTTTAAATCTTTGCTGATTATATATTTATGTTGATTTAGATTAAAATCGATTATGTTGGGTCTAGTTATCGAGTCATTGTATGTTCAAGTTAGGTTAGTCTCAAGTTTGGATTATTTCAGGTTTAGGTCTTCTCAGGGTCAAGTCATTCAAGGTTCGAGTGTTTTTTGGTTTGGGTCATTTGGGTTCAAGTTTTCTTAAGTTTCACTTTAATCTAGTTCGGGTTCATGTCAGGTTGAGCACGGGCTTAAGTTCAAGTGGGCCAGGCTAGATCGTTGAGTCGAGTTAGATTTTTCTATCCCTAATTACACATAATAATTAACTTTTACTTAAAAAGTTTATAACTCAAAATTTGACATGAGCGTCGATAAATATCTAAAATCATCAAGTATTAATTCAAAATTTAAACTAATAAGAAAGCCAACTAGTTTTGTTACAAAGAAAAAAATTGAAATGAATTGTCATAAGTACCAAGTCTGAATCTCCTATTACTTTGTGAAGTCTAAACCTTTGGCTCACACTCAGCAATACTCAATGAATTCAGTATAATTCTCACAGCTAATGGTCGTTCTAATCATCTCATAACTTCAACTCATAGTATCACCAACTCTGAAAAGCATGAATTCAGAAGATTAAACCCTTTTTTTTTCTCTTAATTTTTGGTAAAAACTTTAAATTTCACTTAGGGATTTGCCTAGATCTTAAATAGAATAATAATATGTAGAGGACAATTTTATGAAATTCTTTACTTAAAATGGAAGAAGCTGTGGTAGAGATGGAGACAAACTTATGAAAAGAAGACTCTATTTTTATACTCCTGTTTTTTTTTTTTAGAGAATTTATGACTTTGTTTGTCACAAGAAACAAAACAGGCCAACTATCCTAATTGCTAAACAAAGAATACGCCAAAGGGGAAGGGGACTTGTTGTACAATAGAGGCTCACTAATTCTTCTCTCTCTATATATTTTGCTTGATACTCAGAAGCAAGTTAAAAGCTAAAGAAAGAAAGAGGTAGCACAATTATGCATTGGAGCAATATGCTAGATGAGACAATGACCAGGGCATAATGATCCATGGTCTCCATATGAGCATTAATATATTGGACCAAGTTAGTCAATCTAAATTCAGGAAAAGTTCTTCTGCTCAAAATTGACAGGGCTGTTGAGCAATCCGTTAGGATAGTAATCGAAGGAATCACAAATCACAGTGCAGTGTGTATGGCTCCTTGGATGGCCAATAACTCCACTTCTAGGGTAGAATTATAAGTGGAAATGCTCAAGCCATCTGCAAAAATAAGATAGCCATTTATCCCCATCCAGAGCCAAGCAGCTGCTCCTAAAGCGGCATTCAAATGTTAGATTCCATCTCCAATAAATTTTTTTTGCACGTGTAAAGGATTGTCTTGCCCCAAACATGATAAGGAAGGTTTGGCCATGTATTTAAAAAAAATAAAGAACCAGTGCTGGAACTCTTTTAATGAACACTTTAAATTGATGAACTCATCTCTTTTCATACATAAGGAATTTGTATTGAACGGAAGCGACTGAAAAACTAATTCATTCTTTCCCAGCCAAATGATCTACAACATTGACACTAGGTAAAATAGCCAATCTAACTTCCAGCTTTTAGTGGAATCTTAGATATTTAAAAGCCATTGTTGAAATGATAGATTGGTGTTATTGCCGATCTTAAAAGGATTTGTACAAAAGTAACCCCAAATCTCTGTTAAGCCTCTACACCCTTAGAAAATATGCATGACAGATTCATCTTGCTCTTGGCACCTCTGACATAAAGGACTAATATTACACCCATGGACAGATAATGTAAGTGCTGAAGGGAGAGCATTAAGAAAACATTTCCACAAGAAAGTCTTAAAGTTTGTAGGAAGAGTCGAGCCCCAAATTTGTTTAAGGGTTATTGAAAACCTTAGATCTTTTGAGATGCCATGGGAGCTATAATGAAGATTGTCCTAATAATTGCCATTTTTAAGGATCTGAGAAACATAGCCCCTTTTCACTAAGTAGTAGCCTATAGTTTCAACATTTCATTTTACAATATCAACTTCAGTGGCTTTTTGTAGGGCCATCAATAGAATTTGACTGGCAATTTGTGAAGGAAACAATAAATGTATTAGATCACTATTCCATTGATTGTCCTCCTAAAAAACTAGATCAGCAAGTTTAAGCTTTTTATTATTCTGATGAAACCCTAGGTTGATCACATTTGAGAATATTTGGTGAAAAATTTGGCAACCATGAATCAAACCCAAATCCAAATTGATTTACCATATCCAATAGTCTAGCTATAATCTAAATGTAAGAGTTTTATACCATAAAGAAAATCCCTCCATATTGGGGAAGAGTTAGATTGTCCTTTAACTAGATCAAATGGGAATGACCGTATTTGGTTGTTAAAACCTTATGAAAAAGAAAGTATGGATTGCCTATAAAAATTCACCAAAAAGCTTTAGTTAGAAGCATTTGATTAAAGAGACGCATATCTCTCAACCACGACCACCAAGACCTTTAGGCAACATCAAGTGTTGTCGACCATTTAGATGAATCCCCTTTTATCAAGATTGTTGGACCACCAGAACTTCGCCATATTTCCAGACAATTTATCTGAAATTGTAATAGCAACTTTAAATAAGGACATAATATATGCCGGCAAGGAGAAGAAAGTCGACTGAATGAGTGTTAAGTGTCCAGCACTATTTAGGAGGTTTTTTTTTCCAATTATGAAGAGTCTTTGCCATCTTGTCCTCTAAAAACTTGAAAGAAGTAGTTTTAGACAAATTTGGCCAAAAGGGAGGCCCCATGCAATTTAGAATACCTAAATTGATCTGGAAATGCATGACCTCACAAAACTCCTAAATCAAAGTATTCGGTACATTGTGGTTGAACATCTACTTGGACTTTGAAAACTTGATATCCTACCTTGCCACTTTTTCATAAAGCTTTAAAGCATTGTTAATAGCATCAATGGATTCTTTCAAGGGATAAAAGAACAATAAACAGTTGTTTGCAAAAACTAAATAATTTATTGTTGGCCCATTCCTACTAGCTTTAAGAGCCACCACTTGTCCTGAACATTGCGCATAAGACAAATACAAAAAGAAGGCCTTGGCAAAAAAAATAAAGATATAAGGGGATAATGGATCGCCTTGATGAATACCAGCCTTAGGAGTAAACTAATCTATAGGATTCCCATTGAAAAGAACTGAGTATGAGTTCTCTTTATAATTAAGAACATAATTTTTTATTCCTATATTTATATATACCGATAATTTTTTTAAAAAAAATGAAATCAAACTCAGCTTCCCACTTATGGGTATTTGGATAGTTGATTGTGACACTTATATATTTATGCACGTGTTTGCTAACTATTGGAGCTCACTCTATAACTTTAGGCTTTTTTTTTCTTTTGAATTGCAGGTTTACAATAGATCTACCATTATCGCAGTTTAGCACTAGTTTTAAAGCACATCCACAAAATATTTAAAAATAAGGAAAAATTACAAAAACCCCCTAAGGTTTGCTCAAACCTAAAGTTTTGTCTTCACTTTTTAAAATACATACACTTACTTCCTTCAACATTTAACTCTATGATTTACTATTATTAAAGATAAGAGAAAATATCTGACTTTGCCCTTTTATCCTTTTTCCTTAAAAACTTTGCACCTTAACTTATACATCTAACGAGCTACACGTACTCTTCGTCTGGACCTCTTCTCACTATCTCTCTCATATACCTCCTCAACATTGCCAACCTCCCCTTCACCACCATGACTCCCCTATTTTATCTCGCCTTGATCTTCCTCATCGGCGCCCTCTACATGCTCTCCTTTTCACTCTCTAACAACAATGAAAATAGACCTTGAATGTGACCAAACTGGGTCCCAATGGGCTAAATTGACTAGCTTGTAGGTTCTTAAGGACTATGATTCCACTTAGTTATAATTGGCTAACTATTACTTATAGGTAAATTAAAACAATTTATGTGCAGCTAGTTACTTAACTTACCCTATAAGAGAATATGCAAGCATTTGTCCTAGCAATGCAACTCAGATAAAATAACTAAAGAAAACATTACTCAAGCATTCATTTTAAAACATACTTAAAATGTAGCAAGACAATAAAACATAAATTACTTTAACTTCAAGTAATAGTTTGTGTACACTCTTTAACACTAGCCTGCACCTTAAACTAACTCAATGGTCTTATACCACAATGTATCCTAATAGAGGCAATTACTTGGTATACAAGGTACTTTATATACATGGAAAAAAGCATAACCAGGATCCATCACTTAAGCCCCACCTTTGAATAACCAAGCTCCAGATGTGAGCCTTTCACTTATCCTTGTTACCACTTAGCCTTTAAACTGTAAAGGCTTAAATACTTAGTTAGTACTAACTTATCTATCAAGAAACCTTAGAATCTCAATGATTCAAGAAAATTAGTACCTAAAAAAAAGAAAATCTAAGCCCACACCTATTCACTTAGTTGTTAGGCCCGATGTTAGAACCTACATAATAAACTAAAGGGAATAAGTACATGATTGTACTCAGCAAAGGTCCCTTGGGGTACCTGCAAGTAAGCATATTAAACACAAACAATATGGCATACAAACAAGCAAAAACCAACCAACATTCAACACAAACAATAAACATATTAAAATGCAATGCATGAATGTACGACATGCAACATGCAAAATCCTTGGGACTTCTTATACCTAAGATGCCTTATACTTGTCGTGAACTCAAATGGCAGAGGTACTTAAGACACTGGCCGATGTATTATAAACCCTTTATCTCATTTAAGTTCCACTTATAGGTCCTAAAGTAGGTTGTCATCTCCTCTAAAAACTTAACTACCTTTTCTTTAACTCATTATGCAAGGTAGCGATTTTATGTGGTCCAACTTGCCATGCTCTTGGAGCTTAGCATGGGGCTTTATAATGGCTTACTTACCAAACCATAAGGTTTAGCTGGGATTCTCTTATGTTTTCTCTTCTTTGCCTGAAAATCTAAGACCTTTCACTTGGGTCAATGAAGAATTTGAAACTTGCCTTAATCCCCTTAGTGCTCCCTTAACAACTTGAGCACTTTAACTCCCTTAGCCACCATTCCTTGCCTTATCTTAACCATTCCACTTTACTACTATCAAAATAATGCATAATTTCTAACTTAGGAATGGGTTTTAGGCCCAACCAAAGTTACGGAACATCTTAGAATAGCCTAGGGATGATAACTAGGAGATTGAAATGTCCTTAAGGTGCCTTAATCTTAAAGGGCTTGGGCCATGGCGATGCGACACCAAGGGCATCACTAAAGGCCATAAAACTTAGATTTCCTTGAGTTCACCTGGTTATGTGGTACCACCATTGGCGATGTGGCACCAAGGTGTGCTCTACAACTCGTCCTCTTATGTAACCTTGCAAAAAACTAGTTCAATCTTCTAAATCCCAAAGCCAAACCAAATGAGTCTTATTTCTACAACATTCCTACATGTGATATTACATTTTTATGCATTACTTGAGCTAAAAAAAAGTGAACCCTTACCTCAAATCCAACTACAAAGCGAGAACAAAACACAAGCACCATAAGCACGCTTGAGCTCAATTTTGCTCTCTTGAGTTCCAGACCTAAAGCCAATGTGATATGGCACTAAGAACTTGAAAGCAATACCATTACTAGCTACTTAATCAACTTATAACCAACTCATTCTAAGCAAAGAATCTTACCTTAAGGTTTATTCTTTAAACATACAACAAATAGCTTAAATGAAGCAAATGCACCAAGAATGAGCTAGATGCTTTTTTATTTCACCTTAGGACCTTCAATTTTACTAGAAATTTGTGGAATTAAAGAGGTCTGTAGCATGAAAGCTACTAGAGAGAGAAAGCCATGAAAATCCCAAATGGAAGCAATGAGAATAGTCACCATCTTTTGCAAAAATATCCTAACAACTCCATTAAAACTTACTTCTTGTTTTCTTGTCTCTTGGCCCTCAAACTTTCTTTTATTTCAGTTTGGCCACTAGAGCCACACTAGAGACCATCTCTTTTTTGTTCCAAAGAGCATTTTATGCCTTCCAGACTTAGCCTTTTAGAACCTTAAGCCACTTAAAACATAAGTGGCTCATTTTAGCACTTAGTGCAATTTTTGTACTTTTTCCTGAAATGTTTGTTCTAATAGCCGAAATAACTTATGGTCTTAACTTATTTAGTAAAAAATTCTTACACGAATTTAATTCCATTAAAATTACAGTTTTGTTACTCACTTAGGTCAAAATTATTAATTTACCCTTATGACCACTTAGGTGCCAAATCATACTGGGAACTCATCTTTACTTTACTTAGCTTGTCTTTCTTGCTTAATAACATACTAATTTAAGGTACCTAAGTAGAAACACTCAAATAAAACATATTTACTGAGTCAAAACAAAGCCATTGATTAGAATAGTCATTACATTGCATGTGAAGGACAAAAACATATCGAGGCTTTCTAGCATCATCACATATAGTAGACAGGGTGCAGCATCCAAATCTTTCTTCCTAAGTGGCTAATTTTGTAAATGCCTTCCAAGTATAGACTTAGCTTAGACTGGATAAGTAAGTGAAAATCCAATTTAAGTACCTCATTTTATGTTTTATTATGAAATTCAAGCATGTTAGTTAAGTTTTAGAAGGTTCCGAAGTCATTAGAAGCAACTAAGGCTTAGTAGGGACAATTTTGGTAATGTTACCCTAGATTGGTGATAAGTTTGTAAATTCAGTAGAAATGGGGTCATAAGTGTAAAATGACCTAAGTGGGTAAGACCATAAGTTTTATTGCCCATAAGAACCAAGGAAGTTGGGGGAAGGGCTTTAGTGTACAAAATCAAGATTTTTAGCTAAATGCAGTAAAATGGACACCAAAGGCCAAAATTGGCTTGAGCTAAGTTAAGGGGCTAAGCGGACTTCCTTGGGAATTATTTGAGAGTCTGTGGAATGTCCAAGAAAGGACAAAAATGTGGCCAAGTGGAGTTTAGGAGGTTAAGTGACAAAATGAACAAAGGTTGCGGAGTGGATGCAAGAAAGTGGGTATTTACTAGGAATTGGGGGTGAAGGATGGCTACTATTCACCATCCTCCTCCATCAAATACGTTTCTCTTCTTCCACCACCATTAGAGAACCTTCCAAGCTTAAGAAAACAACAATTTTTTGGTGAATTTGGGAGCCCCTAAGCTAGTTAAATAAAGCTCAAGCTAGAAAGAGGAGTATTAAAGCATTTTATGGTGTTCATGGAGGTTTAAGCTCAAAATCAAGGTATTTTCCCATTTCCTAGCTTACATTCAGTTTTTAATTGATTGGGCAGCATATATTAGTCGTGCCCAAGCTTAATTAGGTGCTTATTATAAAGGATTTGGCTTCGAACTTCAAAGAACACCATTAAAGTTTTGTGGTGAATATTGCTTTTTTAACTTACTTGATCTTGCATTTCAAGGTTTGAGGTAAAAGATTTTAAAGTTTTCCTAAATTATGTTAATGAATTGTATTTGTTTAACACCTTAAGTCTTGGTTGAGCTAAGAGATAGAAAACAAAAAGGAAAGTCATGGGTAGCATGTTGAGGCAAAGGGAGCATGAAAAAGTTGTTTTCCTGGTGATACAAATGCACCAATGCCTTAGTGCATTTGCATCATGAAATTATGGAGCTTGAAATTAGAGATGTGTAAGCAAAAGATCCATGGTGCATTCACACTAATTCCAGAAGCTATAGAAAATGGGCAATGTGAACACATAAAGGCCCTAGTGTATTCACATCTCACCTAAGTGACCCTAACTTGTTCTTTAAGTGTCCCTAATGGTTGCTAAGGCCTTGGAAAAAATAAGTAAAGGCTCAAACCCACACCTACATCAATTTAATGCATTAATAATGTTAGAAAATAAGGAATAACAGCTAAGACACCAAGTAACTTGAAAGCTAAGAAAGCTTGAAGTATGAAAAGAAGGTTAAAGCCTTAGTGACCCAAGTGTTAGGTCTTGACCCTAGGCACTAATAGCAACCTCAAGAATGAATCTTAAGCTCATAATGGCCAAAAAAGGCTAAGAGAAGGGACTAGAACTCTAGCAACATAAGAAGGAGGGCATTGACCCTCTAGTGCTAGTTGAGCCTTACGGACCCCAAATCGAGCTAAATGAGCTTGCTAAGTTAGAATACTCAGTAAGTATGACCCCTAAAGTGTAGTAAGAGGTGGATAAGATAGTCAAGTCAAGTAAAGTGGCTAAAGGGAAATGGTACCTTCAAGAGAAAGAAACGGGCACTAAGTTGGGGCAAAGGTTAATCTTAGACCCTTAGTGACCCAAGGTTTGGGGTTCCTTGGGCACTAAGGCAGATTGAAGGGTGTCCCAACCATGTCTAAGACATGGTAAGCATAAGCCGCTAAAGGGGCCTAATAAATAGAGCCACTAAGGTTAATTACCCAGCACAATAAGAAAGGGAAAGATGTGAGTAAGGTTTGAATTAGTGACCACTTACACTAAGGTGCCTGTAAGTCGACGGGTAAGAATGTGTAGGTGACAACTTACACAAAAGGACCCTGTCAAGGGACTTTAAAGGTAAAGTATCCTGGATGCAATGAGCCAATGTCCAGTACCTCAATCGTCTGAGCTTATGGTAAGATATGTACCCACAAGTGTAAGGGAAGTCCTAAGTGCATGTGCATGTGGTTCATCCATCCATCCGCACATAAAAATTTGTGTTGTATAGTATATTTGTTGTGTATTTGTTTCTTTGTTTGTTTGTTTGTTGTGTTTGCTTATAAGGCTTGTTGCACATTATATGTTTGCATATATGCATATGCCCCTTTGCAAGTATATCTATGAAATCCCTTACTGTGCTCATTGTACTCATCCATTTAAGTTCCTTCTTGTGTAGATTAAAAGGATTAATGGCCTAGCATCTAGAAGTGCTGCTAAGCTAAGTTTTTTTGCAGGTACTAGTTTGTAAACCTTTTTTTGGATCAAGGTTATGCATGATTATATGTTGGATTAACTACAAGTGTTTTCATGGTTTCCTCATATTAGGAGACTAAGTAGCACAAGGAAATGTTCTTGTGGCTTGCACTCAAGTAATTAAATGGTGAAAGCCATGTGGAAAAGGTCTTGGTATAACTTTGCTTTCGATTGTCTCATTGCCTCATTTGGGGCACTTTAAGTACAAAGTGTTATCTCTATAATTAGACTACTAAGGGTTATTTTTGGATTGTACGTAAAGAGTTTTGTATGTATAACATGTGATTCTTGCCTAATGGTTAAGTAACTATTGTTTTTCCAACTTTGGCTTGTTTTAATTGGTTTTTAAAGTCTCGTTGACATGGTTTCTATTTATTATTGTTTTATTATTGTTTGCATAGCCAAAGCAACTCATGCATGTTAAAGTTCGGCCGCCGACAGTAGTTGCATATAGGTGTTTTTGGACCTTTGGTAGTAATTAACCAATTGTAACCAAATGGCTTGAGTTCCAATGACTCAAGCTAAATGCTTCCCCGTGCCCCTGGGTTAGGCGTTCTCCACAGATTCCACCTCTACCAACGGCTTCCTTCAAGAAGATAAAGAGCTAAAGCATTGGCTAAAACTCTCCCTCAATGAAGCCAAACAAATACCCCTCATCAACTTCTCCCCCAACATCGACCCCTAGAAACCTTACTTTAACTAAAGCTTTTATCCTAAAGATTGACTCAGCATGCAAGAACTGGGGATTTGTCCAAGTCATTAGACATGGCGTGCCCTTAGAGAAGTGCGATAGCCTCACCTCACTGATTTTTCCATCGACAACCCTTGCATTATCCCTATTGATTTTTTTATTGATTTTCCATCAATGACCCCTGCACCATCCCTACCTTACCGAACCCTCGCACAAACGCTCTTGTTGATTTTTCTGTTGATGACCCGTGCACCATCCTTACCTTACCGGACCCTCACAATGCTAGATATGGGCATGACGGGTCTTGATCAGAAGCTTCTTTTCCCTCTTCCCGCAATCGAGTTATTTGGATTGGAGTTTCTCATTTGTTCTTGAAGCGATTAGTTGAAGGAGAATGACAAGGGGTAAGCATATATAATTGAAATAGTGAGAACAAAACTATAGGTTCAAGCAAATCTTAGGAGGGTTTTAGTAATTTTCCCTTAAGAATAGATGTTAGCTTTTTCTTTTAGAAGTTTGATCCCAATTATTAACAAATTATCTAAAAGTTTAAGATTAATTACAAAAGTTCTTACCAGAAAGGGCAAAATGGATATCTATTTGAACCTTTTGAAAAAAATGCTAGCCACATTGTCCAAAATTTCAACCAACCAGCCAAATCGGGCTAGGAAGATATTTTTAATGTTTTTCCTTTATTTCCCTTATCAATTTTTGATCTCTTTTATTTCTTCCTCTTCTTTTTTCCTTGAGCAATTGTGTTTATTCTTCTTTATCTCTGACACTGTTTTAAGGTTTGGTTGTGTCCCCAGAAAGAAGATATTCAGTAATTTTTGAGTCTCAAATGGGATGACTGGCAATGGTGGTTAATAGGAACTGGATACACAAATCTATTGGTTTTGTGATCTTGTTTGTTATCTTTTACATGTTTTTATTTTCTTATTATGTGTTTGTCTGCGTGTAGATAGAGTTCTTCTATGGGTTTCTTATATTTGGTTTCTTAGAGACGCTATGGCCTATTACGTAGCTATCATGTTCATACATCATTTAATTATTTATGGCATGCATTATAGAAATCGTGTTGAAGAAATTCCTCTCACGTCTCCTGAGTCTCCTGAGTCTCTTCCTCTCACGTCTCTCCTTCGCACAACTCTCGCTCACCAGTAGCTTATCTCTATCACATGAGCTTATCTCTATCATATGTAAATTATCCATTTTTAGATTAGCTTTGCAGTTATTGTCTGGACATGTGTATATAATGTACGCTTATGCAATTGAATTCGTGTGTGAAGAATATTGAAAGCACCAAATTTGTCATGGTATCAGAGCAGTAAACGATTCTTGGCCAGAACAAGACCAATGTCGGAAACACCAAGATCGGATGGTCACAATGGCCACGGCGGTGACGGCAATAGGAGAAACAATGCCATTACAACTGCGACGGCCGCAAGCTTGTTTCAAGACCCCAGCTCGCCTTTCTTCCTCACTCCGGCTGACTACACAACAACATCAATGGTTCCAGTACCCTTGAATGGAGACAATTACCCTCGATGGAGGCGAGCAATCCTAAATGTATTACGGAGCAAGAACAAAGTAGAGTTTGTAAATGGAAGGATGCCCAAACCCGAGGGGAACGCGCTGGAAGTTCTAGCATGGAATAAATGCGACGGGTTAGTTCTTTCCTGGCTAATTAATTTAATTAATCCAGAGTTACATGACTCCATTGCATATCACGATTCTGCTGTTGAGCTTTGGCAAGACTTGGAGGAACGTTTTGGACACACAAACGAACCACGAGTCCATGAACTAAGAAGGAACATAGCACTCACGAACCAAGGATCTCTCATTGTGGCCAGCTATTACACCAAGTTGAAGGGCTATTGGGATGAGCTGGGAATGCACTCAGTAGTTCCAAAATGCACCTGCGAAGCGAGCAAAGAATGGGCAGTTGAAAAGAAGAAGGAGCGCACCCATCAATTCTTAATGGGACTCGACCAAAAGTTCAAGACCATCAGATCACAAATCTTGGCTACAGAACCTTTGCCGTCACTTAACAAAGTCTACGCTACAGTGATTGCGGAGGAGAAACAACTCAGCTTGACAGAACCAACGAACTTGGATTCAGTAGGGGCCTTTGCTGTGACGGCACGACCATCACCACGTCCTAAGAGCTAACCCAATCAAAGAGATAGCTGGAATGGCTCTAAGCCACGCTGTGAGAATTGCAACAAAATTGGACATATCGAAAAGGAATGTTGGGAGATAATCGGGTACCTCAAAAATTGGCAACCCAAGACCAAGAGCCGACCAAACAAAAGCAAGGCTAACGCATGTGCTAGCACTGAGAGCAAGGAAGCAGGACCATCAAGTGCATCATCATCAACAGTAAGCATAACGATTGAGCAATATGAGCAACTCCTTGGGCTGTTGAGCAAGAACCAAGGTTCAGAAATGGTGAACTTCGCTGGTAAGGACTCCTATACCCTTGACTCACCACCAAAATACATACACAAATGGATCTTAGACACGGGAGCAACCGATCACATCACGTGCTTAAAATCCTTGTTAGCTGAAAACAAAACCATTCCAACCAAAACTATCCATTTACCAGACGGAACCCACACAGTTGTTAAGGAGTCATGCCTTGTTCAACTAGAAAACGATTTATTCCTTAACAATGTGTTATATGCAGCAGACTTCAAATGCAATCTAGCCTCCATAAGTAAACTAACTCGGGAACGCAACTGCGTTGCTGTGTTTTTTCCTGATTTTTGTCTCCTACAGGACCTAGCCTCGAAGAAACCGATTGGAATGGGTAAACAGGAGGGCGGACTATACTAAATGAAGATTGGAGAGCATGAAAGTGTCGCACAAGTTAGCGGTCATGATGTTGCTGATGGAAGTTTGTGGCACCAATGGTTAGGACATCCTTCACATGATCGGATGACTGCCATTAGCTACTTACCTCCTTTTGACACTCCCAAGACTTGCAAAGAGTGTCATATTTGTTCTTTGTCTAAAGGCTCTAGGTCATCATTTCCTTTAAGCAATAAAAGGTCCGAAAATTCCTTTGATTTGATCCACCTGGATGTTTGGGGGCCTTATCACGTGCCTTCAACCTGTGGTGCTCACTACTTCCTCACTATCGTGGATGACTATACAAGAGCAATTTGGACTTACCTAATGAAACACAAAAGTGATGCGCCAAGAATGTTTGAAGTCTTCTACAATATGGTCGAAAGCCAATTTGAGGCCAAGATCAAGAGTGTCCGAAGTGACAATGCTCCAGAATTGGTCGAAGGTAATATGAGTCTTTTTTACAAGAAAAAAGGAATCATAAATCAGAGATCATGCGCCGGAACTCCACAGCAGAACGGAGTTGTCGAGCGGAAACATCGAGATATACTGAACATCGCGCGAGCACTCAGATTCCAAGCTCAGTTGCCATCCACTTTTTGGGGGGAATGTGTGCTAATGGCTACCTACCTTATCAACATTCTCCCTACTTCAAAACTTGGAAACAAGACGCCTTATGAGGTACTCTTCGGACGGCAACCTAGCTACAGCCATCTTCGAGTCTTCGGATCTTTTTGCTATGCCATCAACCCAATAAAGGCGAAAGATAAATTTGATCCTAGGATGAGGACGTGTGTTTTCATGGGTTACCCTTTGCATCAAAAGGGTTATAAGGCCTACGACTTGGAGACCAAAAGGTTCTTTGTCACGAGGGATGTAATTTTCCATGAGGAAGTCTTTCCCTTCAAGCTCACAACCTTTGCCAAACCAATGGAGGAATATCGAGTGAAAGAAAACAAGGAAGAAAATAGCGCCACCAAGTTAACGCTACTGGAAGAAATGCCAACTCACCTAAATGAAGTTCCAACTGTTGCATCTGAAAGTGATGAACATATTGCGACCATCCCTGAGGAAACAAGTCAAGGTTCCATGCAAGGAGAAAATGTGATTGAGCCAAGGAAGAGCCACCGACACCGGCAACCACCAGCATACTTGGATGACTACCAGTATAGTCTACCAGGAAAATTAACCCATTCCAATTCAGCTTCTTCAGGTACGCCTTACCCCTTATCCACTTATCTCTCTGATGACCTTTTCTTTCAAAAACACAGAAGCTTCCTTGCTGCAATTACGACCAGCTCCGAACCTAAGTCCTTCTCAACTACACAAGAAAACTCGAATTGGCGAGATGCTATGCAGGTTGAGATCGATGCACTTGAACAGAACAACACATGGGACTTGGTCGAACTACCAAAAGGCAAACAAGTGGTTGGTTGTCGATGGGTCTACAAAATAAAGCACAAGGCAGACGGCTCCATTGAACATTACAAAGCGCGTTTAGTGGCAAAAGGATACACGCAAGTTTAAGGAATAGACTACAACGAGACTTTTGCACCCGTGGCAAAGTTGACGACTGTACGATGCTTGCTAGTAGTGGCTGCTGCTAAGCGGTGGAAGTTACACCAACTCGACGTAAACAATGCCTTTCTACATGGCGATTTGCAAGAAGAGATCTACATGCAGCCTTCGCCTGGATACCTTAAATCAGATGACAAGAGAGTATGCCGACTGAAAAAGTCGTTATACGGTTTGAAGCAGGCTTCACGAGAATGGTTTGCAAAATTGTCCACCACTTTAAAGGGCTACGGTTTCCTTCAGTCAAGGGCCGATCACTCTTTGTTCACCAAATGTACTAATGGCAATTTTCTTGCAGTCCTCGTATATGTGGACGACATGATACTCGTGGGAAATAACGCAATGCAGTGTCAACAATTGAAGCTCCTCCTGGATAAGGAGTTTCACCTTAAAGATTTGGGCCCATTAAAGTTTTTTCTTGGCCTTGAAGTAGCGCGAGGACACTCGGGAATCTTTGTAAGTTAGCGAAAGTATACTTTGGACATACTTTCTGATGCGGGACTACTCGGAGCAAAGCCAAGCTCCATCCCTTTACCACAACAACATCGTCTCGGACATTCCAGGACCAACAAACTTCGTGATCCCTCCATGTACCGATGTCTCGTCGGATGTCTCTTATACCTGACTATCACACGGCCAGACATAGGTTATACCGTCAACACTTTGAGTCAATACATGCAAGAACCTACAGAGGACCACCTTAATGCGGCATATCGTGTCCTCAAGTATGTTAAAGGTTCGCCCGGACAAGGGATATTCTTTCCTAGCACAAATGACCTACAACTTAGAGGCTATTGTGATGCGGATTGGGGGGCATGTCCCAAGACAAGGAGGTCACTCACAGGCTATTACAAGTCTCTTGGTGAGGGACCTCTATCCTGGCGAACTAAGAAACAGCCCACAGTAAGTCGTTCTTCGGCAGAAGCAGAGTACAGGGCAATGGCTTCAGCCACAAAGTGAGTTACTATGGTTGCGTGCTTTGCTGAAGGATTTCACGGTAGACCATCCTCAGCCCATGAAACTTTTTTGCGACAACCAAGCTGCCCTGCACATTGCCTCTAATCCTGTGTATCATGAACGAACTAAACACATCGAAATGGACTGTCATTTCATCCGAGAGCGCATTCATTCTCAGGAGTTGGAGACACATTACATTCCCACGAAGCTTCAGCCAACTGACATCATGACCAAGGCTCTTGGCTTTGAACACTTCCACCGACTGTTACCCAAGATTGGCGTTTCGTCCCTCCACACTCTAGCTTGAGGGGGGCTGTTGAAGAAATTCCTCTCACGTCTCCTGAGTCTCCTGAGTCTCTTCCTCTCACGTCTCTCCTTCGCACAACTCTCGCTCACCAGTAGCTTATCTCTATCACATGAGCTTATCTCTATCATATGTAAATTATCCCTTTTTAGATTAGCTTTGCAGTTATCGTCTGGACATGTGTATATAATGTACGCTTTTGCAATTGAATTCGTGTGTGAAGAATATTGAAAGCACCAAATTTGTCAAATCGTATATATATCCTACTATTGAGTGGAATAAAACTCTTTTCTCAAATGTAAAGCAAGTTTAGTTTATCAGTAAAAGTTTGAAGTTTGATGAAACAATGACTTCGATGAATTTGAGCAAAGTCGGATTGACTTTGGGACTAATTTGGATCGTATTTGTTTAGTGGGTATTCTACCCATAAAAAGGGGTTCCAATGCTTAAATTAGCATGAGGAAATATTCTATCACGACTGGAAAAGAACATAGTTCCGACAATTGTCTATAAAAATTTTGGAGAGGAAGGAACTGAATATTGTGACAAAGAGAAGAAGAGGTAGGGTAATTGATAAGTGAGATTTTGATGGAGAAGTAGTGACAGTTTTGTAATGGTTGAGACTAGAAATTTTCAAAGTGAATTTTTCTTAGCGAGATTTAGATGGAAAATTTTTAATTTTTGATGGTTGGTCATTGGATATAGGACATAGGAAATCCATTATTCTTTTCATGTTTTTAATTAAATTCAATGTATTTAAATAACAAAAAGCGAAAAGATTAAATTAAATTATTACGATGGATAGGCATCAGAAATATTTGGCTGAAATTTTCTAACAGTATTCATCAAAATTTTCAACGGCAACAAGCCGTTGCAATTTATTTCGATGAATAATCACTAGAAATATTTCACAAGATTTTTCTAATTGCAATTTATAGAAATTTTGTCCATCTAAAAAATGTAGCCTTTTTTTCTAAACAGACCAAAGGGCGACTGTTTGGTAGTGGATGCGAGGTATATTTTGACCGCACATTGTAACGTTTTTTTTAATATATAAATTTAGCATTAAAATAAATATTAATAATAAATAATTAAAAAATTCTCACCCATAAATTTATGTTCATTAATTAAAATATTACTTATTGTAATTTTGAGCTCCCTTTATTTTACTCCCTTATCATTAAAATGATTAGTTATGAAAACATAATACTATGAAACATAGGAATCCACATGTTTCAAAATGATAAATATTTTTTTTTCATTGAAAAATAATTCACTAAAAATTTACATCTTTTATCAACTCAAAATCCATTTTTTAATATCGATGATAAATATTTTTTATCATTAATAAATAATTCACTAAAAATTTACATCTTTTATCAACTCAAATTCCAATTTTTAATATCGATGATAAATTTATTTGAAAAAAACCATTTTTTATATTAGCAATTATGAACCAACTACTTTGTTAAACCATAAGCTTCCAAAGTAATAAGTCGTGCTACAAATCTCAATCATAAATAATAAAAATGTATAACTAAAATCTAAAAATATATTTAATTTATATTAACTAATTGATGGTTTAATCATTAACTTAGTAAAGGTAAAAGGAAATGAAAAGAAAAAATTTAACCAAAGCCAAATCCACCCAAAGAATAGCCAAAAGTAGGTAAACTAAAATGACCAAAATTTTATTTTAGAAAATAATAATATATAAATATAAAAAAAATTTGGGGACTAAAATAAGGTATGGAAAAAATTTAGTTATTAAGGATTTAATAATTGAATAAATAAATAAATAAATAAGAAAAATGATTTAAATAAAAAATAAATAAATCATGATGACCAATATTTTACATTAGAAAATAGTACATAACAAATAGCACAAACAGTTTAGGGACAAAGGAAGCAAATAGAAAGATTCTAGTTAAGTAGTTATTAGGTTTGGGGACTTAAACATCACACGGGGTCAAACGTAGGGACTAAAATGGGGAAAGTATAAATTTAGATACTGAAATCGCTTTCTATCAAAATAAAAAACAATAAAGGCCCTCAAAAACATGATCCCCTTGTGGAAAGTGGAACAAACTTCAAAAAGATTCGATTATTTTTGGGGAAAAGTAAAAAAAAAAAAAAAAGAAGAGGATCGAACTGTTGATGAACAATGGTTTGCACTGTTCATAAACAATAATAATCCATGCCTTTTAGAAGTAAGTAGCAAGTAATTCATTTTAATTTAATTCAATTGACTTATTTTCACCCAATTCGTTTTAACTCAAGTTAGTTGACTATAAAATGACTTATTTTTATTCTTATGTCTTTTTTACCCCAAACTAATTTTAATTAAAAGCTAATATTATGTAGTTACAATAATCCATTTGAAAATACATTTTTTGTAATCTTACTAAATTTTTATGAAATTTTCTAGTTTAAAGCCTTAAAAAAGAAATATTTATAAAAATTTAACAATATTATGAAAATTTATTTTCAAATGGATTATTGTACCTATATAACATTGACTTTCAAATAAATTTGATTTTAGGCGAAAAAGATATAAAAGTAAAAATAAATCAGTTGAATGAAGTTAAAACAAATTGTCTCTTTTACTTTTATATATTTTTTACCTGAAGCCAATTTCATTTAAAAGTCAATATTATATAGATGCAATAATTCATATAAAAGTAAATTTTCATGATATTATTAAATTTTTATGAAATTTTATTTTTTAATATCTTAAACTAGAAAAATTCATTAAAATTTAGTAAAATTACAAAAAAAATTTATTTTTAATGGATTATTGTGACTACTTAATATTGGATTTTAATTAAATTTTATTCTAGGTAAAAAAATTTAAGAATAAAAATAAAATATTTTAAAATTAATTGACTTAAGTTAAAATGAACTGGATATTAACCAACGAGCAATATTTTTTTATGAGTACAAAAAAAAAAACAGAGAAACTAAGTTACGTAACTTTTAGGGGGCTTAAAAACCAGTGCTCCTTTCTGCTACAGTGAAAAAGTTTGGGGCCAGAGACCATTTTATTCTACTGGCCTGGAAAGGATGTTAGAAAATGGAAATACTACACAATAGGTTGTCAATCTTTGTGCAATATCTCATTTTTAGCTCTAACTTTTAGATCACTATATTTTTCCAGTCTTTCCAGAGAAAGTGTCAATAATTTCGATGATAAATTACAAAAAGAAAAAAAAAGTCTTGAATATGTGCATAATGGTTGCTATATCTTGATGAATATAGATGTACATAATCCCACAACTTCGTCCTCACACTTTAAAACAAGATTTATCTTATCAAGCCTGGCATTATCCACATATTCGAGACCTTTAATTTGTGTTTTATATCATATATTTTCTATTTCCTGAATTGGTCACCAATATATTTGAAATTTTTTAGTTTTTCTAAAGTTTTGGGCTTATTGCCAATTGATTTTGATTTAATCATTTCTAACGCTTTTTGACCTTTTTTCCCCTCAATATTACAAACTAGTTTATATATCTGGTATTGCTACAAGATTCCAAGTTATATTAAGTTCTAAAAAAATAATATATATTAAAATGTTATACGAATATTATTAAGAAAATTATTATCATCAAATAAACAATATTTAAACGTTATATAAATATTATTAAGAAAATTATTATCATCAAATAAACAATTTAAAAACTATTAGCCCAACATGGTATTGAGCATTATCAACAAATTTATCCATTTTCGTTGAACATTTATGTTAAAAATAACAACTCAAGTGAAAAAATTATCATATTCTACATGCATTGCTTGAGATTGGTACCAATTCAGTGCATGTGTTAATGATTTCATACATATGAATGTATTGTTATACTGTTGTGAATGTGAAGACAAACAAATAATAAAATTTTTATAGGAAAAAACTATAATTTGTATGGAGACTCAGTTGAAATCTGTAGTTGAAGATAAAAAAAATCGTGACAATAGCTATAGCATGATTATAAAGTTTCTTGTAACATAGTAAATAATTCGATTTTCAAAAGGTAGTTGGTTATGTAAATATACATATAATAGCTATAATACTAACATTGCATCCGCACATTAAAAGTCATATAATGGTAGTATTTGTTGTGGCTTATCATGCAAAGAATGGTCATAAATTGTACAATAATTACTTATAAGACTACACGGTATGAATGTACAATACAAACAAAACTTAAAATGCAATATATAATAACAATACCAACATAAAAATCATAAATGCTATTTCAAAAAAAGCATAAATGTGATAGCTAATAAAAATTGAAATATGAAAAAATTGAACAGATATCTGTTATAAATAATTGTACGAATAACTCATCTTTTTTTAATGAAAACTATAAATAAGTATTAAATAAATAGAGAATACAATCCCAATTCAAGAAAGATACTAGAAGAAATCACCCGAAAATGACTTCACAGGCCAAAGAGATAACTCCAACATTGTGATTTGATAACAATTTTAATTTATTATTAGTGTTAGAATTTTGAATAATTTATGTAATAGTCAAAATGAAACTACTAAAATTAAAGACAAAAGCTATCATTGGATGGTTTTCCCAAAACTCCAATGCTAATCATATGACGTTAATATTAAATGGGACCTTAAATTAATAAATAGAGATGAAGCTTATGCTTTGGGTGGTAATTGTAGGTTTTTAAAAATAGAAGGATAAGTATAGAGTAGGCTAAATCTAAAAAGATTCTTATAATTTTGCCATATTTTAGTGAAAACTCATTTTCTTTTTGAAAAATGGACTTAGGATTCACTATCTCTCTCTCTTAATTTCACGCGTTTGGCAAAAATTTTTGCCATCCCTGCCATTGAAAAAGCCACTAATATCCATTATCGGGTTTAGCCATTTGCAGTTCATTTTTCCTCACAGTAGCTTGTAGCGGTTTTATTATTTTTTCCATAAAATATTTTTATCAATTTCTGAAACTAGTTTTATTCTCAAATATTCTTAGTAAATCTTTTTATTTATTGGTTTCCTTTTTGAGCAACTAATTAAGTCTTTCAAAACATCACAGAAGAAGCTTTTATAACTTCACCTTCACTAACAAAGCCCGATTTAGCTGTTTGCTCTTATAGACATGAAGGAAAAGAGTCGTCAAGCTTTTTTTAATCAAATAACCAAAGGAATAGTCAAATTTTCTTTGATATTTTTTTTTATTAGCCCAATAAAAAACCCTTGAGATATGGCTTCAAAGTAATCTGATTTGATAGTTTTTTGTGACAAACAAAATTTTTTACTATAGCAACAGTCAGGTTTTTTGAGAAATAGGGCAGGTATTTGTTTGGTATAATTTCCCATTCCAGCCTTGGAGACTTAAATTTTGAATTTTGAAAATATAGATATTGAGTTTTTAGATAAGTTACCCAAATAAATTCATATAAATTGGGTCATAAATCTATAACCTGACCTTATAATTATCGGGCAATATTTAATATTCATTATTATAATCATCCTTAAAAATAATTCTTTTTCTTTTAACACATTCAAATGGAACTTCATTGTCAATATCATCCAATTTAACGTGTTTCAGTATTTGAATTTACTGATAACATAAAAAAATTGATAGCAAGTATAGCAATAAGTGTGCAATTTTATAGTGCAAATTATAAGAAATGCTTACTGAAGCTCCAAAAAATAAATTACTAGCATTCTAGCCTCTTCTTTAGTCTAAGTGCCTTTTCGCTTTAAATCTTAGTTTTCAGCCTCCAAGCATGGCATTTGCTTTTAGGCTGGCAGATCAATAAGCTTCAACCACTACACCCATGATCTGAAAAAAAAAAAAAGAAAAGAAAAGAACATCTTTCAAGTTAGCAATATATGTTTGTGTAAAGCTTAACATATGTTATTAGTTCTTAGCCAATTGTCTATGTACTAGTTCATTATATATCATGCAAACCAAGATCTGCTTGGGATCTTTTATACAATGTACATAGACTTATATGTGTTGGTTGAGATCACGAATTTGGAAACTGAAATGAACCAATGTAATACAGTTAGTGATAGAAAAACATCATCAATTTAAAGATGCAATTGGAATGAAACTTTAACAGAAAATGTGACATACTAACTTTTTCTTACTTAGGGCAAAAACTTTGTAAATTACCTAGATGTGTGGCACATATATAGTGGACAATGGAAAGCAATAACTTATTTGAATTCTTTTTGGAAAAATAAATTATTTTAATTTAAAATATGTGCCATAAATATAGTTGACAATGGAGCACACTAATTTGGAAAGCATTATTTTATTTGATTTTTTCAGAAAAAAACTTCTTTTAATAATTCTTTTAATAAGAAATAACTAATTACCGTGACGATGTTTCAATTGACAAAACTTAAATATTGTAATAGGTGACCTAAGTTCCCTGTTATGAAGAAAGTATAGACACCAGATTTTTAGTAAGTTTCGAATTTTTTGAATTTTTTTTTTGGTAGAATGCGTTGATTCCTTTCATTATGAAATTAAATGCTTATTTATGTCTATTTGGCTATCTGTTTGAAATACTCCTATCTTTTTTACCTTATAAGTGGTAATCAGGGATGTGTGTATATGTATATATATACGTACGTTAATTAGATTGTATTCACTCATTATAAAAATGGAAACAACTAATTTATTTGCAAATGGCATGGCATATCCCATTCCTTTTTTAAATCATTTTTTCATTAACATGCATTATGAAATTGTATGTCTAGTTGGATGGAAAGTGTAATAATAAGGAAAGGAAAAATGCAAAAAGGCAAGTTTGAAAGGGGTGACTCGCCTCAGTTGAACGAATTTGATAGGCTTAATCGGCAAAATAATTGATTTAAGGGGTACTTTCGGTATGAAAGTGTAAAAATTTGCTAAATTCTTACCTAAAATAAAAAAATTTCCACATGTCAGTACCGTGCTATTTCTATTAAGTGAAAAGTCTCTTAATTTTTTAAGTGTATCCTGGTTTATATATATATATATATTAGATTCCTTAGAATATTTAGGGAAAATGAGATAAAATTCTGAACAAATGTGAGTAATGCCTTAGGATATTGCAAGTGTAGGAGCTGCTGTTTATGTTATGGTTTAGCTTGTTTGATATATAGGATCCGATCGTGCTAACTATAACTCTGGCTCGGAGTAATATGGACACACTTGGTCGATGAATTACAGTATCATTTTTCTTCCCTTATTCAACCTTAAAAAAAATTCCAACCTTATTAAAAGATGAATTTTGTCCCCACACTTTAGTAAAATGACATAGATGTTAGAAGACACCTGACAGAAGTATGGGTTTGAACTCCACCTCTATCACACTCCTTAAATGTGACATGGGTTAGTTTAATGATTTTCTGATTAAGTCAAAAATTAACTCTGATTTAACGAATCACAGACACAACAGATGTATTGGTAATGTCTGATACGTAAGTTTTATATAGGACACACCATCGTGTGGCACATATGGGCCTCACCTACTTTACTCATCACATAACTATAACCCTATAAAAATGTTAAATTTAGGGAAGGTGAATGGGAGGCGAAATAACACTTCTGGTCCTAGTTGTATAACACATTTTCCATTTCAGTCCTAGAAGTTTATTTGTTTTTGATTATGTCCAAGATTAACTTTGCTACCATGTCACTGGTTAGTCTAAAGTACCAGTAGCCTCGGTTTTCCTTGAGAAGGAAGTGATCGACAATTTCCTTAACATAATTGTTCTTGGGTGTTTGCGGGCAGGTGTCTAACCCAACATTAATTGTTTGGCTGATCCTTGGATGGCAGGTTTCGTGATCCTTTGGCTTCTTTCATGGGAGCTTTATCTGTGTGTTTGTTTGTCTTTTTGACTCTTCTCTGTGTCTCATGTCGCGCTTGTTCTCCGACTCCAAATGGCCAGGTGTTACTTCACGTTTTGCATTGACTTACGCACAACAACAGTACTCCTTTGGGAGGATAACTTTTGTTTTTTTTTATCCCCAACAAGGTGGGGAGCCACGGTGGAGACGTTGGGGAGCTGTGGGCGGACCAATCTTCAATCTACTATGGAGAGTTTAGTTTCGAGCCCCATCATATATCGTTTCTCCAGAAATCCTCTATCAAAGATATAGAGGTCCCAATATTATAAGGCGTCAAAGCGTCCCATAAGCAAGCTTTTCCTTTGAATTTTGGCGTGGGAATTGGGCAGTTTTGCCCTCACTTTTCTCAAGGCTGAGTATGATTTATTCTTATATTTTGTTAATTATAACTCGCCTTTTGCTAGTGAGAAATAAATATATTTTTTTAGTTTTTAATATAGGAAATAGAAACCACAAGCAAAGAACCCCGAGTTAATTAATGAATTTAATACTTAAAAGTTTTGCAGTTGTTGTGGGAAATTTTTAACTTTCAATTTTAATTTTCTTATTAGTCAAAAGAGAAACAACTTCGAGGAGTAAGGAAGAGCAACCGATAAAGAAGTCGTCCATAAAAGAACAACAGAAGGAAAAATAAAAACCAAGAAACAAAATAGAATTATTGACAAGAAGAATAGGAGAGAAGTTCTCAAGCGCCAGCTACAAATTAGGGATGGTAATTGGTTGAGTTGGCTCAGGTATAGGTCAGGCTATTCAGGTTTGGTTTTAATCGTATTAACATGAATATGAATGCTAACAAATATAAGACTTACTAAATATGAAAGGTAATGAAAAGGAAAGTTAAGGTTTAAAATAAAAGATAGGATTCAACGTTAAGGTTTAGAATTTAGAGTTTTAATGTTATGGTTTAGGGGTTTGGGGTTAGGATTAAGGGTTTATGGTTAAGATTAGGGATTTACGACTTTTGGGTTTTGGGTTTATGTTTATAGTTAGAATTTTGATTTAGGGCTTATTGTAAAAGCTGGGGTTTGGCATAGGGTTTATGTTAAAATCGGGTTTTGCCGGATTTAGTTATCGGATCATTTCAAGTTCAAATTAGGTCAGTCTCAAATTTGAGTCATTTGAGATTTAGGCCAATTTAAGTTTAGGTCAATTCAAACTCAAATTGTCAAGGGTCCAGATATTTTAAGTTTGGGCCATTTGGGTTTAAGTTTCAATCGATTCGGATTCAAATCAGGTTGGATATAGTTGAATTTGGTTGAGTTCGCCCAGATCATCGGGTCAGGTCAAATTTTGCATTTTCAAAACTCTATTGGCCTATTAGGACACCAAATCTGTCAGGGTTAGAATCTTAATTCTCACAAAATTGTTGATTGGGGCTTGTAGTGGCAAACCTCTAATCTCCTTTTGTGCGTGTAATACCTCATATTTATAACAACTAGTTTGCATGCTCCGCGCGGTGCAAGCGAGGAAAAGTTTCTTGCTCAAACTCTAAGTTTTCATCCAGCATTCTAGTTCCAAAGTTTTTTATTTGTGACTTTTTAGGCCCAAATTTCTCCATTTAATAATCTGGTCCTTGATTTCAATCGCAACAATGTAGGGATAAAAAAAAAATAATTTACTCATCCCTACCCTTTCCTAATCGGCTTCTCAAACCCAAACTGCCTCTACCTGCATAACCATGAGAAGAGTATGAGTTTAACTAATCTTACTCAACCCTATCTGCACCCCTCCATTAATAATATTTATATTTAAAATATAATTTTATTTTAAAATAAAATTATAATCACATAAATTACCAATTTGTAATTTTTAGTTATTAATTAATTTTAAATATAAACATTCTTTTCAAACAATTCATAACAAAAGAAGTCTAGAAAATTAAACATATGTCTTAAATGAGTTGGTGGGTAGTACCTGCTTACATGTGGGATGGTAACTACCTAAACCTAATTACTCGTGGAAAAGGTCTAGGTTAACTAAACTCTGCTTGTTGACATCTCTACAATAGTGAACCACGATCAAGGTGTTAAATATCGTTAGCGCTACGTATACGGCACTCCGAATTTTTAAGATATACTGTACCGCATACCGTTACCATTTTTGCAAAAAAATAAATGTTATAATACTATTTTAAGATGACATAATTGTTTAATAATTTATTTTTACACATTTTATATGTATTTTAATTTTTCTCATCATAATTTTTCAAATATAAATAAAATATATATGATAGAAGATATTCAATTGGAGTAGCATGCACTAGAAATTCAATTAAAAGATATCGTTCAACATCACAGGGACCTTTAAGTTGCTGTTATCCATTAAATTTTTATATTAATTAAGAAAGTAACAAAAAAAATAAAAGTAAATGTTCATTTTATGAAATGTGTATTATTTATATTTTAATGTTTTATATATTTATGATATTTTTTATGTGAAATGAAAAAAAAAATAGCTGTGAAAAATAAAATACTGTAGTACGTATTACGCGGTATTTGTGGTATACCGCAGTTTTTTAACAAAATACATATAAAAAGTGATCAGTATGCGGTATACCATGATGCCACCATATATCGTGGTATACCGCCTAGTAAAATGACAAAACGTGAAAATATTTATATCGCATACTACGTATCTGCTGTAAACAGTATACCGCAAGGTATTTAACACTATGACCACACTAGGGACCTGACACATGGAGGAGTTTGGGAACTAAAAGGTTAGAAATAACATGTTTAGGGGCTGAAGTAGGATTTGACCATAATCAGGCAAAAAGAAAATAAAAAGCAAAAGAAAAAAGTTTACTGTTTTTACCTCACCCATTTTAATATATAGTAGTTAATTTCATAATACATTACCTATTATTAAACGTTTTTCAGTATTAAAAAAGTTAGGAAAGAAACGCTTTCAGCACCAAAACAAAATAATCAAACATCCCTGGTCGACCTTTTATAAAATCGAACTAAATAACGTGACTTAGATCAATAACGAAGGATGGAAGTGACCTTGCACCTGTATACAAAAGAAAATTACCTCTCAAATACCGCACGCTTCGGAGCGAGATTGAAATAAGACTATAACTGTATGACAGTTTGTCATTAATTTTTTAAAATAACAAATAAATATGGCTCATTTATTTAAATGAAATTGACGGCTCAACTTGTAATTAGTGTCAGCGATTAACGTTAGAATTTTGAAAAAAACTATCTAATGGTAGTTTTTAACTTTTAACTTTAGCGTTTTTCATCTCAACTATTAAATAAATTATTTAAAACTCTAACGTTAATGATAAAAATTGTTCCCAAATAGAGACAACATGAGATGAGGGGCCATTTAAATGGATAAAATTAGATGAAAAAAATAATAACAAATTGTTCCGTATCAATTATAGTAGAATATTATTTGTTAGAAATAGAAAGAATTACTCATGTATTTTCAATATAATAAGCATTGTTTGGGACGCGAGCAGCTGTTTAATCAACGATAATTACCGGATCAAAGAACAAAAAGTGCATCAGCGTTTTCTCTCTTGACGGTTACGAACGAGTTCTTAGTTTTTGGCTAATCATTAAAGCATCTACGACAAAGCCGTTCCCATTGGCTTAATATTTCAGGGCTAATCAAATCCGGACATTATAATTTTTTCACCTCATAATATTTATTATTTTTATACTTAAAAATTAAGTCACACGTAGTATTAAAAAAATACTCCCTCCGTTTTAAATTAATTAACTATTTTATCTTTTCTTTTACTGAAGTTTGACCCTAACATATTTATATTAATATGTATTGAAAAAAAAAGAATTTTAAATGATATTTAGAAGGTATAATATTTAAAGTTTCATTTTTCTATAAAATATTTATATTTTTATAATAAATTTTGAAAGAAATAAAATTATAAATTAATTGTTGTGAATAGCAAAAATGGTAAGTTTTTGTGAAATAAAGGAAGTATAAAAATTGGTCTAACATTATTGAATACGGATTTATGTATTTATGTATCATTTAAAATAATACTACTTAGGTCAAACTTAATTTCAATATGTTACGAATAAATTTAAAAAAGAAAAAGAAAAGGAGAAATCAATACTACTCAAGCTTTTTCTTGCTTTCTATCACTTCAACAATCTAATGGTTTTATTCTAGGTTTTAAATTGAGTATTAGAGGCCCCAACATCAACCATTTGCTATTAGCAGACAATAATCTTTTTTTTTATCGTTCGGACATGCAATCCACATATGCTTTGAAGAACTCCCTAGACCAGTATCAGAAAGTAGCTGGCCAAGAAATAAATTTTCAGAAATCAGAATGGTGGTTTAATAAGAATATTCCCATGAGATTCATCCGCCTTTTAAGGAAGATTCTTTTGTTCATAGTCATGGCTTGATTTTGAAGTACCTTGGAATCCTCTTTGATTGCAGCTTTTCTAAACCAACATCATTTGAGTTCTTGAGTGACAGGGTGGAATCTAAACTAGTTGCTTGGTGAGGGAAGCTTTTAAACCCTAAAATGCACCAAACTTTGATTCAAGTTTCACTTTCTTCCTTCTCGGTTTATGTCATGTCCCTTTGCCACTTCCTCATCACAATAAGTGATAAAATTACCTAGTTAATGATTTGGTTCTGGTGGAAAGGGTTAGAACAAGGGATTTGAATTCATTTTTGTAGTAAATTTCATTTGTCGCTACCAAAAAGGTGCAAGTGGCCAAGGAATTAGGGATCTTCAACAGTTTAATCAAGTGTTGTGGGCTAGAACTTTTCTAGAGGATTATGCACAAGAATCCTAAATCCTTGGTGAAAAGGGTCCTCCAATCTAAGTGTGGTAAAAGTGGATCCCTGTGGAAGGTTGATCTTGGAAGTAAACTTACTCCAATTTTGAGAAGTTTGGTTTTTAGGACATAACTACATGAGCCTCATTTGTGCTGGATCATCAAGGATGGAAAATTTATAGATATTGAGCACAATTATTGGCTAACAGGGTTTTCTTCCTCTAGACTTTGTGAATGTATGCGTGACATCCTGAAAATCTATAGTTAAAGAAGGTCATTGACCTACTCCATTCAGTTTGCAAGGATTGGAATTCTTACTTGCTTAACTCCCTATTCCTAGATGGTATTACACAAATCATCATGCTTAGTACTTGAAGAAGTGTTTCAAGCAAAGACTGGCCGGTCTGGGAAAGGGTGAATGATGGAGTTTATACAACAAAGAAAGGTTATGTTTCCTGTCAGCTCAGTAGGATCTACCAAAATGGTACTGACCTTCCTATTTATTCACTCATTGATATTCTAACAGAAATGTGGGTTGTGCACATCCTCGCCAAATTCAAAACTTTCATTTGGAAGTTTTACATAGGGTGTCATTCCCACTAAGCTAGAACTGTTTAGGAGGAATATCACTCTCATGTCAGTTTGCCAGAGATGTGGAAAAAGAGAGGAAGACTTAATCCACCTTTTCTTTAGGTGTAAAGATTCTTAATCAATTAGGGCACAGACTTCTAATATCCTGATACTCGACAAAGAGGATTCTTTTAGTTCATGGTTTAAGGATATTTGGCACCAGTATTCAAAAGAGTCCATAAAGATAATTGACTTGATCTTAGTGACCCTTTGGAGCATCTAGCTGTGCCAAAATTCTTTAGTTTTCTCATGAAAGGCTAAACCACTAGGTCAGATCATTATTGCTAGGGAAAACCTCTAAAAAGATTATCAAGCAGTAAGAGCTTGTAAATATTTCTCATTAAAGCTTCATCAATTGAGCCATTCGTTGAATATTATGATTTGAGGTAATTGTAACCTCCAAGATACTTCATCCATTTTTTTGGTTCAGGGTACTTAGTGTAGCATATCAGGCAATGGTGCCTCGATTTGGGCCTATAGGCTTCTAGATGAAAGATATCTAAAGCAACAATGCTTTTTAGGCAGATGCACTTTGGCCTTGTTTACAGAGCTTGGGCTATCTTGGCTACTATGAGGTTTGCTGTTGTAAACAATATTTTGAATTGTACAATCTGAACAGACTGTTTGCAAGGGTTTCTTCAAGTTGTTGACTACTCAATAGTTCAACTTGTGGTCAAGGAAGTGGTCAGGAGCATTTGGGATCTGACTTGCTCTTTCCAATGGTTGTCCTTAATTAAAGTCCAGGGGTGTCCCATTGGGGCGGCCCATAGCTTGGCCACTAGTTGTTTACTTTCTTCCTCTCTTTCAATGTTGTTCTTTGTTTTTCCCTTCCATTTGACCAATAAAAAAAAGATTATTTGACGGACAAAGTGGATTGTTGTAATAAGATTAAATTACAAAAAAAGTCTACAAGGTTTGGTTATGAGTACAATTCGTCCATTCTCTTTAACAATACTGACTATTTTTACTCATCATTAACTTACTAACATCACCTTTTAAAATCTTAATTTAAACTATCTAATGTTTGCAGTGGTAGAACCACACTATAGTGAGTGGCCCTCATTGAATTTTGATAAAACTATGTATTATTTCTTTCATAAAATTTGCAACTTTGATAAATGTCAATTTAGATGGTCAAAATTTTTTATTTTTCAAAAATTTTGAGTGTCTTTTTCGACATCACCACACCACATTTTCTACCATTTCTTGCTTTGGACTTTCATTTTTATAGGATGGAGAAAGGAACCGAAGCATCAGATTAGTTCGGAAGTGAGTGGAGTGAAAAATAAAAATTGCAAATGAATAGTTAATTTGGGTTGTAGCCCCACAGTGCAATCATTCTGGAAGTTGGGCTCATGACTTGGATGCTACAACTCCGGCAGTGTTGTGGCTCTAGTGCCTTTCGTGTCGTGGGTGCTACAACGCCTAAATGGCTTCCTTTGGTGCCCCTGCACCTGGAAAAAAATGGTCTCCCACTTCTAATTTGAATCTAAGCATACTATTGGGTAGGAAATTTTATCCAAATGGGTAAGTGAATGAAAGAGACACCTTTAATACTTAGAAAAATCTAGAACCAAGCTTAGAGACTCTTTATTCTTCTTCATCTTCTCATTTTAGACTAGGTTTTTCATCACCATCTATTGCATTTTTTTATCTTCTTGTGGAGCACTTGTGGATTCTTAGTTGGAGAAGGCTTGAAGAACTCGAAGACTTGTGAAAACCTTAAGGAATCAACATCTAGAGTTTATTGAGTTCCTTCTTTTCTTTATTCTTTTTGTGTCTAGACATGGTTGCTATTTTATGTATATTCATGGTTATATTTTATTTGAGTATGGAGTAGTTTTCTCTAAATTTTCTATAGTTGTAACCACTTGAATTGGTTATGTTGGTTGGAATAATGGCTATTTAACTTTGGTTTTCCTTCATTGCTTGTTTACTCTTCTCCTTAAGCTTATTGTTGCGTTTATTAATTAAGGACCCTGGTCAATTGCACCCTAGATTTATTTTGAACCCTTGGAAAAGATTCAAAGGAATTGGAATTAAGAGAAGACTGTAGTGACCATGGGCTTGTTGGGAGATTAGTCTAGGACACTAGATGAAGGTAAATTAAGCTTATAATGCCTCTATTGAACCAATGGTAGCTTCAAAAATTATATCAAGTTTTGTGCTTCATTTATTTAAAAAAGTTTAATATTTTTTAACACAGTTTATGTCATTTTTTCTTAATTTATATCTAAATGGCATATAAACACACTAATTATATGCATAAATACAAACTATACATTTTCTCTTTTGATAGCATGGATATTTCTTTTACATGAAAATATATTGACTCATAATCAACAGACTCATTTGTTCTTTTTTCCAAGTTTTTTTCAATACTGTTGGAATTGTTCCTTTCGTATTTGATATGTTATAAAATGTTATATGTTATAAGATATTTATCAATTGCTGACATATTGCAATATGAGATAAAAACAATTAATTAGTACCCTTTTATTTTTGAAAAAGTAAAAAAAAAATAGAGAATTTTATATTTATAACCTAAAAAGAAAAGTAATTGCTTGACTTGTGACCTGATAATTATGAGAGCGATGTGGAATATTTTAGTGGTTGGAGTTCTGTAAGAGAAATAAATCTTCTTTTAAATAATAATTATGAAATTAACAAAAAAAGAGAAAATATATTATAATTTACATATATTAAGTAGAAGAGGGTTCTTCTCTGTGCAGTCAAAAGGATTAACTTGCATAAGATGAAGTGGGATATACAGTAAACTCACAATATGATTCTTTTGTAACTATCTTTTATAGTATAATTTTGAGTTAAGAAAGATAAAGTAACGTTAAAAGATTCAACATCAGATAAAAAAGTGAATAAAAATAATTATAGCGTAAACAAACAAATAACAAATAATATAGCTAATTTCTCCAAAAAAAAATCTAAAGGACTGTTACAAGAAGAGGCAGGGTAAGAAGACACAAAACAAATGAATTTGTGAGAAGTAGTGAATTTGTTATACAACAATGCAATATTTATGGTTGAATTATAAGTGATGTCCTCAATTTGCTATATATTAGTTAATTATAGAAAGACTAAATGATATGTTAAAGATCCAAATTTAGTATATGTTTGTGTGAGTATCATATGTTTACAAAAAGCCCAAAGAATTTGAGGGAGCAAATTATAACTAAAGACTTATACTTACTTGTTATCGACATATATAACCTAAGGTTTCTATGGTTCAGTGGGGGCAAGTGCCCCTATTGCCCCTATTGTGGAGTTACCCATGTATTGAACTAGCAATTCGGATGGAAGTCAACTATAGTTTAAGCTTGGGAGAGTGACCCTTTCACTTGAAAAAGTAAAGACCCAATTAGTTAACTTTACTAACAAATAGAAAAACCAAACCATTAATCTTAATTCATTAGTTAACCAAATTAAGTAGTGAGCCCATAGGAAGTGTGCCTTAGTAATTTGACAAAAACTAAAAATTTGATTGCATTATTGCATCCTATGTTAATAGCATTTCACTTAGCTAAGTTTAGTTACTTGTCTAACTTGCTTAAATTGTCATTCAACTTAAATTATTTAGCTAAAGTTAATTTAGAGTAGCGGTACTTGGCAACCAATTCAATCAATTTTCATGAGAACAATACTCTTTCTTACCCAACTTCAACGTCCACTATGCGCTTGCGGTTAGGGTTTAAAACTCACGACAAACTTTACCCACAAGTTTTAAGCTTTACAGTTATATGTTCTACAAAAATTAACTATTACCGTCATTGATTATTTTTTCTATCTCCACCCTTATGTTTGACTTTTACAAAAGTTAAACTCCCTAAATATATTCTAACAATGATGAACATTTTAAATTATTAATCTTTCTGTACTTAAGATGAGATAATCTATTCTTTTTCACTGCTACCAGTGATAGTACAATTTTTGAATTAGGTGTAAGTTTTTTCAATAGAGTAAGGCAAATATTATTTTCACTATAAACCTCGAGATTTTTTTTTTGTAAATTACCCCTGAAGTAATTATTGAAAAGCAAATTGCTGGCAGCCCTGTGTGTTTGGACTGGTACTCTTGCCCGGAAATTATCTTGGATTCTTTACTCAGTAAAAGTAAACAGAGAGAGAGAAGGGAAAGGTACTTTTAGAGAAGAGTACAAACAGATGCGAAGCAGTTGGTCACAAAAGTGATGAGGCAAAGAGGAATGAGAACGACACTACTTAGAGAACTGCAGCAATACGAGTGAAGAAGAAAAGGAAAGTGTCTTTTTGATCCATCTCTCGTGCATCAATAGTGGGTTTAGTCAAATACCTTTTCAAAAAGACAATACTTTTCTAATTACAACGTATAGAAGTAGGGTGGGGAGTTGAATCTTGGATTTCGACTTCCAAAATTCCAGTACAGATCTAAAGCTTAACTGTTAACAAGGAGCTTTGCAATTTACATTCGATAAAATATTGCAAGTATTTATAAATAATGCGTAGAATAATAAGTTGCACATTATAAATTCAAGTGGCCAAGGTATACGATTCTATTTCTGGTATCATCATTTGATGTATCATTGAGCCAGGATATATAGTAGGGTCTATTTACTGTAGAAAATGTCTAAGTGGTTTTTATTTGAATGCATAACTTGACTTAAGGATGTGGAAAGTCTTGTATTCTAAACTTTCGAAAAAACCATGTGTTAAGCTGCAAAAACCTAAAACAAGGTTTTTTACTTTATAATATGAGTTTTCCAAAGTTTAGAAAACAAATTTATCTACATCCTTAAAATAAGTTAATAAAAATAAGAAAATTTTACACATCCAACCACCACCTTAATTTTTCTTTTCCAAAATTCCATTTATTAAAGTTGTGGTTCAAGAACACATTAGTTTAGTGGATTTGGAAACTAATTTCGTTTGCCTTTTAATTTGAAATTAAAATTCTTTCACAAAAATAGTTGTTAGATACACCATAAAACATATGTCAATCTTCAAAAGTTGCTTTATGTAATAATTTTTTTTCGTGGTCAATGTATTTAAAGTTTATCTATCACTACAAGAAAAAAGGTTTTGGTGGCCAGAGGCGGTGATTGACAAAATGGTTGCTAGGCCATCAATCATTAAGTTGGTTGCGAAAAAGTAGGTGCAAGTTACAAAGGAGATGCAGTGACTGATTGGCAATCAGGAAAAAATCGATTGCCAGAATCAGTTGCCATCCCTAAAATGTCAACATTGGTGATCCACAAGAACCAAAATTGACCAATTAACTTTCAGTACCTCTATAATATAAATTCAAATCATTCATTTTTTTTCTTGTACCTTTTCTTATCTCTCACTCTTTGTTTTTGTTTTCTTGCTCTATTTAATTTGGAGCAAGAGGACTGAAGTGGAGATCACAAAGGAATACAATGTTGCTTCTACCAGAGTGTGACCAAGGAGCACATCATTTGATCTCTTTGACACAAGGAAAATGTTGATCTCTTCTCTAGAAATCTCAACCTAGGTATTCCTCAAGACTCTTATAACAAGACTAAGGTTTCAAAGTTGAAGGCCATCTTCCAGAAATCATTCATCTCCTTTTCCTATGTTTAAAGTCTTAATTCCTTCCTCATATGATAGAATATGAAACTTCATAATAACTAAAAATTATTAAATTATAAAATACTACCTCTATTCAAAGTTCTTTATGTCATTTCAGTTTTTTTATTTAAGTTTGCCTCAAATTTGTTTAGATTAATATTTGCTAAAAGTTTTTCAAAAAATTATATTCAAAAGCTATAAGTCTTGTAGTTTTTAAATATAAAATTTTTAAAAAAATTTAGAAAATATTGATATAAATAAATTTAAGTCAAATTTATGTTAAAAAAACTGAACTTGTGCAAAAAATATGGGACAGATGGAGTAAATATTAAGAAGAAAATTTAGTGAAAAATCATCGAGCAAAAATATCTTGGATCTAGGTATCTATTGTTCATGGTGACAAATTGGTAGCCGCCCTAATTGGTCATCATAAAGCGTCACGGTGCCAGTCGCCTAGCCGATTGCCTCTCCTTAGTACCCATGAATTAATCTAGCAATCGATTGGTGGCTGCTCTTATCAATAACCAAAAAATAGAATGTCAACCAATTCACAACCAATTTTCTAATCAATTTTTTGCTTTATACTCATAATGATGGGAAAGTAGAACGAAAAGCCTTTAAAATATTTTGGAGGAAAATGAAAAATTAAATGTTTAGGATGCGTGGAGAGATTTACCCATTTAAAACTAGTGGAAATATATTGTGTAGTATTTTTAGCTAATTATTTAAGTAAGATATTGGTAAGCTCGTGTGGTGTGCTACCTATCGTATTAGTAGATTGGACCCCACGATCTCTGCTCTTTCTCGAAGGAATATACAGTGTGGTCCTTGTCGCCCCCGGCATGCTTTGGTCATCTCTCCATTTTCTAGGGTTTTACACCAAGTTTCTTTCTTTCCCCCCACGCTCCCAACCTTTTCCCTTCCCCTTTTGAACCCTAGTGGCTATTTCTTCCCTTTTCCCTTTTGCATTATTGATCCATATCTCCGTCTATAGACCTATTTGACAACGAAAGCCAACTTTAATTTCTTTAATTTCCAACTAAATTATTGAAATTTTAATCCATCACTAGCTAAAAATAATGCATTATATTCAAGTGCGCTAGTATATATTGCTGTGCGCTAGTGGAGTTTTATGTGAGTCTACAATGTATATAGATGCGTTTGTACCAAATTACTCGACCAATATATTATTAAGTTGGATCCTGCACGTCAAGTGAATGGATCAATCTGGATTTTATATGATGATGAAATCTCACTACTCATTGTTAATTGGATCTGAGTTTGATAATTTGATACACACATGTGCTCCATTGTGAATCTCAAATTTGGAGATGGAGACATGTGCTTCATCGTAGATTTCACTCTTTACGTCCTTATTCATGTATAGTAAGATTTATGTTTGAATTAGCCATCATTGAGCCACAATTAGATCTTGAATTTCTTGGTACTAATATGCTTGGCCACACGTAGGCATTCCTGGGCATCAATTTGGTGGCAGTGATTGTTACTTACAACATATTGGTGATATGCATGGGGTAAGGAATCTACTTGGGAAGGACCTTTCTACTACATTCAATTTAGGTTTTTCTTTTTAATAAAGAGATTATATATAGAATAAGCCAAAGTAGACAATAACCAATCCGGAAAGGGGGTCTACCATGTGACGGCTCTCCTAGTTGATTAATCAAGTAAGTGTTTATTTTACTTTGATTAAGTGTTTATTAAATTAAGTACCTCAAGTTAGCACTTTGTTAAGCAAGTAAGGTAAGCTTAATTAAGTAAGTGAGTTCCTAAGTGTGATTTGGCATAGTTAAATCAAGACCATTAGTTATTCTAGCTTTTAGAACCATCCTTGAAAGTTTTGGAAAGTTTTGATAACTTGTGGCACTAAGTGTGTTTTTGGGCCATTTAAATCTTAAGTGGCTAAGGTGTCCAAGAAAATTAAGTTTGAGAAGCTTTAAGCATCCTTTAGAGCAAAGAAATGTAGTTTTGGGTGAGAGTTTAGTAACTCATTTGAAGCTTTTGAGAGTATGAGGACTTAAGTGCAAGGGAGGGAAAAGTTGCCTTATATGCTTATAAGCTAAGTTCCTTCATCCTTAGCCATTTGTTTCTAAGTTCCAAAATTCGTAGCTCCCTCTCCTCTCCCAAATTGGCAGCTCAAAGCTTCATTTCCTTGCAAGTTTTCATCAAATTAAGGGTGCCCAAGGTGTTAGAAAGAATCACCAAGCTTCTTTGCTAGTGTTCTTGCTTCATTTGACTCTTGGAAGCTAGTTTGGAACTAAATTTCGTGGGTAAGCTTCTTGGACTCATTTGGATTGATTCTAGGTTGTTTCTAGAGCTAGAAATGGTCTTAGTTTGATTGGGTTGGATGCCAAATTGCATTGGTTTTAGGTGTGGAACTCAAGGAAGCTTAATTGAGCTAAGGAGGCTATGTTTCAATGCTTGCTTTTGTGGCTGAATTGAGGTAAGGGTTCAAGTAATTAAGCTCAAATAATGCATGGTTTGGTAGTTTTGTGTGTGGGAATGAGTTAGGAACAAGACCCAAATCATTTGGATTAGAAATGAGAGAGTTTGAGTAGTTTAAGTGCAAGAACGCAGCTGTCGCGCAACGCAGAAAACAGCGTTGGTGCCGCAGCGCCAGAGATAAGTGTACTGGCGCCGCAGCGCCCCGCAGAAAACGGCGTTGGCGCCGCAGCGCCGGAAGTAAGTTACTGGCGCCGCAGCGCCAGGGGGCGATTTTTCACTCAGGAAGTTTTGTTCGCCGGCGCTGCGCTTTTGCTCTTTGGCGCCGCAGCGCCAGAGGTGACCTTAAGGAATTTTGGGCCATTTTTTCCGGCCATCTTAAGAGCAACTTAGACTCTCGGTTTCTATTCCTAGGCTATTCTAAGACGTTCCATAGCCTCGGTTGGGTCTAGAATTCATTCCTAGAGCGGGAATTGTGCATTATTTAAGAGGTAGTCAAGTTGTGTGGTTAAGAACAAAAGTGTGACTTGGTGGCTAAGTTATTCATAGTGCTTAAGCTTTTAGATGAGCATTAAGGGGATTTAAGTGGGTTTTTAGACTCTTTATTGGCCGTATAGAGCGTCATTTACATATGGTCAATGAAGAGAAAAACCTAAGTCGATCCCAACCGAACCATTTGGTTTGGTAAGCAAGCCACTAGTAGTGTTCTGAGTTAAACCTTGAGGGTTTGGCTAGTTAAACCACATAGGAAGACTACCCTGTACAATAAGTTAAGGGTAAAGGCGGGTAAGTTTGAGATAGGTGACGACCTACTCTAGAACCCGTAAGTGGGACTTAAGTGAGGTAAAGTATCCGGGATACGAGGGCCAGTATCTCAAGTACCTCCGCCGTTTGAGCTCACGGCAAAGTTTTAAGGCACCTAGAGTGCAGAAAGTCCCAAGTGCATATATTGTGTGCATTTCATACCATACATCCATACATTGCATATCTTATATTTTGTTGATTGTTTGAGTTGTTTGTTGATTGAATTGCTTGTTTGGTTGCTTGGTTGCCATATTGCATAGTTGCTGCATTTTTCCTTGCAGGTATTCAAGGGATCCTTACTGAGTACTTTCAAGTACTCATTCCCTTAAGTTTTATTGTGCAGGTTCTAACTCCGGGCCTAATCACTAAGTGATAGTCGAGGCCTAAGTTTTCTGTTTTGCAGGTATTTCTCTTGAGAATCCTAGTGATTCTAAGTTACTTGTGATATAAGTTATGTGCTAACCAAGTTGTGCCTTTACAGTGTAGAGGCTAAGAGTACACAAGAACAAGATCTAGTGAAGGGTTTACACTTGGAGCTTGGTATAGCTCAAGGTGGGACTCAAGTAGTTGATCTTAGTTAGTAGTTTTTGTCTCTTGTACATAGTACTTTGTGTACTAAGTAAGTTGCCTCTAATAGGATACATTGTGATGTAAATCCATCTTGTTACTTTTGGGTGCATGCTAGAGGTGTAATGTATGCACAAACTATTACTTGTAGTTAAAGCAACCAGTATTTTCAAGGTCTTGGCACGTTTTATATATGTTTTAGTGAAATGCTCGAGCAATGTTTTTAATCCACGATTTATAAAATTCGTTTGCATTGCCAGGACAGACGCATGCATAACTTAAACTGAGTAGGCTAAGAAACTTGTTGCATATAAATTGTTTAATTTATATTGACAAGTAATAGTTAGCCAATAGTAACTAGTGGGATTCATAAATCCCTAAGGCCTACAAGGTTATGGGGCACTGGGGCCCCGTTCCGCGACATCCCAGGCCATCCTTCCAACAAGACGAAGGTCCTTCTTACCTAAGATATGGGTTACTTTGTTTGAAGATCATTTGAAAAAGGTAAAAGTACAATCTAGAAAGAAATCACCTAAAGTGCGGGTCTCTTCTATGAAGGCTCCGAAGTAAAATAAAGAACATGACACACCATTCTAAAGTTTAGAAATAAGAACTAGCGGATCATATTCAATCTTGACGTACTCAAGTCCATGTCTTCTAGCCTCATTGATTCCTTACAGAATTACTAGGGCTTCCAAGTACTTAACATCCTGTCTAGAGTAATGCAAAAAGCACAGTCCCAGTCGCTTCCCTACAAATTGCCCTAGCACTTCCCTTGTAACTCCTCATATCAAGTGCCGCATCCACATTTATTTTCATGTACCTACCGAGGGAAGATGCCAAGCCCAAGTCCTCTAGTGTTGTGCATTACCCTCTTATAAAGATATTTTTCCGTTTAACTTCCATTAATCCACCTAATTCAGAATGGCATGGGCAGCTTCAATTCCTTTGACAATAACTTTCGTGAACAACCTCATTATAGTTATTCTACACAAACCATGCAAAAATTTCAAATAGTAGAGCTTGGTCATCATCACCAACCAAGCTTACCTTTAAGTCATCTTGCCATTTCTCATTCACATTTGGAAATGTAAGCCCCAACATTTGACTGAAAAAAATTAAAAAAAAATAGCACTTAAAAAACAAGTGCACCACTAACTCATTATGATCATCGCATACTGGCCACACATGCTCAACTTCATACCTCTCTTTTGAAGATTAATTCTAGTCGAAAAATCTTCATGACAGAAGCGGCAAGAAAACAAGTGTACCCGTAGAGGCAAGGCCAAGCTGGCAAGCTCCACATCCATACCAAAAAATCTGACAATATTAGAGGACCTTGCCCGTACATGTATGCGAAGGAAAGATAGTAGGCTAATTTAACTGTATATTGACCACTATCATACATTCCCTAAGTTAACACATTATCCTGGAATCTAGAGAGCAATGGGATCGACTTCACTGGCGTAACATCTGAAGAGTGTATCAACACATCAATAATATTGAAGTTTCAATAGACCTTTGTATGATCAATTAGATGCCACACCTGCCAATGTTCAGTACCTAAGATAGTGGTTGTTATAGGTTTAGTATGTTCTCCAGGAAATTAAGACATCGAGACCATTTCCTACTTGTTAGAAAGCCCCATTCTACATCATCTCTCTACTTGGTAGCAATCCTTTATAAATAATCAAATAGTATCTTGGCTTAAAAGCCCAAAAGAATTATGATAAAGGGAAGTACCATCCCTGGAATACCCTCGCCATTAAGCTTGTTGGATTTGTTGCTATTCTCCAAGCTTATTTTGGCAACATAGCAATGTTAAAAGCCACAACATCTTGAAAGCTTAAGCCACCTACCTTCTTCGAAACACACATACGGCTCCAAGAACACCACACCATCTTCCTGCTCTCCATGCCATGAGACCAAAAAATTCTCGTACTTAACAATCCTAACTCATTGCAGACTTTTGTTAGGATTAAAAGACAGATAATTAGATGAGTTGCAATTGCTTGAAAAATTGTTTTAGTAAGGAGGCTTATCCTCACCTACAAGAGCAATGAAGCTTCCATCAAGATAATTTATGCTTTACCTAATCGATAAGGAACTCAAATTGAGTGGTTCTTTTCCTACCAAGGAGCCACAGAACCCTAAGTATTTATCCTCTTTTAAATAAGAGTTCGTTCTAAGCAAGCTCATGATAAATCACCAGGTAACCTATTTATAACTCGGACTAAAGAAAATAGATGATCTCCCAATATTCACTTTTTAACTTGAGTCTCATTCATACAACATTAGAATTGCCAATAGATGCCTTACATATGTCTCTTTAGCTTTCATAAATAATAGGCTATCATTGGCAAAACAGATACTCCTGTTATCAACCTATTGGTTTTTGCATGCTGAAGTAAAGCAGGTAGGCCTTCCATGCAAAACAGAAACAGGAAGGAGGAAAAGGAGGTATTTGTGCCTAATACCCTTGAAGGACCTAATCACACGAAAAACCTGACCATTCACCAAATTTGGGAAAATGGTCGATTCAGCACAACTCATAATTAAGTCCACCCACTGAACTTGAAAACCCAGCTTCATCATTACTGCTCATAGGAAACTCTATTCAACCCTATCATAGGCCTTAGCCATACCGAGTTTCAACGCCAGCGCACCTTCCGTTTTCCCATACAACCGAATTATATAATGACATGTTTTAAGAGCCACAAGTGCATTATTAGTAAGCAGCCTTACTAACATGAAAGCACTCTAATTTTCTGAAATTATATGAGGGATGATTCACTTCAAATGATTAGCAAGAACTTTCAAAACCATTTTATATAGGACGTTATACAGGCAGATGGGGTAAAAGTTCATTATAGCTTTCAGGTTGCTCAAATTCGGAATTAGAACCAAAAAGGTATAATTTAATTCAGTCAGCATGGGTTTATTATTTAGAATCTCCAAAACATAATTAGTCACATAAAATTTAGGATATGTTAGTATTTTTTATAAAAGGGGTGGTAAGCTATTCAAGCCCAGGGATTTCATTGGGTTCATCTGAAATAGAGAAGTTTAAACTTTCTCAGTGGTGAAAGGTGCCTTTAGTCTCTTATTCATGATATTCGTGGCCACTACCTGAATATGAGATGTTACCTTCCTAATCAAAGATAGGTGTGAAGTATTAAAAAGTTGAGAAAAGAAGCCCACTACCTTTTTCTGAATATATGCCTGATTTGACAACTCGACACCATCATCCCTCTTGAGTGCATGGCTGAAAATTTGATTCTTCCTTCCTGAGGCCATTTGGTGAATGAACCATGTATTTCAATCACCTTCCTGAAGCCATGTAACTTTAGTTCATTGGCTCCAGTATCATTCTTCTTTTTCTAGCAAAATATAAGGATTTTTTCTAGCTCATTCCTTTAATAGATAGTTCTGTCACTAATCCTCTACTGCTTCACTTTCTCCAGCTCCTTCTTGACTTTTTTTATTTCTGATTTTTGAGAAGCAACCCTTTCTATACATTGCTATAAGCCACTCTTATATGCCTGAAGTCTAGGAATAAGTGACATCATACTTCACTTTTGTAACTGGGACCAAATGATCTTTTCACATTCTTCCTCTATGGCCCAAGTAGCTTCAAACCTCCACACTATTCTATGAAAGATATTCAGCTTCCTTAAAAAAGATAAAAGAATACCACTATAATTAGAGCAAACAAAAAGAAAATGCTCTACGTATCCTTTAGGAAATGTATCCTTCCATGTAAAAGTGCCTAGGGCATTCTCATGCAGCTAGACCCCTACCTGAACAAACATGTCTCATGTGAAGCCTAACTCATGAAAGCCCAGATTGATAAAATGAAAGTATTGTACTGCCTTTCGAAATCCTTCCATCTAGGCCGCCATTCTGGGGCATCCTTCATCCTTTTCTAAGGCCATAACAACATGTTAAAATCACCAACGATAACCCATGGAAAGAACACTTGTGATGCAAAGCTTCAAATCAATGACCAAGATTCATGTTGACATTACCACCTCATATGACCATAAAAGTCCATAAGCCTCCATTTAGTGTTGAACGCTGAAACCTTCACATTAATGTGGAACTTGGAACAAGATAGTAAATTCACCTACCATCCTAACCTCCATAACATGGCCAACCCCTTCGTAGAGCCTTCACAGGAGACAATAAAACAAGAATTGAACCCAAGCGATCTTTGAACCTTCTCCATTTCAGACGATGTTTTCCTAATTTTGATAAATAAAAAAAAAAGCAACGTCTAATGTCTTCTGCTGAAATACCTTATGAATGGCATGAACTATTTGGGTTGACCCGAGATCCTGACAATTCAAGCTCATTATGCTCATTTCTATGAGCAAGGTAAGTTCAAGCTTAACCCTACCTTAAAAAAGTCTTCACCACACATGAACTTTGGCTGCCCGAAGATCTTGTTCAGTTACCCCTCTTTTATATTTGAAAGGGATTGACCAAATTCACACCCTTCCTATATCACCATCCATCATGTTAGGTGAAGGACATTGTGCCACTACCCTTCCCCTCTACTTAACTGCTAGCCAAACGTCCTTTGGCTTCATGTTACCTTGTATCCTCCTTTGCCTACATCAGCTAATAGGCCCACCCCAACCTCAAAACTCACATTATTATTAGGTTTATTGAGCGTGATAGTCCTTCCAACAAAATCAACTGAGTTGGCTGTAATATCTCTCGGTGGGTTAAGGTTAACAATCTTGACAAGTGATTTGGTGCCATAGAGCTTTTATTGAAAGATCGGGCCCTTCCAAGCCTCCAAATTATGTGGATTCTTCTGGAGAATTTCCATCACATCATTAACCACCTCCCTGCTTAGAATAAGAGTGATGGCGATCAAAGAATTGAGGAGAGCTACTGCCATCTTGTTCTTCAAAGCCTCCTTACATTGACTGGACCTTGCCATAAACTCTTATAAGGCCTCTTCGGATGATTCTGAGTTACATTCCTCCCCTGTACCACCTAAAGCATGACCCCAACGATATATACCTAAACCAATCTCCATACTGGCACACGCTACCTTCATTACCAATGGGGCAATCCATGCACTTGCACTTTGTATGATCCACTTTGCCACATAAATAATATATTTCAGCCAGGCATTCATATCTAATATAGTATCAGTTCTTCTCATTATCATTTTTACCATTAAACCTTGACATAATGGACGAGATATATCACCTAGCACTCTTATGCGAAGGTCAGGGCCTAAATAGTCAATACTCCAAACCTTTCCAAGATGGCTTCCGAATGTTTTAGCAATTTCCAGTCTCAACCAAGTGAATGACACATCCTCAATATGAATCCAGAATGCCGCCTTGTCAAACAACAATGAAAAAGGCTAGTCACCCTTGTTGAGAACTTACATCACTATCAAGCAGTTATCAAAAGATCAAGGCCCATTGCAAATACACTGTTCCTATTGGCCTCCTTCTCAAATGTAACAATGAACAAGTTCATTCTCGAATTTGAGCTCACCATATGAATCATAAACCTGATTTGAAATCTCCATGCCTTCCTTAGGGACTCCTTAAGTCCATCCTCCTTAACAATTTGATTGGACAAGATCTTAAATGCCACCATTAGATTTGACTCACTCCCACAGGATTCATTTATAAGTTCAAGCCAACATGTTCAGTCCTCCTCAGCAGCCAGCCTCATGTTAGTAAAATACTTCCCCAAGACATCTATCAGCAGAAGAGCAATAGCTGAAAAAACAATGCTTCAATTAGCAAACCCTAATGAAGCAAGGTGAAAGATACCCAAAACTCATTGATGATCAAATGAACCTTTGGCCAAAACAATGAAAACAAGAAACACAAAAAGTCCTAATCCAAGTCAACCTTTATTTCAAGGGGGAAACTCTTCGAGACGAAAGAGTTCTTATTTATTACGTGTCTCACAAACACATTCAATTTAGATTAGAGACTAAATTGCAATGCAATTTTTCCCTCATAATTTTTAAATTAATGATATAACATGTCACAAAGCTTCTTAGTAAGAAGGTATTATTGTTATGTTTGTGTAGTTTGAGGCCTCTCACGCTTCTTTTTTCTTTTTAAGACCATAGTGCAACTATATGTAAAAGGGACCAATAATAAAAGTTAACCATGTACCATTCTTAAACATTTAAAATTATGTCTCGCATTGACATATATATATTCCCATATAAATGTCTACTTTGTGAGATGTACGGTAGCTAGTGGAACTCTTGTCATCCACATCTCACATAAATTTTCTAGAAGTTAAATAATTAAATACTTGGCCTTTTAATTCCCTAATTGGGCGATTTTCAACAAGCAGCTAGCTAGCTAGGATATGCTGAATTTTGGACTTTTATCAACCAACCCATTCTGTTTGTAAGATAACATTAAAAAGCTCACTTATGCCAACATGCTGTAAAGGGCATCATCAGAAACCTAAACTAGGTTCAGTGCTTATAAACTTGTCCTTATATAAATTTATTATATTAAAGTTCTGGAAGTACACATTTAGTGCTAAAAAAAATAGAATAAAATAAAATAAACGTAAGATATAGATGAGCATGACGTGGATTCGACCCATTTCCCTTGAATAAGGGTCTGAATCTCTTTTTGAATGTGTTTCCATGTTTTAGTGGTGTGGCAGACTGATGAACGTATTGGAGAGTTTAATTATTTAATTAATAATTAAGGTTAATTAGTTAGCAAACAGGAGCTTAGGTTTATGCGCCTTTCTATTCGCTGTGATCCAACAAAGTTAGGCCGGTTAGGGTCCACTAAGATTATATGATGGCTTATTAGATTAGCGAGCCGAATTCATGAGGCTCACACACATGCCCAATCAGTGCCCCAAAAGCAGTAGCCACTAAGCGTAAACTTGATCAGGTTAAAGTCTCCAGAGAATCGAAAGCTTCAAAATTTTTCAGAATACGAAATAAGGTGAGTCATGGGGGAAGAGATGCAGGAAACAAGTTAGCGAGAAGAACCTTGAATTTACGGAGCACGACCATAGAACATTGAGGGAAAGAATCCAATAGCTTTAACCTGCGAGGTGAGCTTTAACATTGACTTAACTATCCGCTAATCGCTTGGAGAACCTGCGAGCAATCAATGAGGATTGTTACCGAGGGAAATTTCGACACAAAGGCCAAAGATAGAATACCTAAAATTGCGTGGAGTTCTGCTTCTAAGACAAATTCATATTGCTGGTTTTAGAACCTGGAGAATGCCTAAGGCTTCTAATTTTTTAAGGCAGCTAGAGAGAGCTTCAGCACATAGAATAAAGATATAGAGACAGCATGTCACAATTTCTAATGCTTCTGGTAGGGGAAAACTACTTCGTAGTACATTGGTTTGAATAATACAGAATAGGATACAATCCTAACACACTGGATGATGAAATGTACCCATTTTGTTATGGAAGTGTATGGCTTGAAGAATTTTTTCTATGAATAACCACCGGAGGCTGTCACATGCTTTTCGGATATCGATTTGAGAATTGCCTTGGAACAACACAAGCCAATGGTAGCACTAGTTCGGTTAATTGCATACAATATTTCATGAGTAATATTTATGCTATCCTGGATGTTACGATCCGAGATGAATGCATTCTAGAAAGAAGATACCAAAGATTTCAAGAACCAGTTTCAAACAATTGACCAGAGCCGTAGCAATTACTCCTTTCGTCCCAAATTCTTTACAACATTCATTTTTCAACAATTAATCTATGATTTTTTATTTTCAATATTTTAGTATATAAATAAAAAACCATTATATATAAATGATAAATAAAGCCCTATAGTTTTGAAATATATATTTTTTAATTTTTTCTAACAAACAATAATATGAGTAAATTTAACTCAAACTATTCAAAAAAGTCAAATGTTTCAAAAAAAAAATATGGGATGGAGAGTACTTTATACAATGTATTACATAGGCAAATAGGATAAACATAATCAATAGTCCGAGTGTCAACTCCTTTGGGGGAAGAGTAATAAAAGTTTGGTTTAGATGCTTTAAAAGGAAGCCTCCATTTAGAAAGGATAAGACCACATTCGTAACTTCCTCATCTAAGGGCCCCCAAAACCTTTTACACACCATTGGTTGTAATCTATCAGGCCCCCGAGCTTTAAAGTTTCCTTTGTCGAAAACTGTCTTCTGAAGTTCATCCTTTATAAAGGGGCTAGGAGCATCTCACTCTGTTGAGCAGATAAAGTGCATGAATTATAAAAACAAAGTACCATTTAGGTTAGCTCAAGATTCATGGGAGGGGACTAAATTGATTGAAAAAAAGTTTTAATGTGGTTGCAGATATCGGTTTCCCTATATAGCTACTAGTTGCTGGTAGCTAAAAGAGTATAGGTTCTAAATTGCATGCATTTATTCTTTGTTGCATGGCAGAAGAATCACGTATGAAAATCTCCCTAAGCCAACTATTCTTTGCCTGCTAAAAGGGTAATATAAACCCTTTAGAGTGCTTGAAGGGTTGTGATGCTCTGAAGGATTCAGCGGCTATTGAAGAGCATGTAGAGTATGCTGTAGATTACAAATTTGTTGAAGAAGCTAGCCTAAACAAGCTTTATTGCATTACCGAAAAGACAGAACAATAACACTGCTTTTTGATGTGACCTAAAACATGGATATTCATGAATTGATGTATGTAAAATAGATTTGTCCTCACATTGGGTATAGTTAAGGGTAATCAATTGGTCTATTTGATTATAACCAAAATCAAATAACTAATTTTTTTTTGTTTTTAGTGTTAAGCGTTAATAACCGAATAGACCAAAATCTTTACAAAATTTGAAATAATTGAAAATTGAATTAACCATTTGGTTTTCCATTTTTTACCCAAATAACCAAATTTTTACAACCAAATGGAATAGCACTAGACAAACTCCAGCAAAACCAGAAACCACATAAAGCCATATTCAACAATACATGAACCTTAAGGCTTATATCTTTTCTTTGATAAATGAACAAAGGAGGCGAGCAGCGACCTTTACCTTAGCCCCCTAACAAATTCACATTAGTGCCTCTTGCTTCCAATCCTAAGGATAATAGATGCCAGCACCTAGCAGCCTTTGTCGTGAGGAGAAACCTGGAACAGGACAAGGAGGAGGAGGCCTAGAAATTGGAACCTTGTTGTCTTCCCCCAAAAAGGAATTGATTTAATTGAGCAAAACAAATAGAAGAATCATAGAAATCGATGACATGGGTGACTTGACAACAGTCAGTGACGATGAAAGAAGCATAGATTTAGCAAATTGAAGTAAAGAAAGTGAGCAAAGAACAAACCCTAGCTAGGACAGATGCTCAGCCTTCTAAAGTGAGAATAAAGGAGACTAAGAGTCTGAGAATAAGGTTGAAATGATAGAAACATAGATGACATAGAAGAAATGGATAAAACAACATCATGTTGCCTCTAACTATTCAGTTCAATCACCAATTTTCTAATGAGTGCAACCGATAGTCGAACCAAAATATTACACTGATTATCGATTAAAACTGAAAACCAAATTTATGCATCTATTTGATTATGGAAAATCAAAATAAAATTCAGTTATCTGGTTATTTCAGTTAAAACCAAACTTCTGCTCACCCCTAGGTATAGTTGAGCTAAAATGCCTTAAACTACCTCAGACAATGGTAGAACGGATGGGTTAGAGTGAAGTGCAAGAGTAATGGAGCATGATCAAAAATCTCGAGGACCAAATCATTGCTTAGCTAAAATTAGACCACGTAAAGAGATGCCTTCACAAGGCAGCTGGAGCTAGTGAATCTAAAAAATTAGAAAATCTTAGTACCTAGAAAAGGATGTGAATTTTTCCTTATTATTCCAACTCACATTACACTTGATTAAAATCTCTGAGTAATAATAAAGGCTGATGGTACATGGAAATAACTTTCATTAGGTAAGCCCAAATTTGGCTATGGAACTATACATAAGGGTGACTATAAACACCACCAAAATACAAGTTACAACCATGCTTATTTGTAATATGAGGCAAAAGTAGGTGTAGATTGCCATTCAAAAGCTTTCACTATACAAATGAATGCCAACCGACCCATAGGCACCCAGTCTACTTGGTAGCATCAATAGCACTATGAATAGAAAAACTTAAACAAAAACTTAAACATCTTAAAGACATATTCACAGCACTGGCAACCTGTTTTGTTTCCATAAGAAAAAAAAGGTAAATCAGGCTAATGACAATGAACCAGAGATTGAAAAAAATGAATTACCACTGCTCGACCAAAACCTCAATAGTTGTCACTAAGGATCCTCATGCAATTATGAGCTAAGTGTTTGTTAAGGAACAAACCTTAGAAATCCCTTTGAAGGAGCAGACACACGGGTCAAAATTTCATGTTGTTCATTGAATAAATCTAGTTAAGCATAAAGAAATATATGGCCTTGGCCACTTGAACTATAGAAAATGGAAGAGAGATGGTAAACATAAGTTTGGACAACCAAAGAAAGGAGGTACCTGGAGTACTTGGCCAGGGTAGCCCCTTGGCAATGAAAAGATTATACTTCATTAGATACTTGCAAATGTTTTAGGCTTTTAGGAATTGTTGGGTTTCAGAAGCCAAACAACACAGCAGAATTAACCAAAACCCCTCCAGGATCCAAGTGAAATAGGGAAAATCGGGTGTTCAAAATTTTTTGTACCTAGTAGATTGAGATCTTTCACCTAACTATTGAGACGAATCACAAAACTTGAATAGTTAAGGTGTTCAAGCTCTCTATAGTATCTACACAAACCACTTAGAGCACCACGCCTCCTCCAGGTTTCGGCAAAAGTGTTCCTCTTGTTTTTGCAATGCTAGCTTAGATCTTCCAAGGAAAAACAGGATAGGAGTGCTGAAAATTTTGAAACCCTTTCTGATTTCATCTAGGGAGGTCCTCTCTAAAATAATACTATATAACATATAAATAGTGATGCAAGACTCCCAAAGCAAATAGGCTTCATAACCTTAATCTAATTAGGCCTAACTTCAGGCTCAACAATGGATCAAATTTTAGGCCAATAATTAATCCAAAATTATCATGAAGTCAAAACCAAACAATTTGGTCCATATAATCATATAAAATCCAATTGGCCCTATTTGTGCAACCTTATAGGCTCTTATCACGTTGGCAATGATCATAAATCATATTTATGATCATAAACAATGAGCAGTATCTAGCAACATAACATTGCTACCCAAGTGACAAGATAGTCAATGATTTGACTAAACCTCTATGATCATTATTCGTATATATCATCATTCCTTTGTCCAGGATATCAAGACTGAGTACGAGACATAGAATATGTCATCTCGTATCATCCAATTTATAATTTCTTGATTCCTAGGTCGACTGACTTAAACTGATGGCATTGATATCCCATATCATATCAACTCATCTGAACATGATCATGCATTTCTTGAGTCTCACTTAATTAAGGGGCCTAGAGATATTACTCCCGTTATATTGGAAGAAAAAATCTCATCTTGATCATACAAATCCCTCTACACAATATGTGATATACCTAATGAACCTTCATTGCCACTTAGTTACAAGCAACAAGGAGAAGTATCAAAGTATGTGACTCACATATAGGGAACCTTGATGATCTCAGGTCATAGGACTATATATACCATGATCACTATAAAATTGCTTATGACACTCATATAATAATCAATGTAGCGTTCTCATGGCAGGTCGGTCAAGTACACAAGTTCTCCAATTTGTATCCATATGTAGACTATATATCTCAAATTAGTCTTCATATATATTACTCTTTATGTATTATCATTACCCATTCCACAATAATACTCGACCAGAGATATTTAAAAATTCTATTATTTGAGGGATATAATCATGTTTAATTATGTTATATAGGAACAAACAATAAAAATAATTATTAGAATAATGTCTCAATAAAATATTATGACTTAATATGCAAAATGCAATCATCTCATGATTGGCTTTTGGGCACAACACTAGCAAGAATCAATCTCGGTCTCTTCTATTCTTGGTTGGGATCAAATAACACAAGGTGAATGGTTGGGAGCCATGAAAAAGGGATTGATGTACAAATAGCAATTGGGGCCAACTGAGATGGAGGAATCTAGAAATGGTTGCATAATTGAGAGACCAAAGGGTGGATGGGAAAGAAAAATTGTATCTGAACCTAGTCAATGTAGATGGTCATCCACTTCTCCCCAGGTTGGTCAACCCTTTCATGCTCCTCCAAGAGATAAACTCCCAAGGCTATGGGAAGGAAGTACTTTTTTGGAGACTAGACATGGCACCAGAAGTCTGTGTACTGGTCGGGCTTTGGACCTCCCTAAGGTCAAGAGGTTGCACCTTAGTGGACTCGTCTCTTACAACGAAGGAAAACATTTTTTCCTTAGCGTGAGACATCTATTGAAACATAAATGGAGCATAATTAGGGCTAATAATGATGCTTATCACTAGCTAAACAAATGAAAACCTATCATAAATTAACAAGCAATTGCTTGTGAATGAAAACAAAAAAAGAGCTCAAGGACCTGCATACACATTTTTTGAATAAGGTAACATATCACATCAAAGAATGTGTGTGAACCTAAAGGTCAACTTCTAAGGTTTGGTACAAGCAATAGGAGAGAATGGGAATTCTAGGGTACACTAAATGAGAAATTGAAAGGTCGTCCCTAAAATATAACTAGAATCCTTAGAGGTGAAGAGTCTTTCTTAGAAAGAAAAACTTCCACCCAGTATGAGGCTACTGCCATCATATTAGCTTAAAATGCAACATACCCAATTGCCTATGTTTCAACTTTAGGGGGCTTGTCGATACCCAAATGGGCTTAAGCCCATTATGCGAGAATGTCCACTAAAGATAAAGCTAGAACCTCATTAGATTTGGTCTATTATTTAAGCATTATGTGGCGAAATAGGTCCCAGTGCCCTGATTTGCTAACACTTGTAGGCTTTTTAAGAATGATGATCCCACTTAGGTTATAATTGACTAGTTAATACTCATAAAATTTCTTAAAACTTTTACATGCAACTAGTTTCTTTGCCTACCCAGCACAGAAAATATGCATGCGTCGTTCTGGCTATACAATAAGAATTAAATAATTAAATGATAATAAAATAGTGCCATGGCCTTTATATTTAAGCAAACAAAGTAATACAGGACAAGATGTAAAAACTTTAGTTGTTTTAACTTCAAGTAACAACTATGTGCATACATCTCAATCTTATATGCACCTAAATGTAACTCACACTAGTGAGGCAATCCCTTAGTGTAAAAATACCATACATGTCGAAGCAATATCATGTATCTACTAAGATCCATCCTTAGCTCATCACCCAAGCAAGCTAGCTTCAAGTGATTGGCCACACTTTCCATGTGCTCACTTACCCTCGAACTGAAAGGCAAATACTTTGGTTTGTACTAGCTTATGTTACATGTAGCTTAGAAACATAAAGTTTCCTACTTAGAGAGTACCTTCAAACTAACAAAACTTAGCATTAACAACTACCCCTTACCAACTATTAAGCCTGATCAGCCTGCTTAATACCTGCGCAACATTTAAAGGCTGAATATTCGAAAGTACTTAGTAAGGGATTCGGCACCTACAAGAGAATACATATGCAAGATGGAAAGCAAAAAAAATATACATATAACACACAGGACAATCAACCAACAAACAACACAACTGATAATAAGGAAAAAAACAACAAGCAATACAAATAATGGATAGATGGATGGATAAAATATGCACATGCAGATGTATTTAGGATTTCCTTACACCCCAAGGTGCTCTAAACTACCGTGAGCTCATACGGTTGGGGCATTTGGATATTAGCCCTCAAATCCTATGCTAGTACTTAACCAATCCCATGAAGTCTTATTAATGGTGCCTTAGGGTAAGCCATCATCTACTCATATCTTGCCCATGTATGACGAGCTACTTAGAGTAAGTTATCATTTACTCATCTCTTACCCGTCTCTTCCCCTTTACTTATTATGCAAGGCAGCCATCTTATGTGCTTCAACTTGTCAACCTTTTAGAGCTTAGCTTAGGGTTCCTTAATGGCTTACTTGCCAAACTACAACGTTTGGTTAGGATCCTCTTAGGTTTCCTTTTTATTGCCCGAAGGTCTAAAATTTTGCACCTGGGCCAATGAAGAAACCGAAACCCACCTCAATCCCCTTAGTGCTCCATTAACAACAAGAGTACTTTCACCCCATTAGCCACCCCACCTTACCTTACCTTAACCACATCACTTAGCTACCTCCCAAATAATGCATAATTCCCAACTTAGGAATGAGTTCTAGGCCCAACAGAAGCTATGGAACATCTTAGAATGGCTTAGGGATGATAACTGAGATATTGAGCTGTTCTTAGGGTGCCTCGAGATTGAAGGGCTTGGGCCTTAATGATGCCACTGGTGACATGTCGCCAATGGCAACAACGCATGGATTTCTTGAAACATTGCTAGCAATGTGTCTTCAACATTGACGACGTGTCGCCAATGGTCTGACAACATTTCATGTTCTTATGCGATCTTGCACAAAACTTGCTCAATCTTTCAATCCTTAAAGCCAATTTAAATGGGTCTTGTTTATAATTCATTCTCACATATAATGATAATTTCTATGCTTTTGTTTAGATGAATTGACTTAAATCCTATACCTCAAATCATCCTCAAAGCAATAAGTAAGAAACAAGGACACATGAGCTCAATGGAGTTCCTTTGAGTTCCAAGCTTGAATTCAACCAAATTAGACATCAAGGGCACAAAATTAAGACTTCTTCAAACCATTTAACTAGCTTAGAACTAACCCACAAGGATTATAGAAGCTTTCCTTAAGGTTTGAATCAAAAACTTGCAAGAACAACTTTAAATGCACCAAATACACCAAAGATGAGCTTGGGGCTTATTGGGATGGCTTTGGGACCTTCAAATTTCATGAAATTTTGGATAGATTGGGAGGTTTAAAGATGGATAGATATGCATGAGAAGGAGCCATGAATTTGAGAAATGAAGGAGATGATGAATAGTTCCATCCTTCCTTCTAAAAATATCTTAACTACTCCACTTAGCCCATTTCTCCTTTACTTGTCACTTTGGCCCTCAAACTTAGTTTTAATTCACTTAGGCCACTTAAACTCTTCCTACACCATCTCTCCTTGATCCCATAAAAAGGTTTTTCTCACCCACACACTTTTCCCTTAAGCCACTTAAGCCATTATAAGGGATAATAGCTTAGTTTTCATTTAGTGCATTTTTAACCTTAAATTTCCACTTTTGGTTCAAATGGTTAGAAACTTATGTTCTTAAATTATTTATCTCAAAACATTTGCATGAACCTAATCCCATTAAAATTACATTCATGCCACTGACTTTTTCCAAAATTACCATTTTGCCCTTTTTTAACCCTTTAGGTGCCAATTACACTTTGGAACTCAACTTAACTTTACTTACCTTGCTTTCCTTGGTTAATCAAACTTATTTGAAGAAAAAATAACTTGGGATTTACTTAACTTGACTCTGAACTGGGGGAAGTAATGGGAGAGCCTTTACACCGTGACCAGTAATTAGATAGCCCACTAGGAGGATGGATGACAATTAGGTGGGTCAGGTTAGGTTTGGTTCAAGTTATTCAAGTTCGGGTTTAATCGAGTTTGCGTGAATTCTAGTCCATTTCGGGTTGGGTTAGGTTTGTTTAAGTTCAAGTCAATTTTAGTCTTGGGTTTGTTCAGGTTGGGTTATTCAGGTTTCGGGGCAAACTCGGGGTTGACCAGTCGGGTTGATTTGGCTTACTAGTGCATATATTGAAATCACTTAATCAATTGAATTTTTTATTCAATTTTGTTAAATTTTAAATTAAATAATTCAATTTTTGATGTAATTAGTTTACGCTGATTTTTATTTTCTTATTATGTTCAATTAAAAAAATTCATAAAATTTTTCTTAATTATGTTTGGATAAATTTGCTACAATATCCAACTTTATTATGAAATTGCTATGAAATGTAACTCAAGTTGGTTCACTATCAATGTCTAAACTGAAAATTTTAAAATTTTAGGCAAAACTATAAAGATTATAAAAGTTTTAGGCATGTAAATTGTAATTATTATGGGTGACTAAAATGAAAATTTTCAAAACCTAGGTCCCTTATTGCACATTATTTAAAATTTTAGGGACCAATGTTTTAATATTTAATGCACAAGATCATTGTACTTATTAATATGGAAGTTACTTGTTTTGGAAGAACCTAAATATGAAACTTACTAAATATGAAAGTTCTCAAATACTATAAAACTTACTAAATATGGATGTTCCAAAAAAGGAAAGCTATTAAATATAGAAACCCCAAATATGAAATTTACTAAATATGAAATATAATGAAAGAGGAAAGTTAAGGTTTAAGGTAAAGGTTAGGATTCAATGTTAAGATTTAAGAAAAGTGTTAGAATTAAGTGTTAAGGTTTAGGGTTTAAGGGTTTAAGGTTAGGATTGATGGTTTATGGTTAAGGTTAAGGTAAAAGTTAGGCTAAGGTTAGGGTTTTAAGTTTATGTATATGTTTAGAGTTTGGATTTTGGGTTTATGGTAAATGTTAAGGATAGAGTTTAAGTTTATGGTTTAGATTTTAGATTAAGGTATAAGGTTTTATGGTTAGGATTAAAGGTTTATGTTTTAAGTTAGAACAAGTGTTTAGGGTTTTTGGATTTTTGGTTTGTGTTTAGGGTTTTTGAGTTTTTAGTTTAGATTTCATGTTTAGGATTTAGGGTTAATAAGTTTAGGATTAACTGTACTTAAAATTGAAGGCCAATAACTAGAAGAAAATATTACATTTGTTACTAATTAGAATACAATGAAAGACAAATAAAAAAATTCAAAAAAATATTTATCTCCAATAATTAAATTCAAAGATATTGTAAAGGCTAGTATTGAAAATTAAGTTCAAATTTAAAGATAAACAATTAAACGCTACTCTTGTACTCCCTCTGCCCTAATATGTTTGCTCTAGTTGACTTTTTCAAATAATTTGACTTTAAATTATTCATATTATTGTTTGTTAAAAAAGAAATTTTAAAAAATAAATTTACAAACTATAAGTCTTAATTTATCATTCATATATAAAATTTTTTTATTTATATACTAAAATGTTGAAAATAAAAAGTAAGAAATTAATTACTAAAAATTGAATGGGGCACACAATTTAGGACGGAGGGAGTATTTATAATTACCACTAATACAATTGCGGGAATGTTAGTGATACGGAGCTAGGCAGGAATGTTAATGCGAGTGGGAAGAAAAAATTATTAAAAAATTTAGTTTGATTAGACATAAAAAATACTCTAATTTAAAACATTAGAAATTAATTGAATTAAATTTCAAAGAAAGAAGAAAATCATATTAATTAAATCAAATTTTAAATATACTATGCTTTAATACATTGGACTATCGAAAGAACTATATATATTAATATTTTATTTCCTAATTATACAAGTTATTTTGCGGCAAACTTAAAACAAAAAGTTAATGTGCGGCAAGCATTTGGTTGTAGAAAACAATTTTCCTTCTCATTTTTTAATATTTGTTTTCATTTTCTATGTACAATTTTTCAAAGTGTTTTTTAGAAAAGATGTTTAGTTGTTTTAAAACAATTAAAGATGATTATTATAAATACATTACATTGAAAAAAGTTTGTTTCTTATTTGAAAATTGAAAGAAAGTTTATGAACTATAGTTGTAGATTTTTCCAAGTCTATCAGCTTCAAAAGTGAAAACAAAAAAATCCAAAACCTGCCCCCAGCTTTTTGCACTATGTTGCTTAGGCTCCCAACTTTTCTATCTCTTACATCTGCGCCACTGTCTCCATCATTCTCAAACGCATGACACTCACTGCCAATTCCTCTATCACACAGCTCCGATGCCACGACTGTTGCTTCCGATGGATTGATTCATGCCCTAAGGCTAGCTTAGTTGCCTTAATCGAATGATAAATGAGGGGATTTAGGGATTTATCAAATGAAAGGAGCCGAAAGAGATAATGGCTAGTTGAGCAGCGGAGGAGTTCCATGGCATTGGTTGGGTGGCGATGATGGGGAGTTTGGTCGATGGTGATGGCAAGGGAGATGTTGTTCGATGGTGGTGGTAGAAGGAAGGTCGGTCGAGTAAAAAAGATTGGTCAAGCAGAAGTTCAAAAAGTTCATCGGGCAAAAATCTGAAAGTGAGCAGTGCAAAGGATGGATTTCAGAAATTAGGAAAAGAACTAAATCACTATTTTCCAAATCTTCATGTAATGGAAAACTATTTTCCAAGAAAACTGAAAAAGAAAATCAATTAACTAAACATGTTTTCTTTTCATTTTCTAATTTTCAAAAAATTTTCCAGAAAAATTGGAAAATTCTCTAAAACTAAATAGGGCCAACAAGTTGAAAAGCTGAAAACCAAAAACTCAGTCCAATAATTTGAAACTCATCAGATGCTGTTGACTCGTTGTTTTCATTGAACCCTAAACCAGTTCAACAAATCTTCATGTTTCAACCCATTAGGCATCAAATAGTCGCCAGCTCATCGTTTCATAATTCTTCTTATCCGATTTCGTTGCTTAATCTCTGCTCACTTTACTGCAGCTGCAAATTGCTACGCCAAACTAAGCAAACAATCCACCAGTTGGCCAGCCCATTAGTTCCTATAGCATATAACCACCCATCAATGGCACCCTGCCACAAGAGCCAACAACCTTACTCGTTCTCTCTATCATACACCACCATTAAGCCCTCTCATCATTCATCGCCCTAATTCCTCACTATTTGGAGTCATGAAGTAGGTAAAATCTATCAAGATAGCTTGAGAAAATGGCATTAGAGTGTAGATATGCTTGATTTTTTGTGATATATTTGGCATAGTTTCTTGGTGTTTGCAGAGGGATATAAATGCTTATTCTTTTAGTTTTAGTGTACTTTGCAATGTTTATGTTTATAGTACTATTGGAGATGCAATTAGAAATTAATGGGATGTTATCTTTGTCCTAGAAATGGGCATTAATGGATGCTTTCTTTATCATAATGACTTTGGTTTGATAGTGAATTATTTGATTAGAATCAATCTTTAAGCTAGCAAATATAAGTCAAATAGTATTACAATTATCTTTTTTTTTTATCCTACAAAAAAATATAAAAAATTAATGCTTGTAGAATGAAAAAGCAAACCTTGCATGGTGTATGCATAGCTGTTGGCTTCAAGGTTAGGCAACATTAGTACTTGCAATTTGCAAATTAATCCTAGTGTCCATGCTTAATTGGTACATGCTTGGATATACATATATGTATATGTATATGTATATGTATACGTATATGTATTATATTTGGTCTCTTGAAAGAGTGGAGAATTGAGAACAATATTTTTTTTAGCACATTAGAAAATGCTAGCAATATGACTAGTATGCAGACTTTGTTGTGTAACCAACTTAACCTTTGGAATGCTTTGATTTGTAAAGGCAAGTACTTTCATGTTCGATGCAGTGCACATATTTTTAATCTCATTATTCAAGATGTGTTGAAAGTGGTATCTGGGCATCTAAAAAAATTTTGAGAAAGTGTTCTACATGTTCATAGATCAGAGGTAAGAAAGATTAGGTTTTTTTTAGTGTGCTCAGGCAATTGGGTAAACATTTCTAAATCATTATGGCTAAATGTGCCTATACTATGGAATTCTACTTATTTGATGCTTGAGAGGGCACTTCTTTATTGATCAGTATTTTCTTAGTTGCAAATTGTTGACACATGTTATGAACATTGCCCTAATGATGCTGAGTGGGATAAAATTACAATAGTTACAGTAATTTTGCAGCCCTTTTATGAAATGACCACTTTCCTTTTTGCTCTGGAGTATCCCACTGCCAATTTGTACTCTAAGAATGTATGGATAATGCAAAAATTTATACTAGCAGCGATGGATAACTATGACTTAGAAATAAAAAAATGGCATAGCAAATGAATGTAAACTTTCAGAAGTATTGGGAAGATTTTTTAGTTGTATTTGATCCTTGCTATAAGTTAGGTTTTCTCAAGTACTACTATGAGAAATTGGTTATAGTTCATGCTTCTAAGTGGTTGGATGTTTGAGATGAACTATATTTCTTTTTCAAAGAGTATGAGACTTATGGTGGTAGTTCATCTCATTCATGTAAGGTTGGAACTGATGGTGGACAATTTTGTCGAGAAATAAATTCAGATCTTCTTGTAAATAAACTATTTTTTTTGTTATTGTTTTGATATATATTGTTAGATGTTGTATGAAACTCTCAATATTGATACAAATGTTGATGTGCATATAGGAATTTGCCCAAGATACAATGAGGAGTTTTAACTTAAAGTCACAACTTTATCTTTACTTGGATGAGCCTATAAAGCCAATTGAATTGAAGTTAGATGTCCTTACTTTCTGGAAATAAAATAAAACATGAATTCCAATTATAGCACAAATGACAAGGGACATATTGAGTATTCATATTACAACTGTTGCTTTATAATCAACTTTTAGTATGAGTAGTAAGATTCTTAACAAATATAGGAATCATCTTATGCCTGATAATGTGCAAGTTTTACTAACATCTCATAATTAGTTATATGGCTATGAAGGCATGGTTTGTCTTTTATCTATAGTTTTAAAAAAAATTAATATACTATAGTTATTAAAGATTTTTTTCCCTTTCTTAACTAATGAAGCTAAAGAGTATGAATTAAAGCATTTGAATGACATAGAAGTGGAATTAGCATAGTTGACCAATTTTGAAGCATCTTCTAATTTGGTGTAGAGGTAAGATTGCTACTATCATAATTATTGCATTATTTATGGCTACTATCATTAATAAAAGTCAGGCTACCTTATTAGCAATCCTAGGTTTTAGTTCATGGTTTAGGATGCTAATATAAATCTTTAGTCTTTTGGATGGAATGAATGTAAGGTGAACGTTTCCCTCCTTAAATTTTTTTTATTTACAATTTCTTCTACTATTATCATGATGTAAGTATTGTTCGTGGCTCTTTTTCTTTTTTCTTGATATTTTATTACTTTTTTTGTGGCATTTAAATACCTATTCATCACTTGGATGAAAATAAATTTTATGTTTCAAGTTTTCTTTTCCCTTCTTTGTGATGCATCAAGTATGACGCACATATGATATTTTTGTTTTTGGTTAGTAATCAGACATGTTCCTTTCTTCTTGCCAAGAAATCAGATTTTGATATTTCACTATCTAGCATTATTTTGGTAGCTCATAAGTTTCACAAATGTAGATATTTGAAGGTGGGAGCTTCAAACTTTGGGATTAGCTTTGTTGCTTGAGACTTTTGACATGGTATGTTGCCATACTGTTTCCATTTTAATATTATTATGTGGTTGTAAAACTTGATATTAAAACTAATTTGTTATATTGTTTCAGCAATTAGATTTTGTTCTTGATTGTAGGCTTTTGTGGTTATGAATGGGAACAAATGCTTTAAGTAATTTGACCTCGAGCTCATACGTACTTTGTGAAATAAATCATCTCAAACCCATGCAAACTTTACAAGTAGTTTGAATTAAATTTTTGTCTAGTTTAGCTTGTTATCGCATGTTGAAAGCAACTAATGATGATAAATATTGAAAGAAGTCCTTTCAAATTATATGGAATTATAGTTTGATTTACTAGCTTTATAGCATGATGCTAAAATAAGTCCTTATAGATTAAAATTGTCAAATTAAGCTGATCCCTATTGGTGAGATTGTCAACTTTGGGAGTGATAAAATTATTAAGACCCTTAAACTATTAAATCCTAGAAAACCCCCAAAGAAGCCCAAAACAAGTTATTTTTTTTAACTTATTTTTTAAATTTTATAAGATACCTAAACAAAAACAAATTTTAAAGCTTTTTTTTTTAAATTTATTAAATTGCATGATCATAATTGATATACAATTTAGATAAATAGTTAATATATAAAAAAATCATAACTTTTTAAATCTCTGTTGATTATATATCTAATATCGGGTCTTATCGGGGTTTTGGGTTTGGGTCATTTCATATTTGATCCAATTTGGGCTGCGGTTATTTCGGGTTTGGGTCCTTCAAGTTTGGGTCACTGACTTTTTTAGTCATATCGGGTTTAAGTTCAAGTTAGTCAGTCCAAGTCATTGAGTTTGGTCAAATTTTGTTACCCCTAACTAGGAGCGCTGCTCATAGGCTAAGAAGCTAATTAGCCAATCGTTATCTATCGAGACACAAGTTAATAAGATTCCTATGATCTTCTTGCTATAGCTTTCACTAGTTTTTTTTGTCTCTCAAGCCGTTATTGATTTAAGTATCAGAGGGTCTTCCCTAAACACACAATCCCAGTCTTCTAACACTGTCTTTAATCATAGGTCTATACATCCTAAGGGTCTGGAGTGTCCCACCTGATGGTTCAGATATCACTAGTTTTTTTTATCAGACAATTCAACATTTTATCAAAAGGAAAAGAGAACAAGTATCATCTTACAGTAAAAAATGATACAACCCAAAACAAAAGCCTAGCTGAACACCCAAAAACAGTTCGGATATCAGTGTAAAGTTCATAATCATATAGAGAATGGCAAGAAGCTCCTTGGAGATCTACAATTCTACCCAAATCAACCCAAACTTATTTTTCTCCAGCCCACAAAATCATTTTATGCGCCCGACACTTTTTAGTGGCTCGATTGAAACATTAATACTTGAAGAGATTATTATTCTTGACCTAGAACATGGAGGATTCTCCTCGATGCATCCAAAAATAACCAAACGTTTTGCAGTTATTTACGGATGATACAAATTACCCCAATATAAGTTGTTCTATGATGATTTCAATCCTTTCATGCTGATTTGATTCGCATTTTTTTTAGGTATAGCTATCAACATGTTAATGTTACAAATCTAAGTAATGAATTTTTGACTGGCCATGAAAATTACGGGCCTAAAGTGAAATTATCTTATCTAGCTTATTATCATGATTTCTGTGCTATATTACACAAGACAATGGTAATTAATGTGCAATCAGTAGGGTTGAAAAAACAGTTATCAGTCTGTCGTTTTTACTTTATTAAAAAAAAAAAAAGTATTGACATAAACATATAATTCCTCCTTGTGATAGATGACAAAAGTCCCAGGCTTCGGATGCATGAAAATTTTCCATGCCCATGGGTTAATAATGGTGATCATGTATAGGATCAAATGAAACACTCCAACGCACGTGTGTGTGCGCGCCTCTATATATATTATGCGAGGCAAAAAGATTTTGGGATTTGTGAATTGGGTCCTATATTCACAATTATTGATCCCCATTACCCTAATCAACATTAAACATTCTTTCAAAGCCAAGGTCCACCATAACTTTTATTATGGCCCTTAGCTTTGGAGTTCCTCAAGGTGAGATTATTAGATGTAATTTCAGATAACTTACTTGAAGTAGTGGTGTTCATCCAACTCGTTCAATCTCTCAAACCGACTTATTAGAACCAATTCAATTTAATTGTCATGGATGGTTATTGTGAATATATGTGCAATTAGACATATGGACCAATTTACAATTTTGCCCCTAACCCTAAATCAAATTTTGTTTCCACCAATAGGCACTTCTCTGTTCCCTCCAATCAGGCTGCTTTTTACTTCAGAAACTCTGCCGCTCGGATCCACGATGATGAGATCCACTAGCCACTCAGATACACGACGATGAGATGACATCGGCTGCTTGGATCCACGACCACGAGATCTAGGATGATGACGATCGCATGGATCCATGATGATGAGACGATGTTGGTAGTGGACAATGGTTCATTGGAGGAGGCAAATGGTGAGGCAAGGTCGAGGAGGCGAACAAGCAAAAGGGAGATCAGAGTGGTGGTGAGCGAGATCGTGAGTGAAAGAAAGAAAAAGAAAGATCAAAGAGGTTGGGGGGGACAAACGGCTGCAAGTCGAAGGCAACGATTAGGCAAGGCCAAAGAGGTAGATGGGCAAGGCGGACAGGCAAGGCAAATGGGCGTGGAGTAAGGGCAGGCAATAGGGGGAGGGTGGGTATGGAGGTAGGGCGGGCAAAGAAAATATGAGATAAGAGGGATGAGGCAGATGATAGACTAATTTGTTTTCCAAAAGAGCAATAATTTTTTTTGTTAGTTATTGTTTAGACACTTTTGTAGAGCATTTTAGGCATTTTTAAATAGTTATTTAGACACCTCTTCTCTCATTGAATCATATACCTTTATGCAAACACTTCTTTAAATATTTAGACACTTTTACATTTCTATTTGAACACTTTTACATATTTAGTTAGACACTTTCTTAATTATTTCAGACACTTATTCTTCAAAGATAACAAATTGTTCACGAGTTATCTAGTCAAACACTTTTACATATTTCTTTAGACATTTTTTCAATATTCAATCAGACACTTATTATTATAACTTCAGAAGCTTTTAATTTCACATTATAATAAATTATTTTTATATTACTTTGCAGGCACTTCCACATACTATATTAGACATATTTATATTTGATTGCACATACTTTTGTGGTTTAGAAGTAATGAGTGACGTGATCGTCGTGATCCGGTAAGTGACAACACCAAGATCTGGAGGTGATCAACGGTGCAAGATCTGGATGCAAGGGGCAATAGGATATGGAGGCAAAGGGCGGCGAGTGACGATGAGATCTAGAGACGAGTGACTACGAGATCTTGAGGCGGATCATGACGGCAAGATCTAGAGCCGGTGACGGTTTGTTGGAGGTAACGGCGGTGACGGTGACGATGGCGGCTGACGTGGCAATGGTAGTGAGGTAGGTTTTTTGAAGGTGAAAGTGAGTTTTAGTCCAAGGGCAAATCAGTTAATTTTTTTTACTGGTTTATGGGTTATATATATGGGAATTAGGGATAGATTAGTATGTCTAATTAGACATAAGTCTATAGTATAATAACTGTTAATAGTAATGCGAGTTTAAGCCCATTTCAAGATTGAAATATAAATAAAGAAACTATAAAATTCCCTAATTAGACATAGGATGGAATCCAGTCCACTTCGGGGGGATATTGACCTCCAAGGCATACTAAAAGTGTAGAAGATATTGGTTTCGTTTGAGGGAAACCAGACCTTTATGGAAAGACCAAAGGTAGTGTATAATATATTTCTCCTTTTACTTTATATTATAGGAATTATATTTATAGTTGCAATTGCTAAACCAAATGTTAAAACTAACTTTAAAAAAAAAACTTACTACTAGGAAAAGGTGATTTAACAACAGTTAAAAACAGTCGCTAAAATTCCAATGACAATTTAGTGACTATTATCTGTCATTAAAATTTAGCAACAGCTTATTATCGCTAATTTAGCGATGGCTAATCATTGCTAAATTTAGTGACTGCTTACCCTTACTAATCTAGTAATGGCTTGCCTTTGCTAAAATCCCAAAAATTAGTGACGATTAGCCTTTGCTAAATCTCGGCCAAATTTTGCGACATGTAGCCCTTGCTAAAAGCCAATTAAGTAGGTACAAGCAGTTGTCACTAAACTATGCCCCAACTAAAAATGATTTACCCTCACTAGCTACGTAGGAGCTCTCACCGGTTAGTCATTTTTTATGCTATCTTGCCATGTTCTTTAACCTAGATAACCTTTTCTAATATATGTAATGCAGTGAATATGTGTACCTAAAAGTCTGATGAAAGTTTAGTGACACCTGTCTATCATTAAAGTTTAGTGACAGCTTGTTATAGCTAATTTAATGACAGTTAGCCATATCTACATTTAGCGACGGTCAATCTTCACTAAGTGTCTTATTTATTTTTAAAAGTTTGATAAGTTCACATTTTTAAAAAAAAATTGCCATATTTAGTGAAAGCGAGCTATCACAAAGTTCTGGCTAAAGGTAGCGATGGCTTGCCCTCACTTCCTAGTTGGCCATTGTATAGTACTAGCACTCGCTAGGTGGGCATCTACTAGTGGCAGCGAATAACCAATCCTAGTATAAAAAATTTTAAAAACCAATGTTAATTTTAATACATTCCAGCAAACCATCTCTTCCCCTCCCACATTTTGTGAAATTTTCCAGAAACAGAAGGCTCATCCCTCTTCACCCCCAAATGTGGCCCACCTTAAAATTGACCCATTTTCACACAACTCTACTCCATCTTGAGCCATCTTTACTCCAAAATTAGGTAGATTATCATCTTTTTCAAGTGTTTCTTTGGTTGGTTAGGGTTTGACAAAAAAATTTTGGCTTTTTTGTTTAGGGTTTGATCCTGTCTCCATCCATCAATACTCTTTCTATTGTTTATCTTTCTCAATCATCCTAGTTCGCTCCCTACCATTCGTTATCCTAACCTTGTCGCCAGTTTCACTGAAAATTGGAGAATAAGAAGAGATCCAAACTGACCAACAACCTAAACTCAAATCTTATAAGGCTACGATGGCTACCACTGCTCGCACCAATGTGGTTGATGGCTTCCTTGCTTGGTCAGCCACGGTATGCAAACCACTTTTATTTAACTTTTGGGTTTAGTTTGGCTACTTTCTTTTGTTTAACGCTTATCTAGTTTGCTATTTGTTTATCTATGTAGATTTGTATTATTATTGCAGTCATGAATTTATTTGTTTTTAGTTCTCTGCCTTTAATTTTTGGGTATCTACCTTTGTTTTGCACAAGATATGGCACTTAAAAGGTATTATTACCAATTACCTCTTTTGTCTTATGAACTCTAGTAAAATTTGAAGCCTCTGCCTGATGAGTAGTCCATGACTTCTTAGTACACCCATTACTACTATGGGGAAATTTTCACATTTTTCTTTGTTATTTGTACAGTTTCTTGGAATTTTTATGATAGCTAAAGGGATCACAAAGGCTTGGATTAGCCATGTGGTGAATTACAGACCAGGAACTTGCATGTGAAGACAATTGTCAGGGCCCTGGGAAATGTTCGTGGGGAAAACCCTTTGATGATCAAGTTAGATTTCCAGCAACTAGATAATAGCAAGGGGGACAGAGAGGAGAGCCAGAAAGTCATACCTTAGGATTGATGTTTGGAGGGGTTTATATAGTTAAGATGAGCTCCAGGTAATTCATCTTTGGCATGAGAATCCCATAGCTTATCCTGTATTTACGGGATATAATTTCCTTCCATGGATGAGTTCTCTTAAGGTAAATTTTGGGCCACTAGGCACGACCTTTTTTACTATTCTTGAGACTTCTAGGTTTGGGCCATTTGGGCTTTTACCTATCAATAGGTCCCCCCTCATGAGGGAATGTGGGCTGAGAGTCCCGCGTTCCCAGATACATTAGTGTGCTTTTCCCAGAGTGTAGATGTGAGCCCCTTCTCCCCTAATGTTCTGTTGGTGCATTCAGGCGACATCGTTTAGAAGATGGTGCGATCCCACTGTCTGCTTCACAGGGAAGGTGGGTAAATGACACCATTTTGAATCTCTTTCCCACCACTCCCATATGGTTACAACATGTGGCAGATGTGTCAATTGAGAAGAAAGTGATGTGGTGTTCATTAAACGCTCTTCAAGAAAATGACCAGGCATGGCAATCTTAACGTCTATTTGTGGCCACGCATCCCTCAATGATTGCCCGATTACTTGTAGCTGCGGTGTCTAGGAGGAAACCCAAGGGGCGTAGGTTTCCCCTTACATATACCATTGTTGCTTTGTCCTATTACCTATTTCGCTTGTTCTACTATTTTCTCTTTTGATTTTTTCTTTTAACTTGTTGTTAGCACTAGAGTCTCTTGGGATTTTTCTTTAGAAGTTCATCTTCTTTCATCATATTTGTCCTTCTCTATCATAATTAGGTAGTAGGTTTTTGTCCCTTTTCTCCCAACCATGTTTTTGTCTTTTATTTTTCTAGGTTTTTGGCTTTTGGGCTTTCCTAGGTTCCCTTTTTTTTGCCACTCCGTTGTGTTGGTATCAACCTTGATGTGTTCTTTGCCAATTTTTCCAGATGGCTTCTTTGACACCACCATCCATGGTTGCCACCGTCGGGGGTGATTTTTCTAATCCGCATTTCTTTCGGAACATTAATGTGATGAAGGGGGCTGTGCGTTAACACAGCAAAGGCTCGTTGGTGAAAAATCTTGCCAAATATTTTTTAACTAATGGCATTGTCACCACTCTTTCTTGTACGAAGGCGCTTAAGGATGGGGGTTTGGAAGGGGGAAGTGAAAATGATGTTCTCGTTGTATTTATGGACCAGCTCCAAGTGGGGCTTTGCTGCCCCCTACATTCGCTGGTAGAGCAAGTTTATGAGCACTACCATATTCCGCTCTCTCAGCTGATGCCGAACTCATTTATTCACATTAACGACTTCATTATTTGTTATAAGCTAGTGGGGGCGTCTCCCTTGCTAGAGGTTTTCCTTTAATTTTACATGTTGGACCTAAAGAAAGACGTTGACTTCTTCAACATTGCCCCCATCAATCGACCCGGTCTTCTAATGACTCATGGTCTAGGTGGAAGGAGTGCTTCTTCTGGACATTGAGGGAACAATCATAGGGGTTACCTTGCAAGTTTACAGACACCCGCCAACATGCACTAGTTGAGACAGTGCCCATATACGAAGGCTTGGAGGGCTATAGCTTGCATTTCATGCTAGTCAATTGGCTGGAAAAAATGGTGGGGAACAACAATTTTTTGGAGTTGTTCCCCATTCATTACATAGAGATGGATGAGACCGCCCTTAGGTTGGTAGAAATAAGCAAGGCATACTGGTTGTAACTGCAATAGAAGGACCACTACAATTGAGATGAGGGTTAAGAGTCAAGGCTAGTTTAGGCCTATAGGGTTATTTCCAGGGCCCAGCAAAGCCCTCCACAAAAAAGTTATGTCCCAGCCATAGGATTTTGTTTTATTTTTGAACATAGCCATGGTATCTAATTTTGTTCTACTTCCTGTAGAAATGAGTAGCCGTATCAAGGAGTTTTTGAAAAGCTGCAAGGCTGTTGTTGTTGCCTTGGCGAATGCCCACAAGGCCAACAAAGTCCCTACTAGTGCGACATGTGCTACGGGGGCCCCATCATCCAAGCTGCCACACGAATTGGTGAAACTTCCAGAGTCCCCTCCGGAGGCCTAGCTAGTCCGTAAGAGGTCGAGGCCCTCAGGTCATTGTGGGAACAATGCCTCTTGCAATAGAGGCAGTGATAGGGCATCAATTGTGCACATGCACTATGCTAACTTTATAGACTTAAGGTCATTTTACATTGAATGTGGTTATTTCCATCTAGCGGCTTCAGAGAAATGTACGAGGTCATCTGAAAACTTCCTCACAAAGGTCCAGTGGCATCCTAGAAGCAGAAGGTGGCACTTTCAAAGGACGTGCATCCCACCTCGCCTTCTTCTCCTACTCAGGTCCTGACAGGCGTTGTGCCTGAAAAGGCCACATCTGCTCATGAACGCTGGCTTGAACTAAGGCTAGATGAGCATTTATAGCCATACATCCTAATCCCTACACGGAGTCAGGTGCAGAAGAAAGACTTTGAGCTAAAAGGGATTGCGCCTGACTAGGTCTTTGGCCTTTTATGAACAGTGAAGGAGGGTTGGCAAATCAATCTTTAAGGTTTGATTCGACATTTACCATCACATCCTAAAGGGGCTGAGGTGTAAGGAAACAGGGCCCTGGTGCCCAAATTTTACTAACACTAGTAGGCTTTTTGGGAAATATAATCCCACTTAGGTTACAATTGGCTAGTTTTTACTCGTGAAGTATCTTAAATTATTATGTGCAACTAGTTACTTAGCCTACCCTGCATAGGAAATATGCATGCATTGTCCTGACTATGCGATAACAATAAATTAAAACTATAAAGAAAACTGTGGCGCCAATTCATAAAACATAAGTGAAAACAATCCAAGACATAAAAACTTTAGTTGCTTTAACTATGAGTAACAACTATATGCATACATATCAATCTTATATGCACTCAAATGTAACCCTAGTGTTATACACACTAATGGATACAAGTAGAGACAATCCTTTTGTATGAATATACCATACATATAGAAGAAGTAACTTATATCTACTAAGATCCATCCTTAGCTCTTCACCCAACCAGGCTCGCTTCAAGTGCTAACCCACACTTTCCTTGTACTCACTTAGCCTCAAACTATAAGGCAAACACTTTGGTCAGTACTAGCTTATGCAATAAGTAACTTAGAAACTTGGAGTTTCTTACTTAGAGAATACATTCAATTAAATAGAACTTAGCCTTAACAGTCACCCCTTACCAACTGTTAAGCCCGACTAGCCCGCTTAACCGGCATAACACTTAAGGGGTGAGTACTCAAAAGTACTCAGTAAGGGATTTGGTACTTGCAGGGGGAAACAAATACAAGCATGCAAGACACAAAAAAACATACAATTACATATATAATATACAAAGCAAAGCAAGCAATCAACAACGCAACCAGAAATAAGGATAAGAACAACAACAAATAATGCAAAATAACGAGTAGATGGATGAAATATGCACACGCAGATGCACTTAGGACTTCCTGACATCGTAGGTGCTAGACTTGCATGAGCTCCTATGGCTGGGGTAATTGGATACTAGCCCTTGTATCCTATGCTAGCTCTTAACTAATCCCATAAAGTCCTCTTACGGGCACCTTAGAGTAGGTCATCACTTTATCAACCCTTGTCTGCCTCTAATGAGTTACGTAGAGTAAGTGCCTACTCCTTCCTTACCTATCTCTTCCCTTAACTTATTGTGCAGGGTAGTTGCTTTATGTGGTTCAACTTACCAAGCTCTTCAAGCTTAGCTTAAGGCTCATTTCTGGCTTACTTACCAAACCATAAAGTTTGGTTGGGATCCTCTTAGGTTTCTTTTTGATTGCCTAATGGTCTAAGACCTTCCACTTGGGCCAACAAAGAGTCTGAAACCCGCCTTAATCCCCTTAGTGCTATCTTAAGAACTTAAGCACTTTAACTTCCTTAGCCATCATTCCTTACCCTATGTTAACCACACCACTTATCTACCACCTAAATAATGCATAATTTCCAACTATGAATGAGTTCTTGACCAAACCGAGGCTACAGAATATCTTAAATTAGCCTAGGGATGATAATTGAGAGTTTGAGACATTCTTAGGATGCCTCGAGCTTGAGGGACTAATGTCTTGGCAATGCCATTGGTGATGCATTGCCAAACGCATCAATGCTCTAGAATCCTGACATTTAACAGCAGCGTATCTCCAATTCGCATCGCTAATGCACTACAGCATTGTGCAACAACAAGCGAACTTGCACGAAACTTGCTCAAACTTTCCCATCCCAAGGCCAATTCACATAGGTCTTAGCTTATACTTTATTCCCACACATAATACTACATTTCTATGCATTATTTGAGCTGAATTAACTTAAATCCCTTACCTCAAATCATCTTGAAAGCAAGAAACAAGCAATGAGCATATTTGAGCTCCAACGAGTTCCTTTGAGTTCTAAGCTTAAAATCAACCAAATTGGAGACCAAGAGCATGAAGTTAAGACCATTTCTAACCATTTAACAAGCTTACAACTAACCCATGAGGATCAAAGTCATCTACCTTTGGGTTTGAACAAAAAACTTGCAAGAATAACTCCAAATGCACCAATTCCATAAAAAACGAGCTAAGGGCTTGTTGGGATAGCCTTGGGACCTTCGATTTTCATGGAAACTTAAGCGATTTGGGAGATTTGGGGGTGGAGAGCTGTGAAGGAGAGAGAGACACGAAAATGGAAAATGGGGGAGATGATGAATAGTGTCATCTCCTCCACTTATATAGCCAACCTCTCTTCCATTTGACACTTTAGCCCTTAAACTTAACCTTGCATCACTTAGGCCACTTAAACACTTCCACACCATCACTCCTTGGTCCCAAAGAAAGATTTTTCTTACCCAAAAACTTTGCCCTCAGGCCATTTAAGCCATTATAAGGCATAATAGCTTAACTTCTCACCTAGTACATTTTTCACCCTTAACTTTTGCTTTTGGGTCAAATGGCTAGAAATACCTATGGTATTAACTAATTAGCTCAAAACACTTGCATGAGCCTAATTTCACTAAAATAATGGTCATGCCACTGGGTTGGGTCAAAATTACCATTTTGCCCTCCTTGCCCTTTAGGTGCCAATTACACTTTGGAACTCAATTTAACCTTACTTATCTTGCTTTCCCTGCTTAATAAAACTTACTTAAGGGAAATAACTTGGGGTTTATGTATGTCAACATTCAAAGTAGAGGAAACTCTAGGAGAGCCTTTACATTCTCCCCACCTTAAGAAATTTAGTCCTCTAAATTTTGATTCTTAACCGAGCATAACACTTAGATAGTAATCCTTTTACATCTTGCTCAGTTCTCTTACTCATGGTCTTTCCTTACTATGGTTGCCCATAGCTCCTTAACCACAAGCTCATTTATGTTCTTAGCTTATTGACTTGTTGGTCAAGAAACTTCTTAAAGTACTCCTTAGGACACCTTTCCTTGGAGACACTACTTATGGGGTGGATACCTCACTTTGATTCACAAGGCATATTCCCATACTCACAATTTTCACTTAAGGCTATATGACTTGGAGCTAATTTGCCCCTTTTTAGGCCATTCTTCTGATTGGGGTACTTTATGGAGTACTTAGTCTCATACTTTAAGTTATTACCCTTGGTGGAACTTATCACAATTTTACACCTCACTTAGGCGTTCTAGCCCTACTTAGGTGCTTCTTAGTTACCACCACTTAGCACTGTAGGCACAATTCAACTTGGCAACTCCTGCACCCATCTTAAGCATTCAAGCTACCCTGGGTACATCACCATTTTATTGTGACTTAGTACCCTTTAATGCTTAAGACACATGTTTAACTTAGCAACTCTTACACCCAACTTAGGCACTCAAGCCAATTCTTAGGTGCATCTTTAATCTTGTTGCACCTTAATGTTATAAGCACATAGTTCTCATAATAGCTTATCCTTGGCATCACTGCCTTTTAGCACCTTAAGTATGGTTCCTTTTCGTCGCAACTCACCCTTAACTTTCTTAGGTAGCCATTCACACTTACTACCTTAAGGTTCCTTAGCCACTTTAGGCACTCATAACTTGACACTCTTGCCATGGCATAAGCGCCTTAGTTCACAAAAACTTTACATTCTTCAGGTGTCCTTGGGTGTACCATAGACTACTAAACTCTTCCACACTTGACTCCTCTAGGTAATCACTAACATGCTCAAGTCCTTGACTACTCTTAGTCACTTAGCCATTTCTTGGCCCTTAATTCTTAAAACACCCTTAGCATGCTCCTTCATTCTTTATTACCTAAGAGTCATTCCTTAATTAGCTTGGCCTTTTTTGACAATGGGGTATTCCAGGCCATTGCATCATTTTCCTAGGTCTCTTCAAATTTCCAAAGACCAATCCTTAGCACCATTGGTTAACTTTCTTAGGTGCTTTAAATACCCCATACTGCCCAACATGTTACTACCGTGACCATTAGGCCTTAGCTTGATTACTTGGCCACCTTGGGTATATACTTGGCATTAGGTTCTTTTAGGCTCCATGACCTTTCTTAACTTTTTTTAGGAAGCCTTTAGGACTTTTGACCTTCAACCTTTCATGGTCCTCTCTTAGCTCCTACACTTGGGTACACATTATGCCCCGCAACTTATGCCACACCCTTGGCCCTTTTAGGAATCTCAGTTTACTTGATTCCAACTTAGCATTTGGCATTTGCCCTCATGCTTATCTTAGTTTCTCATGGAATCCATAGGGGTCTTTCTTAACACCCTAAACCTATAGGGTTAACACAACCTGACTACTGCCCATGAGTGCTCCCAATACACAATTGTGTTTGAATGAGACTTACAAATCTTATGCCTTACTTGAGCCCACTTTGGTACCTACACCTTCCTTCCTTATACTTAGGCACATGCTTAGGTTGTCGCCTCATTAGCCCATCCTTATGCACTAACCACCATGACTACTTAGTGTGATTTACACACCCATAGCCCATAGTGTGTGTGCACCCTTAGGCATAACTGAGACCTACAACCTTCTTATGACTAATGAAGTCTTACTTGGCACCTCTTTGGCCCATCTTTCATTTAGGCACTTGAACTCTCTTCGATCACTCAGATTTACTAGAGCCTTTAGTATGACTCATTCTCATGGGCTTCTAATGATTCAAGGCCATTATTTAGCAGCTCAACTTTACGGATTCACTAGGTAGTTCCTACTACCTTAACTTAACAATCTTACCTTGGGTTTTTTGTTCTTTCTTGGCTACCTACTTGTTCAAGAGTCTTTCTAAGCCATGAACTAACCTCACTTTGACTCTTAAACCACTTAGGTAACCTCTTACCTTACCCCTTAAGAAAATAAAGAATCCCATAAATTTCTTAGGCTTAGTGAGCTCATTAAATTTTTTTCAACAACCTCAACTTTTAGTTGCCTTGAATCCACTAGTGAGGATATTACCTCTACCCCACTTAACTCCATTGAACTTCTCTATATTTAAGACCTTAATGCGGCATTTGCACCCAACAATACCAATGCCAATTTTTCTTGATTTATTCGAGACCCTTCGATAGTGGAGTACACTTTGAACCTTAGGGTCCTTTTTCTTACGAACCTTTAGGGTTAACTTAGGTCCGCACTCTTAGCCTTTTGGCTTTAAGCTTTCTCAACTCTTTCGAGCTCACCATGAGCCCCCACTATCTAAAATGAATGAACTCCCTTACACTCGAGAACACTGCTTAATTCACCTTTACTCTTCATGAGCAGCCTTAGGTCAACACAGACCACAACAAAAAGTGCTACACATAAGTCTACTATTTGGAGTTCATTTTGTCTCCAAGGGTGTTCTTATCAGCTATAGGTTTCGGTTTTAAAACCATATTTAGCAACTCCTTTCTAACTTGCTTAAGTTATCCTTAAAGCCACTTGGCTAATGGTGCTTTCATGGTTCCTCTCTTACACTCCCATTTCGGGTTGTAATTTCTTAGGGTTTTGAATGTTACCTTTTTGGTCTTTAAGGCTCAGGTTAACTTTTGAACCTTGACCAACTTACCAAAAATCAACGGACTCCCCTCCTTAAAGAACCACACCCTTTTCAAACATTTTCATAGATTTGAGACCTGTGGGTTATGCTTCTCAACCTTCACTTAACCAACCCCTCATAATTACTGTGAGTCCCTACTTACCTTTCTTCACTTGCAACTTCAGGTTCCTAGAGTTAACTCTTGTGTTTCTAAGTCCCCTTACCTTAGTTGCGGGTGCTTGGAGAATCTAATCTCGCCTTACTTAGTAACCTTTAATAATCAGTGTGCAACACTTCTCAAAATTGGACCAGTCATGATTTTCTTAAAGCTGTCTTTCCTTAAACCATCCCTCTAGTGCACAAAGCACTCTTTACACCATAGGTACAAGTTCGATCAACTTAAGGCTCAACTCATGGCATGACTTACAGACTCTTCTGTGCAAGTCACCCTTACCCTTAGAATACTTAAAAGGGTCACTTATGACCAGCACAATTAAGTCAGCCCTTATGCCCTTTAATCGATCCTCTTCCTAAGCATTACACACCAACCAATAACCATAACTACAGATTACTGCATACTTGCTACACCTAAGCTTTTAGGCAATTAACCACTCTAAGGGTCTAAATAAAATTTTCCCTTCTCGAGCTCTTATGGGTTCACATACCCATACTTCCTTTACAACCCTAGCTTTCTAAGTAGGCTAGTCACAACCACAGATATAGCAATTTAAACAAAAAACTACTTGCAACTATGCTGTAAACTTAAAGGTACCTCTCTTTATTGTTAGTTCCTTGACCAATCAATTGGTCTGAGTAAGTTTTCTTGGTTGTCTTTGAGTACTGGCGGTGTTTCCCCAGTAATTGAGGCATTCCTGACCTTAGCCTTATTCAGGCCTTAATCTTGAGCATATTCATGCCCTTAGTTCTTTACCTTCCTTGATTCCATGCACTTAATTTATAAGCCCCCATTTTCGGTTCGTGATGTTCTTCTTTGGGGTCCATGAACTCCAAATGAAATGATTCTTACCCGAGCTTTGCTTCAGCCGCAACTTACCTTGGGGTGGAGATGTTACTTTCTTGGCCTAACTGCACACATGGTCCTAGTGCACCATAGCCTTTACCCCATGGTCTATTGCTCTCTTGGTATCCATGTCGGCCTTGCCCTTAGGTAATGATGGCTCACCTGGCCTTAGTACACCCTTAATAACTTAGTGCTCCTTGCCCCTTACCATTGGGCTTTTTGACCGCTTGTCGAACTTTGGCCTTATCCACATAACCGTAGACATTTCCCTGAACTTGGTCCTACCCTTAGGGTGGGGATTCCTCCCTTGGTCTCAATGTACTGGTAGGCCTTAACACACTTCAATCCTTACCTATCAGGTATAAACCACGATCTCCGCTCCTTAAAGAGTCAAGCATACTCCTTGGGCTACTCATGCCATAGTGCTACTGGGACTATACCATAAAATCACCACCTTCCTATGGCTAATTTCATTGGACCACTTGGACCTTTGCTCTGTCCCTTTCCTCAATACCAAAACCTTACCAGGTATCCGCCAATACACCTGCAACCAAACCTAGACAACAACTCCAAGAATACTTATAAGTAATACTAACCACACTTAGCACAAGAACACACTTGGATCTTAGTCACCCATTGCCTCTACTAGGACCATTGACCTGCTCTGATACCAACTGTGGTGGAACAGGGCCCTAGTGCCCTAATTTACTAACACTGGTAGGCTCTTTGGGAACTATGATCCCACTTAGGTTACAATTGGCTAGTTTTTACTCGTGAAGTATCTTAAATTATTACGTGCAACTAGTTACTTAGCCTACCCTGCATAAGAAATATGCATGCATTGTCCTGGCTATGCGGTAACAATCAATTAAAACTAAAAAGAAAACTATGGTGCCAGTTCATAACACATAAGTGAAAACAAGCCAAGACATCAAAACTTTAGTTGCTCTAACTACGAGTAACAACTATGTGCATACATCTCAATCTTATATGCACCTAAATGTAACCCTAAAGTTATACACACCAATGGACACAAGTAGAGATAATCCTTTTGTATGAATATACCATACATATAGAAGAAGCAACTTATATCTACTAAGATCCTGTGGCAACGTCGGGTTTTCTGGAGTCGCCACCAATCCGTTTACCTAGGTCGATTGGTCACCTTAAAATTGGTCTGCGAGAGTTCGGGGATCGGGAGTACGGTTACGCTAAAACAGTATTGTTAGAGCGCCCAAAATTGGCACCTTAGTTGATTTTAATTTTATTTTACTTTGCTTTTAAATAATTTTCAGTTAATTTAGAAATTTTAACTGAATTAGTTAAAATGTGGATTTTTAAGTTAATTTGTATAGAATTTTATACTTCCGAACCATGGACTCTACCGAGTCATTTGGACACGGAAGATTTGGATTCCGAACCATGGACTCTGCCGAGTCATTTGGACACGGAATTTGACGAAATTTTAATCAATTTAATCCATATTGTAAATATGGATTTTTACCTTTTTATTTATTTAATTTTAAAAAAAAAGTCGATATTTTCCAAACCGTAGATCCTGCCGGATCATGCGGATATGGAAATTATTTAGAGTTAATTATTTAATTATTACTTTATGGAATTAATTATTAGTTTAACTTATAAGTCTTTTTTTATTAAATTTGTTAAAAAAAAATCTTTTTTTATATCTTATTATTCTTTTCTTTCTTTTCTTTTCTTTTCTTTGTCTTTTTGATTTTTATCTTTTTCTTATCTTTTTTTTTTTATCTGATTTTTCTTGTTTAATGAAGGATATTTATTATTTAAAGAATTACTCAATTTATAAAAGAATTAAAAAAATAATTAATTTTTTTTTATTTAATAAGAAGTTAATTTAAAGGAATCAAAGAGTTTAAAAATAAAAATCTTTGATCATGGTACGGGGCGTTGTTACTCAGCCAGACCCTCTTCACCAGGTGAAGCAGCTCAAAAGCGGGCACGAGACAGTTTCCAGCCAATATACCATGAACTAAATTTTTTTTTTTTTTTTTTTGACTTAACAACATGGTTCAGATTTATTTTAGATATATATTTTTTTATGGCTAATTTCTTTAAATGAAATGAGTTTAATCATAAAATAAAGAAAAATTAAATAACAATAAATAAAGTGAAGGTTTTCTTCTTTTTTTTTTATTTTATTTTATTTTTTTATTTAATACCAGGATTTTATTTACCAAAGAAAACAAAAGAGTTAAAAATAAAATCTTGATATTCATGTATTTGATTGATTTTTTATGTTTGATAAAAGATAAACCAAAATTAATTATTCAAGAAAAGATTTATATAAAAAGTCTTGATATTTATACATATTTATTTTTAAGCTTATTTTTTTTAATTTAATAAAAGATGAACCAAGAAAGTAATTATTTAATCAAGGTTTTATTTATTTAATGAAGAAAATTAAAGATTTATATGTATATTTTTTAAAATAAAAGTAAAGTCTTAATATTTTATTTGATAAAAAGGTGAATCAAAAAGTAAACAAAACTTTATTTATTTAATGATGAAACCAAAAATTTATATGTATATTTCAAAAAGAAAATTCTTAATATTTATTTGTTTTATTTTTTTTTATATAAAAAATTAAACAAAAAATGATTATTTAATAAGGAAACTAAAAATTTATATGTATATTTTAAAAAAATAAAGGTAAAGTTTTGATATTTATATAATTTATTTTAAAAAAAGATTAAAGAAATCAAAGATTTATATGTATATAAAGAAAAGTTTTTTTTTTTTTTTATATTTATATGATTTTTTTATTTTCTAATTTATAAATACATCTAATTAATAAGTAAAGAGATTTAATTTTTTTTATTATTACCTTTATTTGAAATCATTTGGATAAAATTTTATTTAATAAAGGAAACAAAAAGTTATATATTTTTATTATTTTGAAAGAAATAAGTAAAAACAAATAAGTAAAATATTAGCCCAAAAATTTTTTTTTACTCTTTTATTCTTTTTAATAAAGAAATTAAAAAGTTATATTTTATTATTTTGCTGGATAAAGAGATAAGTAAAAATATTAGTCCAAAGTTTTTATTTTTTAATAATAAAGGAAAATTTATTTATATACTTTATTTAAAAAAAATACTTTATATATTCTATTTAAAATATTTTCCAAGCCATGGATCCTGGCGGATCATTTGGACATGGAATTTAATTTTTATTAAATTTTATTAATTATTTAATTAATTATTAATTAAAAATTATTACTTTTAAAGATATATTTGCAAAAAAAGGATTTGTATTCATTTATTTATTTATTTATTTTTCATTATTTCATTATGTTTGTTTATTAAAAGGAAAAAAAGTTATGTCTCAAAATAATAAAAGATAGTTGGCTTTTTTTTTTTTATTAGTGATTTTTATTAGCCTTTAAAAATTATTCACATAAAATTTCCTTTTTATTTTTTTAATCATAAAAAAAAAAATTAATAATAATAAAGTGGGGCTTTTTGGCCATCCACTTTAATAACACAATAATAATAAAAGTTAGCACAGTTAATATGGTTAGTTGTTAATAACAATAAAAGTTAGTAAAGTTAGATTAGTGTTGTTAATAACAATAAAAAAAAAAGTTAGTAAAGTTAGATTAGTTGTTAATAACAATAAAAAAAAAGTTAGTAAAGTTAGATTAATTAGTTGTTAGTTGTTAGTTGTTAATAACAACAATAAAGAAAGGGTTAGTAATAAACAAACAAATAATAAACAAACAAGTAAAAATTAAAAGAGTTAGTAATTAATTCTGTAAGAACAAAATAAAACGTTAGTGACCAAAGTGAAAGAAATTGAAAAGATGAAGGATTAAATGAGAGTTGTACCCTTAAACTTTGAAATTGAATTCTCAGGAAAGAAGCGCGACGCGGGCGCAGGGGGCAGGGGGGTGGGGCTGCTGGGGGCGACGGCGGGCCAGGCGACGGGGCGGGCAGGCGACGGCGGCGGGGCGCAGGGCGGCCGGGCGACGGCGGCGAGGGCAACGGCGGCGAGGGCGCGGGGCGACGGCGGCAGGATGGCTGGGCGCGGCGGCTGAACGGCAGGAGACGGCGGCGCGACGACGGCAGGACGGCTGGGCACGGCGGCGTAACGGCAGGACGCGGCGGCGCGAGACGGCAGGACGACGGCGGCAGGACGGCTGGGCGCGGCGGCGTAACGGCAACGGCGACGGCGACGGCGAAACGGCGGCGGCAGGGCGACGGCAGCGGGATAGGACGGCGGCAGCAAAAGAAAGAAAGAGAAAACGGAGGAAGAAGGTAGTCGAAACGTAAAAAAAAAAATAATTTTTGGGACTGTTTTGGCAGAGGGAGGAGAGGCTAGGACTAAGGCTTCTATTTTCTCTTTTTTGAAATGGAGCTCTGAAATTTTTTCTCTGATTTTCTATGTGTTCAGTACTGAATTTGGGGGGGGTATTTATAGAAGGAGCTTAGCTGAACTGTGGACGGATAAATTAATAAAAAATATCAAACTTATCTTTTAAATTGGTAAAATGACAGTTTCAGTCCTTTACGTTACTCCAGCTCTGGATAAGCTCAGAAGCTTCTGATTTTGACAATTTTAACGTTTTCTGTCAATTTGGGCCAGAAACGTCCGTTTAGGCCCAAAATTGACGCGAAAAATTACCCAAAGCTCCTGAAACTTTCAGAATTTGTCAATTTTGTCCGAAACTTCTCAATTTTGTCAATTTTACCTCAAACTTTTAATTTTTTGTCATTTTTTTCTGAAATTTTATTTTTATTTCAAACACATACATATTCACACATATATTATTTTAAATCAAATCTTCTCAAAATAAAAATATATTTTAAACTAATTAACATAATTAAAATTTTTTAGCAATAATAATAACAATAATAATTTTTTAATTAGTTTTTTTTTAAAATTTTTTTAAAAAAAGTCGGACGAAATTGGGTGTCAACAGCTGCCCCCCTTTGCATGCTTCATGGGACATGATGTATGCAAAGTAGTTACCAAATTTCGTCCGTCTTTGCTAGCCATTGAAAACCTTCTCGCCGCCTAAACCATGTGGTTAAGGAAAATTCTTTTAGAGTCTTTGCGATAAGAACTCTCCTATCGTTGAAGGGAAAAAATTTGATTGATTGGTTTTGAGGTTAAGGAACTCTCCTTAGAACCTCTACGATAGGAACTCTCCTATCGTTGAAGAAAAATTGATTGATTGATTTTGAGGTTAAGGAACTCTACCTTAGAACCTCTGCGATAGGAACTCTCCTATCGTTGAAGAAAAATTGATTGATTGATTTTGAGGTTAAGGAACTCTCCTTAGAACCTCTACGATAGGAACTCTCCTATCGTTGAAGAAAAATTGATTGAGAAAAATTGATTGAGTTTGAGGTTAAGGAACTCTCCTTAGAACCTCTACGATAGGAACTCTCCTATCGTTGAAGAAAAATTGATTGATTGTTTGAGGTTTAAGGTTAACTTTCCTTAGAACCTCTACGATAGGAACTCTCCTATCGTTGAAGAAAAATTGATTGATTGATTTTGAGGTTAAGGAGATTTCCTTAGAACCTCTACGATAGGAACTCTCCTATCGTTGAAGAAAAATTGATTGATTGATTTTTGAGGTTAAGGAACCTTCCTTAGAACCTCTACGATAGGAACCTTCCTATCGTTGAAGAAAAATTGATTGATTGATTTTGAGGTTAAGGGAGGTTACCTTAGAACCTCTACGATAGGAACCTTCCTATCGTTGAAGAAAAATTGATTGATTGATTTTTGAGGTTAAGGAACTTTCCTTAGAACCTCTACGATAGGAACCTTCCTATCGTTGAAGAAAAAATTGATTGATTGATTTTTGAGGTTAAGGAACCTTCCTTAGAACCTCTACGATAGGAACCTTCCTATCGTTGAAGAAAAATTGATTGATTGATTTTGAGGTTAAAGGCCCTACCTTAGAACCTCTACGATATGAACCTTCCTATCGTTGAAGAAAAATTGATTGTGGAGAAAAACTCTTTTCTCCTTTTTGAGGTTAAGGAGCTTTCCTTAGAACCTCGAGCGAAATTTATATGAAAGGAATTAGAATTGGAATAATTTTCTTCGAAAGTATGAATTTGCATAATAGGCGAGTGTGAAACTTTAGACTTCGATAAAATGAGTGAATCTTGATGATGACAATATCGCTAACAAATTATGTAAAGGGAACGGATGTTTGGAATCAATATCCAGGGTTCATCTAATATTTTCTTCAGTAAATATAGATTCGCTTGAGAGATATGTCATCCAAATAAGGTTGAAGCTTAACTACCCCAAAATGTTATGACTAGTAGACCTAATAGGATGCGTCTCAAGAGCAATAAAAATTACTCTTTGCTCAGCCATTCCAACCTAAAGGCATTGTCCTATGGTTTTAATATCAGCATGGACGAGACTATCTTATAAGATAAAAGAAAGAAATTCCCTGAAAAGAAAAACTAAAACACAAAAGAAAATGCTGATAATAAAAGTAAAGGACAAGCAAAACGGATCGGATCGCTTCTTCTTCCACAATATTTCAACAGGGTTAGTAGAGGACTATTATGGGATCGAACTGTTCGGGAAAGACTGTCGCGTCCAGTCTATCTGAATCATTGCTGGATCTGGTTCAGGAACAAAAGCTTGCATTTTATCAAGTAATTCTTCAGCAGTTTTTGCAGATATTAGGATTCGTCATGCTACTCTTGATATAAAATTCTTCTGCACTGCATAATCCACAAAAGATATTAGACCTGTAAAGAGATCGTTAACATTCAAAAGCCCAATAGGTTTCTTGTGCAAATTAAGTTGGGCCATGGAAGCAATTTGGAAGACTTCTCCCAATGTACCAAAACCACCTGGTAGAGCGATAACAGCATCAGCATTAAGAAGCATTTGTAACACACGCTCTTGCAAATTTTTAACCACTAATTCTTCTCCAATCGTGCCCCCAGAAACAAATTTCAGAGATCCAGGGATGATGCCTAGAACTTGGCTTCCTCCTAGAGATGCTGCTGATGCTACACCTCCCATTAATCCGACACTACCTCCTCCATAAACTAAGTGTATTTTTCGCTCAGCTAATACACTACCTAAATGGTTGGCTGCCTTTAAGTACTCTTCATCTTTTCCAGGAAAAGCTCCAGAAAATACACAAATTTTCTGGAGAGTACTCTTCATCTTTTCCAGGAAAAGCCCCAGAAAATACACAAATACTTCGGGATTTACGAGTTGAGGTTTCCTCCATTCCCATCCTTACCCTTGTGAGAAAAGAGGATATATTTATAGAGATGAAGAAATAAGGCAATAATTTTATTTTCAAGAATGGATACATTATTGCTAGCTATACACAATAGTCACGAGTACGACTCTGGTCAGGTATGGGTACACTATCGTTAAAAGAGGAGGAAAATTTTCAAAATAGCTGCTAGCATGTACAGTATCTTTTTTTCTGGTACATGTCCCATGAAGCACGCAAAGGGGGGCAGCTGTTGACACCCAATTTCGTCCGACTTTCATTAATAATAATAATAAATTAATTAAAAATTTATTAAATTAAAAAAATAATCGTCGGAAGAGAAGGAAAATTTCAAAAGTGGCGATTATATACAGTAGTCATGACTATAGCTCATGTCAGGAGTGGGTACATTATTGCCAAAAGGGGAGGAAAATTTCAAAAGCGACAGCTAGCATGTACAGTAATCGTGACTTTGGTCCACGTCTTCCACTGGCCTTGTGTCCAGTAACGGCTTTAATGCCTTCTATGAATCGGCGATTTGGATCCCATCTAATTTTCTCACAAACTGGCAAACAGGGTTGTTTAAAGTCAGATTCCCAAGACTGTAGCGATCTCGTTCTTTTTGGAAAGTCATCCATAAACCGACAATCTCAAATTGCACCATTCCGCAAGAGTGCGCTTCAAGAGTCTCTCGGATATCCTTCCAGAGATTCCTTACGCAGGCCATTCTTAATGAATTTTCTTCTATCTTCACGATTTCTGGTGATCATCCCTGAAGAACGACATTTGGTGCCGCAAATCCACCATCCACAATTATGACAGACGCCTAGCCTCCTTGCTCTTCTCTTTTTGGCATAAGCGCTTTTACCAAAGCCGGGCATACGGGGGAAGAATGCATCTGGAACTTCACCAGCCGAACGAACCTTAGCTTTGATTAGCTACCGCACATTATCAGGAATGCCTTTGTGCATAAATACTCTGAATCGTTCACATCTAGCTTGATAAATCTTTTTAAGAACATTTATTGGGAGGGAAGGAAAATACTTTCGTAGGGCGGAAAGAGAAGACTCCATTGAATAAGGAGGAATTTAAGAGAAGAAAGAAAGAAATTAGTTATTGTAGGAAACGGAAATAACTAACTATGTGAGTCACGGAGTACCGTATCCAGAAAGAAGAACATGCATTTATAGCGATAAAAGGATAACGTGTTTATTACGCTTACAGAAGCAAGTACATTATTGTCAAAAGAAAAGACAAATTTCAAAATGACAGCTCATATGTACAGTAATTGTGACTGTGGCTCACATCTTCCACTGGTTTTACGTCCAGTAACGGCTTCAACGCCTTCTATGAGTCGGGGATTTGCTTCCCATCCAGTTTTCTTACAAGCTGGCAAACAGGGTCGTTTAAAGTCAGATTCCCGGGACTGTAATGGTCTCGTTCTTTATGGTAAGTCCTCCATAAATCGACTATTTCGCATTGTACTATTCCACAAGAATTCGTTTCAAGAGTCCCTCGGATATCTTCCAGAGATTCCTTACGCAGGCCATTCTTAATGAATTTTCTTTTATCTTCGCGATTTTTGGAGATGTATCCTAAAGAGCGGCATTTAGTATTGCAATTCCATCTTCCACATTTATGACAGACGCCTAGCCTCTTTGCTCTTCGCTTTTTGGCATAAGCGCTTTTACCTAAGACCGGGCATACGAGGCTTTAATGCATCTGGAACTTCACCAGCCGAACGGACCTTAGCTTCAATTATCCACTGGATGTTGTCAAGAAGACCCTTGCGTATAAAAACTCTGATTCTTTCACATCTAGAATGGTAGATCTTTTTAAGAACTTTTAGTGGGAGGGAAGGAAAGTATTTTCGCAGTGCAGAAAGAGTATCGCAGTGCAGAAAGAGTAGAATCCATTGATGAAAGAAGAATTTGAGAGAAGAGGGAAAAGAATCAGTTATTGTAAGAAATTGGAATAATCGATTTTAGAAGTCGCGGGGTATCTTATCTGCTGCTTAATCAGAAGGAAGAACACGCATTTATAATGATGAAAATGGATAACGTGTCGATTACACTTAGGGGAACATGTACATATGTCAAAAGAAAATGCCAATTTTTCCAAATATAACAAACTTATGTACAGTAATTGTGACTGTGGCTCACATTTTCCACTGGTTTTACGTCCAGTAACGGTATTAATGGCTTCTATGAGTTGAGGATCTGCTTCCCATCCAGCTTTCTTACAAGCTGGCAAACAGGGTCATTTAAAGTCAAATTCCTGGGACTGTAACGGTTTCGTTCTTCATGAAAAATACTCCATAAACCAAGAATTTCACGTTACACAGATCCACAAGAATGCGTCTCAAGAGTCAATTGGATATCATCCAATGAGTCCTTACTCAAGCCATTCTTGATGAACCGTATTTTATCTTCTCGATTATTGGAGATCATTCCTAAAGAACGACACCTAGTCTTACAAGTCCACCTACCACATTTATGGCAGACTTGTAATCTTTTCGCTCTTCTTTTTCTGGCATAAGAACTTTTGCCAACACCAGGCATGTAAGACGCAAATGTCTCTGGGATTTCACCTGCCAGACGAACCTTGGCTTCGATTAACCACCGTACATCTTCAGGTATTCCTTTGTGCATCAGAGCTCTTAATCGTTCACAGCGAACTCGGTAGATCTTTTTTAGGATGTTCATTGGGAGAGAGGGGGAAATACTTTCGCAAGGCAGAAAAAGTAGGATCCATTTTCTAGGAGGAAGTAAAAGAATGAAGGGAGGAAAGGATCAGTTATTATGGGCAACTGAGAGAACCGTCTTGAAAGTCACGGAGTACCGTATCCGCCGCTTAACCGGAAAAGTGGATCCTACTTTATTTTGGAATCATAAATATTTCTTATCTTTGATATCTCATCAAGCATGACATTGATTATTGAATCCATTGTCCGCTTTCGACGACAATATTTCTTAATATCCGTGCTTATCTTTGACCATAGCTATCTCTTATCTTGAATACTGCTAAGCTGGCGTCAATTCTGTCCATCCAGGTGTAACCTCGATTATTGAGTCGATTACCAGGCTTTTGACAATATTGTCTACTTTATCTTTGAATTGCTGATGGGCCTGGGTCCAATATATCAGCTATGCATCCAGCGGTGGATTAGTAAGAGCTGATGTCATTGAGATCTCAGCTTATACTGCTGTAACTGTGCCGTGGATGTGTTTCCCATTTGATCCCTGTTCTGTATGCCATGCATGCATGATGTGAAATGCATGAATGTAGAGCATGTGTAACTGATGGTTCTTTTTTTATTTTGGAAGTTTTTCATGTCTTTGCTTCACTGGATTCTCTTTGTAATCGTCTTCTATCATTGAATCTCTTTATGCTTTCCAGCTGTTGTCCATTGTCTCGCTTTCCAGTTGTTGTCCATTGTCTCGTTTTCCAGCTGTTGTCCATTGTCTCAAAAGCCCAACTCTCTTAAAAAATCTCCTTTCCGTGATTTGCTTTTGAATTTTGGCTTCAATTTACTTAATGTCCACCTCATACTTTATGCCTCTCTGGATAATTGCCCCTGTTGAAATATTCGTGAGTATGATTCTTTCTTGCTGACATGGACATGTTAAGACTTCTGAAGCGATCATTCAGACTACCACCAAGGCTATCTCCAAAAGATTTGTTACTCCTTCTTCTTTGTTAGCCTATGTTCTGTGCCGCTCGCAAAGCAGGACCTCAATCTTACCTGTTTTAATTCATAAAGCTTATCAAAGTAATCTACGGTCTTTGTCTTTTTCTAAGTTTTAATTATTACTATTCTTCCTTCAAAAGTCACAATTTATTGCACACTTAAGGCTAGTAGGAATGTGAGATTTGAAGGAAAAGAACTGGATAGAAGCGACTTTAGCATTTTGAACGTGAGAATCAAAGGCAAGCTAAAGAGAATTGGCTTTTTATTTATGTGTAAGAGAATATAAAAATCTCGGATACAGATAGATAATGAAAGTGTAAGGAAAGAAAGCTCTCTTTGACAACTTTGATCAAATAAACTTTGGTAACCCTGTATCCACTTCTCCCATTCTGTTCGAAAATTTCTTCATTATGCAAAGTATTTCTTTACTGCATCCGAATTTACTGGCTTTGGTAATTCTCGTCCATCCATTTCTGTTAGAATTAGTGCCCCTCCTGAAAATGCTTTCTTTAGAACATATGGCCCGTCATAATTTGGTGTCCATTTTCCTCTGGAATCATGCTGAATGGGTAAAATTTTCTTGAGCACTATGTCACCCTCGTGAAATTGCCGTGGGCGAACCTTTTTATTGTAAGCACGAATCATCCTTCTTTGATAAAGCTGCCCGTGGCAAAGGGCTATCATTCTTCTTTCATCAATTAGATTTAATTGCTCGTATCTAGCTTTGACCCATTCTGCTTCTCTTAATTGAGTATCCATTAGTACCCTTAATGAAGGAATTTCGACTTCAATGGGCAATACAGCCTCCATACCGTATACCAGAGAAAAAGGTGTTGCTCCAGTAGAAGTACGGGTAGAAGTTCTATAAGCATGTAGTGCAAAAGGTAACATCTCATGCCAGTCCTTGTAAGTGACGATCATCTTTTCAACAATTCTCTTGATATTTTTATTGGCTGCTTCTACTGCACCATTCATCATTGGTCGATAAGGTGCTGAATTGAGATGCTTGATCTTGAATTGCCGGCACAAAGTCTGCATCATTGCATTATTCAGGTTCGTGGCATTGTCTGAGATGATACACTCTGGCGGCCCATAGCGACAAATGATTTCTTTCTTAATGAACCGGCATACCACCTTTTGAGTTACACTTGCATAAGACACAGCTTCTACCCATTTAGTGAAGTAGTCAATTGCCACTAGGATGAATTTGTGACCATTAGAAGCTTTGGGGGTAATGGCTCCAATGACGTCAATTCCCCACATGGCAAAAGGCCAAGGTATTGCTGTTACATTAAGAGGAGCAGGTGGAGCCTGGATCTTGTTGGCATATATTTGGCATTTGTGACATTTTCTTACGTGATTGATGCAATCACTTTCCAATGTGAGCCAATAGTAGCCAGCCCTCATTATTTGTCTTGCCATGGTATGACCACTAGTGTGTGCTCCACATATTCCAGAATGAACTTCTTCCATGATCTTTCGTGCTTCATGAGTATCTACACAGCGAAGTAGCATCGAGTCTGGGGTTTTCTTGTAAAGTATGTCTAGGTTTAAAAGAAAACCCATTGACAATCTTCGTAGAAATTTCTTGTCATTTTCTGATGCTTCTGGTGGATACACTCGTTCTTGGAGGTATTTCTTGATATCGTGATACCAAGGTTTCCCATCCAATTCTTCTTCGATGCTCATGCAATAAGCTGGAGAATCTATTATTTTCATTTCGAACACAGGAGTATGCTCGGGGTCACTTATCTTGTACATAGCAGCTAAAGTAGCTAAAGCGTCCGGAATTTGATTATCTTCCCTTGGAAGATGATGGAAGCTTATACTGTTGAATTTTCGAGCCAAGTCTAGTATAAGCTTTTGGTAAGGGATCAATTTTGAATCCCTTGTCTCCCATTCTCCATTGATTTGATATATGACTAATGTGGAATCCCCATAAACTCTGAGATCTCGCACTTTCAATTCTAGTGCCATTTGGAGTCCCATAGCACATGCCTCATATTCTACTATATTGTTGGTACAAGGAAATGTAATTTTTGCTGTGAGGGGAAACTGCTCTCCGCTTGGAGAGATGAGTATAGCTCTAATCCCTTGTCCCAAAGCATTAGACGCTCCATCGAATGCCATTTTCCATGTTTCATCATCTTCAGAGACTTCCTGTTCTATCGTCATTATATCTCCATCAGGAAAGTCCATTCTCATTGGCTCATAATCATCCAATGCTCTATCAGCAAGATATTCAGCAATCACACTCCCTTTTACAGCCTTTTGGGTGACGTACTGTATGTCGTATTCAGACAACAGCATTTGCCATTTTGCAATCCTGCCTGATAAAGCGGGTTTCTCAAAAATGTACTTAATGGGATCAGTCTTGGAGATCAGCAATGTGGTGTTATTGAGCATGTAGTGTCGTAGTCGGTGTGCTACCCATGCAATGGCGCAACAGGACTTTTCCACTATTGAGTATTTAGCTTCATATGTGGTAAGCTTTTTACTCAAATAGTAGATTGCATGTTCTTTCTTGCCTGTCTCATCACGTTGACCCAATACGGATCCTAATGAAGAATCCTGTATGGATAAATATAGAATCAACGGTTCTCCAGATCGAGGTGGTATCAAGACTGGTGGATTTGATAGATATTGTTTGATTTTCTCGAATGCTTCTTGGCATTCGTTATTCCACTCGATCGGATTGTTCTTCTTTAGTGATTTGAAAAGAGGTTCACACTTGGACGTCAATTGTGATATGAACCTTGCTATAAAGTTGATTCTACCCAGAAAACTTCTTACTTGTTTTGGAGTCTTCGGGGGTTGCATTTCTTGTATCGCTTTGACTTTACTCGGGTCAACTCGAATCCCATCCTTGCTTACCATGAAACCCAATAACTTTCCTGAAGAGGCTCCAAAAGTACATTTGGCAGGATTCAACTTCAGTTGATATTTGCGAAGTCTATCGAATAGTTTTCTTAGCACTTTTAGATGCCCCCCAGCAGTGAAAGTTTTGGCGATCATGTCGTCTACATATACTTCAATTTTCTTATGCATCATGTCATGGAATAACGCGACCATGGCTCTTTGATATGTAGCACCAGCATTCTTTAACCCAAAAGGCATCACCTTGTAGTAAAAGGTACCCCAAAGGGTTATAAAGGCCATTTTTATCATATCATCTGAATCAAGTTTGATTTGATTATATCCAGAAAAACCATCCATGAAGGAAAAGTAGGAGTTTCTTGCGGTATTATCCACCAGCGTATCAATGTGGGGAAGTGGGAAGTTATCTTTAGGACTGGCTTCGTTCAATGGCCGGTAGTCCTGACAAACTCTTAGTTTCCCACTTTCTTTCTTTTCGACTGGAACAATGTTAACCACCCATTCTGTATATTCAGCGACCCCAAGGAATCCTGCATCCCACAGCTTTCAAATTTCATCTTTTACTCTCAAGATTAGATCCGGCTTTAATCTTCGTAACTTCTGTTTGACAGGCTTCGCCCCAGGCTTCAAGGGTATTTGTGTAGCACTATGTCTGAGCTTAAACCAGGCATATCTTGGTATGACCAAGCAAATACATCTACATATTCCTTCAATAAATGGACTAATTCTTCTTTCTCTTCAGGAGGAAATAGAGTGCCAATCTTGACTTCTTTTACATCCTGACTGTCTCCCAAGTTGAATGCCTCAGTTGGTTCCTGACTTGTTGCTCTTTCTTTTTCATCTCGCTCGATCATTTTTAATAGCTCAGGAGATACTTGAAGATCTTCGTCATCCGAGTCGGTAGTGTTTACAGGATTATCAAAGTTCATTCTTTCATTGTCATCAAAGAGAGTTTCAGGTCTGCATTAACCAGAGAGAAAAGAAAGAAAAGAAAAAATGGCACGAATGAGATGGATGCAAACTGGTACTTTATTTACAATGTGCATAAATCACAACTTTATTGGAATAAAAAGCAATAACTAAAAGGTTCACTTAAACAAAGACTACACCCTATTGATTGAACCTTTCTTTAGGAGGTTTTTACTATTAGATTACTTTGGAAAGCTTTCGATTATAACAGGCAGTTCTATCGCCTCCCAATTGTTCAGCACATCCCGTGGGCCACAAGGTTGAACGAGCTCCTCCTCTTCAGGTGAATCGCTGATGATTGCCTGAATAGAAAGACTTTCAAAAGACTTGTTGATGTTGATAGTCAGCTTGCCTTCATTGTCATTTTTCGGAATGAGACCACCACTCACGAACGTTTCGGTGATTTCAGGGATATCCAGATTTCTTTCCTGGAGAGGATGCCCTGTTAATCGTGCAATCCTCTTTTCTCTCTTTTCAGCTATTGCCTTCATTTTGTCATGTCTTGTCGGTGTGAAGCCTAGGCCGTATTTCCCTTCATTTGCGGATATTTTCAATGGCTCTGGGATTCCTTGTAAATCTTGTCCCAGACCTAACCCCGGTGAGTATCCTCCTTTTATCATGAGTTTGGCGACCATGCGACTTGTTTTAGAGATGTTAGGAACGGGTTCTTCTCCATATTCACTGACATAAGCAGCATTGACAATCTCAAAAGACCTGAAGGAGCAATCAGGTATATTTTCATTGACCTCGACATATTGAGCATCCGCAGGTCTTGATAGCAGAATGTCTTCTTCAGCAAAGACTGTGATTATCTTTCCTTCAATAATGAATTTCATTCTTTGGTGTAATGAAGAAGGAATTGCTCCGGCCATATGGATCCATGGTCTTCCCAACAGACAGGTATATGATGGACAAATATCCATGACTTGGAATGTGATGTGGAAAAGACAGGGACCAATCCCTATTGGTAGCTCTATTTCTCCAACAACATCTCTCTTCGTTCCGTCAAACGCTCGAACAACAATATGACTGTTGTTGAGGTATGATGGGTCTAAACCGATCTTATGTAAGGTTTCCAGTGGCATTACATTTAGAGCTGACCCATTATCGATAAGTACTCTAGCCATAATCCGATCTTTGTATTTAACCGAAATATGTAGAGCCTTAGAGTGACCCCTTCCTTCTGCTGGTATCTCATCGTCAGTGAATGTGATGAGATTTTGTGCCGTGATGTTGTTGACGAGGTGGTCAAAGTTGTTCACGGAGATATCTTGTTCAACATAAGCCTTATTCAGGACTTTGAGAAGAGCTTCTCGATGAGCATCAGAGCTTAAGAGCAATGAAAGTATGGAGATCTTTGCTGGCAGGCGGTTCAACTGCTCAACGATGCTATATTCGCTTTGCTTTATGAGTTTGAGAAACTCAGTAGCTTGTTCATCTGTTACTGTTCGAGGCATCTCTTGCTCTTTGGATGTATTTGTATCAAGAGGTCCAGTTGTTGGGTCTGTAACGTTCTTATCTTTTTGGAGCTTGTTCATTTGCTCTGGAGAATAACACCGACCACTTCTAGTCATAATCCCGACTTCTAACGGAGTTGATGTGATGTTAGAAGTGTAATCATAGCTCCATGGAACAGTTTTGTCTTATTTGTATGGGAATGGCTTCGGGACTTGAATTTTTAGAGGCTTAAGAGTAGGTTTTGAGATTGATATGACTAGTGGTCTTGGCATAGCATCTTGTTCTTTAATGATCACATTCACGTCATCATCTTTATCTGACATAAAAACGATGAGTTGGGAGGAATCAATGAGACTTTGTAGTCTTTCACGAAATTCTGAGCATTCCTGGATAGAATGACTTTTACTGTCATAAAAGTCACACCACTCCTCATCCTCGACTTCTTCATGTCCAAAAGAAGGCTTTCCCATGATAATCCCTTCTTTCACAAGGCATGAATATACATGCTTAAGAGGGGTTATGATATCGTTGACTAACTTCTTCGTCGGCCGGTGTTCTTCTATCATGTTGACTGGTTTTGCTTGATGAGGCGGTAATGGGTTGTGAGTGACGTTTGGCTCATCGAAAAAGTCCAACCACTTTGACTCGATTAATTGTTGGACTATACGCTTCAATGCTGTGCAGTTTTCCAAGCCATGGCCTGGAACGCCATCATGATATGGGCAGGTAATGTTAGGGTCATACCACCTTGGGTATGGGGGTTCCATCGGCCTTGTAGGAATTGGGCGAATAAGTTGGCTTTGGATGAGTTTTGGATACAACTCAGTATAAGTCATGGGAATTGGTGCGAAGACTTCTCTTGGTCTTGGTGGAGGCACTGGAGGAATCGGAATAGGTGGCCGTAACTGATTAGGCCTGTTGAGAGGGTAATTGTTGGGTCTATTGGGAGGATAATCATTGGGCCTATTAGGAGGATAATCATTAGGCCTGTTGGGAGGGTAATAATTGGGCCTGTTGGCAGAATAGGATAGGCGAGGTCCGGTGGCCACAGTACCCACAAGGGGAATCCCTCTTCCTCGTCCTATTTGTTGTATTTCTTCATCTTTTCTTCTGGATGGTCCTCCTCTTTTCATAGGATCACTAAAGGACTCAGTAATCTTCCCGGTCCTGATACCATGCTCGATCCTTTCTCCAGACATGACTACGTCAGAAAAATTGGTTGCCGAATTGCCAATGAGTTTGTCATAATACGGGTACTTCAGTGTCTGGACAAATAAAGTGACCATTTCTCTTTCTGTCATGGGTGGCTGTACTTGTGCAGCTAAGTCCCTCCATCGTTGGGCATATTCCTTAAAAGTTTCTGGCTTTTTCTTCTCCATGTTTTGGAGAGTTTGGCGATCCGGAGCTAAGTCCATAACATGTTTATAGTTGCCGATGAAGGCCTGAGCAAGGTCATTCCAAGTTTTTATGTTTCTTGGACCTTGGCTTAGATACCACTGTAATGCTGATTTTGTGAGACTTTCCTGAAAAAGTGCGATCCACACCTTCTCATCTTTGGTAAGTGGTTGTAGTCTTCTGAGAAACAAAGTGATGTGAGTGATGGGATCACTCGTTCCATCGTATTTCACGAAATCTGGCACCTTAAAGTCTGAAGGGATTACGACGTCTGGAACTAAGCAGAGGTCATCCACTGAGAGAGATCCGAACATAGTACCTCCTTCAATGGCTCGCAGTCTCTTTTCTATCGTTTCGAGTTTTTGAGATTCTGCTTCTTCTTTTGGTAACATCTTCTTCTCTTCATGTACGGTGTCTTGTTTCAGGTGAACACTAGCAGATGGACCTGGTTCCTGAAACAGGTTTTCTTGAACTGAGACTCGTTGCGGGGTGAATCCCGGAGGATAAGTGGGATCTTGTGCTTCTTTGATGGGAGCTTGAGTTGCTTTCCCCTTGATTAGTTCCATCAACTGTCTCATCTGTTCTGCCATACTTTCTATCTTGGATTCCATCTCCATGAGACGTCCTTCGGCTTGTTCTGCCATTAATCTTGTTTGGAGCCGAGTTGAATATCGGTGTTGAGGTCCAATTTTACCCTTTTAAAGGAATATTTATTTTATTAGACTTTACATGTATGTGATTGATGTAATGCATGCATGCAATGAATATTGTAGGTACTCGGTGAAAGAAGGACTACGGTGGAAATTCTTGATTACATTCTCAAGACAATTGTTTCATCTGTTTTTATTATAGAAATCTCTCAAAAGAAACGGCCCAAGGTACAATATTGTTTTCTAGCCTTAGTAATGAACTCCATCATTTTTTGAACGGTTAATGATGAAGTAGGGCAGCTCAGTTCTTCCAATTCTCTAGTTTCTTCACCCATTTGTTGGGCTTGCTGAGTGATTTTCCTGACTTCAGTCAAAAACATTTCCACTTGATGCTGAGAAAGTCTGTATTGATCTTCCCAGTATCTTGCTCTCATCTCTCTTTGATCAGTTTCTTCGACTAATTGAGAGATGATTTGTTTTTTACATTCAACTTTTTCTTCGAGGTGTTGTGTTTTATGACTGAGCTGTTGTATATCGATAAGCATTCTCTTGTTCTTCTCTTTTTCCTCCTCTAATTCTTTCTCAAGTTCTCTTTTTGCCAACTTTCTGGGAGTATCATCGGGCAGCACTATTCCTTCCTTTCGATTATTTCTCCATTCACAGTAGGCAGTGGGAGAAAGAATAGGGCCAGACTTCAGTATAAATAGCCTTTTCCATGCAATTGAAATACCCATGGCAAACTTATTCGCCATTGGATCTTCGTGTGAGAATTCCAATTTACTTAGATTGTGAGTCATGGGTATAAATTGCATGGACCCAAATTGCTTCCGTACTTGGGCTGGGGCATAACTTGTTCCTCCCCATATACCCAGAAGAGGAACCCATGGGCAACTGCCACAACGATAGATGACGCGGGTGGAGGTGGACCAGGGGGCTCTCCATTCAATTTGCAACTCATTGATGTTCTTAAAATAGTTAATCCATCCTTCCTTACTGTCATGATGAATGGACTCACTTTTCAAGAAGGCTTCAATTGGAATGAAGTCTTTTGAAAAGCGATTCCCGAAATTTTGTTTGTCACAAGGAAGGTGGCTCTTGATCCATATGTCAAGGAGGTGAGAACATCCAATGAATTTGCCCCCGCTTTGGCGACAAAAATTCAATGACCTAATGGTTTCACAAAGAATGGCTGAAGTCGGATTCACTTGAGCCTTGCAGATTTGCTCGAATAGTGAGATGACGTCTCCCTCAATGAATCCGATGATTCTAGGAAAGATTACCAAGCCATATATTGCCAAAGCAAAAACCTTATGTCTTTGGTCCTTTTGTGGGAGAATGTGGACCAATTGCTTTATGTCATTCCAACTGATGAATCTACGATACCCCTTTGTTAAGAATTTGGATTGAAGAGTAGAAGCTGGCATGTCTAACAGTTTAGCCAAGGCTCGATGAGGCTCAGTCCTCCTGTTATGATGGTACGTCTCCATTGGATAATCAGATGGCCAACCTAGGAGGTTATTGTATTCCTCTATAGTCAGAACAAGATCCATCTTGTTGAAGGAGAAACACCGATAATATGGATCCCAGTACTGTATCAGTGCACGGATAAGTGATGTTTCAACGGTGATTTTTAGCAGGCGAGCAATATGGCCATATGTCGATGTGAATGCTTCCCGATCCACAGAGCTCCAACTATTCCATACTCGTAATAGTTCAGTTATGTCGTTCTGATCTATACGGACCGATACTTGATCCTTGAATTGCACATGAGAATGTGGTGTCAGGGAATCTCCATGAAGCTTTTGGGCTATTTCGGAGAATTCCATAGCTTCCAGTTGAGTTTACACTATTATGGCATTCTAAGATTCATTAACAGCCGTGGGAAGGTATTCGAGAATGTCCATGATAGTGATTCGTTCACCGAATACTTATCTTAATGAATGATATGAATATGCCGGAAAAATGAACAAGGAAAAAAAATAAAGTTAGCAAAAAGTAATACACGGAATCATAAATCTAGCAATATAAGCAAAATGGATAAAAAATTCATGCCTATGGTGATTGGAACCAAGACATAGGAGTTCTTATTGATTGGTTCTATGGTAGAGTGAGAAGTTCTATATGCAAAAGGTGGTTTATCAAAAAGGCCAAGGGTAGTTCCCGAATCCCATCACTAAATTATAGTGACAGCCCAATTCCTTACCCACGAGGGTTTATGTAAGGAAAGGATTAATTCGGGTCGTAGTTTTTCATGAGCCCATGCAGAGACTATCCGTCTCAGGAGGCAATACACTACTTCACTACTTGAAACCGGTGAAGGCTTGGAGACCATGGTCTCACAAGGACAACAACACCAATTCCACTTTGAAAGAACGTGTTTGATTTGAGGAAGCTCGGGTATAGAGCTTCATGTCGTGAATGCATAATGCATGTTTACAATAAGTAAATATAACACATGAATCCACATAAAAATAAGCAAAGCAGAACAAAACAAATCAACTTTTAGGCTTGACTCACTAACCGATTCCCCAGTGGAGTCGCCAAGCTGTGGCAACGTCGGGTTTTCTGGAGTCGCCACCAATCAGTTTCGCCTAGGTCGATTGGACACCTTAAAAATGGTCTGCGAGAGTTCGGGGTTCGGGAGTACGGTTACGTTAAAATAACTCTTGTTAACGCCCAAAATTGGCACCTTAGTTGATTTTAATTTTGTTTTGCTTTGCTTTTAAATAATTTCAGTTAATTTTCAAATTAGAAATTTTAACTGAATCATCCAGATGTGGATTTTTTAATTAATGTATGGATTTTATAATTCCGTAATTAATCTGCCGAGTCATTTGGACACGGAAGATTTGATATTCCGAACCATGGACTCTGCCGAGTCATTTGGACACGGAATTTGATGAAATTTTAAATAATTTAATCCATATCGTAAAATATGGATTTTTATCTTATTTATTTAATTTATTTAAAAAAAAGTCGATATTTTCCAAACCGTAGATCCTGCCGGATCATCCGGATATGGAAATTATTTAGAGTTAATTATTTAATTATTATTTTTATGGAATTAATTATTAGTTTAACTTATAAGTCTTTTTTTATTAAATTTTTAATTTTTGTTAAAAAAAAAAATTTTTTTTATATATTTATTTTTTTCTTTCTTTTCTTTTCTTTTCTTTTCTTTTCTTTTTGATTTTTATCTTTCTTTTTCTTATCTTTTTTTTTTTATCTGATTTTTCTTGTTTAATGAAGGATATTTATTATTTAAAGAATTACTCAATTTATAAAAGAATTAAAAAAATAATTAATTTTTTTTTTTATTTAATAAGAAGTTAATTTAAAGGAATCAAAGAGTTTAAAAATAAAAATCTTTGATCATGGTACGGGGCGTTGTTACTCAGCCAGACCCTCTTCACCAGGTGAAGCAGCTCAAAAGCGGGCACGAGACAGTTTCCAGCCAATATACCATGAACTAAATTTTTTTTTTTTTTTTTTTTTGACTTAACAACATGGTTCAGATTTATTTTAGATATATATTTTTTTATGGCTAATTTCTTTAAATGAAATGAGTTTAACCATAAAATAAAGAAAAATTAAATAACAATAAATAAAGTGAAGGTTTTCTTTTTTTTTTTTTTTTTTATTTTATTTTTTTATTTAATACCAGGATTTTATTTACCAAAGAAAACAAAAGAGTTAAAAATAAAATCTTGATATTCATGTATTTGATTGATTTTTTTATGTTTGATAAAAGATAAACCAAAATTAATTATTCAAGAAAAGATTTATATAAAAAGTCTTGATATTTATACATATTTATTTTTAAGCTTATTTTTTTAATTTAATAAAAGATGAACCAAGAAAGTAATTATTTAATCAAGGTTTTATTTATTTAATGAAGAAAATTAAAGATTTATATGTATATTTTTTAAAATAAAAGTAAAATCTTAATATTTTATTTGATAAAAAGGTGAATCAAAAAGTAAACAAAACTTTATTTATTTAATGATGAAACCAAAAATTTATATGTATATTTCAAAAAGAAAATTCTTAATATTTATTTGTTTTATTTTTTTTTATATAAAAAATTAAGCAAAAATGATTATTTAATAAGGAAACTAAAAATTTATATGTATATTTTAAAAAATAAAGGTAAAGTTTTGATATTTATATAATTTATTTTAAAAAAAAAGAGTAAAGAAATCAAAGATTTATATGTATATAAAGAAAAGTTTTTTTTTTTTTTGATATTTATATGATTTTTTTTTTATTTTCTAATTTATAAATACATCTAATTAATAAGTAAAGAGATTTAATTTTTTTTATTATTACCTTTATTTGAAATCATTTGGATAAAATTTTATTTAATAAAGGAAACAAAAAGTTATATATTTTTATTATTTTGAAAGAAATAAGTAAAAACAAATAAGTAAAATATTAGCCCAAAAATTTTTTTACTCTTTTATTCTTTTTAATAAAGAAATTAAAAAGTTATATTTTATTATTTTGCTGGATAAAGAGATAAGTAAAAATATTAGTTCAAAGTTTTTATTTTTTATATTTATTTAATAAAGGAAAATTTATTTATATACTTTATTTAAAAAAATACTTTATATATTCTATTTAAAATATTTTCCAAGCCATGGATCCTGGCGGATCATTTGGACATGGAATTTAATTTTTTTAATTAAATTTTATTAATTATTTAATTAATTATTTATTAAAAATTATTACTTTTAAAGATATATTTGCAAAAAAAAGGATTTGTATTCATTTATTTATTTATTTATTTTTCATTATTTCATTATGTTTGTTTATTAAAAGGAAAAAAAAGTTATGTCTCAAAATAATAAAAGATAGTTGGCTTTTTTTTTTTTTTTTATTAGTGATTTTTATTAGCCTTTAAAAATTATTCACATAAAATTTCCTTTTTATTTTTTTAATCATAAAAAAAAAATTAATAATAATAAAGTGGGGCTTTTTGGCCATCCACTTTAATAACACAATAATAATAAAAGTTAGCACAGTTAATATGGTTAGTTGTTAATAACAATAAAAGTTAGTAAAGTTAGATTAGTGTTGTTAATAACAAAAAAAAAAGTTAGTAAAGTTAGATTAGTTGTTAATAACAATAAAAAAAAAGTTAAAAAGTTAGTTAGATTAATTAGTTGTTAGTTGTTAGTTGTTAATAACAACAATAAAAAAAGGGTTAGTAATAAACAAATAATAAACAAACAAGTAAAAATTAAAAAGGTTAGTAATTAATTCTGTAAGAACAAAATAAAACGTTAGTGACCAAAGTGAAAGAAATTGAAAAGATGAAGGATTAAATGAGAGTTGTACCCTTAAACTTTGAAATTGAATTCTCAGGAAAGAAGCGCGACGCGGGAGCAGGGGGCAGGGGGGTGGGGCTGCTGGGGGCGACGGCGGGCCAGGCGACGGGGCGGCAGGGCGACGGCGGCGGGGCGCAGGGGCGGCGAGGGCGACAGGGCGGCCGGGCGACGGCGGCGAGGGCGCGGGGCGACGGCGGCAGGATGGCTGGGCGCGGCGGCTGAACGGCAGGACGCGGCGGCGCGAGACGGCGAGACGGCAGGACGGCTGGGCACGGCGGCGTAACGGCTGGACGCGGCGGCGCGAGACGGCAGGACGACGGCGGCAGGACGGCTGGGCGCGGCGGCGTAACGGCAACGGCGACGGCGACGGCGAAACGGCGACGGCAGGGCGACGGCAGCGGGATAGGACGGCGGCAGCAAAAGAAAGAAAGAGAAAACGGAGGAAGAAGGTAGTCGAAACGTAAAAAAAAATAATTTTTGGGACTGTTTTGGCAGAGGGAGGAGAGGCTAGGACTAAGGCTTCTATTTTCTCTTTTTGGAAATGGAGCTCTGAAATTTTTTCTCTGATTTTCTATGTGTTCAGTACTGAATTTGGGGGGGTATTTATAGAAGGAGCTTAGCTGAACTGTGGACGGATAAATTAATAAAAAATATCAAACTTATCTTTTAAATTGGTAAAATGACAGTTTCAGTCCTTTACGTTACTCCAGCTCTGGATAAGCTCAGAAGCTTCTGATTTTGACAATTTTAACGTTTTCTGTCAATTTGGGCCAGAAACGTCCGTTTAGGCCCAAAATTGACGCGAAAAATTACCCAAAGCTCCTGAAACTTTCAGAATTTGTCAATTTTTTCCGAAACTTCTCAATTTTGTCATTTTTACCTCAAACTTTTAATTTTTTGTCATTTTTTTTCTGAAATTTTATTTTTATTTCAAACACATACATATTCACACATATATTATTTTAAATCAAATCTTCTCAAAATAAAAATATATTTTAAACTAATTAACATAATTAAAATTTTTTAGCAATAATAATAACAATAATAATTTTTAATTTTTTAATTAGCTTTTTTTTAAAATTTTTTTAAAAAAAGTCGGACGAAATTGGGTGTCAACAGATCCATCCTTAGCTATTCACCCAAGTAGGCTAGCTTCAAGTGATGAGCCACACTTTCTTTGTACTCACTTAGCCTCAAACTGTAAGGCAAATAATTTGGTCAGTACTAGTTTATGCCATAAGTAACTTAGAAACTTAGAGTTTCCTACTTAAAGAATACCTTTAATCCAATAGAACTTAGCTTTAATACCTGCCCCTTACCAACTGTTAAGCCCGACTAGCACACTTAACCAACACAACACTTAAGGGGTGAGTACTCAAAAGTACTCAGTAAGGGATTTTGTACCTATAGCGGGAAACAAATGCAAGCATGCAAAGCACAACAAACATACAAGTACATATATAACATATAAATCAAAGCAAGCAATCAACAACGCAACCAGAAATAAGGATAAGAACAATAACAAATAATGCAAAATAATGAGTGGATGGATGCATGGATGAAATAAGCACATGCAGATGCACTTAGGACTTCCTTACACCGTAGGTGCTAGACTTGCCGTAAGCTCATACAGCTGGGGTACTTGGATTCTGGCCCTCATATCCTATGCTAGCTTCTAACTAACCTCATGAAGTTCTCTTATGGGCACCTTAGAGTAAGTCATCACTTACTTAACCCTTGCCCACCTATGATGAGTTACTTATAGTAAGTTTTTACTCCTTCCTTACCCATCTCTTCCCTTAGCTTATTGTGCAAGGGAACTGCCTTATGTGGTTCAACTTACCAAGCTCTTTAAGCTTAGCTTAAGGCTCCTTTGTCGCTTACTTACCAAACCATAAAGTTTGGTTTGGATCTTCTTAGGTTTGCTTTTGATTGCCCAAAGGTCTAAGACCTCCCACTTGGGCTAACAAAAAGTCTGAAACCCACCCTAATCCCCTTAGTGCTCCCTTAACAACTTAAGCATTTTAAATTCTTTAGCCACCATTCCTTACCCTACCTTAACCACACCAGTTAGCTACCACCTAAATAATGACTAATTTCTCTCTTAGGAATGAGTTCTTGACCCAACCAAGGCTACGGAACATCTTAAATTAGCCTAGGGATGAGAACTAAGAGTTTGAGACATTCTTAAGATGCCCCAAGCTTAAAGGACTAATGCCAACGGTGTTGCCTCGCCAAACACTCTAGAATCCTGATGTCTAACAGTGATGCGTCTCCAATTCACATCGCCACCAGTGACACGTCACCAATGCACTACAGCATTGCGTGATAACGTGCGAACTTATATGAAACTTGCTCAAACTTTCCCATCCCAAGGCCAATTCACATGAGTCTTATTTATACTTCATTCCCACTCATAATACTACAATTCTATGCATTATTTGAGCTTAATTAATTTAAATCCATTCCCTCAAATCATCTCGAAAGCAAGAAACAAGCAATGAGCACATTCGAGCTCCAACGAGTTCCTATGAGTTCCAAGCTTGAAATCAACCAAATTGGGCACCAAGAGCACGAAGTTAAGACCATTTCTAACCATTTAACAAGCTTAGAACTAACCCATAAGGATTAAATTCGTTCACCTTTGGGTTTGAACCAAAAACTTGCAAGAACAACTCCAATTGCACCAATTCCACCAAAATGAGCTAAGGGCTTGTTGGGATGGCCTTGGGACCTTCAATTTTCATGGAAACTTGAGTGATTTGAGAGATTTGGAGGTGGAGAGCTATGAAGGAGAGAGAACCATGAAAATGGAAAATGGGGGAAATGATGAATATTGTCATCTCCTCCACTTATATAGCTAACCTCACTTCCATTTGACACTTTGGCCCTCAAACTTAACCTTGCATCACTTAGGCCACTTAAACACTTCCCACACCATTACTCGTTGGTCCCAAAGAAAGGTTTTTCTTACCCAAAAACATTGCCCTTATGCCACTTAAGCCATTATAAGACATAACAGCTTAATTTCTCACTTAGTGCATTTTTCACGCTTAACTTTTGCTTTTGGGTCAAATGGCTAGAAATACCTATGGTCTTAACTTAATTAGCTCAAAAAACTTGCATGTGCCTAATTTCACTAAAATTATGGTCATGCCACTGGCTGGGACAAAAATTACCATGTTGACCTCTTTGCCCTTTAGGTGCCAATTACACTTTGGAACTCAATTTAATCTTACTTAGCTTGCTTTCCCTGCTTAATAAAACTTATTTAAGGGAAATAACTTGGGATTCACTTACCTCAACATTCAAAGTAGAGGAAACTTTAGTTGAGCCTTTACAAGAGGACCCTAAAGATCAACAGTTTCTAACTCATCCTCCTCGGGTGGAAAAGGACTAGTTGATGAACATGGGTTGCAGCCTTCTCTAGGTACACTTCTTCACTTATTTCAATGCTAGAGATTATTTTTCTTTCTAACAAATTTTATTTTGGCAAGAGGCCATAATCACCTATGCTTTGGTGGAATGATGGGTGGCCTAAGGGAAGGCCCTTCAATCCGAGCTTGAGGGCTTCCGCAAGAATGCTAGCTTTCTTTAGCTAAAGCTGAGCTGTGAATAAAGTGCCAATGAGGTACTTGCAAAAAACATCAAGCTGGAAAAAGAGGCCAATGAAGTAAAAGAGGGTGTCGCTAAAGAGCTAAAGGAGAAGGTAAAAGAGCTATAAGAGGCTCTTAAGAAATCCCATGAGAGGGAAGTTGGGGTCCGAAAGAATGTCGAACACCTAGCGGGAACGCTACAAAGTCCAAGATAGGTGCTATCGAGGAAACCCTGCCGATGGGCAAGTACAGTCCACTAGGCCTAAGGACTATTACGGGTGTAGCTAGCTCTAGCCCAATTGCTTTTATGATGCCCCTTGTAGAGCCTATCGATTGAGTTGCCTTCGTTAGGCACAAGCACCATTTAGAGTACTAATGTCTTCAAACCAAGGCCAATGCTTATGTGAAAGAGCTCAGCTCACTTGTCCAGAAGGCAGAGTAGGGGCATGGAAGGATTGCCTTCCTGAAATTCATGGAAAGCTTTCTTTCTTGCCACTTTTAAGTTGAGCATGTGAATCCGAACCTTGATCTCTCATTTCTCTTAGCCTATAAAAATCTAGATCCAGATTAAGAGTCTTGGGCAAAGAAGGGGAAAGCTGAGATTCCTACCTTCAACGAGGATCCATCAACAACGAATCATAATGAGCACCTTCTTCTAAATGAATTTTAAGAGCCCTTGTACCCCCTTTTTGCTTTTGTCTCCTTGGAATCCTTCTTTGTTTTCTGTTGATTGTAAAAGAGTTCTTTAATTTTTGGGCATTGTAAAGAAGTTTTATTTAATGAGAAATCCTTTTGGCATGATGATTTTGTTCTGTTCTTATGTTTATGAATAATTTTGACGTTTAATGGCCAAGTACAATGTTTGGTGCAAGTATGGGGATTTCATAGTATGAGGCCTATGCGGGTTTTGTCAAGTGATCTTAAGCTCTTGAGAAATTGGAAGGCTTGGTTTTTACTATCTTGTGTGATGAGAACATGAAGAGTGAGAAGAATGCCTCTTTATTCAAAAGAAATATAATGTAAAGTAAGAGATTGTTTCTGTAGTAAGAAATTATTCCTAGGACAATTTAAGCAAAATAAGGACATAAGTCATTTGTGTGATAGTTTCTAGGTAGTCTTTTTCCTTCTGAACTTGTCAATTCATAGACTTCTTTTTTGAGTTTCTTTGTGACTAGGTAAGGTCCATGGCAATTTGGTCTTTAATGCTCTGTGCCTTGGGATTTTGTTAGTTAGTTCAGCCTTAACAACAGCTAGGCCCTAAACTTGAATATTCTTTTGTTTTGTCCTTTAATTGTGAGTAAGGACGGTTCACTATCTAAAGGTTCTCATGTGAACTTTCATGTCTTCCCTTAATTGTTCCAGCAAGTCCAGATTTCCATTAAGAGCTTACTTCTTTGAGTTGGATCATAAGCTTTGGTTTGTAAGGTAGGTTAAAAGATTTCCACAGGTATATGGGCATTGGTTCCATAGGTCATTGTAAAAGGTGATTCTCTTGTAGGCCTTCAGGCATTGGACGGTAATCCCATAAGATGCTTGGTAATTCTTCCACTCATTTTTTTTGCCTCACGTTGTCTTTTTTTTAGGCCTTCTTTTATCATCATATTAATGACCTGTACTTGCTCGTTTTCCTGAGGATTGGAAACAAGGGCGAAGTAGAGGTGGATGCCCTTCTCTTCAGCAAATCACCAAACTTGTTGGTTGTCAAAATGCTTTCCCTTACCAGTGACGATTGCTCATAGAGACCTAAAATGGCAAATGATGCTTCTCCCTAAGAACACAATGATTTAAGGAAGCCGTGATGAAAGATAAAGTCTTCACTTCTACCCATTTGGTGAAATAATCCATTGCCACAATGTAATGCTTAACTTGCCCTTAGGGCATAGGCAATGCTCCAATCAAATCTACCCCCCAAATAGCAAATGTCCAAGGGTCTGCTACTAAGGAAACACCAGAGGAAGGTAGCCTATATATTCTCGAATTGACTTGGCAATTATGGCATGTACGGATGAACTCCCTGGCATCCCCTCTAATTGTAGGCAAAAAGTAGCCTTGTCACAA